>JBBGZY010000864.1:175000-775000 GCA_037952925.1 Lithobates clamitans
CCACGTTATCCTCATCAGGTGGCAATCCCAGGCCACCACTCTGGAGACGCTGGCAGAACTCCGTCTGGGCAAATACTCCTCCATCCGACATCCGGCCATTCTTCCCCACGTCCACATATAAAAAATCATAGTGTGCCGACACCACCGCCATTAAAACAATACTGTGGAACCCCTTATAATTAAAATAATATGACCCCGAATGGGGTGGTGGCACAATGTGGACATGTTTCCCATCTATAGCCCCTCCACAATTGGGAAAGTCCCAACGGCTGGCAAAATGGGATGCCACAGTCTGCCATTCCTGTGGCGTTGAAGGAAACTGGGGAATCAAACAAGAAAACCAAAATCAATTAATTTGGAAGCTAACATTGCAAGAAAATTAGACAATTAAAAACATTATTCCCCAGCATCAGTATAACATTCAATAATTTAATTCTTCTGGAATAACTAATATGGAAAGGCACACTTATCAGATTGCTCACCCCCTCTGATGGAACATTGATTACATTTTAGGGGGTTGTGAAATCCCTAAAAAAAATTACTTTTAGGACACGCAGGAATTTAGGGACTAAAAAGGCTACAAGACTGCAGTTGTCGCACTCTGCAGGTGCAGTTGCTAACCAGCTTACAGTAAATGAGGTAATGTAAAAAGGCATTCATGTTGCAAGGAGTACACAATCACAGGCAAGGGCAATTAATGAAAACACTTTGAGGCTTGCATATGATTTGATGATGGAAATCAGCAGAGCTTCTGCTCATTTACTAAAGCACTGGAACAAATGCACTTGTAGAGTGCACATGCATTTTGCAAAGTGCAACATATATTTGCTTTAGACAAATCAACACCACAGAACATTCAAGCAAATTTTAACGAGGGTGGGGGTGGGGGGGGGTTGTGAAATCTAGATAATTGCTCATTAGCAGCACACTATTTGGAGTGAGTTCAGGTGGGGGGGGGGTTGGGAAATCTAGCTAATTGCTAATTAGCAGCACACTATTTGGAGTGAGTTCAGGTGGGGGGGGGGGGTTGGGAAATCTAGCTAATTGCTAATTAGCAGCACACTATTTGGAGTGAGTTCAGGTGGGGGGGGGGTTGGGAAATCTAGCTAATTGCTAATTAGCAGCACACTATTTGGAGTGAGTTTAGGTAGGGGGGGTGGGGGGGTTGTGAAATCTAGATAATTGCTAATTATAAGCACACTAAATACACTCCAACAAAATACATTCAAAATGAGTAGACTAGGTGGATATGTTCCCATCACTTCATGCTGGGAAGGTTATTGAAGGAAAATATACATGCATGACAAAAAATAACAGGAAAAAATTCCAGCATGTGTGAGGATAAAAAGGGGACATTCACACTATATTGCAATGATGGTAAGTAGTGTTTGAAGCAAGAAATACATTACATTATCAAAGATTACATAAAAGAACATGTGATGCTAATAAAAGAAAAATATCTTACCTTAATATAGTCCTTCTGCAGGACCTGTATGATGGCAGAACAGGTCTCTGGGATAATGATCCCCAGAGCCTGGGGGGAGATGCCTGTCGAGAACTTAAGGTCCTGCAGGCTTCTCCCTGTGGCCAAATACCGCAAGGTAGCGACCAGCCTCTGCTCCGGAGTGATGGCTTGCCTCATGCAGGTATCCTGCCTGCTGATATAGGGGGTCAGCAAAGCCACCAAACGGTCAAAAACGGGGTCCGTCATCCGGAGAAAGTTCCTGAAATCCTCAGGATTATTCTCACGGATCTCACGGAGCAAAGGCATGTGACAGAACTGGTCACGCTGAAGCAACCAATTCTTGGTCCATGAACTCCTCCTCGCCCTGTTCATGGACTGGTCTTGGGCTGAAGAATAAACTACAGCACCAAGCACATACAATGCACGAGCTCTACGACGAGTACGTACAGGTAACATGGCTTCAAAACGGTCGGCTGGTCAGAACGCACTAAACAGAACGCACTGAAGAACAGCAAGGCCTGTGAAGAACGACCTGAAAATCAGGAACGAGCGGCCAATAAAACAAAGATTTCTCAATGCCAACTGACCAAACGCACTGAAAAGCAGATACAAACCTCACAAGCACAGACTGAACAACAGTTAAAACGAACTGAAAAATACGAGTCTCACAAGCGCGAATCGTCTCTCACCAAACTTCTACTAACACGAGATAAACACGAGATTAGCAGAAGGAGCCCAAAGGGTGTCGTACGGGCTATTGAACTTCCGTTTTATAGTCTCGTCGGACTTGGTGTACGTCACCGCGTACTAAGCTGTCGTACTTTTGTGTGGTCGTGTGTGGGCAAGTCCGTTCGTAAGAAAGTCTGCCGCAAGTCCGCCGAAGGTACGCCGGAAGTATGTCGGACAGGCTGTCCGACTTTTGTAGCTGAAAAGTCCGACCGTGTGTACGCGGCATAACACTTTTTTTTAAATATACGTTTTTATTAATTAAAAAAAAAAAGAACAACAAACAAAAATGAATATTTGCAGCAATTAAAGAAACTATATACATAGAAAACAAAACACAAAAAAAACCCCAAAACAAACCCCACATACATACATACATTGGTCATACCTGGTTCCTATGCCAGTTTCATTTTAGAGAAAGGTGCCATCCCGTGTTACATATGTACACCTAGAGCCAATAACTAATGGAGAGATTGCAAAGAGTCATATTCCTCTAGGAGGCTATTGAGGCTGTAGAGGAATCCGTAAGCCATTTGGACCAAACCTTTTCATATTTGAGGAGACAACCCCTATTTATATATGTTTCTTTGTATAATGGTAAGCTATTATTAATGAGTTGTTTCCACAAAGTCAGCGATGGGGGGGTGGTTTTCTTCCAGGTGAGAGCTATGGCTTTACGAGCATAGAACAAAAGCAGCCCCACCAAAGTGCGCCCTGCTGTCGTAGGAATAAATTGCTCTATCAGACCTAAAATACATATTGGCATTGATCGTTGCAGTGGGATATATGTTATTTTGAATATAAAAGCTAGTATTTCTTCCCAATACCTTACGATAGCTGGACAAGTCCAGAATATATGGGTAAAGTCTCCAGGAATCTCCCCACATCGCCAACAGCCAGGAGCAGAGTCCGAATTAATTTTATTTAATATATGGGGGGTGTAGTATGCCCTGTGGACTATCTTAAACTGAATAAGTCTGTCTCTCAAGGAGATGAGAGAGTTGAAGGGAGAGTCCCATATATTATCCCAATCATCCTCATTAAGTTCAGGGATATCCTTAGACCATTTTGATCTTAATTTCTCTAAATCTGACGACTGAGGGATATTGAAATCAGAGATTAATTGGGAAAAAGAAATCAAAGATTTATCCAAAATGATCTGTGTCACTGTTTTTATCTTAAAATTAGTCCAAGCATAGGGGTCGGGTAGTGAATAGAAATGCTCCAGAGTGGGATTTAACCAGAGGGGAGCATTAGGTGATATTGCCTGTAGGGGATATCGTTCTATTTTGAGGCCCTCTCCCCATACACGTAGCGTGGTAAGCATAGATGGTGTCAATGAATATGGAGCACGAGGGCCCCGAAAGATCAAAAATTTCAGCACCTCTAGGGATCCCAGCACTGCTGCTTCTACCTAAATAGCGGAATTTGAGGTATCTGAGTTAAGCCACCAGGCGTAGTTACTAGCTGAGAAGCCAAGTAATATTTATGGAAATCTGGACATGCCAGGCCACCTTGGGAGGTCGGGCGTACCAATGTTGCCCAGCTATACCTAGGGGACTTTGATCTGCATATGAATGCTGAGAAAATACGATGTAGCCTTGCAAAGAAAGATTTAGGGATCCACTGGGGAGAGTGTCGAAATAAATATGTGAATTTAGGTAATACATTCATTTTTATTACATTTATGCGTCCTAACAATGAAAGGGGTAATGACTCCCATGCCTTCAGCCGTTGTTGAGTCTCCTGGATCACAGGTGTTAAATTTAGGGATATATAGTCTGAAACCTGTCTGGAAACCACCACCCCTAGATATTTAAAATTCTCCACCCATCTTAGGGGGGTATCCATATCAGCAATAGCAGCAGAGTCTATAGGAAATAGAAGTGACTTTTCCCAGTTTACTGTAAGGCCTATGACTGCGGAGAAAGAATTGAGGACCTGTAGGGCCCCCCTAAGTGATGGTCCTGCATCATTAAGAAAGAGGAGTAGGTCGTCCGCATACAAGGCGACCCTTTCCTCCAGCCAGCCAACGCGCAATCCCTTAACATGAAGGGAAGTACAGAGAGCCTCCGCCAGCGGTTCCATCGCTATGGCGAAAAGGGCTGGAGAGAGGGGGCAGCCCTGTCGAGTACCCCTTGACAGAGAAAAAGACTGTGATAAGCTACCTCCCAACTTGATAGCTGAGGTGGGGTTTTGATAAATTATCTGTATCCATTTAATAAAGATCAGGGGGAACCCCATCCTTCTAAGGACCTCCCAAAGAAAAGGCCATTCGATAGTATCAAAGGCCTTTTCAATATCTAAGGAGGCCACCACCCTAGTACCTTCATTCAAATGCTTTGCATGTATATTAGTAAACAAACGTCTCAAATTTACATCGGTTGACCTGTTGGCCATGAAGCCAGTTTGATCAATATCTACAACAGATGGTAATAGTGGCTGTAGTCTGATGGTAAGTAATTTAGTCAAAATTTTAAAATCTGTATTAAGTAGGGCAATTGGCCTATAGGAGGCACACAATGAGGGATCTTTTAGATCTTTATGAATTAGTATAACATGGGCTTGGCTCATAGAAGTTGGAAGGGCTCCATCTTTCAGGCATTGAGAATAAAGTTGTGCTAGCTTGGGAGCTAATATGTTCCCATGTGTCTTATAAAACTCTATGGGGAGGCCATCCGGACCTGGAGACTTCCCCCACGGAAATGATTCGATTGCTCTCAGTACCTCCTCCGGGGTTATTGGCCCCACCAGAGATTCTCTTTCTTTATCTGAAAGCCAGCCTAATGCCAATGGGTCTAGCCAGGATGCCAAATCCTTGGGCTGAAAGTCAGAAGGCAACACAGAGGTATAAAGAGAACTATAATATTGGCGAAAGACCTCTAATATATCTGGTAATAAAGAAACTAATGCACCTGAGGCAGACACTACATTGGGAATCACTGTTGGAGGATAATCCGGCTGTGCCAACATCGCTAGAAGACGACCATTACGGTCCCCCTGTTCAAAGAACATTTGTTTATTCCGATGTAGATCTAATCTGGTGATCTCAGTAAGATGGAGATGTAGCTTACATTTTGCAGCATTCAGGAGGTCAAAATGGATATTAGTAGGGTCAGTAGTATAAATATCAGACTGACGTTGCACAGCTAGAGTAGGCTCTAGTCTCAGGATGTTTCCACCTCCAGACCTCAGTTACGCCCATTACTTGAGCCCAGGTAAGTAAATCTGTAGAAAATTGTTTCGGGGGAACAGGTCTGTCCAGGTCAGGGGCCATAATGGCATTGAAATCAACAACAGTTTTGCCGGATAATACGAAATTACTTTCTCCAAGATTAAGTAAAGGGTGGACGAAGAAAAAGGAAACCGGAATATACACCCCCACTACTATATATCGCGTACCCCACACCGTAAATACTATTATTACATATTTGCCTTGGGGATCAATATAGACCTGTTCCATTATACATGGAAGAGATTTACTGATTAATATCGATACTCCTCTTGAATATGTAGAATAAGAAGAATGAAAGGCTTGCTGAATCCATGGCTTTTTTAGTGTCAAACACTTGCTGCCCCTGAGATGCGTCTCCTGTAAAAGCACGACATGTGGAGAATGTAATTTAAGGTATCTAAAAAGTATCGCCCTCTTAAACTTAGAATTAAGTCCCCGAACATTCCAGGATAATATCCTGAAAACGGAGACATCACGTGTCGTCATTATACGTCAAATTATAAATGAAAGAAGGAGAAGTAGAAAACAAATTTAATCTAGGTGTACACCCTAATGTACATCTCAGGGGCAGCACCAATCCAGGGAGTCTATACCTGGTAATAGCATAACCAATGCATAACCAATCATTCCAAACAAAAACATATACACATACACCACCAATAAACAATACCCAAGATGACAAAAGGGTATCTATCCTGCCCTCATCTGGTAGCCAGATCAGGCTTTTACCCAAAAAAACAAAAAAGGAAACCCTAAAAAATTTTTAAAAAACCTAACACTTTTAACTGTTTTCCTGTCCCCTCTCCTTTCAACCCCTCCCTCCATTTGCTTTTCACTTTTCTCTATTAAAGTCATAGCAATCTATCCATTGTGGGGGGGGCAAGAGCTGGATCAGACATCCACGTCTGCCAGACAGCTTAAAATTTTTTCACGGCATTCCTATGGCGATATGCCAGTTGTTCCCTGATCAAGAGTGAGTTCACATATACAATCCATTGTTTCCCTATTGGTACAGTAGGTGAGATCCAATGTCTGGCTATAAGTTTTCTAGCCAGGTATAGCAGTCTAGTGATCATAGTGTACATTCCCCTCTGCTACATCTCCTCATCCATCGCACCCAATAGACACACCAGAGGGGTGGAGGGCACCGGTACCTGCCCCAACTGGGATACGGTCTGTGGGACCTCAGTCCAATACCTATTGAGCTTTGGACATCGCCACAGCATGTGGATGAGGTCCCCCTGGTGAATTTTACATTTTGGGCATAGGGGTGTATCCCTTAAGCCCCATGCACACAGTTTAGTTGGCGTCCTAAAGGTTCTATGCAGAATAAACAGCTGCGATAACCTATGGGAGGCCGAAATGGAGACAATAGGGATTGACTCCAATGCCATGTCCCATTGATCACCATCAATCTCTTCGATGTCTGTGGCCCATTTAGCTCTACATTTCAAGGAAGCGTGGTCCTGACTGGAGAGCAACAATGCTGAATAGATTGTGGAAATCTGTCCTTTTCTGGTGGTCGCACAAAATAGTTCCCTTAGAAGTGGGGAGAAGATCATCGACAGGGAGGTCACCTGAGCCTGAGCCTGAGCCTGTAGGGCGTGTTGGAATTGTAAATACTGAAAGAAACGTCTAGTGGGGAGTATAAATTTTAAGTAGAGGGGTGAATCCTAAGGGGCCCTCAACCTTCAGTGCCTCCTGGACTGCCCCCCACACTTTTCTAAGAATGCCCCCATTCAGCACTCGTAGAGAGGTATTCGTATCTCTGAGATAAAGTAGGGCATCATCGGCGTAAAGAGAAGTCCTTTCCTCCGAGAGGCCTCTATGGAAACCCACTATCTCAGAGGATCCACGGATTAGTATAGCCAAAGGTTCCACCGCAAGGGCAAACAGCGGGAACCCCTGCCGAGTGCCCCTATGTTATGCAAATCACTGTGATTGAGTATTGTTAATGCAAAGTCTCGCCTGGGGGGCCAAGTAGAGGATCTTCACCCAGTTAACAAACCTTTCACCCAGGCCAAAACGAGCTAGGATCTCCCAGAGGTAGGGCCACTCCACACTGTCAAAAGCCTTAGCAGCATCCAGAGACAGAATGGACCTCCCTCCAGGATTGTCTACTGGGATTTGGAGGTTCATGAAGAGGTGTCTTATATTATTGGCTGTAGACCTAGTAGGTATAAACCCGGATTGGTCTTTGTGCATGAGTCCCCCAATCACTTTGGACAGTCTGTTCGCCAGTACCCATGCCAGGAGTTTGACATCCAAATTCAAGAGGGATATGGGTCTGTATGAATCCGGTAGGAGCTTGTCCTTCTCCGGTTTGGGTATCACAAATATGATGGCCTCTTGCATACTATTCGGTAGACACCCCTCCTCCTCCGCCGCAGAAAAAGCCTGCAGCAGCTGTGGGAGGAGCACGCCACTATAGCGCAAATAAACTTCAGCGGGTAAGCCGTCCGATCCCGGAGATTTATCTTTCTTAATTTTCTAATACAAAAAATAAATAACCCTCATCCAACAGAGAGTCTACATAAACACTTCTTACAGAATCATTTCATTACATACCCACTTACATTTCCACCCCCCCTCCTAACCCCCCCTGATCCCTCCCTATCCCCCCGCCTGCAGATGGTCATAGTAATGCTAATAAGGCACTCCTGTTCTAACTGGCCTATCCTAAATCCCCTGCCCATCAGTCCTACCTTATAATCTCCTCCAGATAGCTCCAAGAGCTTTTATAATTCTGCCATACTGCCCATTTATCAGCCCGTACCTCCCCCTTGTCTGGCTCAGCTCCCTCACTATCCAAAACTCCATGTTGTATATTTCATTTATACAGAAGAGCCAATCTCGAATGTTTGGGCTTACTGGATTCAGCCAATTCCTCGCGATCTGCTTCTTGGCCACGTCCAGCAAAATGGGTACAATGGATTTTTGGTATTGCTTAATGGGCTCTTCGGTACCGTGAAATAAACAAACCCATGGATCTTTTAACAAGGTTTTGCTGGTAATAACTTTAGTTAGTTTTATAATTTTTTCTCAGAATGTTTTAATGACATCACACTCCCACCAGATATGTGCCATCGTTCCCACAGCACCACACCCCCTCCAACATTCCTCCGATTTTGCCAGGTCAAACTTGCTTATTTTGTCTGGGGTGGCATACCACCTTGCTAGGCATTTGAAATTTATCTCTGTCCTCTTACTATCTACTGCTGATTTATGTAACATCTTCAAAATCTTTCCTAATGTGAAATTACTACACCGTGACCATAACTCCCTTTCCCATATCTTGATATATGGGGGCACCTCCAGCCCCTCCCTCTCACTCAGAATCTTATAGATTTGAGAGACAAGGCCCCTCGATTGCTCCCTCTCACAGAGCTGCTCAAGGGGTCTGTACTCTTCCTCACTTCTGAGTGGTTGCGGCAATTTCCCGATAAAAAAGACAGCTGGAGGTACCTCCATGGATCAATCGAGAAATTCTCAGACCTGTCTTTTAAATTAGAATACGTGCATATTTTCCCTTGTCTAATTACATCTTTTAATTGTGTGCTATCCCTTTTAATCCAATTCCCTCCCACCTCTCTCCTCCCTGGTTCAAAAAAAAATATTCTCTTTCAAATATATCAAAGGTGAATTATAAGTCCCTTTATTCTGGGTGTGGACCTAGTCCAAAATCTTTAAAGAATTATGTGTTAGTGCCGCAGTCTCTGTGCTCAGTGCTCTAAATTTGGGAGGGTTCCAGATAATGTGACTTAAATCTCTACTACTCAAAGTGTGTTCTATATTTACCCACCTCCTATCCAAAGCCCCCTTTGACCATTCTATTACTCGTGCAAGTACCACCGATTTGTAATATTTATTGAAGTCTGGGAGAGTAAGCCCTCCCTTTTTCTTTCCTCCTACTCAGGACTGATCGAGCAATTCGTGTTTTTTTGCCACTTCAGACAAACCTCAAAATCAGGCCCCTTAAGGCCCTAAAATATGACTGGGGGAGCGGGATAGGGAGCATCTGGAACTTATACAGTATTTTAGGCGTCATAATAATTTTCACTGCATTGAGACGTCCAAACCATGAAAGGGGACGTGAGACCAAACCTCTTACTTCTCGTCTAATTTCATCCAACAAAGCAATGTAATTGTTTAAATACATTTCCTTCAGTGTATTTGATAACTTAATCTTCAAATAGTTGATCGCCTTTCTCCAAGGGAAGGGAAACACCCCGACGAGGCTCTTTTCCTCTTGTATGCACACATTCACATTGAGCACCTCGGACTTGCCAAGGTTGATTTTGAAATTTGAAATCTCCCCAAACCTTTTAAGGACCTGTAGTATATTCGGGATCGTAATCTTGGGGTTTGTGATGAAGAACATCACATCGTCTGCAAAAGCCGCGAGTTTGTGTTCCTCTGATCCTATCCTCACCCGCTACAGTTTGGATTATTATGAATGGTAGATAATAAGGGTTCCAAGGTAAGGACGAATAGGAGGGGGGATAGCGAACACCCCTGCCTAGTGCCATTCTCCACCCGGAAAGGATCATAGGAAACTCTATTCACCCTTACAAATGCCGAGGGACTAGTGTAGAGTATTTTAACCCAAGAAATAAAACTTGGGCCTATCCCCATTGTTTCTAGAGTTTTGATCATACACCCCCAGTCTACCCTGTCAAAAGCTTTTTCTGCGTCCATTGACAGGAATAGAACTGGGGGCCCCCCTCGTTTGGTGGACTCCACCAGGAGTACTGATCGCACTCCATTGTCCCTACTCTGCCTTCCCGGTACTAAACCCACCTGATCTGGGTGCACCAGAGTGGTCATTCTGTCCCTTAGTCTACCAGCCAGAACTTTGGCATATAACTTCACATCGGCATTCAATAATGAAATGGGTCTATAGCTAGAGCAAAGCTCCCTATTTTTGCCTTCTTTAAAAATCAATGTGATAGACGCTGCCAGGGCCTCTCCCTCCATTGAGCAATTAGGACCAAATTTATTCCAGTAATGGCTTAATCTGGTTACCAGAGTATGTTTTCCAGATATAATGAAGTATATCCATCGGGGGCGGAACTTTTTCCCTTGGGGACATTCTTTAGAGCAGAATATATTTCCTCCTCCTCTATAGGTCTGTCAAGGAAATCTCTCTCCTCTTCAGACAACTCAGCCACCCCAGCCTCCTTCAGGAATTCTTCCACCTTCTCCACCTTTGAGCTTTCTCCTAATCCCTTTTGTCTAATAGAGTATAGAGCTTCAAAAAGTTTTCTAAACTCTTCCGCTATTCCTTTGCTTATACCTACTACTTCGCCTTTTTTATTTTGTATTTTCTCAATGTAATTCCAGTCCCTTTTCTTTCTTAATATCCTCGCCAGATGTTTACTGCATTTATTTCCCCACATGTATCTCTCTTTTGTTAATTTATTGAGGGCCCTTTGCGGAATTTTGCTCCATCCCGACTCTTAACTCTTCCCTTTTTGCAACTAATTGACGGAAGCTGTCCTGGCTCTGGCCTTTTGATTTTTTGTGGTCCTGTTCTAGTACAAAAATGTCCTCGATAAGCCTTTCCCTCTCCTCTCTTCTCTTTTTTTTTTACCCCTGCCCCTATGGATATCAGTACCCCTGAAGGGCCTCTGTCAAGTCCTCCATGGTAATCGGAGCACTCAGCATAGTCCTATCAGCCTCCTAGCCTTGAAGGAAGGCTCAGTCCCGTAGGAATGACTCCAGCTCAGAGGAGCTGGCCGCAGCCCTAGAGGAGTATGAATCTGTGTAAACTTGGTGAAATACCTGCAGTATATCCGCCCCAAGGGTGTGAGTCTCCCCTGTCCCCGACTTAATGGCCAGAATGAAAGCCGTGTCTCTTTGTTCCCTGGTTAACAATGCAAGAAGGTGGCCTGTATTCTCTCCCTCCTCATAATACTCTTGTTGTAAGAAAAATCTCCTTTTCTCAGCTGCCGACCTTTTATTTTAACTTATTTAAAAGGTAAGATGTAGCACATGTTATAGGAGCAGAAGGCATAAAGGCAGCATTAGCTGCATATGTACAACATACTAGGATCACATCATACACATTCAACATCAGTGGACAATCGGGTAGAGATAGCCATTGAGATGTACATGAATATCTGTGATGTCAACATATCTTAAAGTGGTTGTAAACCCTTACATATACCCAGTGAAGTGACTGGCCTCAGCTGATACAGAGATTAAACAAATCCTCCTACATAAATTGTACCTGTTTATCTGCAGCACTCGATTCTCTAAATCTGTTCAAAAAGCTGAATTATAAAGCTTGTGTGAGAGTTAAGAAAATGAGGACAGCGAGCTGAATTTACACTCTGCAGAACTCAGTGAGGAGAGCTCTGAGAGCTGATTGGAAGGAAGAGAACCCCCCCGCACACAGGAACACAGCTGAGGCTGTAAATCAGCTGGAGATCCCTCCCATGTCACCATTTTTCTCTTGGGGTCAGGAAAATTTGTCAGAAGTGACTCATGCTGATAGCAGAGGAACAAAGCAGCAGAAAAAAGTAACACGTAGTGCTCTTGATTGAGACAAGTACACACTATAGAAGGATATGCATTGTACATATTTCATGTCTGAGGTTTATACCACTTTAAGGATGTATCCCTGCTGTTTTTCATTTGCTTTAGTAATCACACTTATTTTAAACCTAAGGGCAGGGGTAACGTTATTAACTTTGTGTAATGAAAATATTTAGTGATAATATATTCATATGCAGTAAAACCTTGGATTGCGAGCACAATTCGTTCTGGGAAACATGCTTGTAATCCAAAGCACTTGTATATCAAAGTGGATTTCCCCATAGGAAATAATGAAAATGCAGTTGATTCGTTCCACAACCATTTATTCATAAGTCCTTCAGTTTATAGTCCGCATAAAATGATTATAGAAATGTGATAGGTTGTGTAACCATAAAATGTCCATTCACAAATGGAAGCCTCCGCAAGGGGATTAGAAGCAAAATCCAGCAGGGGCTACAGAGTATAAAAGAGAAGAGAGGTGCCTCTAAGTGTAGCAATATAGGTACATTCAATGAAGATACAACATTTAGCAACTCACATGGTGGATGATTAAAAGAATCACATCTAAGTATGCAGGCATCCGGGGTAAAGCTGTCCACATAGACTATCCTCTGCACCGCTGGCTCTCACCAGCTGTCAGTCTGTAATCGTGACCGGTAAGACTACCCTGCAGTAGAGTAATTTGAAAGCGAGGCTTGAAGGGCTCGTGGAAGAGATGACCTTGATGACCTTGATGGTGGTGTGGAGGATAGTCTATATGGACAGCTTTACCCCGGATGCCTGCATACTTAGATGTGCCAGTTTTAATCATGTGTGAAACTATGTGAGTTGCTAAATGTAGTACCTTCATTAAAAGTAACCATATTGCTACACTTAGAGATGCCTCTCTTCTCTTTTATACCCAGTTGTGACATCACGCTACTTGTATATCAAGACATCTCTTGTATATCAAATCAAAATGTATAAAAAATTTTGCTTGTCTTGCAAAACGCTCTCAAACCAAGTTACTCTCAAACCAAGGTTTTACTGTACAATTATATAATGTCTGTTTGCAGACACCTGCTTCATTTGCATATCATAACACATGGTGGGGTGGAATTTTTTTTTTTTTGTACAAAAGGTTTTTATTGAAAATATATATCAACAGAAAAGTACAAAACAGTGATGGATACATCATGAATTAACAGGTATAAGGCTGCCGGTATCCGGCGGGTGTAGCTATTGTTCAAAGATTTAAGCCTGGACTCAGGCGGTTCAAAGCCGAGGCCAGGCGACATACCAAGGCATATCCTCATCTCGCGTATTCTGGCGTAGTGGTATGGTATCAGCACGTATTAATATGAATGCAAACATACATGAATAACTAAAGAATACAGCAAGAGATGTTGTTGCAATACATAACGTTACATGACAAAAATAAAAAAAATAAAAAATAAAACAAAAGAAAATAAATAAATAAAAATATAAAGAAAAACAAAAACAACCAGTAATAAAATCAGATTAAATTGAATAACCTCAAAGAGGATAAAATACCTCTGAATGTAATAATTTGTGTGTTATATTAAATTTCCGGTCATTGTAAAATTAAGCCCAAGGGCCTGAATAAGGAGAAGGAAAGAGAAATTGAAAGTGGGAAAGAAGTGGGGTAGAAAGAAGAGAAAGGAGGGAAGGACCCTGGAGTGGGGGGAACGGAGGCTTGTTATAGGGAAAGGAGCGTTAGATCAATTCTTGATGGGCGATTGTAAGTCACCCAGGGTTGCCATATCCTGAGGAACTTACCATGAGTGTCCAGCAATATGGCCGTAAGTTTCTCATTTACCATGATATCATTCACACTATTTTTAACTGCTTCAAAACTAAGGTTCGGGGTTTTCCAGGCTCTTGCTATGGTGAGTTTAGTTGCAGTGAAAATCTGTGCTGCTAACTGACGTTCAGGACGAAGAAGTTCTGCAATTGGTTTCCATAAAAGGGCCTCAAATGGATCCCGCTTTATGTTGGTATTAAAAAGAGTGCGTAATAGTGCATATACTCTAACCCATAATCTGCAGACCCTGGGACAGGTCCACCAAATATGCGCCATCGTGCCCTCCTGTGAGCACCCGCGAAAACAGAGGGGGGAGTAAGATGGGATGAAACTTGCTAGTCTAGCCGGATTATAATACCATCTATAGAAGACTTTATGCGCGTTCTCTAAAAAGAGAACATTCTTAGAACATTTAGATGCAATAGTCATACTATGCCAGTCCTCCGGATCTAATTGTTTCCCGAACTCGGCCTCCCATTGGAGATGATAGGGTCTCAATGGTGTTGTCTTGGAATGAATTATAGTGGTATATATTAGGGAAATCAAACCCGAGGATTGGGGGCGTGATCTACAAAGGCTTTCAAATGGGGTCATGATAAAGGGGGCAGGATGAGATGTTGTAAGCTGTCGGAGAAAATGTCTAATTTGCAGGTAACTGTAATGCTTCCTAAGGGGGATATCGTATGAAGAACGTAAGGCCGCGAAAGAGATGATCTTGGTTGGGGTGAAAAACGAATGGATATCTATGAAGCCATTATCGGACCACCACTTAAATTGCAGTGGATTATCACAACCTGGTTGAAATAAAGGGCAGTGGAGGAGATGAAGTAGTGGGAGATGAGGAGAAATTAGGCCTGCTGAGTACTTAACCGCATCCCACAATTTGAGGAATGAGCTAGACAGGGACCTATGGTAGGGGGGCGATGTGCTTTAGGAAGCCAAGGAAGAGAAGCTAGAGGTGTTGGGTGTGCGTCGACCAAATCAATGGTGGCCCATAGTGGGATTTGTTGCTTTACATGAAGGTGAGATAATGGGACGATACCCGCTGCTATATAATATGCTTGCAAATTAGGAACTGAAAGGCCACCATTGACTCTGTGCGCATAAAGCACTTGTCTCTTGATCCTGGGCCTCTTGTTACGTTGATGTATTCGAATGATATGGGGAGGCACTTGAACTGACAAAACTCTAAAATAATAGAGCAATTTAGGGAGGTACGTCATGCGTACAATCGCTATTCTGCCGAACCACGAATGTGGACCAAGAGGCCAGCATAGCTTCCAGCTTTCGGAAAAGCGGAGGAAAATTAGCTTGATATAATCCCGAGTATTTCGGGGTAAGTTTAATACCCAGATAGGGTAAAGAGGTTACCCCAGAAACGAAAATGCCGACTGCAGGGCTTCTAATTCCGGGGGGCCGAAGGTTGATAGACATCGCTTTAGATTTTGCCGGATTAACTGAAAGACCCGAAAACGAGGCGAAGGAGTCTAAGAGAGAGAATAAATTGGGGAGGGAGATTCTGGGTTTAGTAAAGGTTAATAAAATGTCATCTGCAAACAGGGACAATTTGTGCGTGGTGTCTGCTATTTCTACTCCTGAAATATCTGAGTGAGAGCGTATGGCCTCCGCCAGGGGTTCAAGTGCTAGTATGGTGGGGTGGAATTTTAGGGACTGCATTTGTAAGAACCTCCCAGCCTTCAGGTGACACTCAAGGGTGCTGCAACAGACTTGCAAAATTGAGGTCCCCTCTGTGGTCACTCTATATTCCTTAAATTAGGTATTTGTTTGGAACATTTAGAAGCTCACCGCTTTTGCAATTTACCCTGATCCATCTATACCTGGTAGGTCCATCTGTGTTTCAATTTGATCTATATTCAAAAATATTTATTGATTGTAAAGTAGGTTGCTAAATTTAAGAAAAGTGTACTTTTGTATACCCATATCATTATAGATGCAATAGTTCTATCTAAAACTTTATGTAACTATTCCTATCTTGTTGTTTTCTTAATATATTTTTTAGCAACCAATTCATACAGCACTCTAAAATCTCCTGAAGAAGCTCATTCGAAGCGAAACATGTAGAACGGTAATGTCTGTATCTGTATTTGAATTAAATTAGAAAAACAAGGAGTTTTTACGATAATAATTTAGATAGATATTAATAAAGTATATTTTTATAAAACAAAACAATTTTTCATTTTTTTGACACCTTTAAAGTCCCGCAGTTTTCCTTTTTCTATGTATTCTTGCAAAATTGATGTTTAGATCTATAATTCATTGCGCTATTCAGTATCCATACTGCTGCACTGCTTTATATGATATCTTCACAGATCTACTGAATGTACACCCAACACATTCTAGTACTGATTGCAGATCTTTATTTTTGTTTAAATACAAGACAACATATTTAGCTCCTGGCTCAGAGACTAGAATGGACAGACACCTTATTAAAGCAAGACATACCATACAAAGAGCATAAATACAGCAGAGTCCAATATCTTAGTCCAGTACAGAAAATAAATAATCAAGTTGATTTGCTTTAAGATTTAATCAAGTATATATATGCGCCGTGGCTGACCACAAAGAGATAGTTTTAGATCTTCTTAGAAGAACTTAATAAATGCAAAAGCTAGTTGAAGTCCAGCCAGCAGAGCCCAGGATGCAGCTAGAGAGAAAGAAAAACAAAATGTTTTAGGTTACCAAAAACATAGAAAATGCTTTCATATCTTAAACTGTATGTGTCTTTAGTATTCATACATGGCTTCTCTATTGGAGGGAAAAGAAGTCAACTATACTATAATCTTTATTTCATTTCAGGAAGACTGTAGGAAACACTAATGCCCCGTACACACGGTCGGATTTTCCGACGGAAAATGTGTGATAGGACCTTGTTGTCGGAAATTCCGACCGTGTGTAGGCTCCATCACACATTTTCCATCGGATTTTCCGACACACAAAGTGTGAGAGCAGGATATAAACATTTCCTTCATATCCTCATTTGGTTCCAGCCATAAGAAAATCAATGTGTTTCCAAGAACATCCAATCCATTCCCCAAACGGGCTTCAAAACAGCAGATTGGGAAGGTGCAGACACTGCTTCTGGTAATAATAATTATTCATACTTCTATAAAAGGATATTGACAATGAATGAAAAATAGGAGCTGCCAATGCCTCCCTCCATCTGAAAATGCTAGTTTCTGGTTGCCCTGCTGATCCTCTGGTTTATATACTGAGTTGGAACATACTTGTTCTGGCTTGCTGACTCAGACAGCAGTGAAGCCAGAGGGTCAGCATGGCAGCCAAGATACTAACATTTTCTGGAGGTCACCAATTGACTACAACATTTCTCTCTGGTTTTATTTTTTAAGCTTTTTAAATTAATTTTAAGTTGACTGGACATTGCTGTTTTATGAAAGAAATAACCTTGTTTTGAATACAAGTTGTTTTGTTGCACTGCGTTCTGCTTTGCTTTAAAAGCACCAGAAAAAATAAAACCCTTGCAATGGGGCCTCCCCGCTTTGCAAGGATTAACTGCTGGTTAGGTCTAGGGCTTGAGAAATAAACTGTAATGCCGCGTATACACGAGCGGACTTTACGGCAGACTTTGTCCTGCGGACTTTTCGACGGACTTTCCGAACAAACGGATTTGCCTACACGCGATCAACCAAAGTCTGACGGATTCGTACCTGATGACGTACGACAGGACTAAAACAAGGAAGTTCATAGCCAGTAGCCAATAGCTGCCCTAGCGTCGGTTTTTGTCCTTCGGACTAGCATACAGACGAGTGGAATTTTCGACCGGACTCGAGTCCGTCGAAAAGATTTGAAACATGTTTCATTTCTAGGTCCGTCGAACTTTTGGGGAAAAAAAGTTCGCTGCAGCCCACACAAGATCGAATTGTCCGACGGACTCTGGTCCGCGGGACCAAGTATGCCGTAAAGTCCAGTCGTGTGTATGCGGCATAATACTTACCTTGTACCTTCCTCCAGCATCCTTCTTCCATGATGTGTGAACAGCCCTCCAAAGCCTCCTTTCTATAGTGCTCTGGGCAGCGGTCGCCACTGTTGACGTCACATACAGTGCAGAACCAATAGTTCTGTATTGTATATGAGACCGATGAGTGCCTGTCCACAACCCAGAGCGCTGGAGGTTAAAAGAATATGAAAACATCACAGTCTTTTTTTCTCTACCCCCTAGATTTAAAAAGCATTTAACCCAGTACAGGAGTTTATGATATCTGTGTATGTATATACATGAAATCGAATATATCTCATGTTATGGATATATATATATATATATATATATATACATTTATAAATATCTGTGTATCATTTGCAATGTGCTATTTTATCTGTTTCTGTACTAAAATAAATACCGTATTTATTGGTGTATAACACGCACAGGCGTAAAACACGCACATTTATTTTAAGAGTGAAGTTCCAGGAAAATAACTTAACTTTTAAATAAGGAATTTTGAAGCAAAATAAGGGTCAATGCCCATCTGCAGCCTCGCAAGTGCCATCAATACAGCTTCACAAGTGCCATCAATGCAGCAGCCTCACCATTGCCATCAATGCAACAGCCTCACCATTGCCATCAATGCAGCAGCCTCTCCATTGCCATCAATGCAGCAGCCTCACCATTGCCATCAATGCAGCAGCCTCACCATTGCCATCAATGCAGCAGCCTCATCAATGCCTTCAATGCAGCAGCCTCACCATTGCCTTCAATGAAGCAGCCTCACCATTGCCATCAGTGCAACCTGATCGATGTCCATCTGCAGCCTAGAGGGGACAGGGAGGGGGGCGGTACGAGCGCCGACAGATTACATACAGTGAGAATCTCCTATGATAGACAGAACACTGGTCCAATGGCGGCCCAGGAGACGGGACTTCCTATTACAGAGGCCGCCAAGTAAACAGGAGATTCTCACTGTATGTAATCTGACGGCACTCATCCCGCCCCCCTCCCTGTCCCCTCCGAGGTAGCTAAAATTGAAGTATTGGTGTATAACACGCACACGCTATTATGTTTTGACCTTATCAAGTCATGTGTCATGTTCCTCATATAAAGTCCCAATCCTCTCTTTCTATTTCAGCTATAGGGATGGAGGTACATTACTAATCCATCATGTGCTTCATTTAAAGTCCCAAAACCCCCCTTTTACACAATTTGTTGCAGGACAGGGGGCTCCGCTGTAATATAATTTCTTTTTTTAAACTCAGAGTTCATCTTTAAGGGACTGAGCTACATGAGTTCCTCTATAATGGTTCAAGCAGTTAAAGCAAGAAAGCCACCTATCATTTATTTCTTTATGTCTTTTAGGGGTTTTTTTAACTTTTTTTATAGCTTCTAATAGCGTCCTAATATGGAAAACAGTTTAGCTTCCTCAGCCAGTATAAATGCTAGAGATGAAAATGGTTTTGCTGATCCTTCCTGACCAAACATCAAGGGGAAGTGAACACCGAGCCAATGCATAATGACTTACAGCAGTGGCCATCAACCCTGTCCTCAGTGCCCACTAACAGGCCAGGTTTTATGTATTACCTTGGGGAGATGCAGACTAGAATACTGCAATCACTGAGCAGCAAATCATATCACCTGTGATGTATTCCAGTTATCTTGCAAACCTGGCCTGTTAGTGGGCCCTGAGGACAGGGTTGATGACCACTGACTTACAGTATTCAGCAACTATTGTTCTATAGGTTTTTGTATGAGATAACACGCTGTGTCATATTAAAATATCTGAAATGCAAGGGCTGATATAGAATTACTGGCATAAAAGTAGATCCCAGCAATACCCCTTCTATCATTTTCTCTAAAAATTCAGATGATAAATGACTAGATAAATTGGGCAACAGCACCGTAGTTACTAAAAGATTCTTTGCTGCAGAAGAGCTGCAGGGACAGCCTTGTCAGACTTCTAAACTGACAGCTAATCCTTCTATACTGCATTATCCTATATATCTTCATCATCTGTCAATCTTACCTGTATGTTTTTCAGCGCTGTCTGCATAGGAAAAATTGGCTGCATGAAATACAAAATAATAATTAATGAAATGCTAAAGAAATGTTGATTAATATTTATTTAATATCAAAACCAATAAGTGGAATACTAAACCAGCATAAGTCAATGTAGTTAAATAAAGTGTATTTTTTAGTCTTCAACAGAGTGGGGAAGTGTTGGCCCCTTTGTTAAAGCGGTAGTAAACCGCAGGTGGTAAAAAAAAAAATGTCCTGCAAGGCAATGTCTAAATATGCGGCCTCACGATGGGTGGGCCGCATATTTGTGTGAATCAGTGCAAATACAGCTGTGCTCTCCCGACACAGTTACCGGCGGTTAGCGGAAAGCTCCAAACCGCTGCTTGCGATAGAGAACTTTCCAATCATGTGACTGCCGTGACAGCTATTCATGTTGGTCACATGATCATAAACTCTGCCTCCCGGCATCCTAAACCCCTTAAAGGGCCGGGAGGCGCCAGCTCCAATGGGTTAACATAATTGTAAAGGCTATTTGTTTCTTAAAGTTAAAAAAAGTTTATATCTACCTGCTCTGTGGAATGATAGTGCACAGAGTGGTGCCTTACCTCCTTTGCTGGTGTCACCTGTCAATGCTGTCCTCTCGTTCTTTTCACGGGTGCCCCAATAGCAAGCCCTGTGCCATGGGGGCACCCGCGTGGACTGCATGCGTCTATAGACACACACACAGCATGGCTCAGCTATGCCCCCACTCCCTCCTCACAGGACTTGGCTGACAACAGCAGGAGCCAATGGCTCCCACTGCTGCCTGAATCTCCTGTGTGAAGAGGAAATGAAGAGCTGCAGACATGACAGTGCTGGATCATGATAGGAGGTAGGTAAGTGTTCAGGGATGGGGCAGGGGGAGGACAGTTAGTGCATTTGTAATCTGCGTTTGGGGTGTCGTTAGGATTATATTGACACCTGCAGCAGATCGCACACCCAGTGCACCCAATGTGTACAAAACGTGCAAATGAGCCCTTGGTTCACATATGCTGCAACCACGACTCACACCATGGGGTCCGGTGCAATCCTGTTCACCGATTTCAGGTACGAATCAGGTCTAAATTTTTAAGTGCAGCCCACGGCTGTCCTGGAGCTGTGTGAGCCGCCTCCATTGAGAGCCGGTTACACTCTTCTCTCCTGTCAAGCAAATTGGATGCGGGGAAACAGTGGAAAGTCCTCTGGGCTTTGCATATTAATGTTTTCTTATAAGGTATGCTATCACACCTCTGCTTTTTGAAACTGCGTGGTAGGGTGTAAAGAGAAAAGTTTTTTTTTTTGCTGCATGATTTGTTTTCCTGAGAAAAATGCACCTTCCATTGGGATAAATGGTAACACATATCAAATGCATCTAAAACTCAAATAAATTGTGCCTTAAACATACTGCATCAAACACACAGAGGAATGAACATAGCCTAAAGCGGGCCATAGATGGAGCAATTTTCTTTGGCGGCAGGAAAAAATATCGCTCGATTCCCCTACCATGGGGCCATTGTGTTCTCCCAGGCGGGGGCGGCGTCAATAGGTGTGCAAAGCCTATTGCATTAGGGTGTGCACCACAAAGCTCAAACTCACATGCCTTTCTCTGAGGTCTCAGCTGCACTGGACAGTGAATGAACGGGATAGTGCTCTGTGCTGAGTGGCTTCCTGTTCATTTGCAAACTGAAGCATAGTAAACACAGTTTACTATGCTTCAGTTATGAATGAACACAGTGAGTGAGTGTGTCACTATGTTCATTTAGAAAAGGAAGGGCCATTAAATGCCATAGTTACTAGCCTCTTCCCCCACTCTCCATTCTAAAACATCTCCCACAGCAGCTGGAGGGGGAGGAAGAAGGAAGCAGCACTGCGGCAAGGGGGGGCAGGCACTGGGGGGAATCGCCATCGCATGCAGTGATTAGGGTGTGCCTGGCACACCCCCTGCGCATGCCAGGAGGTCACAGTGATTACTGTTAGTGTCTATAATAGCCGCTAGCAATAATCGCATGTTAAATCCGACAGGCTGGTTGTACCGAATTTGATCGATTGATCATTTTGGGTACATTCATTCTTAAGAAGTGGACTTATTTTTCTACAGTCTCAAACATATTCACAACTTTAGGGCAATTCTTATTCTGATAGATAGTTGTAGCAAAGTAAACAGTTCATAATAAGAACTCATTGATACATAACACACTTTGAGTGCTAAAAGATGGACCTTGGTGAAGACACTATGGAGTTGTTTTACTATAGATGTTATTTTCACTTTTTCTGATAAAACACCCATATATGTGCAGGGAATTTAAAAAATAGGATTACTAAATGAAAAGACTGTCTTTTGATAATATTATGGCAAATAAAACACATTTCTGTGAATATGTAAATGATAGTTATTGTGACATACCACCAAGGGTTAGGCCTATCTTGACTTCATTAGTAGGTGTGTTGAAGGATTTAGAACGGGTGCACTGTGAAGAACAAGCAAAAAAATTATAAGCTGTTAGACTGGTTTACATGTCTGATATTTTAATTGTAAACAGCAAATCATGATGAGTTTCTATATTTTTATTATTTTATTATAGCACATGTAATTGCCAGCAGCAGCATCTATTCACACATGCATATAGGCATGATTTTCAAAACATAACATACATGTGCGTGAATACATGACGGTGCCGGCGGCTGTGCACACGGCATTTTCTGTTTTTCATTCCTGTAGGCAACAAAATACACTGCAACTGTGGCTCTTGAGCACCACAACAATAGATGTATTTTACACTGTACACCTATATCTGTGTATATATGTACTTAATTGCTGTGAACCCAGAGATCCCTTTTCCTCATGTGCAATAACAGGATCCTCATTCTGTATTTTGGTTCAGTCCTTCCATTCATATATATTTACACACATCATACTGTAGGTCATTATAAAATACTGTATGGTTATACAAACAAGGGAACTAAGGTTCTTGTCCCATGAACAAAATTAAATGAAACTCTGTCTGTCATCTGCATGGAAATACTTGTCAACCAAGCAATAAAAGGATCTGAATAATAAGTCATGAATGCTTACTTTTTTCCCATAGGCCCTAATGGTAAAGTAATTGCCCTGCAGGCTCCCAAGTAAATGGTTTCTCCAGAAGTCCTATGAAGATACGTTTGCACATTTCCCACCCAGCTTGAAGAAGGACCACAGCACTACCCAACATAGGCCATGGCTCCAAATCTAGGTGCCCTGATAATCTGAGGTATGTAGAGAATGTCTAGTAGCATAAGGAGAAGAAAAGGGGCTTTTAGAGCCCAACTCCAGGCTGCTGCTAAAGTGGTTGTAAAGTCAGAAGCTTTTTTTACATTATTGTATTCCATGCAATATGATAAAAAAACCTTCTGCGTGCAGCACCTCCTGCAGCCCCCCTAAATACCTACCTGATCCGATCTCGATCCAACACTGTGCACGAGAGCCGAGGCTCTCTTACTCCTCATTGGCTCGGATACAGCAGCGGGAGCCATTGGCTCCCGCAGCTGTCAGATTCAGTGACGAGGAAGCGGGGATGGGGCCAAGCCCAGATCTATGTGTCTTATGGACACACAGAGCAGAGCTTTGGGATGAGCACTCACGGGTGCCCCCATAGCAAGCAGCTTGCTGTGCGGGCACTCAGCGTGGGAAGGAGCCAACAGGGCACCAGAGAGGAGTATTTGGCTGCTTTGTGCATAATTTACCCATGCAGGGTCCCCCAAGCATTTAATGGGTAAATGCTCATTTGGCTAGGGGGAAAGTACAAATACTTTATTCCTCTCTCCCTGGTAACCAGTGCTTTCTTTCGCTGTCTGAGAGAGCTGCACCTTTTCTGACACTCACTTACAGCATATATGTTTATTTAGTACTTATAGTACTTAAAGGGTTACTAAACCCTAATTTTTTTTTTTTTTAATAAACATGTCATACTTACCTCCACTGTGCAGTTCGTTTTTCATAGAGTGGCCCTGAACCTCGTCTTCTAGGGTCCCCTGTCGGTGCTCGCGGCCCCTCCTGGCATCTGGAAACCCCCTAGGTGAAGCGCTCTCCCATCGGGTTACTGTGCGGGCATGCTCCCGAGTCCAGCATTTGCGTCCATAGACACGCCCCCTGGAGCCCGGCGTCATTGGTGTGATTGACAGCAGCGGAAGCCAATGGCTGCGCTGCTATCAATCTATCCAATCAAGAGCCAATAACCCTGGCAGAGAGGTAGAGCGCGTCTTCTCCGAGGGAACGAACGGGCTCAGGTGAGTAAATCGGGGGGGGCTAGGGGGACTGCTGAGTGACAGAAGTTTTTTCACCTTAATGCATAGCATGCATTAAGGTGAAAAAACACGAGGGTTTACAACCCCTTTAAAGCAAACATTGCAGCTTACCAATTCTTAGATGTGATATCTGTATTCATTTTCGTGTGCTTTTTGTCTTTTATTTTCATCTGGTAATCTGGGAGTAAGTATGTTAATTTTCAAAAGAACAAGCTGTCCCACAGATGTACCAGTTACTGGGATGAGACAAACCATTTACCACTGGTGCTTACAATGACTAGCTTTTATTTACTCATGTAAAACCTTAATCCCAAGAGTAAAAAATGAAATGTCTGCTGTGACTGCTTATAAAGTGTTAGCCGGAGTTTGGCTTCAGTTTGTTAGTATATTTAAAATGGCTAGTACATCTAACACTCCCCTCCCCCCAGACTGACAATGCCGCTGTCCAAATGTGCCCCTGTGCTCCTTCATCCAGAGTGGGGTCACTCTAATACAGGAGATGTGTTGCTGGCCAGATCACCAGGTTAAAGCAGAGGGAAAAAAGCCTAAAAAAAAAAGAAAACTAATGCAGCCACCACATCTAATGATTGGTAAGCTGCAATATATTCCATTTTTGGTTTTGATTTTAATACCGCTTTAAGTAGTAGCTTTTAGTAGAGCCAGGCAGCTAGAATTTTCAGGAGGCGGCCAACAATGGCAACCCCCGTACTTCTCTCGTGGCAAAATCACTTTCAGATGGCCATGGACAGTAATATGTAAATACACAGATATTGAAGATCTGACAACCAGTCATAAGTGGCAACTGCTGATCTCTTAACATGAATGGTACATCGGTGGGAAGGCAAACTGCAGACACCCCTAGCACTGGCTTTTTAGGAGGGAAAATAGCTGTGTTTCCCATAATGATTATCAGCCATACTGTATGCATGTTGCTCCTAGCTAGTAGACAATCCAGACTGTCATCTAATGCCCATGGGCACCTTACGTAATGCTTTATTGCTGCCAAACAATGTCAGCCTCTTACCAGAGAAAATGTATTGATCACTTACCTTGGTACATGATTCAGTGGTGTTGTCACACAAACGTACATCACAGAAAAGGTTTACATTGGCCTGATTTTGAAACTGAAATGAGCTTACGCTGAAACCGGCTTCTAATGCTTTGCCATTATCTAACACAGTTGTGGCAACAGTTCCCTGGATACAGCTGTAAATAAGAAAAAAAATATAAGAATATTTTGGTTACACTGCTGACCAAACTGGCAGGTTTTAGCATTCCATAGGCATAGGAAAATGAAATATTACTTTTCATAATTAAGCTTTAATTTTAAATTAGTGATGATCTCAGTGAGCCATTTCATTTCTTTGCCTTTGATAGAGTTTGCCACATTTAACTTTAAAAGAAATATACAATCATGGAGCACTTTATTAGTGTGCCTTGTATACAGCACACAGGCTCAGGTCCTATTTACCTATACCCCTTTAAACCCTTCCTTCTGTTAGTGCAATGTGGCCGCACCATCAGTTCCTTGCGGGTGTTACTCAGAATGGATGACACCACAACGCACTAATCCGGACATGAAGTATTTTATTTTTGGCAATCTAAACCAGTTCTGCAGTCAAGGGCAAAAATGATCTATTTCATGAATGGCTATATCACCAAGATTTTCTGTAAAATGTTGCTTCTACAAGTGGAGGAGGTAACACTGTTCTAAAGCACTAGGCTTTCGACAAGTAATGTGTTGTATTGTATTCTTTTGTTTCCAAACATGCGTGGTCTTGCTCTTATGATTTTTTTTAGACGAAAACTGTACCGATTAAACGGAAATTTCTATGTTTGTCCCTTTTGGATAATTTCAGATGAACTGTTGGGATCGGCTCTCTAAAGATGTGTACTAAAGATCAGATTATCGTACAATCATCCTCAAAGCGGTGTACTAACATGCAATCAGAAAATCAGATTGGAAACAAAAGAATACATTACAATACAACACATTACATCACTTCCCGAGTTGTATTCTGTCATATGAGAATTTTCATAACTTTAGTAACCTCTTCATTTTTGATACAAGACTAGCATGCAAAAAAAAAACCAGATCATTTGTCTGATATTCAGAGAGAGATGTACGAGGCGCCACTGTTACTGGGAACACTTATACTGATTCCAGCTAAATCAGGAAGATATGTGCTAGGTTGGTTTCTTCTTCTTTTGTATTTAGTACTCTGTGCTGTGTGAAGTTCTAGGTCTTTACATTTTCATTCACCTCTATGGTTGCATAAGAAATTCAGACTTACCTATCTTTTATAAGATAAAAAGCATTTACATCACTACGATTATCTGTAGGACTTGCAACACATGTCTCTATCCGGACAACATATCGATTTCCATCAGCGCCTGTCACAAATATTCCCACATAGATGTTTGTTCCAACAACCACGTTTTCATCATTTTGATATGCTTCTGTAAATGACGAATCTTTATAAGCAGCCATGGTAACGGGATATGATCCAGTCCCATTGACGCCAGACAGGTATACCGTCCTGAGAAAACAAATACATGTTCAGGTAACAAAACCAATAACAATTTAAATCACAATTTATTTCCTAATAAGTAGCAATAGCTTTCAGCAATCGTTCACACTAAACACAGCTTTGAAATCGTGTGAGTTCATCTGAACTTGCACGATTTAAAAGCCCCATTTCAGTCTGACTTCGGGAGGCGACTTGAAAGACCTCCATGAGGGTTCATGCACAGATATCTATTGAACTCGCCCCCAAAGTCGCCGAAAGTGGTGCAGGAACTACTTTTGGAAATCGGTGCACCAATTGGGACGCTCCTATTGCCAGCAATAGGCTCCAATTTGACATGCGATTTGACCTGTCAAATCGCATGTAAAATTGCGCCGATGTGAACGGCAGCTTAAACACTAATGTCCACTAATGTAAAAAGTTCAATTTTAATGCATTGGGAAGGCAAGAGAAACCTTAAGGCCAGTTTCTGCGCCCAAACCACAGCACAGGTGTACCTGTGGTTTTCATGCCGTTAACCCATGGTTTACCATAGACTTTCTAATAGGTTGTGGTTTTTCTGAAGGCACACCAAAGATGATGTATGCAGGACTTTTGGTGTACTGTCAGAAAATACAGCAAACAACATGTAACCTAATAGAAAATCTATCTGCAGTGCGGCAGTGTGAAACCAGCCTTAAGATGCAGTAAAGTGATCTGGTTTAAAAGTACTTAGTGCGATTTATGTGTATGTGTGTGTATGTGTATGTGATATATATATGTGTGTATATATATATATATATATATATATATATATATATATATATATATATATTTATATATATTTTATATATATATATATATATATATATATAGTATGTATGTGTGTGTATATATATATATATATATATATATATATATATATATATATATATATATATATATATATATATATATATATATATATATATATATATTGTGTGTGTGTGTATATATATATACACATATACACACACACTGCGCTTGTGCCCCAATAAAACCAAAAAGCAGCTTGCACCACAAAGGACAATTATGTGCTAAAGAACAGTGTAAAAAATGTGCAGCACTGTTTAAGTGAAAAAATGTATATGTACTAGGACCCTAACTAAAGGGAACAACTAAAATGATAGTGGGTATTTTTCGATTCATGTGTAGATATAAATAACTTTTTTGGAAAACATCCGTATGTCATTGTTAGAAACACACCATGTTAAAGGGTTATAACATTCATATATACCATAATGATGAATGTTAGATATCATCCCAGATGATGTCTGTTTAGACTAAACGCGTCGGGTCGAGTCTTGTCTATGCCATTGCGTCCTGTATGCCGTTCAAGAAAGATTATCTAACAAGCGCTTTTATATCTACTGAAATGTGAGTGATTTGTACTTTTTAAATAAATCTCTTTACTGTATAGATTTACACTATGTGGAGGTGTTGAATCTGAGGTTGATGGTCCTGTATAGCCGTGTTACAGCTTGCTGTGAAATTGAAGGTGGAAGTTCATTGTCCCTCAGAATCGTTGAAAGAGAGCGGTGTGGAGAATGGTGCGATATCCCCCTTATCTGGTATTTATACACCCCCGCTTGTCTAGACTCATTAGGAATATGTCAATTGGGTCCATACATTCCAGTAAGCCCCCTTATATCTTACTGGTGGTGGAATCCCCTTCAGTGGGGACGCTTAAGTTGAAGTTTTGGGACTTAACTATTCGTGGATCATCATTCAGAATATTTGTCTACTTTAACTTGTTTTGGACTTTTTTCACAAATCCACTTTTTATCATTGGACTGCACTTTTTCCTAGTATTGTTGTCACAAGATGTACACCTTAACTGTATGCTCAATGTTTTTTTTAATTATATTTGTATACAAGAAAGTTGAATCATTCATCTTTATGGTACATATGAATGGTATATCCCTTTAACATTGTTTGTTTCTTATGCCCCCTACACACAGTCGGATTTTCCGACGAAAAATGTGTGATAGGACCTTGTTGTCGGAAATTCCGACTGTGTGTAGGCTCCATCACACATTTTCCATCGGATTTTCTGACACACAAAGTTTAAGAGCAGGCTATAAAATTTTCCGACAACAAAATCCGTTATTGGAAATTCCAATCGTGTGTACACAAATCCGACTCACAAAGTGCCATGCATGCTCAGAATAAATTAAGAGACGAAAACTATTGGCTACTGCCCCGTTTATAGTCCCAACGTACGTGTTTTACATCACTGCGTTCAGAACGATCGGATTTTCCGACAACTTTGTTTGACCGTGTGTATGCAAGACAAGTTTGAGCCAACATCCGTCGGAAAAATCCTAGGATTTTGTTGTCGGAATGTTCGATCAATGTCCGACCGTGTGTACGGGGCATAACACTAATATACGGATCTTTTACAAAAAAAAATGTATAAATACACATGAATTGAATACCCACTATAATTTTAGTTGTACCCCTTAGGGTCCTTGTACATATATATTTTTTCACTTGATCAGCGCTGCACATTTTAAAATAAATTATATATCTCTATATCAGTATAATATACAATATAAAGTTTAAGAGGTTGAAACAGTTATCTATGCACATAACTGGGCATGTCCCCCTAAAACAATTGCAAGAAAAACAACAAAATGATTGCAATATTTCCCCTCGATTTCTGTCACTCCAAAGCCCCGTACACACGGTCGGATTTTCCGATGGAAAATGTCCGATCGGAGCGTGTTGTCGGAAATTCCGACCGTGTGTGGGCTCCATCGGACATTTTCCATCGGATTTTCCGACACACAAAGTGTGAGAGCAGGATATAAAATTTTCCGACAACAAAATCCGTTGTCGGAAATTCCGATCGTGTGTACACAAATCCGACAGACAAAGTGCCACGCATGCTCAGAATAAATAAAGAGATGAAAGCTATTGGCCACTGCCCCGTTTATAGTCCCGACGTATGTGTTTTACGTCACCGCGTTCAGAATGATCAGATTTTCCGAAAACTTTGTGCGACCGTGTGTATGCAAGACAAGTTTGAGCCAACATCCGTCGGAAAAAATCCTAGGATTTTGTTGTCGGAATGTCCGAACAAAGTCCGACCGTGTGTACGGGGCATTATACTTGGACAAGAACTAAAGAAAGAGGTGTCAGTGGGACAGAGAGATACATACAGCAATAAAGCCTGTCAGAGGATCTAACCTTCCCTAGAATATTTTTGTTCCTGTCTGTTTCTATTGAGGAGTTTTCCCATGACTTTTTGTTCCTATGACACCCTGTCACCAGCACAGGACGTATAGGGAAATCTCACCATTGGGGTTCACAGACCGCAATAAAAACTTTGACAGTGGACTTAAAATGTAATTTTACCTTTACAGAACAAAAAGGTAAACTAACACCCTACACACTCCCCACCCCCCTGTCCCTGCTACACTTACCTCCGTGGGTGATATAGTTTCACCGTCCACACAGTCCAGTACAGCAATCCTGGGGTTTGAAAAATGCTCTGTTCTTCCTCTTCTTTCCCTAAGGAATCTGGGACAGATCAGAGCGGTTCTGATTGGTCGGTGTTGAAAGGGAAGAACAGAGCATTTTTCAAACCCCAGGACTGCTGCACCGGGCTGTGTGGTCGGGGAAACTGTATCCCCCATGGGGGTGAGTGCAGAGGAGATGGGGCAGTGAAAAGCGAATAAAGTGTTAGTTCACTTTTTTATTTTTTCTGTAAACATGAACTTACACATCGATTTCTGTTGAACAGGGATAGTCACACATTGATCAAAACTGAGCTGGTCCCTGCTGAAGCGAACAAATTTTGGTCAGTGTTTGACCAGCTTAATGTGTCTGACCTTCTGCTTTGATTATCCCTTAAATTATGACCATATCTTTATTTTCTGTTGATCCTGCACTAGGAGTGGTGAAGCCTCCTAACCCCAACCAGAAGTCTTCTGCTTATTATGACACAATTATAATTTTTCAGAAAAGTTGTATGATCCCAGAGCTAGCATCTCAGTGCAAGAAGTGCAAGTGCTGACCCTGGGTGATGCCTGAACAGAGGTGTGCCGGCATTCTGGAGAGAAAAGCAGATGAAAGCATTGTCAGGGTGAAAAACTGAGATCTCTGTGGTGGAGCCATCGAAAAGTTACACTTATTACTTAGCCTTCACTTGAACATGACTAAAAAAAAAGCTAAGGTCTGCTTTAACACTATTAGGTACAAAATATTGATATGGAAAACATCTTAGATTCATAAAATTCAGTGCTGTGTGTACATAGCATTTATGTTTATTTACTATAAACATCATAGTGAATGGAAATGTGATGTTAGTGAAGGATAGAGAACAAATATGATTGTATATTACACGAGCAACTCTCTATGTCTTATATTTTTTCTTACTGTTGTATAATATTTCCAGGCAGTTTCAGACTTGTTTGCATATCCCGTTTATATCCACAGGTAAAGTTAAAGCTGATATTATTTGTTGTGATGATGGGTTTATCCAGGATTCCAATGTAAACGGTGTTGGAAATATAGATACTGGAGTTATCACCCTGTGGATAGAGGCCAATAATTAGCAGTGGAAAAACAGCTTTACCATATAGACGGGTTACTTGTAAAACTCACTATCTAGTGGAAATGAAGTCTGTCAATCGTTGAGTCTAAAGGCCCATACACACGATATGAAAATCAGATGGAAAAATTAGCACGACGAGCTGTCTGTCGATTTTCAGATCGTTAGTACTGTGCTTTTGACAGACGATTTTGCTTTTTCCCCAGACAAAATCTGGATGTGCAGACTATAACATTTTTGTCAGATGTGAACCCATGTCCAATTTTCATTTCATTAGTATGCTTTTTGTACGAAAAAAATCCTAAGAGCAAGACTACGCATGCTCAGAAACTAAAGAATACATACAAAACTATTCAACAAATTACGTCACTTCTGACATTGTATTCGGTTGTACGAAAATGTTGGTATTGTGAGTAACCTCTTTACTTTCGACATGAGACTAGCCTGCCGCAAAAAAACAGTTGTTCGGTTGTCCGACAATCAAAGTGTGTATACGAGGCTTAACAATGAACAGGCTTCCCATAGCTATAAGGATGTAGCCTACGTCCAGAGCCGATCACTTACATGTCAGTGGCTGTGATTGGCTGTGAGAGGCGGCAAACTCCTATTGATTTCAATGGGGCTGCCTCTTACAGCTAATCCTGGGAACCATCTAATCGCAGTGTGGGTGCATTCGCAAATATGAATGCTCCCTTATTACCCCCCAACGTTCAAATAAAGTTTCTCCTGTGTTTATTGTCATGCTGCACTGCACAATAAGGCAAATTACATCCTCTATGCTGCCCAGTCAGTGCCTGGTGCACTTCTTTTGTGCAGTTTTTTTGCCCCATAGACTTCAATGGGAGCGTATGTAAACTGCATGTGCGGGCATTTTTAGGCTAGGTTCATATCTATGTGGGTTTTAGTGCATTTGCAGATCTCCAAAAACACACCACAATCCATCCAACATTTTTTCCTATGAGTCCCATTCACATTTTTGCAGTTTTTTTTTTTTGGAAAGATGCAGGAACTTTTCTTACATGCAGAACGATGCATTTTTGGTTCCATAGATTTTAATGAAACCTCATCAAAAACATACATGTGTTTTTAAATCGCTTTCGGTAGGGTTTTGTGTTTAACAACCAATCTTCTCCTTCTACCAAAAAATGCATGAAAAATGCACCACAAAAACACTTAAAAAAGCATCAGCCTTACATGCATAGATTTGAACCTAGCCTTAGTGCGTTTTTGGAAGAGTTTTGTGTATAAAATCCAACCTCCTCTTCCTACAAAAAAAATTAAAAAATGCATCAGCATGAAAAAATGCATCAAAAACACGCAATGTTGCACTGAAAAATGCATCCTGCTGCACTGGAGTAAACTTGGCTAAATGGGAAGTCTACTGCACATGTACGGCCTGGCCGGAAGAGATTTTGTAAAGATCTGTGTAACCCAGTGACCCCAAACATAAAATCTCCATGGATCTTAGATTGGGTTGTGGAAAACTTAGGGGGCTTTCTGGGGGAGAGGGGACTTGCATTTCAAGAATAACCACAGTGACCCAATGAGAAGGTCTTCTCTTACTACCTATCGCCAGGAAGGTAAACACATCGATAAAACATTTTTCAGAAGTTCCATATTGTCACCAGTCTGGGTTTCTGTTTAAATTGATGACAGGGAGTGAGGGAAGAAAAAATCTCTCTAAAAAAAAAGCTGACAGAGTCCCCTATCTCTTCCGTGGTTTATCCTATATGAAATGAAAAATATTCGGCTGGAGTTGGGCTTTATCATATCTCTTTAAAAAAAGTGAAACAGATTGCTGAGTGTCGATTTTTCCAGAAAAGTAAGGAATACACACAAATCTAACAGGAGTTGCTAAAAGGAATTAATAAATAAATCAATAGTGTGCTACCGTCACTGTGTTTCCACACCAATTGGATTCTGCTCGGTCCTGGAGAGAAGTCATTTTTAGCCCATTGATGGTGTCTGATATTGGGGGGAAACTGCAGTTAATTGATGAGTTCCCCAGATGAATTGTGGAAGAGTCGAGACCAAGTGCTTGTAGTTCACATTTACTGACTGTGACTGTCATTGTGGTGTTGTCACAGGTGACCGTAGTGTTCAAATCAGAACGTTCTGGGAAAGTTCAGTAAAAGAAGAAATATAAATCAATCAGTGGGCAATGTATACAAAAACTGTTCTTTTATAGATCTACATTGATCCTCATCTTACTAGTCACCACTACTTACAGACACTTTCAGCCATATGGCCCAGTGCTCTAATAAACAGAAATAAGCCCAACTGAACCCTTGTCATTTGTTACTGTGATGCAGCCAGGCTGTATATATAATAATAGATATGGGGAGCTCTTTCCTTTATTTATATTTCAATACATTTTTTATCAAACAAGCAATGTATTATCCGTGTATGAAATATAATAATTACAATGGTACCAGAGTACACATCTTGACATATGGTGTAAATGGAAAGTACAGATATGAGTACAGCAAATAGTCATGTAGAAGTATTTACTATATAACCCCAGCTGCCTCAAATATGATGAGCGATCCGATCAGACGGGGCTCCTTTTTTCTTTCAAATTGTTACAGCGAGGGGTAAATATCGTTCTCTGGCCGCACCTAGGAGAGTCAGACCTCAGTTCTCTCACACAATACACGGCTCTCCAGTGTCCCCTCCCCCTCCACTGCTCCAATCAACTGCATTCTGTCTCCCCGAGTGGCACTGTTTATATAAACCGTGTTCTGGGAGAAGGGCTGCTGGACCCCTGGAGAGAGAACACTGCTTTGTGTGAGAGAACTGCATTCCAGCTCTCCTATGGGCACACAGCACAGGGAATTTTAACCCTTGATGCAGCACTTATTTGCTAAAAAAAATAAATGAGCCCCATGTATATTACTGTAAGGTATATGCAGACTGACTGCATTACAGTAATAAATAGCGAGAGTTCAATTGGACTCAACACCAACTTTCTATTCAACACTGGTAAAATATTGAACACATTTTTATTTGAATCCAGTTTCGAATAAACGCAAGATCATCCCTACTGTCCATCCAGTTTTGAGATTTTCACAGCTCTGTCACACTGTACAGACCTGTCTGGCAGAGCAGGAGACTCATTTTTTCTCTACTGTAGTTCACTTACAGGTCCTGTCATTCCACCAATCTGTGACTGGACAATGAAAGAAAAAGCAGCCTGATGAGATCAGTTCTCTGTCACTCTGCTCTCTACTCTATTTAGGCTCCGTTTTCACTTGTGCAACTTGTCCTGCGACTTGGGACTGCAAAGTCACATGACAAGTCTTTCCCTATGATTTCCAATGAGTACTGTTTATATCTGTGCGACTTCAAAGTAGTCGCTGCACTACTTTGGTCCGACTTTGATGCGACTTGAGGTCCATAAACCTCAAGAATACACAGACATTGCTTCAAGTCACATCAAAATCGTGCGACTTTCAGGTAGCAATAGTGGAAACCTAGGCTAAACATGTTCCTTTCCCTGCAACACAGCTGATTGGCTCCTTGTGCTGCATTTCCCTCTCCTATCTGACCTCTCCTATACAGGGACTAAAAGGAGGCCGATACTAAGTCATATTCATGTTCTTATATTGCTTGCATGTAAATAATACATGTAAGGGTTACATCATCACACAGTAATAATAATTAGCAATAATAAATATACAGATTTCATTCCCCTCTACAGTATATGTCAGCCCCATCCTGTCTCTGATCTGACCTGTATGTTAACCCCTCACCTCCCTTGTCCTGAACATCTGTACATTAACCCCTTCACCTCCTAACCTGTATTACCTGTACATTTAATGTATCTAGTACAATACCAAGTGCCATATTTTAACCCCTTCAATACTGGCATGTTTCTTCAATTTCAAAAAAGGTTTGCAAAAAATCAGATCACCTCGGGGTGTCTACTTTCCAAAATGGGGTAATTTCAGGGTGTCCATTTTGCATTGGCTATGTTTTAAAACAAAAAAGACAGGTAAACTTATTTTTTCAATGTTTTTGCTCTTTTCACCTAAAAGGAAATGCTTCGAGGGAATTCATAAGAGTTGTCGTAGACATCCAATAGAATTCTGTTGGGATGTAGCACCAAAAGTGTTGGTGTTTGTGCTCAATTCATGTATATGACAGGATCTGTCAGTGTCTGCACTGAGGAAGGAGCGTTCACACTGGACATTCCTTCCTCAGTGCATGCCCTCCTTCCCTCCCTCCTTCCTTCCCTCCCTTCTTCCTTCCCTCCCTCCTTTCCTTCCCTCCCTCCTTCCTTCCTTCCTTCCTTCCTTCCTTCCTTCCTTCCTTCCTTCCTTCCTTCCCTCCCTCCCTTCCTTCCTTCCTTCCTTCCTTCCTTCCTTCCTTCCTTCCTTCCTTCCTTCCTTCCTTTCCTTCCCTCCTTCCTTCCCTCCTTCCTTTCCTTCCCTCCTTCCTTCCCTCCTTCCTTTCCTTCCCTCCCTCCTTCCCTCCTTCCTTCCCTCCTTCCTTTCCTTCCCTCCCTCCTTCCCTCCTTCCTTCCCTCCTTTCCTTCCCTCCCTCCTTCCTTCCCTCCCTCCTTCCTTCCCTCCTTCCTTTCCTTCCCTCCTTCCTTTCCTTCCCTCCCTCCTTCCCTCCTTCCTTCCCTCCTTTCCTTCCTTCCCTCCTTCCTTCCCTCCTTTCCTTCCTTCCCTCCTTCCTTCCCTCCTTTCCTTCCCTCCCTCCTTCCTTCCCTCCTTTCCTTCCCTCCTTTCCTTCCCTCCCTCCTTTCCTTCCCTCCCTCCTTTCCTTCCCTCCCTCCTTTCCTTCCCTCCCTCCTTTCCTTTCCTTCCCTCCCTCCTTCCCTCCCTCCTTTCCTTCCCTCCCTCCTTTCCTTCCCTCCCTCCCTCCTTCCTTCCCTCCCTCCTTCCTTCCCTCCTTCCTTCCCTCCCTCCTTCCCTCCCTCCTTCCTTCCCTCCTTCCCTCCTTCCTTCCCTCCTTCCTTCCTTCCTTCCCTCCTTCCTTCACTCCTTCCTTCCTTCCCTCCTTCCTTCCCTCCTTCCTTCCCTCCTTCCTTTCCTCCTTTCCTTCCCTTCCTTCCCTTCCTTTCCTTCCTTTCCTTTCCTTCCCTTCCTTTCCTTCCCTCCCTTCCCTCCTCCTTCCTTCCCTCCTCCCTCCTTCCTTCCCTCCTCCCTCCTTCCTTCCCTCCTCCATCACACTGACACGCATGGCTGAGAAGTTTTGTTGTAGAGGTGGGTGGAGCCTGATGGGGAACTGAAAATCTACTTCCTCAGGTTCTGCCCACCCAGTGACCATTCATTTCCCAAATATTTAGGTAATGACATCACCTATATTCCTGTTTATATTTAGCTTTGAATAAAATATAAAAAAAAAGAATTGCGCTAGGTGCGTAAACAATATGAAAATATTATATTAAAAAAACGTGAAGGATGTCCTGCAGCTGAACACTATAACCCCAATACAAGGGCACAAAATATAGAGATAAAGAGAACAGTGCAGCGCTGGACAAATACCACAAAATGTGAGTGTGATATAGAATAGAGTATACCACATTTAGCTTTGGGCTAAACAAGACTGGGGATACAGCTCTGTGCAGGAAGTTGTCACATACATGACTGTTTCATAGCACAGGCCCCACTGACTATGGTACTGGTGTGCCTCTGTAGAGTTGGTCCTAATTACCGCCAGTTTCCTTATGTTAGAACTGGCGGTCATTCTTTAGGAATTGGTCACTGCCAACAGCAACAGGTTCTTTAAATGGTGGTAGTAAGAACTACCTGAATCTGTAATGTTACCGACACGACACTGACACAAATGCTTGCCTGAATTTGGTGCATGTAGTTGGTGCATACTGCCAGAAATGTGTCATTAGGGCTATTTTGAATCCCCCAGTATCGGTCTCAAAAATATGATATAAAATACATTTTTGTACAGTGTTGTATAAATGAGTAATTGTCAGTCAATGTATCACAATCCTGAAAACTTGCCTGGTAAAGAATGGGGTAAAATATGCCGGTCCTGAAGTGGTTATTAAACATTATTGGCTTGTTATTGTGTGTATTTTACATCTCCACGGAGTTTGGCTTTAAAGTGGATGCAAACCCAATTATTCAAATTTCATGTAATTTCAAAAGCCATTTTTTAATATTCTCATATCTGCAGCTTTTATTTAAATAACACCTGGTGCTCCTGCCATAAAAGTCCTGGTTCAGGCACTGCTGGTCATAGAGTGACAACAGTAGTGATGCTGCATTGTCATCCTGTCACATGGGCTACTGATGGAAACCACAAGGGGCGCTTCAACACGCATTATGAAGGCACAGACCACTGTTGTCACCATAAGGAAAGCCACCCTGTGAAAAGCAGTGATCCTTGAAGTGCATGTATATAGAAATAAAGTTGCTGCAAAGAGGCTGCAGAAGATCAGCATCACTGAGATGCAACAAGAATGAAAAAAGGTAAAAAACAGTATTTTTTTAAAATGCCAATCATTTAGGATACACTGGGTTTGATTTACCAAAACTGAAGAGTGCAAAATCTGGCGCAGCCGTGCATGGTAGCCAATCAGCTTCTAACTTTAGCTTGTTCAGTTAGGCTTTGACAATATAACGTGTAAGCTGATTGGTTTCTATGCACAACTACACCAGAATTTACACTCTCCTGTTTTAGTAAATCAGCCCCACCTGTGCTTTAAAGCGGTTGAAAACTGCTGGGTGATTTTTTTATTTTTTTTGTTTACCTGAAAGGTAAAGGCAAAATGTGCTAGTATGCATCACATACTAGCACATTATGTGAAACTTACCTGAAAAGAAAGCATTCCAGAGATGCACTGTCATTGCTGGAGGCCGCTTCCATCTTCACCTGTCTTCTTTCCGGGTCCACGGACTCTAGCTGTGTGATTGGCCAGAGCCCTGATGATGTCACTCCAGCACATGCGCGGGGAAGCCACTGTTTATGGCACAGGACTCTGAAGGAATGGCCCGGGCGGCTGTTCCTTCAGAGCGCATGGACCGAAGACGTCATTGGCTGCATATACAGTAAATATCTTCTAAATGGCGCACGTTTAGGAGATATTTACAGTACCTATAGGTAAGCCTTATAATAGTCAGAGATGGGAGTTTATTCCCACTTTAACAAACTAAACTTCAATGTTAGGGATAATGTCATCGACTCTAAAGGGATCTACAATTTTTTCTATGTAAAAGAGCAGTTTGATGTAAATAATCCTACCAGTATATAACAGTGTTTTAATGTATGCCCAGCCATATTTTCTCATGGCATAAACTGATTCTACTTTATTATTTGCAGTGCCACAAAATAGTTGTGCTTTCCTGGTCCTTCTCACATTACAAGTCCATGACTTGTTGAAAACAATGCTCTCCCTGTGTGGCTGATATCCTAATCCACAGTTAAGGGTTATGAGGGCGGCCATTGCTGAACTAGCCTGATTAAAATGCCGGTTTCCTGGCTGTCATGTTGATGATTTGGCTTCAGTCAGTAACTAGGAACAGATATAGATATCAGGATCTCTGACTTTTCTCCAGTTGTAATTTCCTGCATGCTTGTTCCAGGTCAGAGATTCAGAAATCAGCACTTTGAAAATGATCACCAGTGTCAGTCCCCATAATATTCTCATGGCTGGTGTACTTTAATCAGCAAATAAAACTACTGATCCACTAAGAGCGCCATCTAATGACAGATCTACACATTTATCTACATATAATAAAATAACAAACACATGACAGAGCAAAGCATACACTGACAAAAACCCATAATATATGCCCACCAAGCACATACTGTACATTCTCTCTAATGACCAAATTGGCATTGCAAAGGAAAGAAAATAAAGAAAGTCTTACTCAGATTTCTGTACACGGTGGTATTACATTCACATATTCCTAATGAGTTACAAACTTCATCTGTAGCACATGGTTGGGCACAGAAAGGAGAAGCTGCAGAAGACAAAACAGAAAAATATCTTATAAATGACAAATCCTAAATGGTCAGACTCAGAAAGTTCACTCCGAACTCATATGAAAATACTTACTTGAGCAACAGGACTGCTTTGTATTGTAGAATAGGCCATCTGGACAGCAGGGGCTGAACTCAGAGTTAGTGCAATCAATACCTGGAGTTGGGACACAGGTCGGAAAGGGATCAATACTACAGGAACATCCAATGTTAAGATAACAGGCCCCAGAACACGAGGCAGACTCACAAAATGTCTGATTCACGTACGTAGCTGGGAAGAGAAGAAAAAGAAGATGTCAGAAACCAGGAGCTTTTATAGTTAGTCGGTTTTCAGATCAAGTCACATGACTAAAACATCTACAATATCTTTAGAACTGCAAAAAGTATTTGTAAAACTGGCCATAAACATTTGCAAACAGTTAAAAAAAAACTTCTTCTCAACAGGAGTATTAAAAGAGAAGTATGAGTTTCCTTTTATTTTGCTTAATCCGAATCCTTATGAGCTGCTTGTATCTACAAATCTTCCCTGCCCTCTGAAAAGTGCACCATTACTTTTAAAATAGAGTTTATTACCTGTAGGAGGGGTATAGACTTTCCTGGAGTGTCATCCCGACAATAAGAGTCTGGATCCGCCCCCCTTCTATCTCTTCTCTGTGATGATGTCGGCTCTCTGCCCGTTCCCGAGATTTCACACAACACACAGAGCTCCTCCCCTCTCTCCTCCCCTCCCCTCCCTCCTCCCTGTTGTAGGCAGACCGATCTCAGCTCACACCACAAACCTCTGATAGCAGCAGCCTTTAGTGACTGTAGAAGTCATCACTCTTTATATTACATTCTACATTCCTGGTAGAATTATAATTCAAAGCATACATTTCAAAGTAAAATTCAACACTGGCTTTTATCAGATATTTCACTTTAGATTTAGAGGGCAGGGAGTTCTCAGCCTTCCTCTCCCCTACAGCATTGCTACCGGTATGTAATGAAAAGGTATGCTCTCTATATATCACATTGTACTCATGTGCACTGCTGAAAAATGTGTTCGTTTTCATTTCATTCGTTTTTTTTGTTTAGTTTTTTTTCGATTTTTTCAGGTCATTCGTTATGATCGAAATATGTTATTTCAATTAAATCCTGAAATTCAAAAATTTGAACGTGAGAAAATTGGAAAGTCCAAACACTCGAAAATCCGAAACTAAGGATGAAAATCCGGAAATTCTAAAATAAGCGTCTAAAATGGTGTTTAGCCACGTTTAACCGTGTTTGCGTCTAGAAGTGTTTAGCTAAGATAACAAAGACCCTCCCCAAGCTCAGGAAGCATGATAAATTTGAACTATTTCTGCCATTTTGATCAGAGTAAGCAGCAGAGAGAGCAGTTGTATATTTGAATTTGCCTCTCTTTCTGTGTTTTTTTTTTTTGGAAATGTATCCCATATTGAACATATTGCAGAGCAGAGAATGACATTTTGTGACGCAACTTTGGGGCCCGTATCTAGGGGCCACTTAGTGCTAGGAACCCCAACTTTGGATATGTTGCACACCAAATTTGGGGTTCCTAGCACCAAGTGACCCCGAGATATGGGGCCCCAAAGTCTGGTCGCAGAAAAGTGCTTGACATTTTGCGACCCGACTTTGGGGTCCCGTATCTCGGGGCCACTTGGTGCTAGGAACCCCAAGAGATACGGGGCCCCAAATTCGGGTCACAAAATGTCATTCTCTGCTGCAGTTTACCATCATATTTCTGGGTTTTCTGGTCCAAAAAATAGGGTTCCTTTTAAAAACACTTAAACGCAAATGCGGCTAAACACGGTACCAGTGTTTAGCCACGTTTGGCGTCTGAAATTTGGAAAACGTTTGCGTCTGAACCCATTTTTTTGCTTCTGGAAAAACGAGGTTAAACTCAACTGCCTAAAAATGCCAAAAAACGAGACTGTGTACATGGATACATAGGATAACATTGAATTAGTTCAGGGGCAGTTGAAAAAAGTGTCCAACTGCCTCTGAATGTGCGTTTAACAGCGTCTCGTGTGCATGAGGCCTTACAGACACTGCACTTGTGACATGCAGGATTGGTGCATATGGTAAAGAAATTATATATTGTATCACTTTGGTAAAAAGAAACAAAAGAACCTGAGATTTATCTGCACTTTCAGAGACATTAACCGCTTGCCGACCGGCGCACGCCGATGTACGTCGGCAGAGCGGCACGGCTGGGCAAATGGGCGTACCTGTACGTCCATTTGAATTTCCCGCCGTGCCCGTGCGTGCGCGCCGCCGGCGGCGCGCACGCGCGCCGGCCGGGAGCTCCGTGAGTCGGGTCGCGGGTCCCGCGGACTCGATCGCCGCGGGGAGACCCGCGATCGCCTCACGGAGCGGATGAACGGGGAGATGCCGTTGTAAACAGCATCTCCCCGTTCTGCCTAGTGACAAGTGTCACTCGATCTCTGCTCCCTGTCATCGGAGCAGAGATCAGTGACATCAGCCACACAGCCCATCCCCCTACAGTTAGTAATCACTCCCTAGGATACACTTAACCCCTCCCCGCCCCCTAGTGGTTAACCCCTTCACTGCCAGTGTCATTTACACAGTAATCAGTGCATTTTTAATTGCACTGATCGCTGTATAAATGACAATGGTCCCAAAAATGTGTCAAAAATGTCCGACATGTCCGCCATAACGTCGCAGTCACAATAAAAATCGCTGATCACCGCCATTACTAGTAAAAAAAAAAATTATTAATAAAAATGCCATAAAACTATCCCCTATTTAGTAAACGCTATAACGTTTGCGCAAACCAATTAATAAACGCTTATTGCGATTTTTTTTACCAAAAATATGTAGAAGAATACGATCGGCCTAAACTGAAGAAAAAAATTTTTTTTTTATATATTTTTAGGGGATATTTATTATAGCAAAATGTAAAAAATAATGCGTTTTTTTCAAAATTGTCGCTCTTATTTTGTTTATAGCGCAAAAAATAAAAATCGCAGAGGCGATCAAATACCACCAAAAGAAAGCTCTATTAGTGGGAAAAAAAGGACGCCAATTTTGTTTGGGAGCCACGTCGCATGACCGCGCAATTGTCAGTTAAAGCGACGCAGTGCCGAATCGCAAAAAACGCTCTGGTCAGGAAGGGGGTAAATCCTTCCGGGGCTGAAGTGGTTAAAGTGGTTGTAAACCCACGAAAAAAAACAAAACCTGCAAGACAAAGACATAATGAGCTAGTATGCATAGCATAGCATACTAGCTTATTATGAAATAATTACCTTAGATCAAAGTCCCCACAGTGGTCCCGGCACACTGCTCTGGCCGGGGACATGTCTCCCAGAGTTATTTCCGGGTATCGCGGGCTCCGGTTCTGTGTTTGGCCGGAGCCGTGATTACGGCACATCAGCCTCTAACGGCACAACAGCTGAAGAAACTACACGCTCGGTCCTTTTCTTCAGTGCGCATGTGCCGATGATGTCAGCACATACGGATACAGTGGATTTCTCCTAAGCGGTTCAGGTTTAGGAGGTATCCACGGTAGCTATAGGTAAGCCTAATTATAGCCTTACCTGTAGTCAAAAGTGATCTGTAATGCCGCGTACGGACTTTTCAGCTACAAAAGTCCGACAGCCCGTCCGACAGACTTTCAACAGACTTTTGGCGGACTTTCAACAGATTTCTAACGACCGGACTTGCCTACACATGATCACACAAAAGTCCAACGGATTCGTACGTGATGACGTACACCGGCCTAAAATAAGGAAGTTGATAGCCAGTAGCCAATAGCTGCCCTAGCGTTGGTTTTTGTCCGTCGGACTAGCATACAGACGAGCGGATTTCTGGATCCGGCGGAGTTACGACGTAAAGATTTGAAATATGTTCCAAATTTAAAGTCCGTCAGATTTGCGACTGGAAAAGTCCGCTAAAGGTCCGGCGAAGCCCACACACGATCAGATTGTCCGCCGGATTTGGTCCGTCAGCGTCCGTCGGACAAGTCCGGTCGAAAAGTCCGACCGTGTGTGTGTGTACATGGCATAAGGGTTTACAACTACTTTAATGCTCTGTTCACATATCCACGGTCCGAATTGCATTGCCTGTTGATTTTAAAAACACCCCACACGCAGCGTGATTATCCCGGGAAACAGACGTGGTAAAAACCTGCGAACAGAATCGTGGGATGCCCGTTGTCCAAAAGAAATACAGGAGCTTCTTTTGGGAGACTATTTGCGTGCTTTTACCACGATTGTTGCCCCCCATACGCGGAGATGTGTACGGAGCCTAAGGGTTGATTTACTAAAGCTAGAGAGTGCAAAATCGGGTACAGTAGTGCATGGTAGCCAATCAGCAGCAGGGGTTATGGCAGCAGCTAGCTGCCATAACCCCGGTATCCCCGGTATCCTCTTCTTCATAAAAGTGGTTTATGCGGCGGATTCACCACGAGATCACTTTTACTGGCGGCGGGAGAGGGGCCCCCTCTCGCAGCGCTTCGGTGCCCTCCGCCGCTTACCTGAGCTATTGGTAGCGGCGGAGGCGATCTCGTCATCTTGCTGGCTTGGTATGGAGATGAGTGAGGGGAAGATGGCCCCCACCCGTCTCCATATCATTGCAGGGCGGAAGCAACGTCAAAACGTCACTTCGCCCATAGCTCTTAATTGGACTTTTTTTTTTTTTCAAATGACAATTTTTTTTATTTGTATTTTTATTGCATTTAAGTGTAAATATGAGATCTGGTCCCCCTGAGCTCGCTTGCAGAAACTAACGCATATGTGAGTAGCGCCCGCATACGAAAATGATGTTAAAACCACCCATGTGAGGTATCGCCGCGATCGGTAGAGCAAGAACAATAAATCTAGACCTCCTCTGTAACTCAAAACATGCAACCTGTTTTTTTTTTAAACGTCGCCTATGGAGGTTTTTAAGGGTAAAAGTTTGCCATTCCACGAGCGGGCACAATTTTGAAGCGTGACATGTTGGGTATCAATTTACTCGCGTAACATTATCTTTCACAATATTAAAAAAAATTGGGCTAACTTTATTGTTGCCTTATTTTTTAATTCAAATAAGTGTATTTTTTTCCAAAAAAAGTGCACTTGTAAGACCGCTGCGCAAATACGGTGTGACAGAAAGTATTGCAACGACCGCCATTTTATTCTCTAGGGTGTTAGAAAAAAAATATATAATGGTTGGGGTTCTAAGTAATTTTCTAGCAAAAAAAACTGTTTTTAACTTGTAAACAACAAATTTCAGAAAGATGCTCGCTCCTTAAAGTGATTGTAAGGCTTTGTTTTTTATTTTTTTTAAATAACAAACATATCATACTTACCTCCACTGTGCAGTTCGTTTTGCACAGAGTGGCCCCAATCCTCCTCTTCTGGGGTCCCCCAGGGGCACTGCTAGACACGAATGCCGGACTCAGCCCTGCCCCCTGGGTCTCAGATCGCAATCTACAGTGATCATAGTACAGGCACCCACACTAAAGCCTCATACACACCATCGGATTTTCGGCCGGGAATTGTGTGATAACAGACTGCCTAAAATCTTACTGTTAGTATGCTCTATCAGACAATTGTTGTCCAACTTTCGGCCAACAAATGTTGGACGGCACCCGTTCCCATCTATGCGACTTTAAAAATCAGCGACTTTGAAAAGGTACCTGCAATGCTTTGATACGACTTGGGAGTGTAAAGTTGGATCAAAGCTGCGCTCCAAGTTGCACCAAAGTTGCACTCTAACCTACGTTTCCACAAGCTGTGCGATTTAGAGTGCGACTCTGAGAGCAGCTTTGATCCAACATTACACTCTGGATCAAAGTTGCATCAAAAGTTGTATCAAAGTAGTGCAGGCACCTTTTGTCGCATAGATGGGAACGTTTGCCATTGAAATCAATAGGCTGTGACTTGTGATGTGACTTTGTGTCCAAAGTCAGTTGACAAGTCGCACTAGTGGAAACGGAGCCTTTAACTCATTACTCACATGTAGCTCCTTCAGCTGGGCATGTGCCACGCCAGGCTCACAGTGCCACACCAGGCACACAGTGCCAATCACAGTGCCACACCAGGCACACAGTGCATAGTTGCCAACAGTCCCGATTTTCCTGGGACAATCCCGATTTTGGGACCCTCGTCCCGATTGGAGGCTGTCCTGAATCGGTATTTCCATCAGGAAAATCGGGAATGTTGTTTTTTTTTAAATTTTTGTAGCAGCTGGCTCCAGTAAAATGGCCGCCGGTGCCGCCGCTCGATCTTCCCCCTAGTGTTCAGTGGAGAGAGGAAGGGGGCTCGATCTGTGCAGCCAATGAATCAGCTTCTTTAGCTGCATGGATCAGCCCCTCCCCTCTCCACTGAACACACGGCGCTGGTGTCTTGCCCAAAAGTTCCCCAGCTATTTCCGCCGGCTCGTGCTGCGCCTGCGCAGTACAGGGGGTCCTTACTTGCCGAGGGGAACTTTCTCGGCAGAACACCGGCCGCTCCTGGACGAGGGGAGGGTCTGCACTAATAGAGGGGGGGGCTGCACTGAGGGGGGGTCTGCACTAATAGAGGGGGGGGCTGCACTGAGGGGGGTCTGCAATAATAGAGGGGGGCTGCACTAATAGAGGGGGGGCTGTACTGAGGGGGGCTGCACTAATTGAGGGGGGTCTGCACTAATAGAGGGGGGGTCTGCACTGATGGAGGGGGATCTGCACTGATGGAGGGGGTCTGCACTGATGGAGGGGGATCTGCACTGATGGAGGGGGTCTGCACTGATGGAGGGGTCTGCACTGATGGAGGGGGTCTGCACTGATGAAGGGGTCTGCACTGATGAAGGGGGTCTGCACTGATGGAGGGGGTCTGCACTGAGGGAGTCTGCACTGATGGAGCAGGGTCTGCACTAAAGGGGGTCTATACTGACTCTGCTGGGGGCACCTGATGCGAGGACAGACTCTGCTGGGGGCACCTGATGCAAGGAGGGACTCTGCCGGGGGCACCTGATGCAAGGACAGACTCTGCTGGGGACACCTGATGCAAGGACAGACTCTGCTGATGGCAGGCGACGTGGCTAGTGACACGCTCAGGGATCCCACTGATTCGGCATTATGGTGAGTTGAATGATTTAATTTTATATTACAATGTAATAATAGAAATAATGCGATTCAATCATCCTGACACCATAACAACCATGGTGCCGGGATGATTGAAGTGCCAACACCAGGTGTTTGGAGTATCTTTATCTGCTGATTGGTAAACTTTCTAGAATACACATATTTTTATTGTGTAGGATCTGGGGCTGCTGTCCCGTCATTCCCCTCTCCCCCTTTCCCCCTTTCCCTCTCCCTCTCCCCCTTTCCCCCTCTCCCTCTCCCTCTCCCCCTTTCCCTCTCCCTCTCCCCCTCCCCCTTTCCCCCTTTCCCTCTCCATCTCTTATTCATCTCAGACTCTAACCACACCCTCTTGAACCAGGCCCATATAAGCCACGCCCACTATTTCACGTAAACCACGCTTCGCGCGCTGCTCTTGTATTTTTTGCTAAACCATGCCTACAAACGAATGCCCCCCCCCCTAATTATTGTACAGCTCCGCCTACAGCTAAAAAAGTGTCCCACATTTTGTTTTTGCAATATTGACAACTATAACAGTGCCCATCACAGTGCCATGAAACCACGTGGTTGTACACTGTAGAAAATCTGCAGCATGTTGCATTGTAATTTATATTACAGTTTCTAACAAACAGAACATACTTCCAGAGCCTGCCCCCCCCCCCCCCTTTCTCAGGAGAAACTGCTATCCAAAACGAGGCTATGAAGACAGGAGGAGATCTGTGAAGAAGAGAAGGGATGGGGGCGGGGCTAGGCGGGGTGATTAGAATGAACAGTGGGCTGTGGCTGTGTAGAGGAGAAGGACAACGTTTTCAGGAAGTGGGAGGCCCCCATGTAGAATTCACATATAAGGAAAGAAGGTTGTCCCTGAAGAACAGGAAGAAGCTGATTGTTTGGCTTTGATTAGACTTTCTAAGTGACACAATTAGCTATACAGAAAATGAATAATGCCAAAGATAAAGATATTTTACATATAATTAATAGAAAAATTTTAATTTTAGACTGGACTTTCACTTTAATGCATAGAATGAAAAACCATGAGACTTTACAATCCCTTTAAGGATTGAGCATTGATTTATGGTTGTTAATTTCCTTGACGGCCGTTAATTGTTGGAATCAGAATTGAAATAAAGATAAATAATGATTGCCAGGTGAGAATGGGGATAAAAGTGTTGTTTTTTTTTGTATGCATATTTGAGGCATTTGGGGAGAAGATGTAGCTATCTAGCGATTCCCAGAGTGGAGGAGCTGCGCTTTTTTAGTGGAGCAATTCTGTTTTTGTGTTGAGTATTTTGTACTTTTAATGCTTTAAGCCGCCCATAGATGGTTCAATGGTCTCCACTGAACCGGCCGAGATACAAAGCATTTATGAGCAGGCTGAATGTACCCATCCATCGATCGACTTGGGTACAACCAGCATGTCAGATTCTCGGCATGCGATTATTGCCAGCCACTATAATCATCACTGTGTTCTCCCTGCAGGGACTGTTCCCCCTCCACCAGCAAAACACGGACTGAGTTGCTGTGGGAATAGACTGGTTGCAGGAAAGAAAATCGCATCTCTGGCCTGTCTAAGTGATTGAGTTGATGAATAAGTGCTGATGCTGATTATTACTAACAGTCTGGCTATGAACAGTCAAACATCATCATCTAAAAATCTGTGTCTAATTTGTAATATTTAATCATTTTAATGTTAAGTCTTATCATGCAGTTTTCCTAGAGTACTTACAGTCCGAAGGATTTATGCACTGAGCACCTAGAAATGGGGAACAAGAAGGAAGAGTCAAAGGTTGTATTCTAAAGTTATGTATACAATAAATGATATATAGATAAGTGTGTGTGTGTATACGTATGTATTTGTGTGTGTGTGTATATATATATATATATATATATATTAGTATATGCACTAACACACACACACATTTTGTATATTTGTAGCTGTATACGTGAACAGTAAAATATCTGAATAAAGAAACAACTGGCATTGTTTTGTTTTGTTTTCCTGTGATCTACATATAGTCAATCACAGTTCATTTAGAATTGGTATGTAATCTGTGTACAATCTGCCTTTCAGGTCTTTTGCATGTACAGAATTCAATAAAATATCTCCCACATTTTCTTCCATTCTCTAAAGCCGACCTGCAGGCTGAACAAAAATCATCTAACAGATTTCTCCATCCACACATGAATGAATCTCCAGCGGCTGCCATAGTATTTTCACAGCCAGTTCCACCAGCTGTCAAAATATCTGGACAGCAGTTACATCTGTTTGGATGCAATTGCTGTTCTGCTGACAATTTTCCGACCAGCTTCTGGGGGATGTCATGTAGAAGGCGGCTGACAGAGCCAACCACTGATTGGATTTTGCCGCTTTATCGGGAACCAGCTGAAATCAGTGTATGGCCAGCTTAAAGTGGAAGCGAAGTCTAACACTAACTATACTTGATTCTACTTCCACCCTCATTCTAAGCCTATTCTGTGTATCCTGTAAATGATAGATCTGTATACTTACCTATGCTGAGGGTGCTCTGAGCCTGTCATATGATTGGGTCCCAGTGCCGACTTCAGTGAATAAGAGAGATCGCCAACAACGGCTGCAGATCCTGAACAATGATGTCACCCACAGGCTTACTATGGGGCATCCGTAGTCCGCTGTCCTCCTCTACACTGAAGGCGGCGCTGGCACCTGATCATGTGACTGCACTGGAGTGCCCTTAGAATAGGTAAGTATTCATATCTTTCCTTTAGATAGAATAGGCTTAGAATAGGGATGGGAGTAGATTTAAATATAGTTAGTATTTGACTGAACTTCCACTTTCACAGTGCCTTGAAAAAGTATTCATACCCCTTGACATTTTCCACATTTTGTCATGTTACAGCCAAAAATGTAAATGTATTTTATTGGGATTTTATGTGATAGACCAACACAAAGTGGCACATAATTGTGAAGTGAAAGGAAAATGCTAAATGGTTTTCATTTTTTTTTACCAATAAATATGTGAAAAGTGTGGTGTGCATTTGTATTCAGCCCCCTTTACTCTGATACCTCTAACTAAAATCTAGTGGAACCAATTGCCTTCAGAAGTCACCTAAATAGTAAATAGAGTCCACCACTGTGTAATTTAATCTCAGTGTGAATACAGCTGTTTTGCAAAGCCTTCAGAGGTTTGTTAGAGAACCTTAGTGAACAAACAGCATCATGAAGGCCAAGGAACACACCAGACATGTCAGGGATAAAGTTGTGGAGAAGTTTAAAGCAGGGTTAAGTTATAAAAAATATCCCAAACTTTGAACATCTCACGGAGCACTGTTCAATCCATCATCCAAAAATGGAAAGAGTATGGCACAACTGCAAACCTACCAAGACATGTCCGTCCGCCTAAACTGACAGGCCGGGCAAGGAGAGCATTAATCAGAGAAGCAGCCAAGAGGTACATGGTAACTCTGGAGGAGCTGCAGAGATCCACAGCTCAGGTGGGAGAATCTGTCCACAGGACAACTATTAGTTGTGCACGTCACAAATCTGGCCTCTATGGAAGAGTGGCAATAAGAAAGCCATTGTTGAAAGAAAGTCATAAGAAGTTCAGTTTGCAGTTTGCAAGAAGCCATGTGGGCAGGGCCAGCCCAAGACACCAAGACATTGTGCTGCCTGGTACCAATAATTAAATGCTGCCCCCACCCACGAAAAAAAAAAAAAAAAACACGCCCACCAAAATGCCCCCACATCCATTATTTTATATCAGGATAACTAAAGTGGAATTGTCATGGCTCTATACATGTCTATAGGAGTTAAAGAAGACCTGTTATGGTTGTTTACATGTATAGGAGTATAAAAAGGACCTGTTATGGCTCTATTCATGTATAGAGTAAAGAGGACCTGTTATGGCATTATATGTGTATATATAAGTATAGAGAGGACCTGTCGTGGCTCTATACATGTAAAGGAGTATAAAGAGGACCTGTCATGTCACTATACGTGTATATATAAGAATAGAGAGACCTGTCGTGGCTCTATAAATGTAAAGGGGTATAAAGAGGACCTGTCATGGCTCTATACATGTATATATAAGTATAAAGAGGACCTGTCATGGCTCTATACATGTAAAGGAGTATAAAGAGAACCTGTCATGGTTGTTTATATGTATAGGAGTATAAAGAGGACCTGTCATGGCACTATACATGCATATATAAGTATAAAGAGGACCTGTCATGGTTGTTTATATGTATAGGAGTATAAAGAGGACCTGTCATGGCACTATACATGCATATATAAGTATAAAGAGGACCTGTCATGGTTGTTTACATGTTTAGGAGTATAAAGCGGACCTGTCATGGCTCTATACATGTAAAGGAGTATAAAGATGACCTGTCATGGTTGTTTATATGTATAGGAGTATAAAGAGGACCTGTCTGTCAACGTTCTATACATGTATGTAGGAGTATAAAAAGGACTTGTCATGGCTCTATACATGTGTATAGGTGTGTAAAAGGACGTGTCATGGCTCAATACATGTATGTAGGAATATAAAAAGGACCTGTTATGGCTCTATTCATGTATAGGAGTATAAAGAGGACCGGTCATGGCATTATACATGTATATAGAAGTATAAAGACGACCGGTCATGGCTTTATACTTGTCTATAGGAGTAAAAAATTACCTGTCAGGGCTCTATACATGTGTATAGGAGTGTAAAAGGACGTGTCATGGCTCAATACATGTATGTAGGAATATAAAGAGGACCTGTCATGGCTCTATACATGTATGTAGGAGTATAAAGAGGACCTCTCATAGCTCTATACATGTATGTAGGAGTATAAAAAGATCTGTCAGGGCTGTATACATGTGTATATAGGAGTATAAAAGAACGTGTCATGGCTCAATACATGTATGTAGGAATATAAAGAGGACCCGTTATGGTTGTATACATGTATAGGAGTATAAAGAGGACCTGTCATGGCTCTATACATGTATATAGGTGAATAAAGAGGACCTGTCATGGCTCTATACATGTATAAAGGAGTATAAAGAGGACCGATCATGGCTCTATACATGTATATAGGGGTAGAAAGAGAGCCTGTCTAGGCTCTATACATACATAGGAGTATAAAGAGGACCTGTCATCACTCTATACATGTATGTAGGAGTACAAAGAGGACCTGTCATGGCTCTATACATGTATATAGGAGTATAAAAGGACCTGTGCGTGGCTGGCGGCCGCGATGTCAGTCGGCCAACCCGTGATCACTCCACAGAGAGCCAGAACGGGGATCTGTCAATGTAAACAGACAGATCCCCATTCTGACAGGGGAGGAGAGACAGATCTGCTGTTCCTAGTGATTAACCACAGTGCACAGTGAGGGCGGAACTGCAGTGATGCAGGGCGGGCGATGAGAGATGATGTCATCTCTCTGCTCCCCCGCCCGCCAGTGTTCTGACGAGAAAGGCCCCCTGTCGAATGATGCCTGCCCTGTACTGCGCTTGCGCAGTACGGAGCGGCCAAAAGCCGCCGAACATTGGAATAAGCTCCCGATGCGCATGCAAGTCTGCAAGGGGCGGACTTGTTCATAATGGGAGCGTGTGAGGGGTGGATGGCAACAGAAGGGGGCGTATTATGTAATGATGGGCAGTGTTGCTAAGATGGGGGCGGAATGTGTCACAAAGCTGAAACACATCTCCTAAGCAAATATATCTCTGCTATTCTTCCTACACAAGTTAAGGGCAACACGTGTAGGAAGAATAGCAGAGATATATTTGTTTAGGAGATGTGTTTGAGTGTCATGACAAATTCCGCCCCCATCTTAACAGCACTGCCCATCATTACTAAATAGCCCTATTGTGTTGCCATCCGCCCCTCACACGCTCCCATCATGAACAAGTCTGCCCCTTGCAGACTTGCACGAGCATCAGGAGCATGTGGCACTGTGCCGACTTTAGTGTGCAGGCGCTGTCTACAGCTGATCATCAATTCGGATGTTTGGAGGCTTTCGGCAGCTCGCTATTGCGCAAGCGCTGCACGTGCGCAGTACCGGGTGGGCATTATTCGATAGGGGCATTTATCGACAAGACACCGGCCCGCTGATTGGCCAGCAAGCCCGCTCACCTGCCGACTGTCCCACCCACTGACTGTTCCCCTGTTCTGCCCGTACGCTCCTTTCACATCGGCCCTGGGCCCCTCACAGTGGGATCCGCAATGGGCAGAATGGGCTGGCTGGCGGGCAGCAATTTGCCACCCCCCTAAAAGTGCCGCCTGGGACGATGGCACCATCGGGTCCCATAGTAGGGCCACGCTTTTCACATATTTAATTTTAAAAGCGTTTAAAAACATTTTATCATTTTCCTTCCACTTCACAATTATGTGCCACTTTGTGTTGGTCTATCACATAAAATTACAATAAAATACATGGTTTTTGGTTGTAACCTGACAAAATGTGGGAAATTTCAAGGGGTATGAATACTTTTTCAAGGCATTGTAAGTGTTTTCACATATGTTAAGTGGTAGAGATTACAAATTTTTAATGTTTTAGTGCTGGGCTTGTACTGAAAGGCAAAAATTAACAAAACAAGAAGAAAACCTTAAGAAACCTGCAAGATCCAGACTAGTGTTTTCCCACTGGAGGACTATTCCTCCCTTATACCAGAAATAGCTCTTTTGTGGTCATTTACTAAGGTATAGAGAATGTCTGTTTAGAGAAGTGATGTCCATTTAGCTTAGTGAATAATGCAAGCTTTGAATACCCTATCTTGTGTAAAGGAAGTAAAATACAGGGTTTTCCTTACACAGGGAGGTTGATTTACTAAAGGCAAATATACTGTGCACTACTAGTGCAGTTGCTCTGCAAAAATGCATTTTTTTCACATATCATATTATTCACATATTATTTTCCTTGCATGTTCCTCTCATATCTTTTGCAGTGCACAGACTATTTGCCTTTAGTAAATCAACCCCATAGTAGGATGGCTGGAGTAAATGCAGTTTCCATTTATTCACTAAGCTAAGGGAACATCTACTTTGCTGGGTTCTCTTTTAATAAAACAACCCCATTGACTGGATTTGGAGCATCGAGGTATTGAGCAAATGTTGGGAATGTAAATAATGAGTGGGAGTATCATGTCATTTGCATCACCACATAACCATTACATTGGAGTCTGTAGGCACACAACTTTAGGTAAAAAATTAGCTTTATTTAAAAGACTGCATTTTCCGCTGAAAATAGACAAACAAAAATAGACAAATTTTGCTTGATAATTATACAGGGAAAGGCCCCTCTTAACTTTGCCACCTATAGTACTGGCCTAATGTGCCTATTACATCCAGTTCTTGCACCCAATTTACATAAAGAGACCCACTGCTGTAACTACTGAATTGAATCATAGACACAGGAAGAGTGACAGTTAACTCTCGGTTCTATAGCTTTAGTGGTGCTTTAATAGGGTGAAATTCAATACATCCTTTCAGCAAAGCTGACAAATTTATATTGAATATTAAAATGATTCTGTATGAGTGAGGGATATACTGCAACTAAATTATCTGTACAAATACCGAGGGTTAAGCTGGTAATATTCAAAAATACAGTACTAGTGTAGATATTATTTAGTATTGACTTATTAATTGCAATCTGCAGCAACTTACCTGCATACTCGACAAGAACAGCCAACGCAATGACAAAGAGTAGCTTCATTTGTGCTGGTATATCTGGTCCTGAATATGAGCTGAATACCTTATCAGACCAAAGACCAAAAATGTAGAATACTTCACTTACAGCTGACTTTATAGATAAGGGGGTGGGGGGCAAACCAAAAAGTAGGCCAAATAATCGGAGCATGCAAAAGGTAATCTGATGCAAAAACCCCAGGGCTGTCCTAATTGGCCAAGGCTGACCTACCTTTTTAACTTGTTTGGTGCCCACTTCATGACAGTCAGGTTTTCATTTCACAACAGTTCATGAGAATGTACACAGCATGCAATTTTTAACATAGGAATGTGACTGATCAGACCAAGTATCCATGTTCACACGTCAAATACAGAACTACCTTACCCCCAGGTCACACTTCTAGCATAACCTGCAAAATGTAAAACAATGTGCGTATATTAACTAATTTAAATAATATTTAGCTGTGTATGACAAAGCAGTGCAGAATGCAATAAGCTACATTACCAAACAATCATAACACATTGTCCTATTATTCTGACTGCAATAACCTGAGTGTGAGCAGTTAAATTATATCTACACCAAAAAATTATATTGCAGCTTACCAGTTCTTAGTGGTGCTGGCTGCATTCCTTTTTTTCTAAGAACATTTTCAGCGGGTACAGAAGATATTTGTTTATCTCAAAGTGCCATTGTAACTTTCTGTGAGCTGAAAACACAACACAAACATCCTTATAATCCTTGCGTAAACTACTACTCTCATCAATCCCCTATGTGCTGGAAATGAACAAAGGTGGATATTTGAAGTCCAGCCTGTGTGAGAACCACCACCATAGATACTGTGGAGAAACTATTATAACAACAAATGGACAGGAAGCCTGTTATTTGCGGGTTACTAGGTGGAATAAGCCTGAAAAATGAAACCAATTACAGCTATCTCATCTGAGGACTGGTATTTTGCAACTCATAAAAACACATTATGTTTAGATACTTCATTTAAATATAATTAATTTTTTACCTACTATTGCTAAATATGGATTAATACTTGTGTACATCCAAAAGGATCGTTTTTTTCTTGTCAGACAATTAAACTATAATTATTGAACAGAATAAGGTGTGCATTCTACAGTATATACAGTCTTCCCTACACTGATGAGTGATAAGCACTCCAAGCTGCTGTGTCTCAGTTTGTTGAATTGTGGGGTCTTGAAGAGCTAGTAAGCTTTGTGTATAACTATTGTACAGAAGTAGTTTTCCATTTTGGTGGTTATTTAAATGTTTTACAATTAATTAAAGGGTTAGTTCACCTTTACCAAAACTGCCTATGTAGGTACTGTAAAGGGTGCTTAATAAAAACAAACCGTGCAGCTATGACCAAATTTAAATAATTCCCTTGCTATAGGTGTAGGCCGTTTACATACCTCCAGAAGACTGTCCGAAAAACTCCCAGAAATGGCATCGTCCTGTCCTGCCTTGTTGCTAAGGTGTTGCTAAGACACTCCCAGCCCCCTCACATGCGCTCTATCTCCCCTATGGCAGTAGCTCTTAACACATCTAGGAAATGGTGGACCACGGGTGTGGGTATTAAAGAACTCACTCCTGTGATAGTGGGGGTGAGCAGTAACTTCTGGCATTGTCCTAGCATAAAGGCAGAATGGGATGATGCCAGGCTTTAGGAATTATTTAAATGGCCTACATCTATAGCAAGGGCATTATCCAACTTTAGTCAAAGCTGCACAGGCAGTTTTTGGTAAAGGTAAACTAACCCTTTAATAAGATGTAGCACCATCCTAGGTAAGAGAGTATAGTTTTTGGGTATTTTTTACTTACCAGGAAGATTGTCAGGTAAATTTAGATGCTGTCTTCCGACCAGGTAGCAAGAATCCGTTGATAGGGACTGCTCATGGTGTTCAGGTGCCGCTCATGTTGAATGTTTCACACTGGTCCAATAGGGGGCATATTGGACAGTGGAAGTGGATATGTATATATATATATATATATATAAAGGAATCAGATTTTCACTAATTGGTTAACTGAAGTGAATATTCACAAAATTTATTGTGTGAAGATTCTCAACTTCTTCAGTAAATCAGTCTCAGTGTATAAATATGCATTCAGTTGGTTTCACTCCTATAAGACTGGTAAACTTTTCATTACCAGCAAGTGCTAGCTGCACCCAATCACCATTGTGGTACAATAAGGACCCTTTCACACGGGCTTTCCGATCAGGTTTGCCTGTCAGTTTTTCAGGAGGACCTGATCGGAAGATCCATGAAGTTCTATGGACAGGTGGATGTAAGCGCACGTGTGTCTGTTTACATCCACCTACCTCTGAGTCTGCCCAGGTCCAAAAAAAAAAAGGTTCCACCTGTGTCCGCCGGGCACAAACTGAGCAAACAGGGATGTAAAAAAAACTGATATTCGTCCCATTCGGCTCCAATTCAGCAGACCTCAGTCCTCACTTTGTGAGCCCTAAGGCCAAAGAAAGCCACCACTTTCTATTCGCAGAAAGAAATTCTATAATATTAATTATCCTTCTATTACAGTGAAATGCTTCATATTTTTCTCTTTGTGGTTTAGATGTGGTGCTTATATAATGACTGAAGCTAAAAATGCATGGAATTGATATTGAGCTGTGTGTAAAAAATGGCTTTTCTTCCCTTTTTTTTTTTTCTCTTTTTTTTCCTTTTTGCTTTTGTGTTTATTTATTCATTTATTTTTGGCCCCGTGCTCTCGCTCTCTCTCTTTCTATCTTTCTCCTCTTTTTTAACTCCTAGTATTCTGTCGGGACCCTCTTTGCCATGGTCTTATTTGAGAGATAATTTTTTTGAGGCCTATGGATATCTTGTTTGGTCTGCTGGAGTTCTAGTTCAATACCTTTGGGTGAACTGAAATAATGAATAGGAAAATAACTATGTTGTCATGGAATGTGAGGGGGTTGGGAGACAGGAGGAAGAGACAGGCAGTTTTTGAGTCAATTGAGTTCTACAAGCCCGAAATAATATTTTTGCAGGAGACCCACCTTGAGCAAGAGGACACGATGCTTTTTGAAATTTCATAATTTCCGTATCAATTCCATGCTGTATATACTACTTATTCACGAGGTGTTAGTATCCTGATCTCTCGCTCGGTACGGTTCTCATGCAAAGAGAGTTTTCTAGACCCAGAAGGTTGTTACATTTTGCTTATTAAATGACAAAAACCTTTTGTTGGTGAATACCTATGTCCCCCCCCCCTTATAAGGATGAAGTGTTGAAATATGTTTTTGGGAAAATAGCACAATGGCCAAACTTACCAAACCTAGTAATGGGAGATTTTAATAACATAATGAATGAGGAGGAAGATAGGTATAGCACCAAAAAAGGTAAACAAAAAATGAAGAGAACAAGGTTTGCTGGACAACTGAAGAAGATGGGGTTAATAGATTTGTAGAGAATTAGATACCCATTAAGAAGAGAATACTTATGTTGCTCGAGCACATATGGCTCTTTGTCAAGAATAGATCTGGCTCTGGGAAATGATAACTTTCTCCCTTGGGTAGAGGCAATTCAATACGGTCCTAGGGGGCTTTCAGATCATTCCCCACTTATAATGAATATACAGTAAGAGGGACAAACACTCTCTCTTCCTTGGAAAATTAACCCACAATGGCTATTATTAATGATAGATTTACGGCTGATTGAATTAAAAAAAAAAACTGACATCTTTATTAGTTGTTTGGGATACTATGAAGGCATTTATGTGGGGAATAATGATTCAAGAAATTCATAAAATTAATAGTTCATCTAGGAGGGGAGAGGAGGAAGTAATGCAAAAGGTAACTCAAACAGAGCAGGAGGCCCTTACATTACGGATCCCATAGAAGAAAAGCGGTCAGCATGGCAGGAGGCCCAGGAAATTTATAAAACTTTAGCCTTAACTAAAGCAGAAAATAGCAGATTTTTTCAAACGCAAAAATAATATGAGATGGGGAACAGGTGGGTCGTACAAGAGGGCCCGATAACTATCGCATCGGTCAAAGACCCGGAAGGAGTGGTGATGCATGATACGTGTAGCATCCAGAAGATGTTTGTTGACTTCTACACCTCACTTTATGAGTCAAAGGTGTCGAAGTCAATGAACCAAGCCAACCAATTTTTGGATAAATTGGTTCTCCCAAAACTTGAAACGGAGGATAGAGAATCTCTTGATAGTCCTATATCCCTGGAAGAGTTGCAGTTACACAAACCCATAATAATAAAGCACCAGGGATGGATGGACTACCGACAGAGATATATAAAAAATTGGATAAGATTCTACAACCAGAACTTTTAGAGGTACTAAACAACGCGTTTGAAAAACAAAAACTTCCAGAATCAATGCAGGAAACGATAATAATAGTGATTCCTAAACAGGGAAAGGACCCAATGTTACCTGAGTCTTATCGCCCTATATCTCTCTTCCTCATCTCAGATGTCAAGATTCTGGCTAGGGTTCTTGCAAACAGGTTATCAAATTACATTAACAGTTTTATACATGAGGATCAAACGGGTTTTATTCCAAAGAGAGCTGCATCAACAAACATTCGCAGGTTATTCTTGAACTTGCAATTACCTATGGAAAATTTGGACTCTAGAGCAATATTGTATTTAGACGCCCAAAAAGCCTTTGATATGGCAGAGTGGGAATACCTATGGACTGTATTGGAAGCATTTGGTATAGGCCCGGGATTTCTAAAATGGGTCAAAATATTATATAGGGACCCTAAAGCAAGGGTAAGAATTAATAATACACTACCCAGTCCATTTACCCTATCAAGAGGGACAAGGCAGGGCTGCCCTCTGTCCCCATTATTGTTCGCTATAGCAGTGGAGCCTCTTGCCATTAGACAAACAACAGAAATAATAGGATTCCGTCGGCCAGGAAGAGAGGATAAAATAGCCCTTTATGCAGATGATGCTCTTATGCCGCGTACACACAAGCGGACTTTTCGACCGGACTGGTCCGACGGTCTATCCAACGGACTTTCGGTGGACTTCAGACGGACTTTCCGAACAAACAGACTTGCCTACACATGATCACACCAAAGTCAAACGGATACGTACGTGATGACGTACGACCGGACTAAAATAAGGAAGTTGATAGCCAGTAGCCAATAGCTGCCCTAGCATCGGTTTTCATCCATCGGACTAGCATACAGACGAGCGGACTTTTCGATAGGAACTGGGCCCGGCGGAGTTCCGACGTAAAGATTTGAAACATGTTCCAAATCTAACGTCAGATTTTTAACCGAAAAAGTCCGCTGTAGGTCCGATGAAGCACACAAACGGTCGAATTGTCCGCCGGACTCGGTCCGTCGGACCAGTCCGGTCGAAAAGTCCGCTCGTGTGTTTGCGGAATCATTTTTCTAGGGGACATCTCAAACTCATTAACTGAACTTATGAGCCTTGTCTCCATATTTGGGCTACTTTCAGGTTTCCAGATTAATTGGGATAAATCTATATTACTACCCCTAGATGAGTTAAAAACCCCCCTATTAAATCAAGCCTCCAAAATTCAAATTAAGAACACAGTGCAATATCGGGGAATAGAGATCTCTCGGGATGTAAAAGACTATATTAACTTGAACTTGAAACCTCTATTAAAAAAAATTAAGGATAGACGCCGTAGCTGGTGTAAGTTACCCCTGACGGTGATAGGTAGAGCAAATCTTATCAAAACGATTTGGACCCCGCAACTACTTTATGTGTTTAATAATTCACCTATATGGATTACAACAGTACCTTGGTTTAGTAAAAATAGAATCTCTATTTAGAGAGCTGATTTGGAGGAAAAAGCAACCACGTATAAAGTTAACAACATTAATGCTAACTAAAGAACAAGGTGCACTGGCGATCCCCCATCCCAAAAATTATTTTCTAGCCTCTCAATTACAACATTTTTTTGGTTGGACAATAGTATCAGAATCTAATCCTATACTGAGGCTGTTACTATCAGTTTATGAAGACTACCCATTCATTTCCCTACTAGAATCGAGAAATCAATTGTCTGATAAAGGAATTTTTACAGGAATATTATTTGATAAAGTATGGCAGGAAATGAGAAGAATTACTGGAATAAAGGGATATACGTCATATACTCCAATATGGAACAATAGTAGCTATACAGAACTGTTGAAACTGGAAGGGTTTGAAATTTGGAGGCAGAAGAGACTAAGGTACATGATACAGTTATTTCAGGAAGATGAGATGAAAACCTTTAGTGAATTAAGAAATGAATATAATATCCCAAACCAAAGATTTTTTCAATTTTTACAGCTCAGGCATGCATTAAAAGCACAGGGTCGATCGCATGAATTGAAGTTTAATAAATCAGTGGTAATAGCCTTGCTCAAAAGGTGGAAAGAAAAAAGGGTTTGATATCACAATTATATGATATATTATATGAGAAAACTAAAGGTGCTGTGGATATACCTACAAGATCAGCTTGGGTTGACGATATAGGGCCAATTTCTGATGAACAGTGGGCATTGGCACTGTCGGCAATACCTCTGGCCTCTCTATCTCTAACTCAAAATTTAACACAACAATTCATCCTACATAGTGGGGTACATTATACACCAGAGAAATTATTTAAATGGAAACGGAGGGATACAGACCAATGCCCTAGATGTAAAGGGAGGGCAGCCAACTTAATACACATGATAGGGAGATGCCCTAAACTCCAGCGCTATTGGTACGGGGTGGTATCTATGATTAATAATGTCTTTGAGATTTAGACGTGTATAGAACCGGGGGGATGTCTCCTGGGTATCATGGATGAACTAAGAACTCCGGGGGAATACTTGGTATTAATAAATAGAAGTTTATTTCAGGCTCATAAGCTTATAGCACAAAAATGGTTGTCACCATATCCACTTACAGTAGTAGAATGGAAAATGCAAGTAAGGGAAACCATAATTAAGGAAAAATATACCTTTTTACATAGAGGCAAAAAGAGGGGGGGGGGGGGGGGTGGCATTGGAGTCAGGGGTAAGGCATTTTTTTTCTCTTTTTTTTCCTTTTTTTTTCCTTTTGTTATTCCCTCTCTGTACGTGCTGGGTTGTAGGTTATCGTTGTTTATGATGTTTGTATATAAAAGAAATAAAAAAATTATTTGTTTTAAAATAAAATGGCATTTCTTTTATATATATTGTTTTACATTTCATCATTTGAAGCTCTTATTGTATTTATCAAGTCTAATTAAAAGCGTATTTGGTGTATTTTCATGTGGAAAATCCAAATGATAACTCACTTTAACGATAAGAATCTGCTTTTTAAAAAGCTTTAAAACTATTTAGGAACTTTCTCATATATTCCTAGAACTTTTTCATATATTTAAACAGACGAAAAGTATAAAACTATGGTTAAAAGAGAGAATAGACTAAAAAAGAAAAACAAACGGCTAAAGTAAGCCAGTAGTAAAGTGTGCCAAATGATAAAAATTGGGATTCAAACTCATTGGTGTATAATGCACAACTTGGTTAGGTGAAATTAAATCTGAAGTGTAATGTACACATAAAATACCTTCCTTTGCTCCCCACTTCCCCCAATCAAGATTCAATTTAAATTAAGCAAATCCTTTTGTTTTCAAACAATACCTCTTCATCACTGGGTCCGTCTGCTAGACTTTGCTCTGAGTGTGGTAAAAGGGACTGTCTAAAGGGACACTGGGAATGTGTTCTTTTATATAATGATAGGGAACTAAATGCTTGATGCCAGAGAAAGCCAAGAGCCTTGAGAGGTGGGCAGTAATGGTGTGGAGAGAGGGGATTGATTGATGATTGAAGTTATTCAGACAGGAAGTGAAGGTAGGCTCAGGATAACTGCTGCAGCTTCAAAGGGATGCATCATGGAGACAAAAGTTTGCAAGAAGTTGTCTGTAATCAATTTCAACAAAAGAGAGAACTTGCTACAAGTGTAGAGGGGAAAAAGGTAATGCTGGAGTTCGGCTTTAAAGCGGGATTCTGTCCAAAAAAAAAAAAATTAAGTCAGCAGCTACTAACAGTGTAGCTGCTGACTTTAAATAAGTACTTACCTGTCCTGGGTGCCCGCGATGTCGGCCGCCCGAGGCCGACCCGTCCCTCGGCTCTCGGGTCCCGGCACCGCCATCCTAGGAAAGGGAAACAGGCAGTGGAGCCTTGCGGCTTCACTGCCAGTTTCCTAATGCGCATGCGCGAGCGGCGCTCCGTTCTGTGAATGGCTCCGTGGTGTTCTGGGAACACACACAGTTCCCAGAAGACAACGGGGCCGCTCACCGAGGAGAAGAACTCACCGCGGAATAGGAAGAAGCAGATTAGGAAGACTGCCTAGCAACAAGGGTTTAGGTAAGTTTAATTTTTTTTTTTCAAATTTTTTTTTTTTTTTTTTTAGGATTTTTGGTGATTTTTTTTTCAGGGTGGCCCTCCACTTTAAAGTGTTTCTGAAGGCAAAAGTTTTTTTTATCATTTAATGCTTTATCTGCATTAAGGTAAAAAACCTTCCAATGCCTGAGCCCCCCCTTCCCAGCCATCCCTAAAGACTTACCTGAGTCCCCTCTCGATCCAGTGCTGTCCCCTGTGCAGCAGCACCACTCTTTCTTTCTGCATTCACAGGGATCCCTGCCATTGGCTCCTGCTGCTATCAGTCAAACCCTATAAGGAGAGGGCAGTGCTGAGCTGCGTTGTGTGTGTCTTTGGATGCACCCAGCCCGCCTTGGGAGTGCGCCCGCAGGAATGCCCCCTCAGTAGCCAGTAGAGGAGGGGAGAGCGCCGGTGAGGGATTTCAAAAGAGGAGGTAATACCTTTGCACAAGGCAGGTAAATATAACATGTTTATTATTTTAATGTAAAAAAAAAGCTTTAAATACCTTTAAGCTGCTGTTGTAGCTATTAAAATAGAATGCATTTCATACCAAATTCTACTTCTGTCTACCACACACTTCTGTCAAATCTGCCTCTGTATATTATGCTCTTTTTTCATAAACTATATTATGTACCTGGCCTTTAAAACGTTATTTACCGGTATGTAATGCTGGTTAATCACTGTCTAGGCTAACTAGTGAAATTAACAGAAACAATTAAATCATTCAAATTATGATCTGTGTGGTTAAAATGTACTCTTGATATACACATTAGTATCTGTTCATTGTTCCTGGTCTACAAGGGCATTTTGAATATAATTATAGATGTAGTGCTTGAAGACATCTGCTCAGGGCAGTATCTGGATGTTGTGAAGAGGACGCAGCATGGAAGATTTAGAGAAGAAGTAGCCTTCTACAGGTAATGTAGACGGTTATAACTAATGTGTATGGTTCTGTATCTCTCAAATATTTTTTTAGCAAATTTCAGCTTTAAATTAAGACAACATTAAAGATATGTCCTCTAGAAGGTAATTAAAGTGGTTGTAAAGTGTTTTTTTACCTTAATGCATTCTCTACATGAGGGTAAAAATCTGTGTTTAGCTCCCCCCCAGCCCCTCTAAATACTTACTTGAACCAGATCTCGATGCCCGCAAGCAGCGGCTCTCTTCCCTCTCCTTACCATACATGAAGGCAGCAGCAGGAGCCATTGGCTCCTGCTGCTGTCAATCGCAGCCTGTGAGGAGAGAGTGGGGGGCAGGGCCAAGCCAAGCCATGCTATGTGTGTCAGTGGACTGTGATCGAGCCCGCACAAGTGCCCCCTAGCAAGTGGCTTGCTATGGGGGCACTCAGAAGGTGGGAGGAGCCAGGAGTGCTGGTAGGGGAACCCAGCACAGAGCAGGTAAATATGAAATGTTAGTTGTTTAAAAAATACTTTTCCAATCACTTTAAGACCTTGGGCAAAAAAAAAAAAAAAAAAGACAGAATAGGTTAGTCATAAAAAAAGAATATTTTGATTTGCCTGTTTCAAATGGGAAATGTTCTTGGTATGCAAAAAGGAACAAATGCTGTACACCAATGCAATCAAGGCAAGCAAAAGCTTAATGCGTATGTAAAGCCAAATGTTTTTCATTTATTTAGATATTTTGAAAGAGTGAGGAAGTGTTTAGCCACTTTATTTGTCCTGGTGGCCAGAAAGCGATAGGAAATCAAAAATATTAGAGTTGTTACAAGAACAGAAAATACAACGTTGTAAGTAGAAATCTTCCAGTATTGAGCACTGTCATTCCAACTGTCTAAAATGGGGTTCCCGTTGCTTTGGAAGGATTTCCTTTTGTTCTTGTTTAACCATTTGCTACTCTATCCAAAACTAAAAAAAAAAAGTTTTGGCTTTACATACACATATACATACAAAATTACAAATTGGAAGCAGATCAGCTTTACATTACTGTGGGGGTTATTTACGAAAGGCAAATCCACTTTGCACTACAATTGCACTTTTAAGTGCAGACGCTCTAAATCTAAGGGGTAGATATGAAATGAGTGGAAGCTCTGTTGATCATGTGCAAGCTAAAATGTTATTTTTTATTTTCCTTGCATGTCCCCCTCTGATCTACAGTGACTTTACTGACAAGTGCACTTGCAGTGCAAAGTGGATTTTCCTTTAGTAAATAACCTCCTATGCCTCTTGTACAATTAAATAAACTTACCTGCTTTACAGGTAAGTTTTATTAAAATCTTGTTTATAATGTACACTGAGCTGCACATGCGCTGTGTTTTAATGAATAGCTAAATGGGTGGGACCATCCCCCATCCCACTATTTAACATTTGCATATCTAGATCTTGCTATGGGTTATAAAGGAATATTTCCTTCAAAGTTTACGATTTCAATAAAAAGAACACAAAATGAGTTACTATTAATCATATCAAATCATCACACAACCACTGTTTTTATCAGCCAAATATGATATTTTATTTATGCAATGAACACTCAAAACCAATATTGTATATATATATATTACAAATACTGTATAGTCCATTATATAATAAGCAGTTATGCACAGATTTGCCACTTATCTTTCAAAGTGGCAAGCATCATTAAGAAAAAAATATGATGTCTAAATGTCTGATCAAGGGAAAGATAAAACCAAAATGTGTTGGTCCAAAATGGTAAAATGACCTTAGAGGCTGCCCGTTCCATATAGAGTCTCTTTGAGTCTTGTCATACATATATTGCAGGCCAGTGGAAAAGAGATAAATAAAATAAATGGTGTCCCTATGATGAAATCCTCATTTATAAGATAGCCCATGACCTAGCCCAACCATCATCTGTTGAACAGGGCAAAATGCTGTCATTTATTTAGAAAGGCTTAATGTAGAATTATGCAAGAAGGGTGCTGACCAGCAAAGCCCAGGAGACACCTAGAAGGACGAAGGAGAGGAGATCTAAGTTTTAGTTTTTTATATGTTAATATACATACTTTTAATGTTTAACCACTTCAATACCAGGCACTTAGACACCTTCCCGCCCAGGCCAATTTTCAGCTTTCAGCGCTGTCGCAATTTGAATGACAATTGCGCGGTCATACAACACTGTACCCAAACAATTTCTTTACCATTTTGTTCCCACAAATAGAGCTTTCTTTTGGTGGTATTTGATCACGTCTGCGGTTTTTATTTTTTGCGCAACAAATAAAAAAAGACCAAAAATTTTGAAAAAAAGCAAGTTTTTCTTTGTTTCTGTTAAAATTTTTTGGAAATAAGTATGTTTTCTTCTTCAATGATGGGCACTGATATGGCTGCACTGACAGGCACTGATCCAGCGGCACTGATGGGCACCGATGAGGTGGCACTAATGAGGTGGCACTGACGGGCACTGATGATGAGCACTGATAGGCGGCACAGATAGGTGGCACTGATGGGAACTGATAGGTGGCACTGGTATGTGGCACAGATGGGCACTCATAGGTGGCACCAATAGGCACTCATAGGCGGCACTGATGGGCATTTGTAGGTGGCATTGATGGGTACTTATGGGTGGCACTGATGGGTACTTATGGGTGGCACTGATCGGTGGCACGGATGGGCACTGATGGGCACTGATAGGTGGGCACTGATGGCACTGATGGGCACTGACAGGTGGCACAGGTGGACACTGATGGATGGCACTGATGACACTGATTGATGGCACTGATGCCCCTAAGGGTGGCATTGCTGGGCATCAGTGCTATATAATGGTGCCAATCAGTGCCCATTTGTGGGCACTGATTGGCACAGATTGGGCATTGACTGGGCACATTGGGCACATGTGGATGGCCATGGGGTACATACCTGGCCATCCACATGTTGCCCCTCTCCCTGGTGGTCCTAGTGGCGATCCCTGGTGGTCTAGTGTGGTGATCTGAGGGGGGGCTGCGCTGATAAACAATCAGCACAGACCCCCCCTGTCAGGAGAGCCCCCGATCGGCTCTCCTCTACTCGCGTCTGTCAGACGCGAGTGAGTAAAATCCGATCAACGGCTCTTCCTATTGACATTGTGATCAGCCGTGATTGGACATGGCTGATCACGTGTTAAAGAGCCTCCGCCAGAGTGGTACTATATAAGCAGGAGGCGGGACTGGGCTGAGGAACAGAAAGTTGTGGAGAAAGAAAGGAGGAGGCAGTTTTTTCCCTCACACCTCTATTATAGCTGTCTCAGCTTATTTTACACTGTTGGAACGGCGGCGTGGAGCAGGGGACCAGAGAACAGCACAGCTGGGTGGCAGCAGGGATGGAGGATTAGGCGAGTGGACCGTGGAATTGAGGTGAGGTGCCCACACGCACGCAGCGGCCTATGCCGCCGGCGCATATTTGCTGGGGCCTTCCCCCCGGGATTGTCCCATCCTAGGAGCCCTCTGGGAAAACAATCTGCTCCCCCAGCTAAACCGGATTCATCAGACCACCGCAGCTGGTGTCCGGGTGGATACACCGTCAGCGGCCGAGCTCGGTGAGAGGGGCCATGGGCCATCATGGCGCCGCTTCCCTGTCCGTGCATCGCGGGACTGAGGGACACTCCACCAACCCTCCCCTCCCTCTGCCTTAGTTGCTACTAGGAGGGGGCTCGGTGGGGACAAAGAAGCCACTGCAGGCACTGCTGTCGGGCCAGTAATGGACAAGGCCATCAGTTCTGCGAGTGGGCGGGGCCAATCCAGGCAGCAGGGAACAAGCAAAAAAAAAAAAAAACATGGCTGAAGCGAGCTTGGGACAATGGGGCCAGGGCACAACATAGACTGGCCTGTGAGGAACCGTGGCAGTGGGCAGAGCTTCAGAGGCGAGCCAGGCCCTACAGCAGCGACACCTGTGATACGGGACTCAAAAAAAAAAATGAAAGGGTTCGTGTCGGAAGAAGAGGAGCCACGGGGGACGCGAGCCAGCGAAAGAAGCATGCGCGGCAGCTGTGGGGGATGCTCCTTGTCAGCCCGGTAAGTCCACCAATGTTTGTAATGTTTTATTGTAAGCCGTATGGTGGGATTTATTGGGGGTAGAAAAGAGGGTGCAATGACGGTAGCAGTTGCTCCGCTGGAAACAGCGGTGGGGAATGCTGGCCCACAAGTGACGGGCAGTGTGCCCGCCAGTTCAGGGTCATGGGCGCAGCGGTGGGGTGGTTAAGCAGCGATAAGGCGGGAGAAGAAGTACTAGACGGATGTGGTAAGGACGCAAAAGAAAATGTGAGATGTATGGGTGCTTTGAGGGTTCGCTGGGGAGCACATTTGACACAGGGGTTCCCAGGATATGAGTGGCAGGGGTGAGTAGGTGGAGATCTTCTAGGTATGGCCCTTCAAAAAAAAAAAAAGGATTTTAAAGTGATTAGGGTCAAACAGGAAGATTCCACAAAAGGAATTAGAAGAGGAGGTTGATTTTGAGGGAATTTGTTAAGTGAGCTGCAAGCGTTCGCCATTACGGCGAGTGTCATTGGCGTGAAGAACCCCGAACATTGTGTGGCGTTGTTCGGTTATATGGAGGCCGTGGGTGAGGCGCACAGGTTATATAAAGGGGCTTGGTTACGGTGTGACAAGCAGTTTGTACAGCGCAGGGCGGTATGACCTTCTCTTCGTTGGGATCGGAAAGATATGGATGCGGTTATGTAGTAGGAGGGCCCCCGATTCAGTTTCTTCAGGAGGGGGAGGGGGTGCATGCTCCTCAGGATTGATGGCTGGAAAGAAAAGGGTGTGTGTTGGCAATACGAGAGCCCTCGTAAGTTCGGGGTGTCTTGATGTTTTTTAAGTACGAGTATTTAGGGGATGGGGGGACCCCATCCATTGTCTGGTGGCTTTCAGGAAGGAAAATGAACGGGCGATCCTAGTCAAAAAAGGGATCACTTTGGAAAGGGGGGTGGGAAGAGGTTTCAGCCTTTTTTCCTATTGAGATACTAGGATAGGAAAACTGCGGGGCTGCTTGCCTCCAGGTTTGTTAATGGTGTATCCAGTGGGGGTGGTGTCTGAGAAGGAACCAGACAAGTTTCGCCTCATTCACCACTTATCTTTCCAAAAAAAGGGTTCGGTCATAGCCCTGATGCGGTGTACTGTGTCCTATACTTCATGTACACTGCTTTATGGTGGGTTAGGCATGACGGATAAGGGGGCGCCTATGGCATAATCGGACATAGAATCCGTGTTCCGCTTGCTTACAGTCATTCGGAGAGCTTCGGCTGCTGGATAGAGGCTGGCAAGAGGAGTTTTTAAGGGCAAGAGGCCCTTCAGGTCTGGTATGGATATTAAGGGGAACTCCTCGCCAAAATTTTTTTTAAAAATGACGTGGGTGTCCCCCTCAAAATCCATACCAGACCCTTAGGTCTGGTATGGATTTTAAGGGGAACCTTGCGCCAAAATTAAAAAAATGGCATGGGGTTCCCCCCAAAACTCCATACCAAACCCTTATCAGAGCACGCAACCTGGCAGGCCGCAGGAAAAGAGTGGGGGCGAGAGAGCGCCCCCCCCTCCTGAACCGTACCAGGCCACATGCCCTCAACATGGGGAGGATGTTCCCATGTTGATGGGGACAAGGGCCTCATCCCCACAACCCTTGCCCGGTGGTTGTGGGGGTATGCTGGCGGGGGGCTTATCGGAATCTGGAAGCCCCCTTTAACAAGGGGACCCCCAGATCCCGCCCCCCCCGTGTGAATTGGTAATGGGGTACAAATGTACTCCTACCATTTCACAAAAAAGTGTCAAAAAATTTTAAAAAGACAATAGCCGGTTTTTGACAATTACTTTATTAATGTCTTCTTCTTTCCCCGCTTCTTCTTCCATCCTCTTCTGGTCTTCCTTCAGTTTTCTTCTTCCTCCATCTTGTTCTTCCCCCGCTTCTTCTTCTATCTTCCTCCGGTCCTCTGCTTCTTCCTCCGGTCTTCTCCTCCAACATCTTCCTCCGGCTTTCCCCGTGCGTCAGAGGGGGGCGGGGTCACCTATGTTCGTGTCCCATAGACTTTAACGGTGTTCGCGTGTTCAAACTAATTTTTTGCCTGTTCGCATGTTCTGCTGCGAACCGACCCGTCGGGGTGTTCGGCCCATCCCTACTTAAGACAAATGTATAGTAACTAAAACACTGAAGAAGAAAGAGGTTATGGAAATAGTCACATCTCTCTTGCAATACTGCTATTGAAGGGTCTTAAGTCACCACCCAATTTTAACTATTTCTCTTTATGCTTTACTTTTATTCTAATTCTTCTCCTGTTTAGTCTTTCCATTTTCTGTCTGAGTTTAATTTTTTAGGTCTTTTTACCTTCTCCTTGTCATTTATTATAAATCCACTGTTTCTTTTATTCACTATTATACCTGTTGTGTGATTCTTTATTTGTCCTCATTTTCCATGTATTGCAGAAACAAGGATTGGAGGAATTTTACCAACCTAACAATGTAAAGGAGTCCTCACATTTCTTACAACTGAAAATAAAGATTATACTAGCAGGTATAAAGGGTCTTTTTCTAAGAAAATAACCCCTAAAAAAAATTGTCAATAAACCCACATCATAAAAAAATGTATCAAAAAATGGTGTATTACATGCTGTTTATACTCAGTCATTATGAGATTTGTTTTCTGTATTCTGCAAAAAACCTGGCTGATCCTGCTTTTCTCTATCTCCCCCTTCTGTTCATGTCCCCAATTCAGCTAGTGAATTTGCATCTGTAGTGGTAACTCTGCACATGCTCAATTTTCAGTGAGTTTTGATGCTGAGCATTTCTTCCCTATCACATCTGAGCAGCCCATGTGACTATAGAGTCACACATGTGGGCATATATACAGTGGTAAATGACAACCCAATCCCTCCCTCCTCCTCCATTCCCACTAACCATCTAAACACAATGGGGGTGGGTTAGTACATGTAGATTGATAGAAGTTTCACCTCCCTCTTATTCTAAGACACAGGCTGGAGGGGCGTGACACAGCCTGAGACTGGCAGAAATCCACCCACACCATGTTATTACCAAAAAATAATAATTATTTGATTTCAAATATATATATTTGTATGCCAATTTAAAAATGTTTAGGTTTTATTATTAAATAAAAGAAGCTTGTCCTGCTTATGTTTCCCTGCAGACAGGCTGAGAAAGATTAATTTATAAGTTCTATTACATTAAACATTATGGTAGCACAATTCCAGCCATTTGAGTAGCACGTATGCATTTGCATTGTTCTTTTACTGCACAAAGTGCTAGCTGGTAATTATGGGCTTACATATTTCGCATTGTAAGTAGGTATATGAAAATCTTTTTTTATCCTTGTATTATAACCTTACCTTCTAAGTTCAGCTTTATTTATAGAACTGGGCTGATTCAGTGGCATAGCGTGGGTTGTCAGCGCCTGGGGCAAGGCAAGTAATTTGCCCTCCCCTAACCTGCGGACGTTTAGCACTCCCTGAGTCGCTTCCTTTCCTACAATAGTACTGACCTACCTGATTCCTACACCGACCACTACACTACACTGACCAACCTGATTCCTATCCTGACCACCCCACTACACTGTCCACTAGACTCCACTACACAGCCCACCCCACCACACTGTCCACTAAACAGCCCACCCCACCCCACTGTACAGTACACTACACTACACTGCCCACCACACTACACAGCCGACTAAACTCCACTACAATGCCCACCACACTACACTTCACTGCCCACTAACAGCCCACGCCACTACACTGTCCACTAAATTCCACTACACTACACTGCCCATCCCACTACACTACCCACTAAACTCCACTACACTGCCCACTACACTACACTACACTGCCCATCCCACTACACTACCCACTAAACTCCACTACACTGCCCACTAAATTCCACTGCCCACCCCACTACACTGCCCACTAAACTCCACTACACTGCCCACTAAATTCCACTGCCCACCCCACTACACTGCCCACTAAACTCCACTACCCTGTGCAATAAATTCCACTACACTACACTGCCCATCCCACTACACTACCCACTAAACTCCACTACACTGCCCACTAAAATCCAATGCCCACCCCACTACACTGCCCACTAAACTCCATTACAATGCCCACCCCACTAACACAACACTGCCCACCCCACTAACACTACAATGCCCACCCCACTACACTGCCCACCCCACTAACACTACACAGCCCACCCCACTACCACTACACAGCCCACCCCACTACACTGCCCACCCCACTAACACTACGCAGCCCACCCCACTAATGCTACAATGCCCACCCCACTATACTGCCCACCCCACTAACACTACACAGCCCACCCCACTAACACTACACAGCCCACCCCACTAACACTACACTGCCCACCCCACTAACACTACACAGCCCACCCCACTAACACTACACAGCCCACCCCACTAACACTACACTGCCCACCCCACTAAAACTACACTGCCCACCCCACTAACACTACAATGCCCATCCCACTAACACTACAATGCCCACTCCACTAACACTACAATGCCCACCGCACTACACTGCCTACCCCACTAACACTACAATGCCCACCCCACTAACACTACAATGCCCATCCCACTAAAACTACAATGCCCACCCCACTAACACTACACTGCCCACCCCGCTAACACTACACTGCCCACCCCACTAACACTTTAACAATGCCCACCCAACTAACACTACACTGCCCATCCCACTAACACTACAATGCCCACCCCACTAACACTACAAATGTCAGGGCACCATTGGCACCGAACCGGGGCGTCGGCGTACGCCTATGCGCCGGCGCGCACCGTTGCGCGCTGCTCAGCAAATACCTGTTGTTCCCGGGCATCGGCGCGGCGCTAGGGCGCGCGCGGGTTCGCGGCTCTTGGGCGCGCGCGCGTGTGCACGTGGGCGCGGACGGGCGTGCGCGCGTTCGCGATAGCGCCGGTTTGGCGCCAAAGTCCACTTAAAAGCCCCCCTGTGCTTTGACACATTGCTGCTTCGTCTCAGCTTCGTGATTTTAGTATTTGTTATCCGATTGTTTGCTACCTATCTGACCCGGCTTGTTTGACCATCCGTCCTGCTCCAATCCGACCCGGCCTGTCTGACTATTCTTATGCTATCTGCCTGATACCGTTGCCAAACTCTGCCTGCCTACCGACTCTGCCTCTGCCTGCTGTACCTTGCCTGCCTCATATCCTCGTTGACCCGGATCGTCTGACCCTGCTTGTTCCTGTTGTCCTTGCTGTTGCACCTTCAGCTTCAGCTCCAGAGACCTCTGCACATTCAAGTGTTCCAGTCTGCTGCTTCCAGTCTCACCTGATCTGCAGTCCAGCCATCCCTGCGGGATCTCTCACCTCTTCTGCATCAGAGACTCAGCTCAACAGGCACTCCTACCCCACTGCGCTCAGGAGACCACTGTCCCCACTCCAGTGGCTCCTGAACCAGCGTTGTATGAGAGGTCTTCTCCTACAAAGTCAGGCTCTCCTACCAGGTACCTAACAGTACGAAACAGCCATGTCTGAGCCTGCAGGAGATACCTCTCCATTGAAGGAGATATGCACACACCTGGCAGCCCTCACCCAAGCAGTGCAAGCTCTTCAGGACAATTATAACAGACTGGAGGGACAAGTCCAGAACCTTGCAGGGGTTAATCCTTCAACCTCCTCTTCACCGGCCACCCCAACACAGACTGTTCCAGGGCCTTCAGTGGTAATGCTCCCTCCTGAGCCACGAGTCCCCACTCCTGAAAGATTCTCCGGAGACCGGTCTAAGTTTCGAGGTTTTCGCAATGCCTGCCAGCTCTTTTTTGCCTTACAGCCCAGAACCTTTTCATTGGAAGCCACAAAAGTTGGATTTGTCATTTCCCTCCTCCAAGGGGAACCACAGACCTGGGCACACCGTTTACTTGAAGGGGACTCAGCTCCAACCCAATCCTTATCTGCCTTCTTCGAAGCTATGGCACAATTGTATGAGGATCCTCAACTGACTGCCACAGCTGAATCTGCTCTGCTCGCGCTCCAACAAGGCCGCAAACCTGCGGAGGACTATGTTGCTGAATTTAGACGTTGGAGCGCGGATACCCAGTGGAACGACGCGGCTCTGCGTCATCAATTCCGCATTGGACTGTCTGAAAATCTAAAAGATGAACTGGCTCGAGTTGGTATTCCAAACACCTTGGAGGCCTTGATCACCCTAACCATTCAGATCGATCGTCGCCTCCGAGAACGCCGATCTGAACGGGCAGTTCAACCTAACCGCCCGACCTGGATGACACCACGTGCACCGATTCCTGCATCTCGCTACTTACCTGTGCCAAGTCCACCTCCAGTCAATACCACATTAGATACCCCCGAACCAATGCAGCTGGGTCTGATGCGACCTGCCCTGACCCCCGAAGAACGTGCCCGACGTCGACAATTGAATCTGTGTCTCTACTGTGGAGGAACCGGGCATTATGTCCATAATTGCCCAATCAGAATGAGTAAGTGTTCATCTCCTATACCTACCAGTCTCTCTGCTTTATCCACAAATTCTACCCATCTTGCCATTCCTCTCTCATTACAGCTTCAAGAAAAGACACTCCAAGTCAACGCAATTATTGACTCCGGGGCATGCAGCTGCTTTATAGACTTAAGTTTTGCCAACCTGCACAACATCCCTTTACAGACTAAAGCCCATGGACTCTCTGTCTTCCTTGCTGATGGCTCCCGTTTCAGATCTGGACAAGTGACTCAAGAAACCCTGCCATTACCCGCTACGACTTCTTCTCAACATAAAGAACTGCTGACCCTTGACGCCATCTCCTCCCCTATGTTTCCCATTATCCTGGGCATTCCCTGGCTTCAGGCCCACGATCCACACATCCATTGGGCATCTGGAGAAATAAAATTTCTGTCATCCTACTGTCAGGAACACTGTCTGGCGAAAGACTCGGATCCCCAAGCTACCCTACTTTGTGTGGACTCCGACCAGACAAATCGTCAAGCCATTCCCAAACACTATCATGACTACATGGATGTCTTCAGCAAGAAGGGGGCAGATTCTCTTCCACCTCATCGTCCCTACGATTGCCCCATCGAGTTGCTGCCAGGATCCGAAATTCCCTTTGGACGCATCTTTCCCCTATCCGAAAAGGAACAAGAAGTGTTGAAAGCATACATTGACGAAAACTTAGCCAAAGGATTTATTCGTCATTCTACTTCTCCAGCAGGAGCGGGAATATTCTTTGTTACCAAGAAGGACAAATCTCTCCGCCCGTGTATTGACTACCGGGAATTAAATAAGATCACGGTTAAAAATCGGTATCCCCTACCCTTGATACCCGAACTATTCCAGAAATTAAGGACTGCTGTCATTTTTTCTAAGCTTGATCTAAGAGGGGCCTACAATCTGATCCGCATTCGGGCTGGGCATGAGTGGAAAACAGCTTTTCGGACCCGATTCGGGCATTATGAATATCTAGTCATGCCTTTTGGACTCTGTAATGCCCCTGCAACCTTTCAACACCTAATTAATGATGTGCTTAGAGACTTTTTAGACCTGTTTGTGATCGCATATCTAGACGATATTTTGATCTTTTCGGAATCCCTAGATCTCCATCGGAAACATGTTTGTCAAGTATTGGGTCGTCTCCGCTTACACAGGCTGTATGCAAAGGCGGAAAAATGCGAATTCGAGAAACAGAGCATCCAATTCCTGGGCTTGATTATCTCATCGACTGGCATCAAGATGGACCCACAAAAGGTTTCTGCCGTTCTGGACTGGCCGGTACCCCTGGACAAAAAAGGGGTTCAGCGATTCATCGGGTTCGCAAACTTTTACAGAAAGTTCATCAAGGGGTTCTCTGCTATAATCGCACCAATCACACAACTGACCAAGCAGAATACCCGTTTCTCCTGGAATCACCTAGCCCAAGAGGCTTTTGTGAACCTTAAGAGACTTTTTACTTCAGCACCTATTCTTAGTCACCCTGAACCATCCTTGCCATTCATTCTAGAAGTGGACGCTTCTGAGATAGCGGTCGGTGCGATACTCTCGCAACGAAAGGGCAGTAAGGATGTTATGCATCCCGTAGGATTCTTCTCCCGAAAACTCTCTCCTGCGGAGAGAAACTATGATGTCGGTGATCGGGAGCTTCTCGCCATCAAGACTGCATTAGAGGAGTGGAGGTACCTGTTGGAGGGGGCTGTGCATCCAGTGCTAATTTATACTGATCACAAGAAGTTAGAATATTTGCGATCCGCTAAAAGGTTAAAACCCCGTCAAGCCCGTTGGGCGCTGTTTTTCTCACGCTTTTCCTTCCACATTACGTATCGGCCGGGTTCAAGAAATGTCAAACCAGACGCATTATCTCGAATGCATGACAACCCAAAGGATTTATCTGCTCCAGATACCATTTTACCTGCAAACAATTTTTTGCTCATCCAAGCTGATCTTCTTTCTCAGATTAGGGAAGCATCTTCTGGAGCAACCAGACCCTCAGGCCTTACCCTAAGTAGCAAGGACGGACTGTTCTGGAAAGGTAGCCAAATTTTTGTTCCTGAGGAGGTTCGGGTCAAGGTCTTGGCACTCCTTCACGATCATCCACTGGCAGGTCACTTTGGGGTTCGTAAAACTCTGGAATTGGTACAGCGTACTTTCTGGTGGCCCAATTTGAAGGACTTTTGTGAGAGATATGTCAAATCTTGCCCTATCTGTACCCAGAATAAGACATCCAGGAGTAGAGCTTGGGGTCTGTTAAAACCCTTGCCAGTACCCGATAGACCCTGGAAGATGATATCCATGGACTTTATTGTGGAGCTCCCATGTTCAGAAGGTTGTTCTGCTATTTTTGTGATAGTAGACCGTTTTACCAAGATGGCCCACTTTCTTCCATTAAAGGGAACTCCGTCAGCTATGGAAACAGCTCACATTTTCATTAAGGAAATCATTAGACTCCACGGAATTCCTGTAAACATAACCTCTGACAGGGGGGTACAATTTACCTCACGTTTTTGGAGAGCTCTGTGTGAATCTTTAAAAATCAAACTGGCTCTGTCTTCGGCCTATCACCCTCAGACCAACGGTCAGACAGAGAGGACCAATCAGACTCTTGAGCAGTACATCAGATGCTTTACCTCTTTTTCACAGGATGATTGGGTATCCTTGCTGCCGCTAGCAGAATTTGCCTACAACAATGCCAAACACTCAGCCACCGGTCAATCCCCCTTTTTTGCCAATTATGGGTTCCATCTAACCTTTTTACCTGATTTCCTTCCAGAGTCCTCAGTCCCGGCAGTACAGAGTACGGTAGACTTCATCAACCATAACAACCAGATGTTGCAGGAAGCAGTATCCAAGGCTCAGGTGGACAGCAAGAGGATCTTTGACCGGAAGAGAAGAGGGGAATTGAAGCTTCAGCTTGGTGATCAGGTATGGCTATCTACAAGTAACATTAAACTAGCATGTCCCTCTAAGAAGTTAGCACCTAGATTTATGGGACCGTTTCCGGTCAAAAGAAAAATCAATGAAGTTTCATGTGAACTGACTTTACCTGACTCTCTCAAAATACATCCCGTGTTTCATGTGTCATTGCTCAAACCTGCTGTACCTGTTCCCTTCCCCGGTAGAGGAACTAGACCTCCTGAACCCATTGTGGTTGATGGCAACGAGGAATTTGAGGTCGAGGCTATCCTTGATTGCAGGAAAAGACAAGGTCAGATCCAGTTCCTAATTAAGTGGAGGGGCTACGGCCCAGAAAGCAATTCTTGGGAACCAGATTGTAATGTGCATGCCAGGCGTTTAGTGCAAGCCTATTTTTCTAGTCATCCAGAGAAGAAAAGGCTTTTGGGCACCCGGAGGTTGCCCCTTGGGGGGGGGCAATGTCAGGGCACCATTGGCACCGAACCGGGGCGTCGGCGTACGCCTATGCGCCGGCGCGCGCCGTTGCGCGCTGCTCAGCAAATACCTGTTGTTCCCGGGCATCGGCGCGGCGCTAGGGCGCGTGCGGGTTCGCGGCGCTTGGGCGCGCGCGCGTGTGCACGTGGGCGCGGACGGGCGTGCGCGCGTTCGCGATAGCGCCGGTTTGGCGCCAAAGTGCACTTAAAAGCCCCCCTGTGCTTTGACACATTGCTGCTTCATCTCAGCTTCGTGATTCTAGTATTTGTTATCCGATTGTTTGCTACCTATCTGACCCGGCTTGTTTGACCATCCGTCCTGCTCCAATCCGACCCGGCCTGTCTGACTATTCTTATGCTATCTACCTGATACCGTTGCCAAACTCTGCCTGCCTACCGACTCTGCCTCTGCCTGCTGTACCTTGCCTGCCTCATATCCTCGTTGACCCGGATCGTCTGACCCTGCTTGTTCCTGTTGTCCTTGCTGTTGCACCTTCAGCTTCAGCTCCAGAGACCTCTGCACATTCAAGTGTTCCAGTCTGCTGCTTCCAGTCTCACCTGATCTGCAGTCCAGCCATCCCTGCGGGATCTCTCACCTCTTCTGCATCAGAGACTCAGCTCAACAGGCACTCCTACCCCACTGCGCTCAGGAGACCACTGTCCCCACTCCAGTGGCTCCTGAACCAGCGTTGTATGAGAGGTCTTCTCCTACAAAGTCAGGCTCTCCTACCAGGTACCTAACAACAATGCCCACCCCACTAACACTACGATGCCCACCCCGCTAACACTACACTGCCCACCCCACTAATACTACAACAATGCCCACCGCACTACACTGCCCACCCCACTACACTACAATGCCCACCCCACTAACACTACACTGCCCACCCCACTAACACTACACTGCCCACCCCACTAACACTACACTGCCCACTAAACTCCACTACAATGCCCACCCCACTAACACTACATTGCCAACCCCACTACACTACATTGCCCACCCCACTAACACTACACTGCCCACCCCACTAACACTACACTGCCCACCCCACTAACACTACACTGCCCACCGCACTACACTGCCCAACCCACTAACACTACACTGCCCACCCCACTAACACTACACTGCCCACCCCACTAACACTACACTGCCCACCCCACTAAAACTACACTGCCCACCCCACTAACACTACAATGCCCATCCCACTAACACTACAATGCCCACTCCACTAACACTACAATGCCCACCGCACTACACTGCCCACCCCACTAACACTACAATGCCCACCCCACTAACACTACACTGCCCACCCCACTAACACTACAACAATGCCAACCCCACTAACACTACAATGCCCACCGCACTACACTGCCCACCCCACTAACACTACACTACCCACCGCACTACACTGCCCACCGCACTACACTGCCCACCCCACTAACATTACAATGCCCACCCCACTAACACTACAATGCCCACCCCACTAAAAGTACAATGGCTACCCCACTAAAACTACAATGCCCACCCCACTAACACTACAACAATGCCCACCCCACTAACACTACAACAATGCCCACCCCACTAACACTACAATGCCCACCGCACTACACTGCCCACCCCACTAACACTACAACAATGCCCACCCCACTAACACTACAATGCCCACCGCACTACACTGCCCACCCCACTAACACTACAACAATGCCCACCCCACTAACACTACAATGCCCACCGCACTACACTGCCCACCCCACTAACACTACACTGCCCACCCCACTAACACTACACTGCCCACCCCACTACACTGCCCACCCCACTAACACTACACTGTCCACCCCACTAACACTACACTGCCCACCCCACTAACACTACACTGCCCACCCCACTAACACTACACTGTCAGGCATGCTGCAAGTTTGCTCGCTGGCTGAAATGAATGCATGGATGTAGCCTGACTCTCCCTAACTGCTCGCTGGCTGGCGGCTGCTCCGTCCCTCCTCTGAGACGACTCACCTGCTTTTTTATTGATCAGTCTGCCAGATGACGTCCCAGTTCCAGATCCGTATACGGCGCGGTCAGATGGAGAGGAGGAGGAGACGATGGCAGCGGCACAAATAAGGGGGGCGGAACGGGACTCCAGGAACAGTCTTCACACATGCACCGCCCAGGCCTTCTGCAGCATATGACCCCATTCGCCCAATCACAGGGCACCATCTATTAAACATGGCCCCCGGATCGCAGGGGACACAGTAAATAGTAATTTGGAGGATTGAAGCAAAGTGACACACAATTGGCCCAATTCGCCCCCCCCCCAAATGTTGCGCCCGGGTCAACGGCACCCCCTGCCCCCCCCCACGCTACGCCACTGGGCTGATTATATCTGCAGCACGGGCTGGGTTGCACTGTAGGAAAAAAATGTATGATATCAATAGATTTGAGTGCGGTATACCAATATAACTGGCTAGCCAAGTTGTACATTCTAATGATTGAGCAAGACTTTTTTTTTTATAAAATGGAAAAACAGTGCATAAGGAAAGCAAACACAAATTGTTATCACGATTCAGTATAGGGAGGTACACTTAAAATGATTACCACTTTACTCCCCTGATTTTAAATGAGTACGTATTTAGAAAATACGAGTACGTATTTAGAAAATATGAGTCTAGCAAAGAAAAAAAAATGACCTATCAAATCTGACTTGATACAAACCAAAACTGATGCAAAAAGCATTTTTTGTTAATATGTATAATGCCTATGATGTTCTTCACGTGGAAAAAGGCAATTTCTGGGAAGGTCTAAATGTTTGTAGGGAAGTAAATGTATTATTCAGTCCCCCATATAGAGGCTAACTAAGCTCTGTTGCTTCTAAAATCATTTGAAATTTAACTAGACTTCAAATGATGGTGTGATCATGCCATATTTCTGGAGGACCTGAAAACCGTTCTTCTACCATTAGAAATGTATAAAAAAATCAGTCAGTTTTAAAAGCTAGCAGTGGTTATGTAAGGTGCAATGGAAGACACACACATATTTTATAGATATATATATATATATATATATATATATATATATATATATATATATATATACTTTTTTTTATATGAAAATGTTAAGCAAATCAACAGTTATGTAGTGTGTAAATAGATTATTACCTTTGTGCAATCTTCACTTTTGTTGCATATTGTCACACTGCAGAATATAAAAATGTCACTGTATCCTTGAAATAGGAAGGAGCTGATCTCGATTCTTGCCTCTGTAGACTCTCCATTTTCTAAAACTGTTGTTGGAACACTGCTAGCAGCTGTACAACTAGTATAAAAAAAGATGTGCATTATGTTTTCATATGATCAATTTGAACAATAGAGAATTAACCGTCTGTTTCTATATCTCCTACTATCATGATTACAAGTTGTATATCTCCTGTGGCTATTACTATTTACACCATAATGGATAGTTTAATCTTCTGTATCCAGCAATAATTAACTTGAACTTTTCCGGTGGACTCTATTATTTGGCTTCTATTAGGTCTAGATTGGTACAACATATTTCATTGATACCTCAATATTTATTTACTGATTATAAAATATTATAGCTCAGAGTTTATTGTCAGTTTAGATTTCTAATATTTGGCAAATGTGACAAATCGTCAATTCGCCATATAGATCTCTTGGGGACTCTTTTGGAGATATCCCTGTGTGTAAGTTCCCAGCTCTACCCATCTTCCCTGCCCATTACATGAGGATCCCACTCTCAGTGATAAATTCTTTATTACGAATAGAATGAGACTCCCTCTTTTGAACCCTTTGTTTGACAAAGCTACTAACTCTCAAACTGCCTCAACCTAAGAAGATTACAGTCAGTGTGAGAGATGGAGGTAGAGACCGTGGGGTTGATTTACTAAAGACAGGCATGGCAGTACATAAACCGAATAAAAAGCACCCCCATTTACATGCTCCTGTCAGATAAACTGTCCGGTTTAAACATTGCTGCTAGGTGCTGGGTCACTGATAAGAGAACGTCAAGCCCATCCATATAGCAACAAATGTTTCCCAGGACCGCACATCAGTATGGTGAATCATGAAACAAATGATCGCAAACTGGCTTCAGCTGGCTTTCCACCCATCAAGAAAGCCCTCTAACATGTTTCACCCATGTAGGGCTTAATCAGAGAGGCCTCTCTGATTAAGCCCCACATGGGTGAAACATGTTAGAGGGGCTTTCCTGTTGGCTGGCATTATTATCCTCATTGTTGGATTGGCATCTGTAACATTAAAAAAAAAAAAAAAAAACTATACATTGCATCTTCCATATTATAAATTATACCCACCCTCCATCTACTAGTATTACATTTAGGTTGGAGTTAGAGTCATTTGTAGGAGTGGCAAAACATTTCTCTGCTCTTAATGTAAATGCAACTCCATTTAAATCTGGGAAAAATATGCCTAGGTATAAAATTGATCCAACAGTCAGGGTATCACTTCCCTGTAGTGGCAAAGTGCATGTTTCATCACTGTGCGCTGCCAATGTTACAGTATAACTGCTGATTCCATTTTCAGATGGAATGGTGGTTGTGCTGAGGAAACAAAAAATATGTAAAAATTGAAAAGTTCACAAACCTTCCATAATATTCCTACAGGAACAGTGTCACATTTTTGTCAAGAGGGATAAAATAATGAATAGATTCTGTAGAGTGTACATTTTTTTTAAATTGAGCATCATTGTCATTTTTACCCTTAAGCTAAATTGAATTCTGCTTTAAATTTTGTATTCCCTGGTTTTTGCCTCTGCAAACTTTTACCATTTTTATTACATACTTTTTTTAGGTGCATAGGTTCTTGAAAACATCACAGCACCCTGTCTCTAGTATCTGCTTTCAAGAGCCCTGGCCCTTCGCCCTGATTCAAGCAGTGGGCTGTCTTATACAAATATCAAAATGCTTTCATGGGCATGTGTCAGTCTAGAGGAGTGGACATTCCTAGGCATGTGACATTCAGACTGCCCTATTCAGTGTCCACATGTGATGCTGAGTCTCCATGATTAAAAAAATAAATAAATCTAAAGAATAAAAGGGGCAGGTCAGGGCTAGATGATCCTGAATGTCCCCAGCCATGAAATTAGGTGGGCTCTCTTTGACTTGCTACAGCTTTTAATGTACACTAGGAGTTCAAAGTTCAAAGTGTGCAGTAAAATCAGAGTAAGCTATTTCAGTAGAGAGTAGCTTTTTTTAAAAATTCTCTTTATTGGTTTTTCAAAAGGGGTAGCAGAGTTACAAAAAACAGAGCCTTGGGGCATTCCTCGGCTCGAAAAAGTACCACGGTACCTAACAGGTTATCTACTTAAACAATACTATTAGCCACAGAAAAACAAACAAAACACAACGATACAAACAATAAAACACCACTGCTCAGTCACTCCATTTGGAGAATTATGAAAGGATAGTGTGCTACTCTTCTTCGATAGAGGTGTAGTTTCCCAAGAGGGAACTTTGGTACTAGGACTAGAATACTGAGGATTCAAATATAGGGGGGTATTAGCAGGTGTTAGCATGGATGGAGTAGTCTATGCATATCAGATATACTGGTTATTCTTGAGCAGCATTAGTGGAGATGAAGTCAAACCATAGTTTCCACACTTTGTCAAATTTGGTAATACACCCACGGGAGAGATATGTGGCTTTATATAATGGTATTGTAGAATTGACCAGGGCTTTCCAAAAATTTAGAGAGGGCGAGTCTGATTGTTTCCATTTCAGCAATATTGCTTTACGGGCGTAAAAAAGCAAAAGTCCTATGAGGGGCTGAGTTGCTGTGCGATGCGCTAAATGCCCCACCAGGCCCAGCAAGCAGACTGGTATAGTCTGCAGGATTGGGATTGTTAACAGCGAGGCTATAAATTGCATCACCTCTACTTAGAAAGAGTGCACTTTGGGACAGGACCACAACATATGGCAGAAACCGGCCTCTAGATTACCACATTTCCAACAGCTAGGATAGGTCCCAGGATAAATTTTGTTCAGCCGTTGCGGTGTTAAATACACCCGGTGTAGAATCCTGAATTGAATTAAGCGGTCCTTAACTGCCACTAATTGGAGAAAATGGTATTCCCACATATCCTCCTAATCCTCTGTGTCTAGTTCTGGAAAGTCCACCCTCCACTTAGCTTGGATAGTTGCAAGCCCAAAATGCATTGATGATAGTAGTGCCTTATATATGGTGGATAGGGGTTTTACCAGCTCGTCATTCTGGAGGAGGGATTCTAGAGTGGAGTGAAGGAGTAATACTGGTTGAGACCCAAATTGGGAAGAGAAGGCGTGTCTAAGCTACAGATGTCTAAAGAAGTAACCATTGGGTAAGTCATGGTTTTGCTTGAGAGTATTGAAGGGCAGGGAAGCCCTGTCATCACTTATATGGTTGAGTACCTTAATGCCCCTTGTTGCCCATAAGCTCGGATCAGGGATAGTGTGGAACTCCGCAAGGAGCGGGTTGAGCCATAGGGGGGTATCCGGGGACCATCTATTCGGTTCTGCTTTATGTTTACAAATTGGCAACTGCCACAGCTTTATCACTGATTTCATAGAGTGTGTGAGAGTCATAGGTGCCCGGAGACCTCTGTATAGTGCATTTCTCAGTAATTCAAAGGACCCCAGCGATGCAGCTTCCAGCATCACCGAGGTGTTTGTATCATCAGAGATCACCCAATTATGTGCGTGGACAAGTAGGGCTGCGAAGAAATATTTTTGGAGGTCAGGACAAGCCAGACCCCCTTCCGTCCAGGGTCTACGGAGAATTAATTTGCTAAACCTGGGGGTTTTTAGACTTCCATAGGAATGAAGAGATGATGGCATCTAATTGTGTAAAAAAATTTTGGGTATCCATACTGAAGTGTGTCTTATGACATAGAAAAATAGGAAGGCACTTCATTTTGAGTAGGTTTATTCTGCCTATGAGAGATAGAGGCAGATTATCCCAAGCTCTTAGTGTGGATTTAAGAGTTGATAATAGGGGAGTGAGATTCAAGGCAATAAATTCCGTCACATTGGGGGTGATATTGATCCCCAGGTAACGGATTGTCGTGGCCCAGGACAGGGGCAGTGAGGGGTCTGCCGCCTGGTCAGCTGCTGAGTCGATAGGTAAGAGTTGGGATTTTTCCCAGTTGACTTTCAAACCAGATAGAATTGTGAAACGGGAAAAAATATTAAGAGCCTCTTGGAGGGAGGGCCCAGGGTCGTTAAGGAAAAGCACTAAAGCCAATTTTTCAATGATGGAGCCTACTCGTATGCCTACCACAGCATTAGAGTGACGGATGGCAGTGGCTAGGGGCTCCATCACCAGGGCTAACAAAAAAGGGGAAAGTGGGCATCCCTGCCTAGTTCCCCGTTGTATCTGGAACTGTTCTGAGAGCATGCCCCCTAGTTTAATTTGTGCCGTTGGGGATTTATACAAAATGGTGATCCATTTACAAAAGGTGGGGCCAAATCCAAAGGCTTGTAGTATTATAAGCATGTAATCCCAAATGACGGTGTCAAAAGCCTTCTCCACATCCAAGGCTACCAAGACCCTAGTCTTGGAGGAGGTTGGGGGAAGTTGCAAATGTGTCAACACTCGTCTCAAATTTATGTCTGTGGATTTTCCAGGCATAAACCGGGTCTGGTCTATGTTGACAAGGGAGGGTAATACTTTAACCAATGTAGCAGCGAGTATCTTGGCCAGGATTTTTAGGTCATAATTTAGAAGTGAGATAGGCCTATATGAGGCACAAAGGGTCGGGTCCTTCCCAGGTTTGGGGATGAGAACTATGTGAGCCTGGTACAAGGTAGGCGGGAGAGACCCTTTCTCTAGACATTGTGTGTAGAGAGCTTGTAGTCGGGGGGCCAACTTTTTCGCGTACATCTTATATCAGTCTCCCGGTAGACCGTCTGGGCCTGGTGTCTTATTGGGGAGAAGCGATAAAATCGCTGTCTCAATCTCTAGAGTGGAGATCTGGGCATCCAGAGCCTCTACATCCTCCTGCTGCAAAGAGGGAAGGGAGAGATTCCGAATTTCCTCTGCCATGAGTTCAGTAGAGACAAGCGGAGTTTGGCTATACTATTCCCTGAAGAAGTTCCCAAATTCCTGAAGTATGGCTTCCATGTCCACAATTATCTCACCGTCAGGTGTATGCAGTTCAGATACCACTGTCTGGTAACGTGGGGCTGCGACTTGATTAGCTAATAATCTGCCGTTCTTGTCACCTGACTTGAAAATTATACCAGCTAATAAATTTACGTCATTGTCTGTTAAAGTGGTATAGTGGAGGTTTACCTCTCTTCTTGCCTGTGCCAATAGCAGATAGGCCTCCGGCTGAGGGATTCCGTGCAAAGCAGTCAGCCGCTTCAGATGCGCGGTCTTCAAGTTGTGAAGTCAAGAATTTATAGTCAGCCCTTGCCGCTTTGATGGCTGAAATGTAATAGCCCCTTGTGGTCGCTTTAAAAGCTTCCCATACCATTTCTACTAAGGCTGTATCATCATTGGCAGGCCAGTAAGAGTCTAATAGTGGAGTAACAGTTTCTGAAACGTTTTCATTTTGGATCCACCGCGGAGCCAGTCTCCAGGTGCAAGGATCACTCTTTTTGCCCACATTGAGACGTATCTCCAAAGGGGAATGATCTGAGAGCCCTGTCAGGAGATAGAAGGTCTCGGATAGCTTTGAGAGGACAGAAGCGCTGCCAAATGCCAGGTCAATCATTGAGCTTGATTTAAGAGCTGAGGACAGGTGTGAAAAGGCCTTGGCAGAGGTGTGCCTTCATCTCCAAAGTTCCGTCAGGGTGAAAGTGTCGGCCCATTGCCTGAGTCCTGGGTTCCCCTTCCGTTGTGTGTTGGAGGAGTCAAGAACGGCATCTAGAATAGAGTTAAAGTCCCCTCCAATTAAAACATGAGCAGATTGGAAGGGTGCAAGATTATCATATAGAGTATATAATATGGAGAAGTCTGCGGGGGGGGTAAGTAGACATTTACCAATGCCCATAACACTGTGTATTTCCAGTAATAGAATGATATACCGTCCTCCGGGGTCTGTAATGACCCTCACCACCTTACAGAGAAAAGATTTGTTAATGAGAATTGTGACAGGCTCACCTGGGACAGAGGCTTTTGGAGGGGACTGAATGCTAGCCTCTTGCCTACCGATTATGGGCCCTGGCATTTGGGGGAATGGTGCTCTTTGTGAGCTGTATGCCTGGGGACCCTTAAGGTGGTGTTACTTTAGATTCAGGTCCATGTCCCCCAAGACACACAGACTCTGGGAACCCTGTATATGCCATATTATAAATAGTGACTGATTCATAATGTTGGGGCTCATAGAAGATGCTGATGTCATCAACTCCAGCCACCTGTCTGTTGTCTGCTATAATGTGTTTATTGTAAATAAGGCTAGTATGGGCTCTAAGAATCTTTCACCCATTGTTGTTTGTGTTAATTAACTCTGCTATTGTGAGAAGGTTTTCTGTGTTTCTATTTATGATAATGTTGATTGTGTCTTCTGAGCTAAAAGACGGCAAGTCTGTCCTCAAGGTCATGTCTCTGAGTCACCTAGTCTGGGTAAATGATTTAGTAAACTAGCTCATGTTAATTAGGTTTCTGGTTACAGTTGTATTGTTAGAATAATATGAGCAGGAGGTAGGAACTTCCTCTTTAACTGTATATAAAGACTTGTATTTTGGTTCTAATAAAAACAGTCCATGTTCAGCAACTAAACAAGTATCGTCTTGTTTTGTGCTTGTGAGTGGTTGGAATATCTGATATCTATATTCAGACTGGGAGGAAGTGGTATATGACGAAAGCACTCAAGCGGAGTGTGAGATGTTTCGTTACAAGTGTAACTCTCGGCGAAGCTGCTGGTTTAAGCGCGCTTGTTACCTTCACTCTTGACACCCCTGCTTCACCGGCACCGGGTCTAGGGTTCCGTTGAGTTTACCTCTGGACGATAAAAGCACCAACACTTGAGTACGTTTTCAATGCTTTATTGAACCAAGTAACGAAGGAAGTAGCAGGAAAGAGGCAGGAGGGAAGCTACAGGGAAGCTTAAATACCTTTCTTTAGGACTCTTGAGAACATCCTTTAAAGTTGAATATTGTAATCGAATGCAGTCCCCTTGTGGGACAAAATCTTTGCTCGTCTGGATAGGCCTCTCTCACTTGCCTAGCAGCCAGTATGTGGCACGAACAAAAGTCTCTGCCACAGATTTGCTTGAAATAAATCCGTACAATCCTCTGCCACAGGATGTATTAAACTTTGCAGTGAATGTCAGAAACAGTACTTGGACCTCTAAGCCAACCCGGCAGTACTATGCTGTAGAACTACTTTAGGATACGTCCTCCAACCGAGTCACCAGGCCCCTCTCCAGCCCAGCACTCTTCGTGATTCTTCAATGACGGGTCCTCCCCTGGGATCTTCTCGGTTGTCCAGCTTCTTCACTCTGGATAGACAGCTCAGGACCATTCCTCGGCTGCTGTGGTAGGCCCCAGACATGCTTCTGGGCCCACCCACGCACCGCAGCGGCGCAGACCTCCGGAACGGAGGACCACGAGGTAGCACTCTAACGCATACCTGTCGGCCAGGAGGGCCAGCAGGTGGCTGTAAAACGAACCCCAAAACATGGTGTCTGTCCCATAAATACCCTCTCCCAGAATGCAACTCGGAGGACCACCTCCACCGAGTTGTCTCCGGGACAGAGGAGCACCTATACGCTTCGACACATTGCCTTTCCAACACTAGCCAATGGTAACAGCGACACCCACCGGCTCAGTGTGGAACCACACGCAACGTCAGCCAAGCTGGAACAGAGGCAAATCTAACTCCCCTAACGAGCAATTTACTAAATTTACCTATCAGTTGGTAGATCATAAATCTACCAGCGCTACATACACCCCCCCACTACAATAGACGTTGTCCCCAACGTCTGTCCAAAAATAATGATAATAGCTCCCAAGCCTGGGAGTAGGTATTTGAGTTTAAAACTTGGATTAAATAGAGAAGAAGGAAAGACAGTGGAAAGACATTATGAGATTAACATCTATAAAACAATATGTTCACATCTGTAAACAAAACCATCCTATGACTGTACACAACCTCACTATCTAAAAGACAATTAAATAATCAACATGTTAATTAACACAACACTTAAGGCAGCCCAGGTGACTAGACAGTTCGTCTCCACAGGTCAATATGATCAGCTCTTTCAAGAATCATGTATTGTTCAGAATTAAAGGGGTTGTAAAGGTATAAATTTTTTCACCTTAATGCATTCTATGCATTAAGGTGAAAAAACTTTTGATAATACCGCGGCCCCCAGCCCCCCCGTTTTACTTACCTGACACCTCAAAAACTCGCCTGCTCGTTCCCGACCTCCATTCAGCCGATCAGCCTGGTCGCTGATTGGCTATAGTGGATGGATTGAAAGCAGCGCAGCCATTGGCTCGCGCTGCTGTCAATCACATCCAATGACGCGGCGCGCCGGGGGGGCGGGGCCGAGTGATACAGCGAGCGGCTATAGCCGCCGGCTGCATCACGGGAGCGCGCCCGCAATAATGAACCACCATGCGAGGGAGCTCGCATTAAGGTGGTTAGTTATTGCGGGGAGGAGCTGAGACAGCCGCCGAGGGACCCCAGAAAAGCAGGTTCGGGGCCACTCTGTGCAGAACGAGCTGCACAGTGAAGGTAAGTATAACATGTTTGTTATTTTTAAAGAAAAAAAAAATACCTTTACAGCCCCTTTAACAACCAAGAATAGTCTTTGGGCAAGTCCCAGAAAATAGTCTCTCAAAAATGTAACAAAAAAAAGATTAATATAGCAATACCAAATAACAGGGTGAATGTGGACAGAAAAAGGTCCTTGCAGCCAGTGTCCGTGACAATCCCCCCCCCCCCCCCCCCCGTCCCATAGTCCGGCAGACCCAACTAGATCCACCATGGGTCCGGGAGAGTTTTATAGTTCAGTTTGCCAGGAAAGTCCATCAGCGTTCCCATTCTGCTTTCCTGGCCAATACTGTATGGTAAAATTGTAAGGCTGTAGTGCCAAGCTCCATCATAACAAACGTCTATTATCCCCGGAGACTCGATTAAGCCAGATTAATGGATTGTGGTCGTGAGCACTGTAAAAGATCATCCGTAGAGATAAGGTTGGAATTTCTTGAGAGCCCACACCAGCGCCAAACACTCCTTCTCCATGGCTGCATAACCGACTTCCCTGGGTAGCAGCTTCCGACTGATGTAGGCCACTGGGTGCTCACCATCAGGTCCTACTTGGCTCAGTACTGCCCCCAGCCCAAATGTAGAGGCATCTGTGTGGACACAAAAACGTTTGGTTGGGTCAGGGCCAGCTAAAACAGGAGCTAAAGTTAGTGCATTCTTTAATCGTTGGAAGGCAGCTTCACACTCGGGGGACCACAGTACCTGTCGGGGAAGGTGCTTCTTAGTCAGGTCTGTCAGGGACTTAGCGATGGAACTATATTGCGGGACAAATTTCCTATTGTACCCAGCTGTGCCGAGGAACGCCAGGACCTGGGTTTTAGTACGGGGGATCGGCCACTTGGCAACTGCCTCAATCTTAGCGGGCTCAGGTCGTTGTTGTCCACTGCCTACTCGATGTCCAAGGTACTGTACCTCGGACATCCCTATGCTGCATTTCTCTGGCTTAAGGGTTAGTCCTGCAGCTTTAATGCGGTCTAACACGACACTCAGGTGAACCAGATGGTCCTCCCAGGTATCACTGTAGATCGCAATGTCGTCCAGATACGCACAAGCATAGTCCTGGAGGCCATCAAGGAGTTGGTCTACCATCTGCCAGTGCATTCTTCATCCCAAATGGCATTACTTTAGACTGGTATAAGCCAAATGGGGTAATGAACGCTGATTTCGGAATAGATTCCGCATCCAGAGGAATTTGCCAGTACCCTTTGCATAGGTCAAGGGTTGTCGGGAATTTTCCCCGAGCAATGCAATCTAACAGATCATCGACCCGGGGCATAGGGTAAGCATCAGTGGTGATGCACTCATTTAATCTGCGGTAGTCTACACAGAAGCGAGTTGTGCCATCCCCTTCGGTACAAGGACCACCGGGGAAGCCCAGGGGCTGCTGGATGGCTCAATGACTCCCAGCTCAAGCATCTCCTTAATCTCATGACTCATCCCCTCTCTCACTGCGTCAGGTATCCGGTAAGCTGCCTGTCTTAGTGGCAGTTGTCCCGGGGTCTCCACACTGTGCACTGCCATAGTAGTGTACCCAGGGACTGTGGAGAACATTTCCCTCCTCTGACTAAGGACCTGTCTAGCTTGTTCTCTCTGCGTCGGCCCTATTTGTTCGTCAAGCTTTATCATCTCTATCCCTGCAGTAATTCTATTTAGCTCCGGGAGCACCAGCAGGGGAAGATTCTCAGAATCTTCCACAGCTGGAGCACATATAGTGGCTACCTCTCCTGATCTTTCCCAGTACGCTTTCAACATGTTCACATGAAAGGTCCGTCGGACGCTTTCATCCGAACATTTAGCCACTAGATAGGTTGTGTCACAGAGCTTTGCCACAATCCGGTAAGGTCCCTGCCAAGTGGCCTGCAACTTGTGCTACTTGGTTGGCCTGAGGGCAAGAACCTTCTGCCCAACCTCCAGAGTGCAGTTCCGAGCAGTACGATCGTACCATCATTTCTGCCGCCTTTGGGCAGCCCGAAGGTTCTCCTGGACGGTGTCCATGAGCTCCTTCAGTCTGTCCCTAAACTCAAGAAGGTATGCTACGATAGAGGACCCTTGGGGATCAATTCCCCCTTCCCAGTGGGCTCTGACTAGATCTAGGGGCCCCCTCACCCGCCTCCCATACAGTATCTCAAACGGGGAGAACCCGGTAGATTCCTGCGGCACCTCCCGATAAGCAAAGTGAAGGTGTGGCAGATATCTCTCCCAATCCCTGTGAGAGGTTGCAAATGTCCTAAGCAGCTGTTTCAGTGTTCCATTGAACCTCTCACACAGTCCGTTGGTCTGGGGGATGATTATCCCACAGAGCCTCCATAACTGCTGAGTGAGCTCAGCAGTGAACTGTGTCCCCTGGTCAGAGATGATTTCCCGAGGGAAACCCACCCTGGCAAAGATCCGGAGCAAAGCATCAGCCACAGTTTCTGCATGGATATTTGCCAGGGGAATGGCCTCCGGGTACCGGGTGGCATAATCCACCACAGTAAGGATATATCTGTTCCCAGAAGGACTAGGTCGGGGCAATGATCCAACCAGGTCCACGGCAACACGGCTAAAGGGTTCATCGATGATTGGTAAAGGGTGTAGGGGAGCTTTCAGCTTGCCCCCATGCTTACCCACCCGCTGGCATGTGTCACAGGTCCGGCAATACTTTCGGACATCCCCTCTAATCCCTGGCCAGACAGTGGAGGGTCCGGGACATCCCCAGGTGTCCAGCTAAGGGTATTTCATGCCCAATGCGCAGTAGGTCATGCCGATATTTCTGCAGCACAACCAGCTGCCGCTTGGGTGGATGGGAGTCTGTCTTTCCCTCAGTAACCCGATAGAGTAATCCCTGGACCCACTCTATACGCTCCCTCTCCAACCCCCCAGGGTCCAATCCTGCTCTTTCCCTATAGCTAGCTATGGAAGGGTCGCTAAGAGTTGCCTGAGCAAAGTTTTGGGGAGAAGCCCAAGTCGGGGTAGGTATAGCTGGGGTAGTACAGTCTAGGTCAGGGGTGACAGGTCTTACCTGGGTCCCATCCTTGAGGGAGCGCACCTACATCCGGGCTTGCTGGCGGGTGGTAACAGGGTAGGCTTCTGGGGATACATTCAGGGAGAAGGCTGAATTTAAACGACCCAAATCGTTGCCCAACAAAACCTCTGCAGGTAAGTTCTGCATTATTCCCACTTCCACTTTGGCCCCGAACCCCAATCAAGGTGAACCCTGGCAGTGGGGACCCGCATAACATTTCCCCCGGCCACCGACACAGCCACAGACCGTCCCCTCTGCTTTGCCGGGTTTATCATTCGGGACTGTATCAGGGTAATAGTAGCTCCCGTGTCCCACAGTCCCTGTGCAGCCCGACCATTAATCCACACGGCTTGTCGATGGTGCAAACGATTATCTGTAGTGGCAGCTTGCACAGGGTCTGCCTCATGTAGAATTCCAATATTCTCCTCACTTGTCACATCATCTCTCTCCAGACAGTGTGCAGCAGCCCAGGCAGGTCCAAGGGGCCTGTTGTTCCGCGCATCCTAGGAAACATTCTGCGGACAATACCTCCTAACATGCCCTGCTTGGTTGCATCTGTAGCAGAGGTCCCCTTTTCCTCGTGAAGATGGTAGCTGAGTGGGGCCGGGGATCGAGGGCTGGTGTGGAGGGGCAACGCTCCGTGGAATGTTGGGGACAGGCCGAGCTGGGGTCTTAGGCTCTGGTTGTACAGTCCGCCTTGAATCCACGTATTGGTCAGCTAGGGTGGCAGCTTCATCTACTATGACTGGCCGCCGATCCTTTACCCAGTTTCTAACTTCATGTGGGGTATGATTGTAGAATTGTTACAGGAGGATTAGCTGGAGCGCATCTGCCATGGTAACAGCTTGGCACCCGGTCATCCAACTCTCCGCTGCTCGGGTCATTTGATGTGCCCATTCTGTGTAAGGCTCTCTCTCCTTTCGGCGGAGGTTGCGAAACCTTAAACGGTGTGCCTCTGGAGTAATGCCGAAGCGAGCCAATAGTCTTTCTTTTACCCAGTCATAGTCCTGGCTGATCTCGTCAGGGACATTATTGTACGCCTCTGCAGCCCTTCCTGTGAGCCGGCTGACCAGGAGCGTGACCCAATCTGCTTTATTAACACCTTGGAGACCACATTGCCGTTCAAAAATTTGCAGGTAAACATCCATCTCATCTTCACCATCTTAAAACATGCAGAAGGCGGCATAAGGTAGCCTTTTGCGGGCTGCTGGAGCTTCCCAGTTGAACATAACTGACACTCCTTGGTCCCGCTGGAGTTCAGCCATTGGCAGCTGGGATACCTCTCGTAACACTTGACTGATAACCTCCTGCGGGGGGTGAGTACCATACAAGGCCAGTCACCATTGGATGTCACGCTGGAACTCTGTCGCCTCTGAGGTATCTGCTGGTGGGTTGCTGGCCTGGTCAATCTCCATTAGTTCGGTGATGAGAGTTGCTTTGGATTTGTTGCTGGAGACTTTTCCACGGGCTTCCAAGAGATCCTTCAAGGTGCTGTGCTTGAGTCTGGCGTAGTAATGTTCCATCTGCTGTTAGGAGCAGGGGGTCCCGGTATTGATTTGGGTGTGCCTAGGCAAGAGGAAGCTTCCCACAGCTTGCCACCAATTGTGACGTATCCTATCCCACACTCCGCTGAGTGCTTCCGTCAGTAATACTGCTTCCTCCAGTCTGACCATCAGAGAGATATATTATTATAGCTGCATTGAATACAAGTCTAGCCGAAAGTAGGTAGGGCTGACTCATGGATACTCCCCCCCCTCCCCTCTAGCAAAAACTTAAAAGACAATTATATAATTAACATATTAATTAACACAACACTTAAGGCAGCCCAGGTGACTAGACAGTTCGTCTCCGCAGGTCAATGTGATCAGCTCTTTCAAGAATCATGTATTGTTCAGAATTAACAACCAAGAATAGTCTTTGGGCAAGTCCCAGAAAATAGTCTCTCAAAAATGTAACAAAAAAAAGATTAATATAGCAATACCAAATAACAGGGTGAATGTGGACAGAAAAAGGTCCTTGCAGCCAGTGTCCGTGACAGTTCCTGAAAAGGAAAACATGTTAAACGCACACATATATACTGTACAACTTCAGGAGCAAAGCCTCATTTAAAAATGGGACTCTCTTCCCATAATCTATTATCAAAAATAATCTTTAGGAGTCCATCCCTGTAAAATTTTTTTTTTTTCACATGAAAGAAATCCGGCTAGCAAAAAGAAGTCCTTGGATTCAAAACACTGAGATGAATATCCAGACCTTGACCACGAAGATCTCTTTATACTGACACTAACTAACTAACTTCAAAGTTCTGTTGTCCATAGTTACCAATAAAATCAGGGATCTGGCAAGGTCAGTGTCTTTCCCAGTTTATCCACTGTGGTAATGAAATATACAGCGTCATCTTTTCCGGGCCTGCAGATGACCACTTTGTCAGCATAGATGTGTCGACCGAAGTTCCAGTGCATAAAACATCCACTAAAACGTTCATCCATTTTAACAGAACATCCAGTCTTTCGGAAAGGCTTAGGCACAGACAAGTAGTCCCAAACAGCTTCACTGTACCAAAGTTACCGGTTAACTTCAATCACTTGCATTACATCCTGAGGGACATAGGGGAACTCCAAGCCATACTCTGTAGCTACACGCTTGTTTAACATTCTCTGCAAACGTGCAATTTTGGGCAAGGATCTGTTCTTTCCCATGCCAGGAGGCACACAGGAATCCAATGATTTGCTCACAATAGACCCAGCCAGTGTCTGTAGTGAATTAACAACTTTCGACAAAGTCTCATTTACAGTGCTGTGTAACTCCACACAGGGTGATGTCTTCCCAGAACTCAGGGCTGTCCATTCAGGGAAAGTCATAGCAGTGACCATAACAGTTCTTGTGACATAGTCTCAAACAAGTCATCATCACCGGAAAGATCCGACATGGATTCTATTTCTGAATCTCCCAACTCTTCCGCTGGCAGATATTTATTTACAGTCTCAGATACATTCCCCATCAGCTGCTTACCCGTTCCTGTCATGGACTTTTCTGGATCCGGTTCAGGTAACCTTGGGGGTAGGCCTCGGCCACGGCTGCGGGAAGCCTTCACATATCCTACCTTCCTCTGTACAGGTATAACAGAGACAGGCGTGGTGGATTCAGAATTTGAAGCAATGTCCACTGATGAGACGGCAATAGCAGTGTCTCTCTCTGGAACATTCTCGGCAACAACAGGCAAAGTGACGGCCTGCCGCTCTCTCTCCATAGTAATAGCAGCTTCTACTGTGGCGATACCTGTTTCCCAATCCATCCGATAAGCACGGGGCGACATGGTAGGTTGCTCCACCACAAACAAATACTCTCCACATTGCGGACATCGGCCAAATAGACGGAGATGTACAGCCAGTCCTTCACATTTATGGCAGATCATGCCCAGTCCCTCAATATCTCCTGAGGTATACAGAACAAACCTCCCCTGCAGCTTCAGACGAACACTGGTATCTGTAAGCAGGGTTCCGGTCAGCACAGTATTCAACGCGGTGCTTGCAGGGAACATTCTTGGTCCCATAATTGACTGCATCGCTGAAAAAGACATGGCCACACTCTGATCTTCTCAGCACGATCATGAGGCCTCTCTTCTTCTCTGGCGCCAAAAACACATACACGCGTCCCACGCGTTATCAAGTAGGGTAGGCTCCTCCCACTTGTTCTTCTGATCATGTAGCTCCTGGGCTTTTACTGGCGCCCGCCACCTACGCACTCAGAAACAAAGTCCTGCAACTTTTAACCTCTTCTCTTCCTGAAAAATGACAAAGTCCAGCTTTCACCGTAAACTCCCGGTGAAACACCTCTCTGGGTTGCGAGAATTGATGGTCAACAAATCCCGGACGAGCCCCCACATGTAGCAATAACTCTTGGCGGAGCTGCTGGTTTAAGCGGGCTTGTTACCTTCACTCTCGACACCCCTGCTTCACCAGCACCGGGTCTAGGGTTCCATTGAGTTTACCTCTGGACGATAAAAGCACCAACACTTGAGTACGTTTTCAATGCTTTATTGAACCAAGTAACGAAGGAAATAGCAGGAAAGAGGCAGGAGGGAAGCTACAGGGAAGCTTAAATAACTTTCTTTAGGATTCTTGGGAACGTCCTTTAAAGTTGAATATTGTAATCGGATGCAGTCCCCTTGTGGGACAAAATCTTTGCTCGTCTGGATAGGCCTCTCTCACTTGCCTAGCAGCCAGTACGTAGCACGAACAAAAGTCTCTGCCACAAATTTGCAGTTGGTAGATCATAAATCTACCAGCGCTACACAAGTATCGCTACCCCTCGAGCCTGTGGCTTAAATTCATGGGGTAACCACTTCCGTTGCTTTCTATAGAGGCAAGCTTTAGTGGGGGGGGTGCGTGTATTCAACGTAGAGTTACTTCTGAGGTAACTCTGGTGCTTGTAGCAATATTGGGAGGATAAAAACAAGTTAGGATGTGGGAACTTTGTGCATCAAATGTAGACAAGAAATGGGAGAACTTTATCCCAAAGCGGTCAGCCAGTCTGCAGCTTCAGCCGGAGTATCGAAGTAACGGACTGTCCCGGCATGTTGGATCTGGAGTTGGCTGGGGTAGAGCATGCTGTACTGTATATGTTTTTATGTCTAAGCTGTTTACGGACGTCATTGAAAGTTTTCCTCTTTCTCTGTAGCTCGGCCAAGAAATCGGGGAAAAGGAGAATAGAGGCATTGCGGTGTTTGAGCCTATGGTGTTTGCGGGCTTCAGAAAGGATCCTATCCCTGTCACGATAATTGGGAAAAACTAACCAAAAAGGGCCTAGGGAGGTTCCCAGGAATGGCTCGGCCTGTGGGCACCCGATGGACTCTTTCAACCACGTAGGTAGGTGGGACATCGGTGAATCCCAGTAGGTTTTTAAAAAAATCCTCTGCAAATTCTGTTGGGTGTTTCCCCTCACCCCCTTCAGGCAGACCGAGGACGCTAATATTATTCTGTCATAGCCGGTTTTCAGAATCATCCGATTTTGCGACTAGAGTCTATACTGTGCGTTGCAGCTCAGCAATGGAGGTAACGTGGGTGGCTGTAAGATCTTCTGTTGCAGATATTCAGGATTCATCAGGCCACTGCCCCTCATACAGAGACTGTACAATCAGCTTAATGCTGGTCGATAATTCCACCTGCCACTGCGTGCGCGCCAGAGCCCATGACAAATTTCTGTCCTGTACCATCACACTCTCTACCAACCTCTCAACACGGTTGACAAAATCTGTAGCCACTTTAACCTTGGTATTTACGTGACTTTGTTGAATGCTGTTAAGGATGCCACCAATCTCTCTGAGTAACAAAGACCCGCTTATGCTATGGCTGAGAGTTTGTTCCTCAGAATACCGATGTCCACTCCATTAACAACACCCGACCCAGCTCCTATTCCCCCCAATATAGTGCTGAATACATCCTTTCTCTTTTGGTTAATCCTCAGACATAAGCGTCCTGCATGAACCTCATCCTGTGTCCACACATCTCTGGGAGTAAGCCACTGGTACAATGATCACACTTGATTCAGTGTATACTCAGCACATATAGAGCAAAAGGTTTTTATCAACCACTGTGAGATGCTGAAGCGCCATGTGGTGAAGGCATACTGTACCCTGGTAGCCAGCTTTTGTTCCCTTTATTTAACGGAGCATGCTCCTGTGTGTAGTCACTGGCATTACCTGTGCAGGGTTTCAACCTCTCAGGTGAGACATCAACCAGGCGTATCTCCCCCATGTCCAGTTCTGGTGTCCCACATGTCCAGTAACCCAGAGCTTCTCTACAGGACTGCTAAGATTGAGACACCACCCCTACAAGGAAGTTTTCACCCCGTTTATGTGTCACCTGTCACTCTCTAGTCTGGCCAACCGACACCTTATTATGTATAAGTGCCAGCCTCCTGGGTACCTGCACCATATTAATTCCGTTATGTTAATACATGTCATACATTAAAAACCTTTTCTTCTTTCAATTCCTCCCTCCATAAAAAAACACATTTTTCCATTCATGTTCTAACGGATTGGATATGTTATATTCCTTCCCCAACCTCCAACCCATTGCACATGTATTAATAGCACGTTTGCATTCATGAGGAGAGACTCCGGCAAAAATGTTTCACAAGTTTTGTTGATAGGCACAGTCTTTCAGATTCAGCATTAGCACTACATTGTCCATAAGAAAAATCTTTTTGTTTTGTCCCTTCTCTCCTGATGTTTATCAGAACAAATTTGCGGTGTGGTATGGCACAGACAAACTGCCAACCAGATGAACATCTGTCATCCATGTTCCAGAGACCTCTCCAATCTCGCACCACCAGGATCCTGGAAGTGAAAAACAAGAGCAGAATCAAATTCTTATCTATAATAATATCTACTCGCTTGCTACGTTTATTTATAGTTCCTTCCTTGGAACCCAGGAACTTAGTATTCCTGGCTTCTACAACTCTAACCAACTCATCAAACAACCATGACTTCTTTAGGCTGAACCCACTCTAAAATGGATCCTCATAGTATGATCAAAAATTTAAAAAAACAAACGTCAATGTTCCTTCTCAAAAAGTCTACTTTTAAATGCTAAAAAAAACAATGCATTTATCTGCATCTTAAGACCTATGCACTAACTCCCCTTTCAGGTGGACAAAGCGTAAACCTTTTGGAACTCATTCCACCTGAATGAAAATAAAAACTAAAAGAAAAAACGAACTCCCGCAGCTAGAATGGCTTCCTACCAACTCTTGTCTTAAACAAAATGTATCCAGCTGGAGGACATATCCCACGACCATCTAGTCAGCTGCTAATTGAGGGCATAGCCAATTACCCCCCTTTCAGGTGGACTAAACATAATAATTTTTCCACCTGAACCAAAACAGAAATAAAATAAATGAATAAACAAATAACAAAAATGAACATTAAAAAAAATGTAAAATTCTTTAAAAAAAAATTAAAAATTAAAAAAAAATTAAAAAAACAAAAATTATAAAAAAATTAAAAACAAAAAATTAATAAAAAAAATAAAATTAAGAGAAGAGAAGAAAAAAACAATAATCATAACAGAAAAAATGTTTTTAGAAAAAAAAAATAATTCAGAAGCTTATTCTTGAAAATACTAAAAATATATCAAGGTCCTCTATCATATTCAAAACATGAAGGGCAAAACTCACATCTTAACCTTTTCATAGCAAGGAAACATTGACCAGAAAATTCTTACCCTCCATGCAGCTCACTAAGTGCTGCTAACATTGTTTCCCCCAGTGCTATATTTGAATGACCATGCGGCTACCTCCATTTTGACTTTACGCAACTGTTCTACATATTGATGCTTTTCGTGTCTTAATCGACTATTTTCAGTTTGTAGTCTCTGCATTTGGGTCTTAAAAGGGAAACGGGTTTGATCACTATGACCTCTATGCCTTGGATTGCTATCCCATCTGGCAGAATAAACGTCATAAAGCCTTGGGGTTGTTTTAGGGTACTTCCTTTGCATATCATTCTTAGTCATCAAACAATACTTAGCTATGTGACCCCCCGTTTTACACAAAAAGCACTTGAAAACTGGTCTTCCTGAATGAGCCCTTTTTTGAGCATATGGCCCTGGAAACTCACATTGCTGGATAATATTACTATGATTACTATGATTGGAATGAACAGACTTTATACTTTCATCGTCTGAGGAGTCAACAGAAGTTTCCACAGTTTCAACTCCTGAATCAATTTCAAGCGCAGTTACCACACTTTTATTTAAATCTCCAACATTGATTCCTATCATAGTAACATCACTTGCAGCAACAATAGCATACAGTTTTTCTGCATGTTGTTTCACTTCTATCTTTGTTGTGCACTGAGCATGTGCGGAGGGTACCTCCACCATTGCACATTCGGCTTTATCTAATTCCTTCCTAAGCAGTATTATAATACGCTCATTCTCCGACTCTCTATGATTCAAAGAGGCAATGCAACTTTCTCTCTGTTTACAAGTTTCCACTAACATATTAACTTTCTGTTCCAATACACATTTCTCAGTCACTAATTGTTCAATGTGATCACGAGCATTTGCATCTGCCTTTTCAACCATGACTAATATATTCTTAGTTACACTTTGTACCTTTTCCAATAATTGTTTTCTCTCAGAATACCATTCTAATTCTTTTTGTTTCGCAATGTCTTTCATTTTCAACAACATACATACAACATTGGCCATTCTCTCCTCCTTGCCTTTTTTTGAAGACTTTTTATATTTTGCGATATCATTATGATTATTACATTGTTTCCAGAGGTTATTGAATTGGTGTGTTAAAGCATTTTTTTGTATAGTATCGAATTGAACACAGGCATTTTTTTTAAGCAACTCATCAATGATCTCCATTGTTATGCTAATTCGCAACTAGCTACACTGAAACCTGTTTAACCTGTTTAAACTACAGCTTACACAATGTACACAGAGACAGACAGACAGATACAAAACACACAGACACAGATAAAAAAGCTGTTTAAAAGCTAACTTTTTACCTGTAGTCCCACAACACAAGGCACACTCTTAATCAATGCCTTAGTATATTACCACTGATTTTTAGACCCCTTAGATCGCAGGCCACATTGAACTTCTATTGGAACAGAGAGCTATTTCACACTCACGTGGGGGAAAAATAAAAAGTAAAAAAAAAATAAAAAATAAAAAAAAATATGTTCCCAACTTAATTCAGATACTTTATATTTATCATCAATTTGTGACCATTTACATACAATCACCATCGATTATTTTATGCAATTCTACCACACTTAATTGAATCTCTAGCTCCTGAGGAAGCGTTCAGTGTAACGCGAAACATGTAGAGCAACTAGAGAACACCTCACCGTGGATTACCAAACCTGCTGCATCTTGTCTGCTATAATTACGTGCTTGCCTTCTGTTCAACTTTCAGGGGAAGTATTTCTCCTATATATGGACTAAGCGATATTTGTATACCTTTATAGCCTTCTTTATGCTACACAAATTTGCAGGATAAGATCCATACGGTGTACTACTACTAGGATTTATATCTAGACTGAAGTGTTTTTAAATCTATGTGTGTCAAATGTCTTTTATATTTTTCTAATAAAATATCCCTATTAAATATATTTTTTGTAGCTTAATACTATTGTGCCTCTAAAGTCCCATACCTAGAGTTTTCCTATTTACAATTTGATTCCTGGGGACGTTGGCACAAATCGTTACTGAGTACCTGCAGAGTCACCCTGCTTTTTGAGGTACTTCGGCACTAGGTTCTCTAATTTATGCAAAAATTATGGAATCACCAGTCCCTGGGGATGTTCCTTCAGTTTGTTTATTGTTGTAGAAAAAAAGCAGATCACAGACATGGCCTAAAACTAAAGGCATTTCAAATGGCAACTTTCTGGCTTTAAGAAACACTAAAAGAAATCAAGAAAAATAATTGTGGTGGCCAGTAACAGTTAGATTTATAGAACAAGCACAGGGAATAAATTATGGAATCACTCAATTCTGAGAAAAAAATTATGGAATCACCCTGTAAATTTTCATTACAAATACTAACACCTGCATCAGATTAAATCTGCTTGTTAGTATGTAGGTAAAGAGGGTAAATCATCACGCAGTGTTGCACAAGATGTTGGTTGTTCACAGTCGGCTGTGTCTAAAACATGGACCAAATACAAACAACATGGGAAGGTGGTTAAAGGCAAGCATACTGGTAGACCAAGGAAGACATCAAAGTGTCAAGACAGAAAACTTAAAGCAATATGCCTTGAAAACAGAAAATGTACAACAAAACAAATGAGGAACAAATGGGAGGAAACTGGAGTCAACATCTGTGACCGAACTGTAAGAAACCGCCTAAAGGAAATGGGATTTACATACAGAAAAGCTAAAAGAAAGCCATCTCTAACACCTAAACGCAAAAAAACAAGGTTACAATGGGCTAAGGAAAGGCAATCGTGGACTGTGGATGATTGGATGAAATTCATATTCAGTGATGAATCTCGAATCTGCATTGGGCAAGGTGATGATGCTGGAACTTTTGTTTGGTGCCGTTCCAATGAGATTTATGCAGACAACTGTCTGAAGAAAACGTGCAAATTTCCACAGTCAATTATGATATGGGGCTGCATGTTAGGTAAAGGCACTGGGGAGATGGCTGTCATTAAATCTTCAATAAATGCACAGGTTTACATTGAAATTTTGGACACTTTTCTTATCCCATCTATTGAAAGGATGTTTGGGGATGATGAAATCATTTATTAAGATGATAATGCATCTTGCCATAGAGCAAAAACTGTGAAAAAATACCTTGAAGAAAGACACATAAGGTCAATGTCATGGCCTGCAAACAGTCCGGATCTCAATCCATTTAAAAATCTGTGGTGGAAGTTAAAGAAAATGGTCCATGACAAGGCTCCAACCTGCAAAGATGATTTGGCAACAGCAATCAGAGAAGGCTGGAGCCAGATTGATGAAGAGTACTGTTTATCACTCATTGAGTCAATGCCTCAGAGACTGCAAGCAGTTCTAAAAGCCAGAGGTGGTGCAGCAAAGTATTAGTGATGTGTTGGAGTGTTATTTTGTTTGTTTGTTTTTCATGATTCCATAATTTTTTCCTCAGAATTGAGTGATTCCATAATTTATTCCATGTGCTTGTTCTGTAAATCTAACTGTTACTGGCTACCACAATTATTTTTCTTGATTTCTTTTAGTGTTTCTTAAAGCCAGAAAGTTGCCATTTGAAATGTGTTTAGTTTTTGGCCATGTCTGTGATCTGCTTTTTTTCTACAACAATAAACAACTGAAGGAACATCCTCAGGGACTGGTGATTCCATAATTTTTGCCAGGGGTTGTACAATATTACAAAGCTTACAATCAGAACATATAATACAAGAACATCAAGGATACTTATCACAAGGCCCTCCGTGAGGCTTTTTTTTTTCCAGCTATGCTCAGATGACCAAGAGAGGGCCAGAGCCATGAGGCTTAGGCCCAAGCCATGATCCAAAGGGAAAAGGGGCAGAGAGCCTGTGTGTGCTCTTTTTACTCAAACATACACGACTACTTGAAAAAGCTATTTTGGGACACAACCTTTACAGGTTGGTTCTTCTAGTGTCTAGGGAACACCAAACAAGACCCCCTAGCACAGTAATTGATAAAAATGTAAGTAATATTTTTTCTAACCTTGATATGGTGTTCAGAAACAAATTGAGGCTGGTCTGCATAGTGCGGTTAAAAACACAAGAAAAGTTGTACTTTGGTTTCCAAAGTAGACTAACAACTTGGTATCTTCCAGAAGAGGATGCAAAGAGCAACTCGTAAGTGGCATGTGTGCGTGTTTTGGATTATTTCGGTAATGAAGGGGAGAGGGGATCTTTCCAGTGTCTGACCAAGGATAGCCGGGTTGCTAGTAATATGTGTATTATTGGGGTTTTTGTCTTTGGTAGTATAGATTCAAGATCTAGGGAAAAGAGCACCGTACCTACTGATATTGGAATTGCCAGCCTGAAAATTTGTTTGATCGACCGAAACACCTCAATCCAAAGGGATGAGACCTCCGGGCATGTCCATATGATATGATGGAGTGTGCCTATGGCTCCACATCCCCTCCAGCATAGTGGGGAGGTCTTTGCAAATTTTGAGATTCTGTATGGGGTTAAATACCAACGCAGCAGCAGCTTCTGAGAAATTTCCCAAAGGTTTAATATTTTTGGTGGCAGTATAAGTTGAGCATAAAGCTTTTTGCCAATTTTCAGAAGGTTATGTTTTCCCCAAATCAAGTTCCCATGCATTATTAGGCGTTGACTTGAAAAAAATGTTTTTATTGTTAATTATGTTGTAGAATAGGGATATTCCTTGAACATTAGGGTTAGAAGACGCAAAGAATTGCATCATTTGCTCGGGTAAGGATATTTTTGAAAGCAGGTTATGTTGGAGAAAGTGTGCAATTCTTGTTTAGCTATGGATATCTTGGGATGGTAGGTCAAACTCAAGTTGTAGAGCTCTAAAAGTTTTAGTTGTTGGGCCCACCCGTAGGTCATCCACTAAGTGAATCCCTTTGCTTGGCCAATGTGATATAGGGAGGTCAGGGATAATGATAGGCAAGCTCATAATGGGAAGGTTAATTGTAGACCTGTTGTCCTCCCCACTTTTCATGGATAATATGCCCTGCCAAGCTCATAATGATGCATATATGCTAGGTGACAGTCAGGAGTGAGATATATCAGCTAGCCAGGAGAAAATATTATAGGTTATTGTTCTTCACTTGGCAACTCTCCAATTGTGCCCAGAGATTGCTAGGAGGATGGGAGAACCATACTCGCAGACTGGCAAGGATTGAGGCAGAGTAATAGTCTTTAATCACCACATGCCCAATCCCCCCAGCTTTCCTAGTGGTTGTCAGTTTGCCAAATACGCATCTCTCCTTCTTGCCCTGCCATAGATATTTGTTCACTAATGATTGGGCCGATTTAAAGAAGGAGTTGGGTACCATGATGGGAAGTGTCCTAAATAGGCAAAATAGTTGAGGTAAAAGTACCATCTTAAAGGCCGCTAGGCGATCACTCCAAGATAGTTTACTTTTAGAAAGTTCCTGCAGCTTGAATTGGATAGTATCCAAGAAGGGGAGGTAGTTAGCTGTATACAGTTTTTTTTTGTACTGGAAGTTAAAGTTATACCCAGATATTTGATTCCCTCCTTTTTCCATATGTAAGAAAACTTAGATGCCAGTTTATGTTTCAGGTGGGGAGGGACCCCTATGCCTAGTATATATGATTTGGTTTCCTTAACCTTATAATATGAAATAGTGTTAAACATCATTAAGGATTCATGCACCGAAGCCAGGGATTTTTCCACATCAGTAAACATTGGTATTATATTGTCTGCAAATAGGCTAATAGTGTGTGTTGCATTAGGGGTGTGGAAGCCAGAAATTTGGGGATAGGAATGGATGTAAGAGGCCATCGGTTCCATCAATGAATTGAAAATTAATGGTAATAAAGGACAGCCTTGGCGTTTTCCGTTGGTGATAGGAAAAGGGGTGGAGAGTAACCCTGAGGAATATACACGTGCCAAGGGTTTGGTATAAAGAGCCATAATGCCAGAGAATATCGATCTAGTAAAACCAAAGGTTGACAGGACCTTGGCTAGATACCCCCAATGTATCCTGTCAAAAGCCTTCTCCGTGTCCAAGGCTAGAAGCAGAGAAGGCTTCTCCTGTAGGTTCGCCATATGTTTGGCATTAATCAACCGGTGGGTAGCGTCTGAGGTCTGGCAGCCCTTTGTAAAACCTGACTGATCAGGATGGATGAGCAAAGGAAGGACATTCAGCAGGTGTTGGCCAATCATTTTGGCATAGATCTTTAGGTCAACGTTTAAAAGGGATATTGGCCTAAAATTTTGGGGAGTAGTAGGTTCTTTCCCTGTCTTCGGGAGAGTAACTATCAGTGCTTGTAACATCTCAGGAGGGAAGGAAGAAGAGGCAGCAGCTGTGTTGTAGATATTGACCATATGTGGCGTTAATATATTTTTCTAAATGATTTGAAATATTCCCCAGAAAAGCCGACTGGGCCTGGCGATTTGTTACTGGGTAATGAGTCTATGACTCATTGTATTTGTGCATCAGTAAATGGGGAGTTTAATGATTGTAGTTGGGTTTGAGTTAACTGGGGTAGGGATACCTTTTGTAAAAATTCATCTATCATCTTGGAAGTTGGCTGGGGTGTTTTAGGGTCTTTGTTGAGATTATACAGCGAGCTGTAATAATGGCTAAAAGCATTCGCTATATCTTGTGGATGGTGAAGTTTAGCTTTGGAGGTTGGATGTACATTATAAGGTATTTTAGTATTTTGTCTATGGCCCCTTAAACGGTGTGCTAAAAGTTTACCTGCCCTATTGCCCTCTGAGTAGTAAGACATTTTTAATCTTCTAGATGCCCGCTCAAAGTTTTCCAAAAGGATGACACGAATCTCGTGTCGTAGATTAGTTAACTTCTTGGAGATTTTGATTGATGGTTTTCGATTATTTTGGGTGTCTAAGGCAGAAATTTCTTTAGTAATGGAGGTTATTTGATGGTACCGCTGTCTCTTTGCCCTTGCCCCAAATTTGATAAACATTCCCCTAATATACGCCTTATGGGCGTTCCAAAAAATACATGGATCACTGACTGATTTCTCATTATCCACATAGAAATTCAATAGTAGCTTATCCAATTCTGACTTTACATCAGGTTGTTGGAGTAGCTGAGGGTTAAATTTCCATACAGGGTTGGACCTCACTGTGGATGGGTCTTCGATGGTCATCCGTATGGATGCATGGTTGGACCATGATGGCACCTCCATGCATCGTGTAGGTCCTGTTTGTGTATAGATAGTTGGAATGCTGGAGATTTGCATCTTGAAATATAAGTGGAGTCCATAGCTGGATCGGGAGTTAGGTTGAAATCCCCACATAATAATAAGGAACCTTGTTGATGTTCACAGGTAACCTGCCAACTGTCACCCCTAGTAACCGGAGTTGACCGAGCCGGGGAAACTGTACTTTGTTTTACCAATTGAGGGATTGAACCCAAGGGAAGGATTTATGTGCTCTACCTGCATTCAGTACTACAGTAACAAGTGCCATTGCCCATAGCAACCAGCGGGAGCTGCCTGTTGAATTATAGTTGCCTGCTTACCCAGTTACCCCAACCATGGCTGGGATGGACACTTGTGCAAAATCCTGCAATTCAGTGACTATTTTAACATGTGCTGTCATCCATTGAAACTACGGCAGCCGATCGAGCCCATGGATAACAAATATGTCCAGCGATGTGCTATTGCTGGACATCCTGAACTTTTGCTTCAAACTCCTGATTTAAACAGTGAAGTGTGCCTGGAGATGTGTACTGTTGATCGGGGTGAGCCTGTGGATGACTGTGGGCGGGACTTTGTTTCCTTCAGTGAGGCATGGGCTACAAACTTTATTGTTGCTACCGGCAAAAAAAAAGTCAGCGGTCATCTGCTCTCATTTGCTCGGGCACAGTCGGTGCTGAGCAACATGCCCAGACAATTCCTGCTAGTTAGTGTGTCTGCCAACTTCAGTTCGTCTAACAAGGGGTTACAGGAGCATGCCAAGGGAGGGGCCTGCCTATCAGTTTCACAGACGCCAGCCCTAGAGGAGACCCAGCATTCCCTGCTAGCAGATGCCACAAGGCAGAGGAGCAAGATGGTGGATCATGTGTTTCCAGCGCTGACCTGGTTGCCTGATCTGCAGGAGCAGGTACTGGTGGACACCAGTGTCCAGTTGGAGCATCGTGGGGGATTCACCCTCGGGATGATTGAGGTGATAGAGCAACTGTGCCTGCCGTGTCCAGAATGCCAAATACTGACTGCGGTGGTCATGCCTGAATCCGGTGCCGTCATTGCTGCGAACTGCTCACACGGCTTGCATCCAGCCAGCAGGAGCCACAGTACTACGATGTGGACCTGCACTCAGGACTCTGTCGCTTGCAGCTGCAGAAGTCTAGGAAGGCCATAGTGGGCCTGAAATCATCACTTAAAGGTGGGGTGGAGTCTGAGCCTGGTGACTCCCCCACAAACACCAGCGACATAAGGGAAGTGGAGTCTGTCGCGGCCTGGTCGGGGACTTGGTGACTGTAAGTACTGCCCAGGTGGAACCAGAAATTGTCCCTGAAATGCCGGCTGCGCCTATGTCCCTTGCTAGCCTCCCCTGGAAGGAACCAGTGCAGGAGGGAGATGTGCCCTAGATTGGGGTTCTCCCAAACTACAAGCGGAACCCCCATCAGCAGCAAACAACTCTTTTACAACAGATCCTCCACCACCCAGACCAGAGCAGCTTAATACAGGCAGTGGGTCAAGAGGTCCCCCAATGCTTGTGTCCTGCCAGGAAAAGGGAAGCCCAGAGAACTGCCCAGGTTTTCCAGGTTCCAGCAGGAAGTTCAGTGGGAAGTTGCTCTGGAGTGGAGTCTGGACTACCCTTATGTCCCTCCTGACACTATAGACATCGTGGAGAACTCCCGGGGAGAGTGGGAGGATGACCTAGTGTGTGAGTATTTGCACATCACCAAGCCTTTGCAGGTGCCAGAGTATGAGGAGACCTGGGCCCGATTTGAGGACATTTGAAAGGAATGTAGGCTGGAGAGAGCACTCTACAAGGACAGAGTGATGGTCGTGAAAGCAGGACGGCCTACAAGAAGTCACTCTGTCTCCATCAGGGAGGAAGGGGTCGGTAGGAGGAGACTGCCCGACCTGCAGTTCTATGCGTGAGAGGACTGCTGGAGTGTACAGCCCACCCTTGAATTGGCCACATGGACTGCTGGAAGGTTGCAGAATGTGTTCCTATTTCCCTGACTCTTTTGCACGATCAGACCGGCCTGGCACTCTGTTTGTGCCCGATGGATGGACGTTCCTGTTGTTGGACGCTGGGTGAGGTCTGATTTTGCATTAACTCTTTAAGGAGCCTGATAGTCCAGAGAGGGGCCTCTCCCACCAGCAACTCCAAAGAGAACTGTTCACTTCTCATGCTGTGTTTTTTTTCCCCTCTGTCTCAGTCAGCCGGTCATAACCCCCTCCTGACAGAACAAAGGAAAGAAATGTGTTTGAAGTGATGCATATGGTCTTGACATGGTTGTTTCTGTCAGCAGGCCATAACCACCTCCTGACAGAAAATTCTGTAAAATGTATAGGTAGGTGTTAGAGTAGGATGTTGCTCTGCTTCAAAGGACCTCTTTGGATGGGACGGCTGTCCATCCATCTCCGGCTGAAGCCAAGAATCCTGCGGGCAGAGGATTTCCCTTTGGGGGAGATGCTGTGGCATAATGTACAGTGTATGTGATTGTTATTAGTGGTAGGAGCTTGTATTTAGCTGTATATTGTGTAAATACCAACAAGATTACTATATTTTTATATGTATTTATTTGTGTATAGCCCTATCCCGGTTTGTTTCCTTTTCCTCTTCCAAAACTATATTTTTCATGAGATGGCCCTGGAGCCTATTTTTGTAAATTTCCCAGTTAAGGGACTAGCTGGATATTGGGGGGGGGGGGGGGGGCATGAGTGTTGCACCCTCTAGTGTGCTAGAAGTGTAGTGGTTAGGTTTTTGCAGCCAAGCCTGTCTGTTGTTTTGATCTGGGTTGAGAGTGACTCAGAGCAGAGCTGGTGACTCACAGGTAGCATCACCAAGACCTCCCACATCTTTCCAAAATCCTTCTAGAATATTCTGTAAAGAAAGGAGGAGAGGGGAGGTGGAGCTGCTTGGGGTGTTTTGAGGAGCCCTGACCAATCCTCAACTTGGATTGGCAGGGGGCAGGCCTCCTTAAATGCTCAGGGTCAGCCCAGCTGGGGGATGAGCTGTTTGGGAGGAAGCTGGAGATGGAGTGCTAGGCTATCAGGAGAGGACTTGGGGAGGCACGTCTGAGAGGACTGGGATATTGCAGTCTGGGATGGGTGCATAACCAGTGGAGTGGACTGTGGTGGCACAGGCAGTGGAGAAAAGTAGCTGCAGCCAGGAGGACTGGCAGGGCCTGAAGATGTGGTGCTGGACTCAGTAGCCATGTGGACAGCTAGCACCAGGACTACCCACTTACCTTTTGCTATACCAAAGGGGCCCTGCCTACAAAGGGCATTTGCTAAGGCCTGGCTCAGCCAGTGTCAGGTCTAAATCTCAGTGCTAGCTGGTCCTGGAAGAGCAAGCAAGTGATGTGCTGGAGGTGTTAATGAGAGATAGTCTGCAAGCAAGTGTTGTGCTGGAGCTGAAGTGTGGAGTTGTATATACCGGAAATATATATAGTTGGTCCCATATATTTTTCTGCAATCAGTTGGGCATCTCATGAATGTCTATAAAGATCAATCAGCACAACTAAATAAATGTAACTACAGCTGCTGAACACTAAGGGTCAATAAATCAAATCCCTTAAATCCCTTAAAGACATAATAAGAAGACATAATAAGACCCTATTCTCAGGGATCCACGTTGGGAGGTGAGCTACTAGTGACTCAAGTGGTAGAGGTCTCTCACGGATTCACGTGCATGATTATGTACTTCATTTTGGTGCTTATACTTTTGCATATGAACTTTTATTCAATTTAGCCCTGCACTGTTTTTCTTATTATCTCATGATTATCCCATCCCCATCCAAGTTAAATTCCCTCAATAAAAATACAAACAAAGTTCAAGGACTGGTTTTCTGCCTGAGGGTGAATGAGGACTGTGTGCCTGGCTGGGCACGGTGACGGACGGGCCACAACACTCAGCAGCCCGTACGGGGGTACCACTACACATAAATGACTGGAGTTTAGGGAGAATTGGTTTCACTTTTAACGTCTAAGGCCTACCTATCTATACAATCATGTGAAGGAATATCTTTACCTGCACGGAATGCACTGGTGTTCCATGCATCTGCATGTAGGCAGTCCCAATAATGTCTATTTGGACTCAGCGACTTCAAGGAAACAGCCGCTGGTCCTAATTTTACAGCCGCACGGGAGTATATCCCTGAATGCAGACAGTGTACTGTTACATAGTTAGTAAGGTTGAATAAAGACACCAGTCCAACCTGAGTGAGTGTGGGTGCGTGCCTACAATTGTCCCTAACCCTGTACATTTTATCTCATTAAGATGCTCATCTATTATATTATTATTTATTTAAGGTGCCCATATAGCGCCGTCAATTTTACTCAGTGCACCACACATACTAGGGCCAATTTTGGACAGAAGCCAATTAACCTACCAGCATGTCTTTGTAGTGTGGGAGGAAACCGGAGTACCCGGAGGAAACCCACACAGGCACAGGATTCGAACCAGCGACCCTTTTTACTACTAGGTGAGAGTGCTACTCACTACACCCCTGTGCCGCCCTGTTAGGTATGTCCGTGTGAATGAGACCTAATAGACAGATGTTCATCAATGTTTAATGTGACAGAATTGATGCTGCCAACAATCAGTCCTAGAGGGGCAAATTCCTTGTGTACTTTAGGGAGTCCATACAGGCATGGTGCAGCTTCTCCAGGATAGAGATGGTATATGGTCTGATCAAGTGATTTTGACTTTTCTAGCTGTTGCAAACAAGCTATCGCCTTCCTTCCTTTACCCATTAGTGGGGTCCTGCTTTTGTTGCTGAGCTGCGATGCATGATGTATACCAGCTTTAATCAGGTCCTCCTTGCTTGTTCATGGACAATGTGCTTGTATTTTTCTCTCTCGCACACTGCCCTATTGCTGGCCACGGAGGGCTAATGAAGTGACCTCTTTTCCCAGGAGACTATCTACAGTGGGGATGGAAAGTATTCAGACCCCCTTATATTTTTTACTCTTTGTTATATTGCAGCCATTTGATAAAATCATAAAAGTTAATTTTTTTCCTCATTAATGTACACACAGCACCCTATATTGACAGAAAAACACAATATTGTTGACATTTTTGCAGATTTGTTGAAAAAGAAAAACTGAAATATCAAATGGTCCGAAGTATTCAGACCCTTTGCTCAGTATTTACTAGAAGCACCCTTTCGATCTAATACAGCCATGAGTCTTTTTGGGAAAGATGCAACAAGTTTTTTTGGGGTATCCTCTGCCATTCCTCCATGCAGATCCTCTCCAGTTCTGTCAGGTTGGATGGTAAACGTTGGTGGACAGCCATTTTTAGGTCTCTCCAGAGATGCTCTATTGGGTTTAAGTCAGGGCTCTGGCTGGGCCATTCAAGAACAGTCACAGAGTTGTTGTGAAGCCACTCCTTTGTTATTTTAGCTGTGTGCTTAGGGTCATTGTCTTGTTGCAAGGTAAACCTTCGGCCTAGTCTGAGGTCCTGAGCACTCTGGAGAAGGTTTTCGTCCAGGATATCCCTGTACTTGGTCGCATTCATCTTTCCCTCGATTGCAACCAGTTGTCCTGTCCCTGCAGCTGAAAAACACGACCACAGCATGATGCTGCCACCGCCATGCTTTACTGTTGGGACTGTATTAGACAGGTGATGAGCAGTGCCTGTTTTTCTCCACACAAACCGCTTAGAATTAAGGACAAAAAGTTCTATCTTGGTCTCATCAGACCAGAGAATCTTATTTCTCACCATCTTGGAGTCCTTCAGGTGTTTTTTAGCAAATTCCATGCGGGCTTTCATGTGTCTTGCACTGAGGAAAGGCTTCTGTCGAGCCACTCTGCCATAAAGCCCCGACTGGTGGAGGGCTGCAGTGATGGTTGACTTTCTACAACTTTCTCCCATCTCCGGACTGCATCTCTGGAGCTCAGCCACAGTGATATTTGGGTTCTTCTTTACCTCTCTCACCAAGGCCCTTCTCCCTGATAGCTCAGTTTGGCCGGACGGCCAGCTCTAGGAAGGGTTCTGGTCATCCCAAACGTCTTCCATTTAAGGATTATGGAGGTCACTGTGCTCTTAGAGACCGTAAATGCAGCAGAAATTTTTTGAAACCTTGGCCAGATCTGTAAAGATACTTAATTAGAAGTCCGCGCTTAGGAAAGTAATCAGAAGGGCTGCAGCCTCCCCTTAATTAATTCCTGATAGGAGTTAACTGGAAGTATATGAAAGAGAAGTCTGGGGAAATTGGCGCTGCCCTATTAACAGTGTATATTGCTTAAAAGTCAAAATAATAAAAGTAAATAAGTGACAAAAAGTGCGTGTAAGGGGAAAGGACTTGATATATGTCCCCTGGGTGAATGTACCCCTACGCGTGTGCAAAAATGCAAGAATAAATAGAGTGAAGAAAGTTTGAGTATATGGTGAGAAAATATATAGTATATGACCCTTTAAAGGTGAACGTGCAATTCCTCTATGTTGTTTATGTGAATAATACCTCTCATGTGTTCCAGCAGGTGGGTTGGGTTTACACTTGCCCAACCTACATTATAAATCTTTGCATTTACAGCAAACCACCATTAAATTTCTAAAATAGTGTGTCGCCCCCTTTTTTGGAGTTGTTAGTGTCTGTGAAAAAGCACACTATTTGGGGGCTACCAACATCCGTGTAAGATTACCACATATCAACAACTTATATAGTGACTGAAGTGCACTGTGTGCAAAAAAGAAAAGAAAATTGCTAAGACTCTATATTGCAGTATATTAGACCCCCTCAAGGTTCATATATAATTTAAAATAGGAATCCAAACATCAGTTAAATTATAAACAGCATATATAAAAATGCAGCATCTATAAAAATGTCTCTGTGATGAAACCAGGCAAAAATAAAATATCTTATTTGCAGAGACAGGAATTTTGAGAACCCCAGGTTCGGTCAGCATGCAGTTAGAAATGCCCAAGAGGTAATAAGAGGTGACTTCCGTGTATGTAGAAGCTGGTGACTCCAAGTGCTCCCCCCGTGCTCCCCCACTCACCAGAATCCGGCACCCCCAAGGGGGTACTAAGCAGAGGAGTGGGTGTCTTTGGGTAGCTGTCTCCTGTAGATGTCCCTCTTAGGCTCCACTGCTCCGTGAGGTTCCTCCGTTGATCCAGTTATAAGGGTCCCCTTATAATGATCCAGGCCCGGGTACCTCCACTGCTCTCCACCTCCGTTCTGCTAGATCCTCCTCACACAAAGAAATAGACAGGGGGCTTCCGTAGTGAAGTATGTCCAGTTTATTTGACAAATTAAAAGTTCATAAAAGCATTACAAACACGGCTGTAAGCTAAGGATGGGATCGGGAAGCAATCCAAGCATGCGTCCCACCTTGCGTTCCAGCCGGCTCTTCCGGGTATGACGTGTGAGCGTGACTCCGCCTTGCGCGTTTCGTCATCAGACGTTGTCAAAGACGGTGTCGACGCTTCACGCTTCACACAGAGATATAGTCCTCCCGGCTCCATCGATCCTCCCCTAATTATGTAAATACCGCTCGGGGGTGTGTGATTAACAGAGCCGCAGGTCTATATAATCCCAGACCAATCGGACATCATTACTATTACATATTATCTTTAAACAGTTTAACACCTATCCGTCATAGTTACTTAATACATTAAATGCTTTATACAGTTTAACATCTATTCGTCAACAGGATCTATTATTAGGAATGGGAGACCATGTTGTACGCCTAATCAAATATCTTAGTCAATTGCGTTTGACCATTCAAAACTAAGACAAACAGCTAATATACTTAGGCAACATGGTCTCCCATTCCTAATAAGAGATCCTGTTGACGGATAGATGTTAAACTGTATAAAGCATTTAATGTATTAAGTAACTGTTTAAAGATAATATGTAATAGTAATGATGACCGATTGGTCTGGGATTATATAGACCTGCGGCTCTGTTAATCACACACCCCTTGAGTGGTATTTACATAATTAGGGGAGGATCGATGGAGCCGGGAGGACTATATCTTTGTGTGAAGCGTGAAGCGTCGACACCGTCTTTGACAACGTCTGATGACGAAACGCGTAAGACGGGGTCACGCTCACACGTCATACCCGGAAGAGCCGTCTGGAACGCAAGGTGGGACGCATGCTTGGATTGCTTCCCGATCCCATCCTTAGCTTACAGCCGTGTTTGTAATGCTTTTATGAACTTTTAATTTGTCAAATAAACTGGACATACTTCACTACGGAAGCCCCCTGTCTATTTCTTTGTGTGAGGAGGATCTAGCAGAACGGAGGTGGAGAGCAGTGGAGGTACCCGGGCCTGGATCATTATAAGGGGACCCTTATAACCGGATCAACGGAGGAACCTCACGGAGCAGTGGAGCCTAAGAGGGACATCTACAAGAGACAGCTACCCAAAGACACCCACTCCTCTGCTTAGTACCCCCTTGGGGGTGCCGGATTCTGGTGAGTGGGGGAGCACGGGGGGGAGCACTTGGAGTCACCAGCTTCTACATACACGGAAGTCACCTCTTATTACCTCTTGGGCATTTCTAACTGCATGCTGACCGAACCTGGGGTTCTCAAAATTCCTGTCTCTGCAAATAAGACATTTTATTTTTGCCTGGTTTTCATCACAGAGACTTTTTTATAGATGCTGCATTTTTATATATGCTGTTTATAATTTAACTGACGTTTGGATTCCTATTTTAGATTATATATGAACCTTGAGGGGGTCTAATATACTGCAATATAGAGTCTTAGCAATTTTCTTTTCTTTTTTGCACACAGTGCACTTCAGTCACTATATAAGTTGTTGATATGTGGTAATCTTACACGGATGTTGGTAGCCCCCAAATAGTGTGCTTTTTCACGGACACTAACAACTCCAAAAAAGGGGGCGACACACTATTTTAGAAATTTAATGGTGGTTTGCTGTAAATGCAAAGATTTATAATGTAGGTTGGGCAAGTGTAAACCCAACCCACCTGCTGGAACACATGAGAGGTATTATTCACATAAACAACATAGAGGAATTGCACGTTCACCTTTAAAGGGTCATATACTATATATTTTCTCACCATATACTCAAACTTTCTTCACTCTATTTATTTTTGCATTTTTGCACACGCGTAGGGGTATATTCACCCAGGGGACATATATCAAGTCCTTTCCCCTTACACGCACTTTTTGTCACTTATTTACTTTTATTATTTTGACTTTTAAGCAATATACACTGTTAATAGGGCAGCGCCAATTTCCCCAGACTTCTCTTTCATTGGCCAGATCTGTGCCTTGCCACAATTCTGTCTCTGAGCTCTTCAGGCAGTTCCTTTGACCTCATGATTCTCATTTTCTCTGACATGCACTTTGAGCTGTAAGGTCTTATATAGACAGGTGCGTGGCTTTCCTAATCAAGTCCAATCAGTATAATCAAACACAGCTGGACTCAAATGAAGGTGTAGAACCATTTCAAGGATGATCAGAAGAAATGGACAGCACCTGAATTAAATATATGAGTGTCAGAGTAAAGGGTCTGAATACTTAGGACCATGTGATATTTCAGTTTTTCTTTTTTAATAAATCTGCACAAATGTTAACAATCCTGTGTTTTTCTGTCAACACGGGGTGCTGTGTGTGCATTAATGAGGAAAAAAATGAACTTAAATGATTTTAGCAAATGGCTGCAATATAACAAAGAGTGAAAAATTCAAGGGGGTCTGAATACTTTCCGTCCCCACTGTATATGCACCACTTCTATGGTTGTGAATGCAATATTTTTTTGTTTTGTTTACAAACTATTTTTATTAGGTACAAGAAGTGGTACAAAAAGCTTTTGTCATATGCCATAAAAAGTACAATACAGGTATTTTACACATAAGGACTTATCAAAATATATTGTGTGTTTGTTGATAGATATATATATTCTTTTTGGAGAGTCAACAAGATAACAATAATCTCTATAATTGTAATATATATACATGTCTTATCTCATATTGTTCATCGGATGCCACTTCTTGGTAATGTTATTTAGGGTTGAAAAAGAGATTGGAAAGGTTGGATCATGGGTTCTTATTTTTTATTATAAAAAATATTAGTATTGTGTAATGTGTGGAATATTTTTTGCATAAGATTAATATTGTTGATTCTGGTTTTCAAATGTGTTAGAGGAATTGATGAGGATTTCCAATGGAATGCTATCAACCAGTGTATTCTACACATATTGTGTGGATCAGTCTCATATTATGTGTGGAGAGTCCAATGAAAGGGGAAAATAGGACACAGTTGTGAAGAGTGAGATTAATACTTCTATCTGAAATTTTGGAGGCAAATGTTTCTAGTTGCTTCCATATCTGCGTAACCTTCTCACAATTCCAAAAAATGTGTGAGAATAAACCTATGGAATTGTAACCTCGGAAGCATGTCTGAGGAGAATCTGGGAAAATGGCATGAATTTTAACTGGAGTATAATACCATCTTGTAAATAATGTAATTGCAGTCTCTTTAATCGTTATTGATCTTGCACATTTGTGTAAATTTTTCATTCAATTGTCCCAGTTTTCAATTGTAAATGAGAAAATACACTCTTGCTCCCATTTGTGCATGTAGGGGAGTTTGTTTTGCTCTATGTTATTAACTAGATTAGAGTATATTTCTGATATCAGTCCTGTTTTTCTAGGTGACTGTGGGAACCATTAAAGAAAATGTAAAAAAAAACAAAGTCTAGGGAACCATACATCATAAGTGTTACTAGAGTTGAGTGCCCGGGAAACAAGGTTGTGATTTAATTTTTTTCAGGGTTTGATGCTTAGCTAAGGGAAGCTTTCCTAATTTCCTCTTTGGCTTTCATGTGTCGTATGGAGGGGAAGCTATTGTAAGACTTTCTTTTGCTCTGTGCTGTATCTAAAGTCTGATACTTTTTTTTATTCTTAAAGAAGGGACAGTTGTTTCTGGTAAAAGGGATATGAGGATTTTTTCTTGTGGAGGTAGCTCTATGCTTGGGAGGCTTTTGTTTGCTGGAGGGAAGGAAGGGCGGTGGTTGGGATTTTTTCCAAATGCCAGCACTTTGTGTTTGTTATGAACTCCTGACTTCTGTACTTGTTACAATAGGCTATATGTTACATACTTCTGACACCTGCAGGGGCAGACTGACCATTCGGTAACTCGGGCACTGTAAGGCACGGGTTGCCAGCCTTAGTAAAACTAGGGACAGATTGTAAAAATCTATGTTTTTTTACATCTGTCCCTGAAATGTCTGACACCGACATCATTTTGATGTAAAATTCCAGAGACTTTAGCAGCTCCGCCCCTCTTCAACCCCCTCCGCCAATGGGAACACAGAGTACACGCCCCCTTCCTCCATGCGGCTTCTTTGATTTCAGAGCAGGAGATGCCGACATCTGGAGGAGAGGAGAGGGAGGCGGGGACACAGCCTGCAGTGTAGGATGGGCTGCAGGCTGATACAAGGTAAGATGACAAACTTGGCTGAGTTAAATGTAGTTTTATCAGTGCTTTCTCTGCTGAGCAGGAAGAGGAGGAGGAAGCTCCTGTCTCTGAGGCTGTTAGATCGTTTTTCTGTGTATGGAGGAGTGCACTGCTCTTGGAGGAAGGATGTTCTCCCCCAATCTCTGCTACACCTCCCTACTGATTACCTGCCCACCAGTACACAGACACATCTCCTCTCCTGTATTACCACCAAATGTGTCTGTGAGCTGCTGAGGCACTACAAGTACCAGCATGCCAGGAGATGGGGCAGCAGCAGTGTGTTTAATTAGGCTGATTTCCAGATGAAAAGTTCTGGTGTGTGTATACTGTGTGTGTATGTATATGCTTAATGTGTGTGTGTGTGTTTATGTGTGTGTATATGTATACTGTATGTAGTGGTCATAATATATGTGTAACCTAATGTTATGTTATATCTTATCATCTGGTGCCATCTAGCGGCCAAAATATAAAAGGACTGCATCTTTATTTCTTTTATAGTTCAGAATTTGACATGGAAGTATTTTGTTTGTTTACATTTGGACATTAACTTGACCTACCCACAATGCTCAGTAACTCCCACAAACCTCAGGGAATGGAACTGCATTGTGGGAAAATTATAAAAGGGTTGGGAGCGGCCATCTTAGGTCTCTTGAAAACGCATGGCCAGCCTGGGAGGATCTGTGTGAGGTCTCCAGCACAGTGCGGCCTACCTTCATGGAACAGCGATCCGAGCAGCAATATTGTGACATGCCAGAGAGCTGAACTGACGGAGGGGCAAGACTGGGAAGGAGCCAGAGGAGCCGGTCAGAGTCATCTGGGAATTCCGGAGCGTCTTGAACTGTGGAGCGGAGCAGCGCAGCAGTGCCGGCCGGCCGGCCGGAGACCGAACCCTGTACATCAGAACGTAGTCTTCTGACAACACTATCCTGGTTGGGTGAGAGGGCTGTTGCCCACAAGTTTCTTGATGCACTTTTATACATCCGTCTACACAAGGAAGAATTGCTGGGACCCATAGTCCCACAAGCAAAGTCAAGAGAATTTAGTACTGAGTCCCTGGTATTAAAGTCAGTTATAGTGCTGCTGCACCAGAACCTCGCTGTCATATTTTCAGTCTACTTTGATCAGGAGTCACTAACCCTTTGGATTACAAATCTACTTTGTTTTGCTAGCAGAAGAAAAGAAGAAACGAAGGACTGTTTAGTGAAACGCAAGGCCTTGTGTCCCTTTACTATATTGGGGTAGTGTGATACTGAATAAGGGAGCTCTTTAATTGTTGTACTACACTTTATCAAGTTAATCTTTGATTCAGTGTAGTAATAAAGCGCGCTGGAAATAGGATAGTGCTCATAGTGAGAAAAATTCACTCTGACGGTTATCCTATTTACTGTGTTACACCACTCATATATTATTCAGACATTTTGTACCTGTATTGCATTTTTGTAATATAAAGTCCAGTTGACTGTCAGACTATGTTGGTCTGACATTACAACAATTGTAGTTGAACCCTTCTAAAACAATTACAGTAAACAAGGTTATTATTCAAGTATAACTGTGTGAGTGTTGTTTTCCTCTTCATCACCAGCCAAGAGGGGGGTAAGGTAACTACAGACAGGTATATTATATTGAGTCAAAGTATTAAGGTACTCAAGCACTAAAGTGAATATATAAAACTGTAAAATAGTGTACAAAGTAGTGTAATAAATAAATAAATAAACTAATATATAAAAAACTGATATATAAAAAAGAGTTCAAATATCCAGATACTGCAGCTGCAATCATTCAGTGACACCCCACTTATAAATAGTTAAATAGATAAAGTGATGCACTCGTAATATCTATAGGATATCCTACTATTCAATGTGCTGACAGGTCACATTCTACTTGTGGATACTTTGTTACAAGCTATACAAAAACTTGAACAGTGATTAGCATAATATAAATAAATATAAATACAATGTGTTGAAAAGTCTGTTGTGAAAGTCTAATTGGAGACCTCCCGGAATACAAATCCAAAAGTTAGTTCACCATTTGTTCTTGTGAAATAATAAACAAACAAAAATATGTGGGAAAAGGTGGTGAAAAAATAGAGTGAAAAATATATTAAAACAGATATATTAAATAAATATGTAGTTAGTAACAATTATAAAAGGATTACAATTGTGTGAATTCCCATACACCTTACTTGAAAAGGTGATTCCTTTGCAGGTTAGAAGATACCTCTTATCTGTGTTTAAACAAGGCTTACTGAGTCTGGGTTAATCAGCAGAGGATAGGCTTACATCCAACAGCTGGGATCATCTAATCTCCACTTCTCCTGTTCATATGCTTTCCCCCACATGAAATACAAAAGTGGGACAAGACCATTGCGTACATAACTTCTACTGAATAAAGTTAACAAAGAGCCCAATAGATCCACTCACATGATGTAAAAGATCTAGATCGCATTTCACTGATGTATGGTCAATAGAAATCACTGCCTTCGTGTTCCTCCGTGCTGCTGCTATTCAGGATCACTGCAGGCTGCACACTGACAAGAGCTGACAGGCTCCAAAAAGTCACCTGTCTAGTGATGATACGCGTGAGAGAGAAGGAGCCTGTCAGCTCTTGTCAGTGTGCAGCCTGCAGTGATCCTGAATAGCAGCAGCACGGAGGAACACGAAGGCAGTGATTATATTGAGTACTGTGAATTTGCTTTAAGGTTTTGTTGTGATGTGACCGCATACTATTACACATGATGGAACCCAAAGTGTCAGAGGTAAGGGTAGCTCCAAGGGTCTGGGATGGCCAGTGGGAAAACAAACAAATTAGCAGCTCCTAAGGGGGTAGTGCGCTTCATGGAGGTCCCACCGAGATTTCCCAACTGGAATGCCCGAATAGGCCAGGAGAAGAAGTCATGAGCTCAGCTACTTAGTGGAGTCAAGAATTTGGGCGTGTAGCTCAGAAGACAACTATACTGAGACTTCCAGGAGACCAATGGTTTGATAGAGAGATACGACTACTAATGCAGAAAGCAGTGCCCGGACAGGGTTGCTATTTGTTAGATTTAAAACAGACTGTACAGGAAAACTTTACTTATGCCCTCTTAGAGTGGAAAGAAGCCACCCCGACAGAGTTCCAGGGAGGGATGGTGAGTCTAACTGAGGGCCTGGACAGAATGGTAATCCCAGTCCAAGAAGCAGAAGAACAGCCACCAGCAACACCGCCAGGGAGCCCATTGACAAGGAGTTCAGAGAGAGGCAGCCCAAATTCTGAGAGCCCGGGGTTAGAACCAAATCTAGAGCCCAAGATGCTGCCAGCTTCTTTTTACCTAGACATGAGTCGTCTGGTGGACAGCTTGATACAAAGTCACCAGACGTCCACGAATGAGAAGTACCGGAAGCTACCCATATTCTCCGGGCGAATACCGAGACCAGAGGGAGAGGAAGATTTTGAGAGTTGGATGGATCAGGCCACTCAGGCTTTGGAGGATTGGAATGTCCCGGGACATTTAGCGAGAAGGCGGATAAGTGAAAGTTTGCTAAGTCCAGCAGCTGATGTTATTCTGAGTCTCCAGAGAGGGAAGCCAGACTGTGGTGCTAAAGATTACATTACAGCTCTCTATGCTGTGTATGGGAAGATCGAAAGTTTACCTGATCTGATGTATCGGTTTGAGCACACTCATCAGAAGATGGGGGAGAAGTTGTCCACATAAATTGTCCATATAGACTAGATTTTACATCAGATCATTCTGAAGAAGGGTGTTGACACTCGGGAGGCAGATAAAGTCAGATTAGATCGGACTTTAAAAGGGGCCAGACCGAACCACCCCATTGCCCTTCGGTTGGTCTTAAAAGGCGCTGGTGAGATTCCTTCTTATCTTGAATTGATGGGATTGGTGAGAGAGGAGGAAGCTGTCTTGGAAGAAAAGGACAGGGAGACCCGAATGGCCAGAGATCCCTTGCAGAAAAGTGGAAGGGCTGCCGCACAGTCAGTATTCGTGGAAGGTATGGAAGATGTGGATGCAGAAGAATGCTGGTGGGAAGAACACCATTAGATTTTGAAAGGGGAGTCTTTGTTAGTGCCAACTCGACCAAAGTTGACTGAGGAAGATCTCCTGGCTGAATCTCTGCTGCAGCAAACATTGCTGGGGGCACAAGCACAGAGCTCCAGTGAATGAGTGGATAACCAGAGATGCTATCAGTGTGGACATTCTGGGCATCTTAAGGCCCATTGCCCACGGAAAGAATCAGATGCTGCATTACTGAGGGAGCTGCTCAGGATGTTGAAGATGCTATTGAAGGAGCAGCCGGCGGGAAACTTCAGAGGGTCTCAGTGAAGGAGCCAGCTGAGAACCTTGCAAAAGAACAGAGCTCCAAAGGAAAAGAGAGGAAGTCCCAGAGTCTACGGAAAATGGGCAAATGGACAAGTAACCCGACACCGGGATCAGGGGACCGGGAGCAGAAAGTCAACGCCTCACCAGTCTCTAAAACTCCAGTTGGGCCTTGTCAAGATGCAAGCGGGGGGACCCGCTCCAAGAACACAGCTAAAAAAAACTCTAACACTGCGCCTAGGATTGACGACCAAAACTCTCAACCTGAAAAAAAGAGACTAAAGAAGAAGAACCGCTTTGTCAATAAGAGAGGGCAGTCAGAGAGTTTTCCTGAAAGGCTAGTAGGACCATCTCCCATAGTGTCTGTACAGATAGAAGGAGTTTATATGCAGGCTTTACTAGATACAGGAGCGCAAGTTACTCTGTTGTATCGAGATTATAATGAGACACTTAAGCCATATTCCCATCCGAAAGTTGGAGGAGCTCGAAATCTGGGAGATCAGAACCACTCGTTGCCCTTATGGGTATATCCCCATACAAATATCCTTTGGGCTGGCGGCTGTAGTAAAAGAAGAAACCTTTGACATGCTGGCGGTGGTGTGCCCCAGGCCCCCTGGAGCTGGGCGGAATTCCATACTAGTGGGGACGAATACAGATCTCGTGCGGAGGCTGCTGTTTGCTGTCTTAGACGCGGAAGGGGGTGACACCCACAAGATCCACCAACAGTTACAATAAGCTTACTGTCAAGTGGTCAGAGAGAAGGAAGCCCCGAGAGAAGAAGTGGGGCAGTTGTGAAGCTTTGAGAGTAAAGCAAGGACACTATGGCCGGGAGAGGTTGCTCAAATGAAGGCTACTGTAAAATTAAAGTGGGACCAGTCGGGACCATTTGGAGTTTTGGAAACGGAAGAGAAAGTCCGAGCAGGAGGCCTGGAGAAGGTTCCGGAACTGGTTCCCACCCGGGATTTGTACCGAAGAAGGAAGAGAATGCCCATCCGACTGAAGAACGTGACGGACCAGCCCATCACGCTGAGGCCTTGGATGCTAGTGGGACAAGTCAGTGCGGCCAATCTTTTGCTCCCAGAAGAGGTGAAGGGTGAGAAAGATGGTCAAGGTCTGAAAAAGGAGTTACAGCACTGTGCAGAGAACTTGCCTTCTCAGTGGCAGGAAAGGGCGAAATCCCAGTTGAAGAGGTGGGAGAAGTTGTTCGTTCAAAATGATTTCGATGTGGGGTGTGCCAAAAGTGCTAAGCACACGATTCGCCTTCAAGAAGTCAAGCCATTCCGTGAGAGAGCCCGGCGAGTACCGCTTAGCGACTTGGAAGACCTACAAGAACAACTGGCTGAACTAAAAAGGTCGGGGGTAATGCAAGAATCCAGGAGCCCCCCCATCATAGTGGTGAAAAAGAATGGGTCCCTTCGTATGTGCATTGATTACCGCACTTTGAATCGGCGTATGATACCCGACCAATATACCACCCCTCGCATTGAAGATGCGCTGCAGTGTCTTACAGGGACCAAGTGGTTCAGTGTGTTGGACCTAAAGAGTGGGTATTACCAAATTCCCATGCATCCGGCGGATCAAGAAAATACTGCATTCATATGCCCATTGGGGTTCTAAGAGTTTAGCCGAATGCCTCAGAGTCTGTCGGGGGCCCCCGCCACTTTCCAATGCCTTATGGAGAGGACGGTCGGAGACATGAATCTAGTGGAAGTTTTGGTGTATCTGGATGACATCATCGTGTTCAGGAAGACCCTCGAAGAACATGAGACCCGCCTGGAGAAGGTGTTCTCCCGGTTATGGGAGGAGATGTTGAAGCTGTCGTTAGAAAAATGTCAGTTCTACCGGACCTCAGTTACATATTTGGGGCATGTAGTCTCAGCAGGAGGAGTTGCTACTGACCCGAAAAAGTTGGAAGCTGTTACCAGCTGGCCCCGGCCAAGAAAAGTAACGGAGTTGAGATCCTTTTTGGGGTTCTGCTCTTACTACAGAAGGTTTGTGGAGAATTTCGTCACTATTGCCCGACCCCTCAACGAGTTGTTGCACAAGGTAACGGAAGGATCAGTGGACTCACCCGTGTGAAGAGGTGTTTACGAAACTGAAGAAGAACCTGACAGAAGCTCCTATGCTGGCTTATGCTGACCCCAGTTTGCCTTATGAGTTACATGTAGATGCCAGCAGAGATGGACTGGGAGGGGTGTTGTATCAGCATCAGGCTGGTAAGCTGAGGCCTATAGCTTATGTAAGCAGGAGCCTTGCCCCCTTGGAAACGAATTATCTGGTGCATAAGCTGGAGTTTCTGGCCCTCAAGTGGACGGTGGTCGACAAATTGAGAGACTATTTGTATGGGGCTGAGTTCACAGTAAAAACTGATAACAACCCTTTGACCTATGTTCTGACCACTGCCAAGTTGGATGCCACTGGACACAGATGGATAGCCGCATTGGCTGGATTCCGGTTCAGTTTGAAATACCGGCCTGGAGTGGGAAACCGAGATGCAGATGCACTGTCTCAAAGACCACACAGACAAGAAGAAGAGCCAGCAGAATGGGCCTGTGTGAGTGAAGAGGGAGTGCGAGCTCTGTGTCAGGGTCTGGAGAAGGAAGGACGTGGAAGGGTGGCTGCTGAATTCATAGGGGTTCATCCATTAGCCATTCCGAGACGATATTTTGGACTGACCCACGTGAGGGGAGAAAATTTGCCGCAGCTGTCAAGAGCGGATTTGAGATGGGATCAAATGGAGGACCCAGTGGGCGGATTAATGATGCATGCATTGAAGAGTCAGAATCCTGAGTTGTTACAAAAAAGTCGGGAGCCTGAGGCGAAAATACTACATAAAGAGTGGAATTGACTGATGCTTAAGGATTGTGTTCTGTACCACAGTTATTTCACTGAAAAAAACGAAGAAAGGCGGCAACTGTTTCTACCAGAAAAACACCGAATGTTTCAGTTTCTCTACATGATGAGCATGGTCATTTAGGAGCCGATAGAACTTTCCGGCTGGTTAGAGATAGATTTTACTGGCCCAATATGCGAAAGGAGGTGGAAAACTACTGTCATTCCTGCCTTACTTGTATTCAGAGAAAGACTTTGCCCCAGAGAGCGGCAGCCATGGGTCATTTACAAAGCCAAGAGCCCTTGGACTTGGTGTGCATTGACTTTCTGTGCTTGGAACCCAATATAGGTGGAAGAGGCAACGTTCTTGTAGTGACAGATCATTTCACCCGATATGCGCAAGTTTATCCCACCAAAGATCAAAAGGCCAGCAAGGTAGCCAAGGTCCTTGTGGAGAAGTTTTTCATACATTATGGGTTGCCTGTAAGGATCCACTCAGATCAGGTCAGAGACTTCGAGAGCAGGTTAATACGTCAGATGTGTGCTCTGTTGGGTATTAAGAAGACTCACACCATGCCTTATCACCCTCAGGGTGACCCTCAACCCGAGTGGTTCAACAGGACTCTACTGAACATGCTGGGGAATTACCGTCTGACCAGAAACAGCATTGGGGAAATCACATTGCAGCATTAGTCCACGCATGCAACTGCACGGAGAGTGATGTTACTGGGTATTCCCCATATCGCATATAATGTTCGAACGAGAAGCCAGACTTCCTGCTGACCTGGTTTTTGGTACGTCTTTGGATGATGTCCCTTTGACCTCACATAGAGGGTACGTAGATCGACTGAGGAAGAACCTAAGACAAGCATATGAACAGGCAGTAGAGCATGCTAATATTAGGGAGTCCAGAAACAAACAGAACTTTGATGCCAAAGTAAAAATTCACAACTTGCAACCAGGAGATCGAGTTCTACTAAAGAATCTGGGTATACCAGGAAAGCACAAGCTGGCGGTCAGATGGAAGTCACAGGCCTTTGTTATATGTAAACGAGTTCCTGGATTGGCAGTATCTCAGATTCGACCAGTGGGAAAGTCGGGGCCAAAGAAGATGTGGCATAGAAACCACTTATTGCCACTGTCGGATGCTGTGAGGGTCCCAGAAGCTGCTCACACATCTCCTGGAAGATTGACACCGGCTGGTACCGTTCAAAAGGGAGCAGGTTATTAGAAACGAATGGAAGCGATGAGTCTGGGGATGAGTATGAGTATTCGGAGAATCTGAGCTCAAGATCATCACCAGGAAACAAGGGCTCAGGATCAGTCGACGATGTGGTGTCTTTGCCAGTGGAGTTCTGGATGGAGGAGGAAGGAGAAGAAGCAGAAGTAAGATCTGAGGAAATTGACGCTACAAAAACAACTGGAGACTTGAAAGATTTTCTTGAGGAAGCATTGTCCTCTTTGGAGAAGTTAGAGTTACAACGGACTTTGGAAAGTGGGGTGCAAGACTCATTTGTTAATCTCAATACTCAGACTAGTGAGGAAGACAGAGTGGAAGATTCAACCAAATAGGAGGAGGATTTGGGGCCGATGAAGCTAAGGCGGAAAGTACACCCGCCGCAAAGACTCACCTATGACACGTTAGGGGAAAGTTCCGAAGAGCCAGTCTCTATGGCTCGTCGTTCTGACCCTGAAGCTCTGCTACCCGCTGTCAATTGGGTAGGCAATGGAACTGCTCTGATCTCTGACACTATCAGGAGGGACACGGCAATTGCCCTGGCCTTGTCAAACTACCTGAAGTCTGTCAGTTAATATGTGAAAGCTAAGGGGCGAGTAAATATTTGCCTGTTATGAGCCAGGATTTGAATATAATTGGGTTCATGTCAGATATGCTCCCATGGTATCTTTGGGGACCAAAGAGTTCAAGCAGGGGGAGTGTGTAGTGGTCATAATATATGTGTAACCTAATGTTATGTTATCAAAAAAAGAAAATCAGTGTAGCGCTAGACTAATAAAGAAACCTATGTTGATATGTGCAAATGTGTCAAGACCCACAAGACTATTATGAGTCAACAAGTGATACTTATGGCAATAATCAGTGTGACGATGATTTAAAGTGATACAATACACATATATACTGAAAACACTTGTGAATTATTCACCCAAAATCTATACCATCAAAAACATAAATCATAAAATATAAATCATATATGTGATGATCCTTATAGATGTGAGTCCATACCCTAAAAGGGTATATATAAAGGAAAAGGTGCAAAAATAAACAATAAAGTTCATAGGTGTCTCAAATGGAAAGATGAATCCAGACAAATTCCAGAAAGGCTGTTGCAAAAAACCAGATAGTAAAATTAGAGGCTTACCAGAAAGCCTGCGACCGCCCTTACTCAGTGGGGTCAATACAGGCTTAGTAGTGGAAGATATCCGTGGATGGTGTGTTCCCTGGATCGTTCTCATGCCCTTCCTCACCAACCCAATGTGAGAGTTCCTCACCAACAGGCACTTCAATGTAGAAAAGGTGCTCCCATGGATCCCTTCAATACTGGGATTTACTGCTTGGAAAGTTTCAGGAGGACAGATGCACACCTGTGTAAGTGAATGCTGCCAAGGGCGTGAGAACGATCCAGGGAACACACCATCCACGGATATCTTCCACTACTAAGCCTGTATTAACCCCCTTGAGTAAGGGCGGTCGCAGGCTTTCTGGTAAGCCTCTAATTTTACTATCTGGTGGTGGGCTGCACTGAAGGTGGACCATGCAATCTTGATTTTTGCAACAGCCTTTATGGAATTTGTCTGGATTTATCTTTCCATTTGAGACACCTATGAACTTTATTGTTTATTTTTGCACCTTTTCCTTTATATATACCCTTTTAGGGTATGGACTCACATCTATAAGGATCATCACATATATGATTTATATTTTATGATTTATGTTTTTGATGGTATAGATTTTGGGTGAATAATCCACAAGTGTTTTCAGTATATATGTGTATTGTATCACTTTAAATCATCGTCACACTGATTATTGCCATAAGTATCAGTTGTTGACTCATAATAGTCTTGTGGGTCTTGACACATTTGCACATATCAACATAGGTTTCTTTATTAGTCTAGCGCTACACTGATTTTCTTTTTTATATTTTATGTGCTTTCGTATTGGGGTTATTGTGTTTAGCTGCAAGACTTCCTTCACGGTTTTTTATTTCAGTTTTTATTATCATTTATATTTAGCACCTAGCACAATTTCTCTTCTTTTTCCTTTAATGTTATGTTATATCTTATCATCTGGCGCCATCTAGCGGCCAAAATATAAAAGGACCGCATCTTTATTTCTTTTCTTGTTCAGAAATTGACATGGAAGTATTTTGTTTGTTTACATTTGGACATCAACTTGACCTACCCACAATGCTCAGTAACACCCACAAACCTCAGGGAACAGAACTGCATTGTGGGAAGATTATAAAAGGGTTGGGAGCGGCCATCTTAGGTCTCTTGAAAACGCATGGCCAGCCTGGGAGGATCTGTGTGAGGTCTCCAGCACAGCGCGGCCTACATCCACGGAACAGCGATCCGAGCAGCAGTACTGTGACACGCCAGAGAGCTGAACTGACAGCGGGGCAAGACTGGGAAGGAGCCAGAGGAGCCGGTCAAAGTCATCTGGGAGTTCCGGAGCGTCTTGAACTGTGGAGCGGAGCAGCGCAGCAGTGCCGGCCGGCCGGAGACCGAACCCTGTACATCAGAACAGAGTCTTCTGACAACACTATCCTAGTTGGGTGAGAGGGCTGTTGCCCACGAGTTTCTTGATGCACTTTTATACATCCGTCTAGACCAGGCAGAGTTGCTGGGACCCATAGTCCCACAAGCAAAGTCAAGAGAATTTAGTACTGAGTCCCTGGTATCAAAGTCAGTTATAGTGCTGCTGCACCAGAACCTCACTGTCATATTTTCAGTCTACTTTGATCAGGAGTCACTAACCCTTTGGATTACAAATCTACTTTGTTTTGCTAGCAGAAGAAAAGAAGAAAAGAAGGACTGTTTCGTGAAACACAAGGCCTTGTGTCCCTTTACTATATTGGGGTAGTGTGATACTGAATAAGGGAGCTCTTTAATTGTTGTACTACACTTTATCAAGTTAGTCTTTGATTCAGTGCAGTAATAAAGCTCGCCGGAAATAGGATAGTGCTCATAGTGAGACTCTGACGGTTATCCTATTTACTGTGTTACACCACTCATATATTATTCAGACATTTTGTACCTGCATTGCATTTTTGTAATATAAAGTCCAGTTAACTGTCAGACTATGTTGGTCTGACATTACAACCATTGTAGTTTAACCCTTCTAAAACAATTACAGTAAACAAGGTTATTATTCAAGTATAACTGTGTGAGTGTTGTTTTCCTCTTCATCACCAGCCAAGAGGGGGGGGGGGGGTAAGGTAACTACAGACAGGTATATTATATTGAGTACTGTGAATTTGCTTTAAGGTTTTGTTGTGACCGCATACTATTACACATGATGGAACCCAAAGTGTCAGAGGTAAGGGTAGCTCCGAGGGTCTGGGATGACCAATGGGAAAATGAACAAATTAGCAGCTCTTATGGGGGTAGTGCGCTTCATGTATATATACTGTGTGTCTATGTGTATGTATACTATGCGTGCGTCTGTGCGTGTGTATGTATACTGTGTGTGTGTCTGTATACTGTGTGTTTGTGCGTGTGTATGTATACTGTGCATGTGTCTGTGTGCATACTGTGTGTGTCTGTATACTGTGTGTGTGTATACTGTATGATCCATGTGTGCCCACTGCCGCACAACAGAAGTCGATCTAACAATTCCATGCCTGTGAAAAGTCCACTTGTTGCCATTTGGAGACAGTTGATTGGTGCACTGCTGAGCTCGGCCTTGGATCAGGCAGCAAGGCAGGGCTGGGTGCACACCTGTGCAGTGACATCATGGTACACATCAAGCATGGCTTTTATTCACAAGCCTCAATGCCCGATCTGAGGCCAACCATAGCAGTTCCCTATTCTATTTATACTCTATGACTCACTTGCGCAGTTCAGAGCCTGCAACAAGTGGATTTTTTTTTAAAGCCTTTTCCCCCCAGCTGCCTACCACACCAAGCACTAAGGTGCAAAGGTGTGTGGAAGGTGACACTCTGGGGGCTCTGCCGTAGGGTGGCACTCTGGGGGCTCTGCCATAGGGTGGCACTCTGGGTGCTCTGCTGTAGGGTGGCACTCTGGAGGCTCTACCGTAAGGTACTACTCTAGGGGCTCTGTCATAGGGTGCCACTCTGGGGGCCCTGCCATAGGGTGGCACATTGGGGGCCCTGCCGTAGGGTGGCACACTGGGGGCTCTGCCGTAGGGTGGCACTCTGGGGGCTCTGCCGTAAGGTGCCACTCTGGGGGCTCTGCCAGAGGGTGCCACTCTCGGGGCTCTGCCGTAGGGTGCCACTCTGGGGGCTCTGCTGTAAGGTGAGATTCTGATGTAAGGGGGGACTGACTCTGCGGACTGTGATTATAGGGAGAATGTTGGGACTTTGGTGTAAGGAAGGACTCTGATGTGAGCATGGCGCTCATCCTGAATGCTGTACACTATATGTTGTTTTGTTCGTTACTTTCTCCTGACCCATGTACATGCTGTACATAGACTTGACCAAGGTGTTGTCTCAAAAGTTGCTGGTTTTAATTAAAGGGATTGTAAAGTCTTGTTTTTTTGTTTTTTTTTTAAATAACAAGCATGTTATACTTATCTCCTCTGTGCAGTTGGTTTTGCACAGAGCAGCCCGGTTTGCCTCCTCTTCTTGGGTCCCTCTCCGCGCTTTGGCCACCATGTTCTGTCGCAGGATGGCCCCTGGCGCCCTGTAATTGGGCGAATAGGGTCATGTGCAGCAGCGGGGCTGGCCTGTCCTCGATCGTTGGTGAGCGGGGCTGGCCTCCGCTTAACTGTGAGCCGCCAGATCTCTGTTGTGGCAGGCAGTCCGGCAGTGTGACAGACCGCAGAGGCAAAGCAGAGCAGATGGAAGAAAAGCAGGTGAGTAAGAGACTCCCTCATGAGTCGCGTTGCTGGCCCGGGGGGGGAGTGGACATGGTCTGGGGGGAGGGAGCAGCCAGTAAGTCAGTTTAGTGTGTAGTGTAGTGGGCAGTTTAGTGTGTAGTGCAGTTTAGTGTGTAGTGTAGTGGGCAGTTTAGTGTGTAGTGTAGTGCAATGTGTAGTGTAGTGTGTAGTGTAGTGTAGTGTAGTGGGCAGTTTAGTGTGTAGTGTAGTGGGCAGTTTAGTGTGTAGTGTAGTTTAGTGAGTAGTGTAGAGTGTAGTGTAGTGGGCAGTTTAGTGTGTAGAGTAGTGGGCAGTTTAGTGTGTAGAGTAGTGGGCAGTTTAGCATGTAGTTTGTAGTGTAGTGGGCAGTTTAGTGTGTAGTGTAGTGGGCAGTTTAGTGTGTAGTGTAGTGGGCAGTTTAGTGTGTAGTGTAGTGGGCAGTTTAGTGTATAGTGGACAGTGTAGTGTAGTGTAGTAAACAGTGTAGAGTGTAGTATAATGGTCAGTGTAGGAATCAGGTTGGACAGTACTATTGTAGGAAGAGACTCAGGGAGTGCTAAAAGTCTGCAGGTTAGGGGGCGCAAATTACTTGCCTTGCCCCGGGCGCTAACAACCCATGCTACGCCACTGGCTGGGGGGCCCCATAATGTCTTATTGCCCGGGGGCCCCATGAGTTGTCAGTCCGCCCCTGTACACCTGCACTATATACACTACGTTGTACATAGCATGCTTCTGACCCCTGAACTCTACATTCTAATTAAATACTCCTGACATTTGGTATTTAATGGCTCAGCAGTTGCTGGTTGCTTTGAAATCCCCGACTGCTTTAAATGAAAAAAAATTTACCGCAATGCATTCCTTGCATTAAGGCAAAAAATGTTTAGGTATTAGTATCCCCCTCACCCCACTTACATCTACCTGAGCCCTCATTCGATCTAACGCTGTGCATGTCTGCAGCTCTTCTCTCCCTTCACTTCCGGGTCTCGCAGGCTTTGTTGAGGCAGCAGGAGCCATTGGCTCCTGCTGCTGTCAATCAAAGCCAGTGATGACAGAGAGGCTCGGGAGCGAGACCACACGAGTGCCCCCGCAGGAAGTGGCTTTCTATGGGGGCAATCGTTATAGAGGAGGAGCCAGAATTGCCGGTAGGGGATCTGAGAAGAGGTTTGGGGCCACTCTGTGTAATTCTATTGCACCGAACAGGCAAGTATAAACCAGTTTATATATTTTTAAATTTACATTTACAATCACTTTTTTCTTTAAAGTAGGCTCACTGTATATATTCTGTATACAAATAGCATATACAGTATCTCACAAAAGTGAATACACCCCTCGCATTTTTGTAAATATTTTATTATATCTTTTCATCTGACAACACTGAAGAAATGACACTTTGCTACAATATAAAGTAGTGAGTGTACAGCTTGTATAACAGTGTAAATTTGCTGTCCCCTCAAAATAACTCAACACACAGCCATTAATGTCTAAACCGCTGGTAACGAAAGTGAGTACACCCCTAAGTGTAAATATTTTGTTTGCCCACCATTATTGTCCAGCACTGCCTTAACCCTCTTGGGCATGAAGTTCACCAGAGCTTCACAGGTTGCCACTGGAGTCCTCTTCCACTGCTCCATGACGACATCACGGAGCTGGTGGATGTTTAAGACCTTGCGCTCCTCCACCTTCCATTTAAGGATGACCAACAGATGCTCAATAGGGTTTAGGTCTGGAGACATGCTTGGCCAGTCCATCACCTTTACCCTCAGCTTCTTTAGCAAGGCAGTGGTCATCTTGGACGTATGTTTGGGGTGGTTATCTTGAAATAATGCCCTGCGGCCCTGTCTCCGAAAGGGATGGGATCATGCTCTGCTTCAGTATGTCACAGTATATGTTGGCAATCATGGTTCCCTCGATGAACTGTAGCTCCCCAGTGCCAGCAGCACTCATGCAGCCCCAGACCATGACACTCCCACCACCATGCTTGACTGTAGGCAAGACCAGGGACGTAGAAAAGGGGGGGGGGTCAGGGGTGTTCAAACCCCCCCAGAGCATCCTGGCAAAATGCCCAGACAGTGTCCCTGCTGTTTAGCCTCAGCATCAGTACAGTAGAAGCAGTCATAGTTTCTGAGTGCAGCAGCCAGCCCCCCTTCTATTGTGCCCAATCCCCTCAGTTTAATAAGGGGTCCCCCTGAAAAGCATGATATTACCGCAAGGTCTCAGGTGCCGGCAATTGACAGTGCACAGTTGAGGGAACTCCTACACTCCTCCTCGAGGTATCATATGACACAGCCGAAGGGAGACTGGGGATGCAGAAGTTTTCCTGCTTCTGTGCGGTGCTGAATCTGAGGTCTGGTAAGTGGGGAGGCATCAATTTTCTGTTTTGGGAAGGAGGAAGTGAGAGTTCCAGCCGGGGGGAGTTTCTTTTGGTGGGGGGTTAGGGAAAGGGGGGTGGGTTTGCTTTTGGAGAAGGGGGGCGTATATTGTAGAGAAGTTTACAGGGGGTGGTTAATGACAGGGATTTGCTTCTGGGAGGGGAGTTTGATTGGATGAAGGGAGATTTTCTTCATAATTAGGAATCTTTGCTGGGGGAGAGGGTGTTGACTGAGGGAGATATTTTTGCTTTGGGGAGTCGGTTTAGAGACAGAGGGTTTCATTTTTGGGGGGATATTTGAGGGATGGAGATATTTACAGTGGGAATCTTTGCTTGGGGAGGGAGGGTTTTTAGGAGGGAGAGGGGGATTGTTTTCCCTTTAAAAGATTTTTTAAACTTTACTTACCTAGGTGGATAGAGCATCGATCCAATGTTGCATCTGTCCCTAGCTGCTTCTAAGACCAACAACAGAGCGATCAAAGACCACTGATCACTCAGTTCTAAGCCTTCAGTGAGCAAAGAGTGGTGACTGTCAGTCCCTGGCTCTGCCCCCCTCCCCCACGCTCACTGGAATGCCAGGCTGTGGAGGGGGCAGAAGCAGCTGGCTCAGGGTTTCAGTGGCTCACTAAGAGGCAGAGCAAGCTGCTGGTCCAGGCCTGTGGGTGAATCCTGACTTTAAAGTTAGGATCTTTCCACAGCCTGGACCTGCCCAGCGATGTCAGCTGACAGCGGGCTATAGCTGGCTGTCAGCTAAAAATGGGTCACAAAAGTGCAGAATGAACTGTACTCCATTCCAGGAGAAATACAACCAAGCGGTATGCTGTCCCTTCAGAGCGCATGCACGGGTGACATCACCGGCTGCTTTCCATGTGAATATCTCCTAAACATCACATGTTTAGGAGATATTCACTGTACCTACAGGTAAGCGTTATTAAAGCCTTACTTGTAGGTACAAGTTCAAAAGCTGGGTGTACTACAGTTTAAGACTGAATAAAAGCCAACCATATTGACTAGGTGCAACCATCCTGTGGTAGGCAGTGCACAATATATATATATATATTTTTTAATCTCTTAATTTCATAAAATTTCTTAGGACACAGTTTTTTAAGGTTTAAATAAATCACTGAATTTACTGCTCACCACAATATGTTGCCCCTTGCACCTGCTCAACTTGCACAGTAAGGTTAGCTAAAATCCAGTCTTGGGTCTCACTCATACATCCTACATGACCACGGTGCAGCAAGTATACTACAAATACCCGCACCCGGGATCAGATGTTCCAATATCTGCTCAGCCTGTACACCTGAGTGATGGGCTGAAAAGAGCCAAGGCTGTCTGCTGCTGTAAACATGTATCCACCTGTATCTGCACATCCAGTTGTTACCTGCAGGTAGGGATACATTTTTGCCTTTGGATAAAATCTCTCTACATCCAGGGTCAGAAATTTGTCCCTAACTCCAGGTAACCACTGTGAGAAACGGTTTGTTAGTGTGTCACTCAGGCTCAATTGATGTGGGGAGTAAAGTGGATGATACCGAATGTGCTGCAGGAGTGCTGGCGAGGGATGGAGCTCATCCCAGCTCCTGTAGCCACTGAAGGGAAGAGAGAAAAAAAATCCCTGGTGCCACATTTCAACTGAGTCCTACGGTAATGTAGTAGTAATGGGAGAGACTACCTCAGCCCGGGTTCCCGCCAGGCCACAACCCAACGTGCTTTGCTTTGTCCCCCGGAGCTTAAACATGGGGACCACTGGATGTGTAGATACATGTTAACAGCAGTGGCTCTTTTCAGCCCATCACTCAGGTGAACAGGCTGAGGAGCTGACAAAAATTGGAACATCTGGGATCCTGGCTGTAGGTATTCATGGTACATTTGCCATTCCATGGCCATTTACAACATATGAATGAGATCTAAAGCCTAGTTAACACAGTGAGTTTTTTTTAGTTCAACCCAGCGGGCTGAACAAAAAAAAACTAGGGAGCTTAGGAGGAGCTTGCTGTACTAATGAGTACACTACTACACCACAACTATGTGCATTGCGTTCTATTCAGTTGAATGGGGATCATTTTTGCTGCGCTGCATTGCAAAGCCTCATGGCCCCACTCTGATGTTTTTACTGTACCTCCCCCAACATAAAAGTGTAAATGATGCCTTTGAGTTTGAAAGACCTGAACCCCTCCCCCCAGGAAATTTTTTATCTAGGGCCCTGGGCAAGACACGCTTGTCTTTGTACTCCTCACCTGGTTGCCCCCACACACGCTTGACACCATCTGAAACAAATAACTTTATCTTGGTCTCATCAGACCACAGGACATGGTAATCCATGTCCTTAGTCTGCTTGTCTTCAGCAAACTGTTTGCTGGCTTTCTTGTGCATTTCTTGTGCATCATCTTTAGAAGAGGCTTCCTTCTGGGATGACAGCCATGCAGACCAATTTGATGCAGTGTGCGGTGTATGGTCTGAGTTAGAGGTCGACCGATATGGGTTTTTCTCTGGCCGATGCCGATATTTAGAAATCGCGGTGGCCGATGGGCGATATGTGATGCCGATTTTTTTGGGCCTGATATATTAGGCCGATTTTTTTTTTTCTTTTGTTTTTTTTTTTTTTCCCTTCATCTCATAAAATCTAACAGTTAGACCCCTTTCACACTGGGGTGTTTTTCAGGCGCTTTTGGGCTAAAAATAGCGCCTGTAAAGTGCCTGTAAAACAGCTCCCCTGCAGTCTCAGTGTGAAAGCCCGAGTGCTTTCACACTGAGACGATGCGCTGGCAGGATGTTCAAAAAAAGTCCTGCAAGCAGCATCTTTGGAGCAGTGTATACCATCACTCCTGCCCATTGAAATGAATGCGCACCGCTGCCGAAGCGCCTGCAAAGCGTTTCGTCAGCGGTGCTTCAGGGGCGCATTTAACCCCTTCCTCGGCTGCTAGCTGGGTTATAAGCGCTCCGCTAGCAGCCGAATAGTGCCGCTAAAATTACGGTAAGGCACCGCTAAATCTAACAGCGTTTTACCGTCAACGCATTCCCACTCCAGTGTGAAAGCAACCTTAAGTGATACAGAAAATGTTTTACATTTAAACATTTATTAAACAAAACAAACCTCCAATCAGTTCACTTGTATGTAGAATTTAGATAAAAAAAAGAAAAAAACTATATCTTAAATATTAAATACACAAAAACAGTTAATCAAAACTTTTGGACAAAAAAAACGGGCTAACTTTACTGCTTAGTTTTTTTTTAATTTATTAGTGTATTTTTTCAAAAACAATTGCGTTTGAAAGACCGCTGCACAAATACCATGTGACATAAAATATTGCAACAACCGCTATTTTATTCCCTAGGGTCTCTGCTAAAAATATATATATATATAATGTTTGGGGGTTCTAAGTGATTTTCTAGCAGAAAATACAGGATTTTTACTTGTAAGAAACAAATGTCAGAAAAGATTTAGTCATTAAATGGTTAAACTGATAACTTCTACACATGGAGTTCAGCTCATTCATAAGTGTAAACATTGTATCTCTTTGGGTTCTTTTTATCAGATTTGGCAGGCTGCCCAGAGAGGAGAGAAGTTGCTTCACAAAAGATTTCAGGCAACTTGTATTGACTTCTATTACAGAAGTCATTTGAAGTTATATTGGCCTTTTTTATCAGCACAATCAGCCGATGCCGATTAAGGAAAAAACACCAAATATCGGCTGATATATCGGTCGACCTCTAGTCTGAGTACTGACAGGCTGACCCCCACCCCCCACCCCTTCAACCTCTGCAGTAATGCTGGCAGCACTCATACGTCTATTTTCCAAAGACAACCTCTGGATATGTCTTCATTTTGAAAATTCACCCTCATTTAATGTTTTGGTAACAACTGTAAAAGATTTAATTTCCCATCACTTTCTGACAAAGGACACCAGGACACATTCACAGCAGAAACACAAACAGCAAAAAAAGAAAAAAAAAACACTTATGATGGTTCTAATCCTTCCCTTTTTCCAAAAAAAAAAAAAAAAACTGCAAGCACTAGCTGCCATACAAGATTTCACATGCTGATGCTTGAATATAAATTCCAATGATAAATGTCTGTACATATGCTGCCTCTTTTCTCACAACAGCAAAGAATACAGGTTTTGGTGCATGTGGATTTCATTGAATAATGAGCCAGTCACATTCATCATCTTTTATTTTAACTTATTTAGAGGTAAGATGTAGCACATGTTATAGGAACAGAAGGCATAAAGGCAGCATCAGCTGCATATGTACAACATACTAGGATCACATCATACACATTCAACATCAGTGGACAATTGGGTAGAGATAGCCATTGAGATGTACATGAATATCTATGACAAATCCTCCTGCATAAGTTGTACCTGTTTATCTGTAGCCCTCGATTTTCTAAATCTATTCAAAAAGCCGAATTATAAAGCTTGTGTGAGAGTTAAGAAAAATGGGGATGGAAAGCTGAAGTTACACTCTGCAGAACTCAGTCAGGAGAGCTCTGAGAGCTGATTGGAAGGAAGAGACACCCCCCCCCTGCACACAGGAACACAGCTGAGGCTGTCAATCAGCTGGAGATCCCTCCCATGTCACCATTTTTCTCTTGGGGTCAGGAAAACTTGTCATAAGTGACTCATGCTGATAGCAGAGGAACAACGCAGCAGCCAAAAGTGACACTTGTGCCTCGTTTCCACTGAGCGGATCAGTTCGGTTCGGTACGGTACGCTATTTTGGGTGTTTCCATTACAAAAGCGGCCCATACAACCGAACCGTACCACTCCATTCAGGGTCCTGCTTCAGATGTGGGGCCATAGAAAATGGAACGGTTCGGTTAGGGCAGAGCTACCGGCATCATACGATACTTTCCACTGATTGGCTGACACAAAACCCTCTGCTGTGCTATGATGATGTCAGAGGAAAGCGCCAAACAAACACATGCATATAAAGGAGAATTAAAGGAGAAGGATGCCTGCTAACAACAGCCGTGTTTGGTCATCACAGGTACTATCTACTTTCCTAAGCCTAATTGGTGATAGCGTTATTCAGAGTGAGCTTGATGGATCAGTAAGGAATGAAAAGGAGTACAAAGATATTTCTCAGCGGATGGCAGCCGAGGGATTTGAACGCACGTCGGGTCAGTGTAGGGCAAAGCTTAAGAAGCTTAAAGGCCAATATAAAAAATTTAAGGATGACAACAGCCGTAGTGGAAACAGTCGGAGAACTTGGAAGTGGTACGACGCCATGGACGCCATTTACGGTCATAGGCCAGCAAACCAAGGCAGGGAGGGAGGTCTGGACTCTGCAACTTCAATGCTCAAATCCATGATAGACCCCTTTGGTGAGTTTTTTTTATTATACATAGGATTTTGCTCTGCTAACCATTTAAAAAATATATATAACCACATGTGCATTTTCAGAAACAAGTGATGGAGTCTCCAATGATGCATCAAACGTTTCCGACGATGGACCTTCAACCTCTTTCAGCAGCACCAGTACTATTTCCTCAAGCCAACCACAGAGTGTGCCCAATGTACCCCGGCACACTGGTAAGACATGATGATAGTTGTAATTGTGCATTTTCTTAAAATAAATCAGCAGTGTGGCAGATGTACAGGGGGTACAGTGGTGGAACAGATGAGCAGGGGCTTCAGTAGTGTGGCAGATGTGCAGGGGGTACAGTGGTGGAACAGATGAGCAGGGGCTTCAGCAGTGTGGCAGATGTGCAGGGGGTACAGTGGTGGAACAGATGAGAAGGGGGTTCAGCAGTGTGGCAGATGTGCAGGGGGTACAGTGGTGGAACAGATGAGCAGGGGCTTCAGCAGTGTGGCAGATGTGCAAGGGGTACAGTGGTGGAACAGATGAGAAGGAGGTTCAGCAGTGTGGCAGATGTACAGGGGGTACAGTGGTGGAACAGATGAGAAGGGGGTTCAGCAGTGTGGCAGATGTGCAGGGGGTACAGTGGTGGAACAGATGAGCAGGGGCTTCAGCAGTGTGGCAGATGTGCAGGGGGTACAGTAGTGTAACAGATGAGAAGGGGGTTCAGCAGTGTGGCAGATGTGCAGGGGTACAGTGGTGGAACAGATGAGCAGGGGCTTCAGCAGTGTGGCAGATGTGCAGGGGGTACAGTGGTGGAACAGATGAGAAGGGGGTTCAGCAGTGTGGCAGATGTACAGGGGGTACAGTGGTGGAACAGATGAGAAGGGGGTTCAGCAGTGTGGCAGATGTGCAGGGGGTACAGTGGTGGAACAGATGAGAAGGGGGTTCAGCAGTGTGGCAGATGTGCAGGGGGTACAGTGGTGGAACAGATGAGCAGGGGCTTCAGCAGTGTGGCAGATGTGCAGGGGGTACAGTGGTGGAACAGATGAGAAGGGGGTTCAGCAGTGTGGCAGATGTGCAGGGGGTACAGTGAAGGAACAGATGAGAAGGGGGTTCAGCAGTGTGGCAGATGTGCAGGGGGTACAGTGGTGGAACAGATGAGAAGGGGGTTTAGCAGTGTGGCAGATGTGCATGGGGTACAATGGTGGAACAGATGAGCAGGGGCTTCAGCAGTGTGGCAGATGTGCAGGGGGTACAGTGGTGGAACAGATGAGAAGGGGGTTCAGCAGTGGACAGAAGAGCAGTGGGGCAGATGTGAAAGGAGGTGTATTGCCAGGGCAGATGAGCAGGGTGAACAGAGGTGGGGCAGAATATCAGGGGTAACAGAGGTGGGACAGGAGAGCAGAGGGGTACAGTCTGGTGGGGTAGATGAGAAAGGGGGTTACAGTGGTGGCACTGATGCTTCCAAAATCTATTCTGGTCTTTTGTATATTACAGGTGAAAGGAGACGGTTGCAGATGGATCTGCGCACGGTCAAGGAGGATATGCGGGCATCAGAGCTAAGGCAGCTGGAAAGGATTGAGAACCTTTCTGAGAGGCGATTTCAGGCACTGCGTCAGGATGCACAGAAAGCTATGCGCCAGGAGGCAGAAATCGCCCGGCAGCAGATGGAGCAGTTGGCTACCTTCAACCAGGCCTTCCTTGGTGTCCTGGGTCAGCTTGTTCAAGTGCTTGGAGCCAGTCGTGATCCCAGGTTACCACCCAGACAGTAGGGCCTTTCATGCAGCACAGGAATTGTACACGTTTCGTTAAAAAAATTTTAGTTAAGTTTTTATAAAAAAAAGCTTATTTTTAAATATATTATTCACATTTTGACTTTCTAGAATATATAGAAATTTTTTTTTGTGAAATAAAAATCATTTTAGAATTTTTTGAGTATGTCTGATTAATGTAAAACTTTATTAACAATACAGTAATACTTTATTAAAACTTGTAAAAAAGAATGTTAAGAAATTAAATGTTGAGGTGCCGCATCAGAACCTGACGTATATCTCTGCACTCTTCTTCCATATCCTGTGCTGCTATCACTACTGGCTCTTCTGAATCTGTATTCCAATTCTGGTGGAAGTCTTCTCCATGACTTTCACAAAGATTGTGAAGAGCACAGCAAGTAAGCACCATGGATTTGGCAAGTTTAATGTCACTGTCATTCTTCTTCATAAGACACCGCCATCTACCCGTACCCTGGATGTTTTCTTGTTGTAGATTTGCTGTTCTGGTGTCAGGCGGCCATTGTCAGGAAATGGTTTCAGGAGCCAATTTTGTAAAGGGTAGGCAGAGTCCCCGAGCACATAATAGCCAACATTCACCCCACAAATGTTCTTAGTGCACACAGGGTACAGGCCTCCCTGGCCAACCCAATCCAAAAATGTGGACAATCGTAGAACCCAAGCATCATGCAAACTCCCAGGCTTTCTTACATTCACATTCCAGAACAGTCCTTTTCCATCCACTACTCCCTGGAGGATGATGGAATGCCAGCCTTTTCTGTTAAAGTAGTCAGTGTGGTATTCTTGTGGTGCTATTATTGGTATGTGTGAGCCATCAATAGCACCAACACACTGTGGAAGGCCCCACCTGTTTTTAAAGTAGTCAGCCATGTCTTTAAGTTTTTCCCTGTCCGGAAAATGTACTATTTCAGGAGCTAGCAATGTGCAGACAGCCTTACAGAAGTCCTGCACACACCGGCACACCGAGGATTTACTGACACCAAAAAGATGACCTATACTTCAGTATTCACTGTTGGTAGCCAGCTTCCACAGTGCAATGGCAACTCTTTTCCTCACAGGCAAACAGGCTCTGAAGTTGGTGTTTTGTTTCTCCATCACTGGATGTAGCTTTGTACAAAGGTATGAGAAGGTTTCCTCAGACATTCTAAAATTGTGCACCCACTGTGTGTGTGTGAATCCTGGGACGGTCACATCCCACCGCGGGGAAGAGCCCAAATGACTGGCGCTGCTTTGCCAAGAGGAGAAGCATTAAAAAAAATAACAGACACAGATGGTAACAGATCATAAAATAAACAAAATATTTATACAACATATACACTTTTCATTATTCTTGGTAAGTGTGGCAGGTAGGTGGGTCAGTGTGTCAGGTAGGTGGGTCAGTGTGTGTGTCAGGTAGGTAGGTCAGTGTGTGTGTCAGGTAGGTAGGTCAGTGTGTGTGTGTCAGGTAGGTAAGTCAGTGTGTGTGTGTCAGGTAGGTAGGTCAGTGTGTGTGTGTGTCAGGTAGGTAGGTCAGAGTGTGTGTCTCGTAGGTAGGTCAGTGTGTGTGTGTGTGTGTGTGTGTGTCAGGTAGGTAGGTCAGTGTGTGTGTCAGGTAGGTGGGTCAGTGTGTGTGTATGTCAGGTAGGTAGGTCAGTGTGTGTGTCAGGTAGGTAAGTCAGTGTGTGTGTGTCAGGTAGGTAGGTCAGTGTGTGTGTGTGTGTGTCAGGTAGGTAGGTCAGAGTGTGTGTGTCTCATAGGTAGGTAGGTCAGTGTGTGTGTCAGGTAGGTAAGTCAGTGTGTGTGTGTCTCATAGGTAGGTAGGTCAGTGTGTGTGTCAGGTAGGTAAGTCAGTGTGTGTGTGTGTGTGTGTGTGTGTCAGGTAGGTAGGTCAGTGTGTGTGTGTGTGTCAGGTAGGTAGGTCAGAGTGTGTGTGTCTCATAGGTAGGTAGGTCAGTGTGTGTGTGTGTGTCAGGTAGGTAGGTCAGTGTGTGTGTCAGGTAGGTGGGTCAGTGTGTGTGTGTGTGTGTAAGGTAGGTAGGTCAGTGTGTATGTCAGGTAGGTAGGTCAGTGTGTGTGTCAGGTAGGAAGGTCAGTGTGTGTGTCAGGTAGGTAAATCAATGTGTGTGTGTGTCAGGTAGGTAGGTCAGTGTGTGTGTGTGTGTCAGGTAGGTAGGTCAGTGTGTGTGTCAGGTAGGTAGGTCAGTGTGTGTGTGTGTCAGGTAGGTAGTGTAGTGATATAATAAGTATAGTAGTATTGTGGGTATGATAATTAATTAGTGGTTATTATGATGATGTAAGTAATCTTCCGCAGCAACCCAATTCTTCCAGAGAGATGCACTTTATTGACTTCCAACACAGAACGAGGTCCAAAGTCCACAGATGACAAAAAATCCGACAGATGAAATATAGTTTAGAGTTCAATTTTTCCTAGATTTGTGCCTTCATAGTCATACACAGACAGGACGATATAAACTATAGACTGAACGCCATGTTATATTCACTAGACACTGAATGGCTAAGCAATTTGATTGGCCGTCTCCATTCAGGCCTTTGATATACTTTAGTCTTTCAGACAGACAACAACCCCCAGCCGTGAACAGCTGCAGTCATAAACTGCCCCAGTTTGCACTTCCGCATATCAACATCAACAAGTCCCCTTAGATATGTGTAATTAGATTAGATTAACATATACCACCTGAACACCCTTTTGAGCCCTTGGAATACCTACATTCCTAATCTGTATTCTTGCATATTAACATCAACAAATCCCCCCTGATATATTAGTGCCCTGGGAGGGAGTTTCTGCCAGGTCAATATTGTACTGTATGTGTACATATATATAATAATATAGTATCCCACATAAATCGGCGAGCATATTACAACATATACCCCAACTTGGGTCGGTTCTAACTACTAGAACTGACCCATAAATCAAACGACAAAAAATATCATTACGATTTAAGGTACTGGATGCTTTACAATGGCTCATATAAAATATTAAGTTGAAACTGGTTACATCTCTCTTCGCCAGCCTCTAATATATCCCCATGAAACAGTTATCAGATAATATAACTTTTAGACCATGACTGGAAAAGGATTTGGTAAACATCAGTGGCCCATATAGCTGTTAGGCCTTAAAAATGAAAAGAGGACCCCCTAACGGGGCTTTAAAGCAGCCAATAAAAAACAAAATAAATGGTCAAAATGTAATTTTATTAGTATAAAAAAGGTAATGTAAAACGAGTAAATAGATTCTGTAGAGTCAGGACATGAACTGGATTACAATATTAAAGAAGCAAAAATAAAATAAAACACACAGCGGACAATGCCCGTTGTTGGGAACAATGTGCAATACAATGTATTGACCACAAGATCATAGATATTTGAATACTGACGCGTTTCGACCCTGTTTGGGTCTTCTTCAGAGGATGATTGTTAACTGTGGGAATATAAGCATGTATCAAACCAAATATAAAACTCAGCAATGACCGGCTTACATAAGTAACACAGCATATCTATCAAAATTGTATAATTACCAATCACAAGGTTTCCGATAGTTCAGAGTGTTCATGATGAAAAAGGGTATAGTCACTCCTGTGTCTTCTGTCTCCCCAGTAACCGGTCAGCTCCTCAAGAAGCAGATGGTAGACCAACCATGCCTTAAAGGGGTCACACATATATTACCCCCCCCACACACACGCGGGGGAGGAGGAGTGGGAAGGCGAATGGCGAGAGGCATACACTGCACCCAGGGTGGAGTGACGGTGATGCTAAAATTAGATTAAAAGCAGGAAATAAATAGTTTTCCTAAATAGGTGATGGTTTCCTTAGTTCAGAACAATTTTATAGTATTAAAATGTGGATGCAAAGGCATGTAGGGGAGCAGAGGTGTAGCAGAGGTAGACAAAGAAACAAAAGGGAAGGGAGGGGGGAAATGAGAAAAAAAGAAGAGTGGGGGGAAAAGAGAATGGGGAGGGGGAGGAAATGGGGGAGGAAAGACTGAATATGAAAGGTGAAAGCAGAGAAGTGAAAAAGGTGAGATAAGTGAGAGGGTGACATGGTGAAGCAGTCAAACACAGGATCCCCTGCGTCCCCTACAGAGGCATAAAGTAACAGTATTAGAGATGTTAGTACTAGCCATTAGGGATGAGCCGAACACCCCCCGGTTCGGTTCGCACCAGAACCCGCGAACGGACCGCAAGTTCGCACGAACGTTAGAACCCCATTGACGTCTATGGGACTCGAACGTTCGAAATCAAAAGTGCTCATTTTAAAGGCTAATTTGCATGGTATTGTCCTAAAAAGGGTGTGGGGACCCGGGTCCTACCCCAGGGGACATGTATCAATGCAAAAAAAACTTTTAAAAACGGCCGTTTTTTCGGGAGCAGTGATTTTAATGATGCTTAAAGTAAAAAAAAAAAGTGAAATATTCCTTTAAATATCGTACCTGGGGGGTGTCTATAGTATGCCTGTAAAGTGACGCGTGTTTCCCATGTTTAGAACAGTTCCTGCACCAAATGTCATTTTTAAAGGAAAAAATCTCATTTAAAACTGCTTGCGGGTTTAATGTCATGTCGGGTCATGGCAATATGGATGAAAATCAGTGAGACAAACGGCATGGGTACCCCCCAGTCCATTACCAGGCCCTTTGGGTCTTGTATGGATATTAAGGGGAACCCCGCACCCAAATTAAAATAAGGAAAGGTCCCTATATACTCTGAACAGCAGTATACAGGCGGTGCAAACAAGACAGGGACTGTAAGTTTGTTGTTAAGTAGAATCTGTTTGTAATTTTTGAACATTTTTAACGTGTTTAGCTCCAGCCAAAAAATCTTTTCTAAGCTTTTTGGAAAACATAGGGAAGGGTTATCACCCCTGTGACATTTGTTTTGCGTCTTTCCTCCTCTTCAGAAGATTTCACCTCACTTTTTTGACCCAATGAAAAATGTTTTTTGAAAATTTGGGTTTTTTTGTGGAACAAGGATTGGAAAGCATCAGTGGAAAGAAGAAATTGTTTTCCCATATTAACTCTTACAGGAGAGAATTTCCCTTCCTAGGGGTAGATTTCATCTCACTTCCTGTTGTCTCCTTCCGTTTGCAAGTAGGAGTCGTTTGTAAGTTAGATGTTTGAAAGTAGGGTCCTGCCCTATATACTCAGCAGAAATTTGGGCCTTAGGTGTTGCTGTGGCCAAAACACTGTAAGCCCTCACAGGGCCCTGCTGTGAAATATTAGATCAAGAATTGTAATTACATGCCCCTGTTGAACAGGAGCTGAAAAATTAGGCCTTAGGCACTGGTGCTGGTGCCACAACACTGCAACCCCTCACAGACACTCTAGTTGGAACGCAGGAACGAGCCCTGCTGCAAAGTATTGCATCAAAAATTGTAATTACACGCCCCTGTTAGACAGGGGCAGAAAAATTGGGCCTTAGGCACTGGTGCTGGTGCCACAACACTGCAACCCCTCACAGACACTCTAGTTGGAACGCAGGAACGAGCCCTGCTGCAAAGAATTGCATCAAAAATTGTAATTACACGCCCCTGTTAGACAGGGGCAGAAAAATTGGGTCTTAGGCACTGGTGCTGGTGCCACAACACTGCAACCCCTCACAGACACTCTAGTTGGAACGCAGGAACGAGCCCTGCTGCAAAGTATTGCATCAAAAATTGTAATTACACGCCCCTGTTAGACAGGGGCAGAAAAATTGGGCCTTAGGCACTGGTGCTGGTGCCACAACACTGCAACCCCTCACAGACACTCTAGTTGGAATGCAGGAACGAGCCCTGCTGCAAAGTATTACATCAAAAATTGTAATTACACGCCCCTGTTAAACAGGGGCTGAAAAATTGTGCCTTAGGCACTGGTGGTGGCGCCCAGAACCAAAAATGTATGATTGAGGAGGAAGAGGATAATTACTCAGGGATAGTCACTCAGCATCAGCATAGGCAGTCTTTGAAGGGATCTGAAAAAAATTATTCAGTTACATCAGCATCAGGTGCTTGGTAGCTGGTGGTGATCCAAGACTGATTCATTTTTATGAAGGTCAGCCGATCGACCGAGTCAGTGGACAGACGCACCCTGTGATCGGTTACCACGCCTCCAGCAGCACTGAATGTGCGTTCCGAAAGAACGCTGGATGCAGGACAGGCCAGTAGCTCAATTGCATACTGTGCAAGCTCTGGCCAGTGATCCATCCTCAAGACCCAGTAACCCAGAGGATTTTCGGTGGGAAAGGTGTCCAAGTCTGATCTTGCCCCTAGGTATTCCTGCACCATGTAAAACAGACGCTGGCGATGGTTGCTGGAACCGATCATACCTTGGGGCTGCGGACCAAAAAATTGTCTGAACGCATCGGTCAGACGGCCACCTTCTCCACCGCTCCTTCTTTGACTGACCGAAGCCTCAGCAACACGTTGTCCAGAAACAGGAGTTTGTAACCTCCCAGTCTCTGGGAACGCGTTGCACAGACCTTTCTGCAAGGCCTCCCGAAGATGTTTCATCCTCTGCTCCCTCTGCGATGGCAAGATAAGGTCCGCAACCTTACCCTTGTAACGTGGATCAAGGAGGGTTGCCAGCCAGTATTGGTCCTTCTCCTTGATACCACGAATACGAGGATCCTTACGCAGACTTTGCAGGATCAGGGAGGCCATGCAGCGTAGGTTTGCTGAGGCATTCGGTCCGGAGTCCTCTGGGTCACTAAGGACGACATGATCCGCAGCCACCTCCTCCCAGCCACGTACAAGCCCATGTGTTCCTTGGGACTGATCCCTTAAAGACTGCTGATGCTGAGTGCCAGGCTCCACCTCCATACTGACACAATCTTCCTCCTCCTCCTCCTCCTCCTCCTCCTCCTCGTCCTCTTCCTGTGTGATCGGCGGGCACGCAGGAACACTGTCTGGATAAAGGGGGCCTTGAGAGCTAAGGAAGTCCTCCTCTTCCTGCCTCTGTTCTGCCTCAAGTGCCCTGTCCATTATTCCACGCAGCGTGTGCTCCAACAGGTGGACAAGGGGGACAGTGTCACTGATGCATGCACTGTCAGTGCTCACCATCCTCGTGGCCTCCTCGAATGGTGACAGGACAGTGCATGCATCCCTGATCATGGCCCACTGGCGTGGGGAAAAAAAACCAAGGTCCCCTGACCCTGTCCTGGTGCCATAGTCGCACAGGTACTCATTGATGGCCCTCTGCTGCGTGTGCAGCCGCTGCAGCATGGCCAATGTCGAGTTCCACCTGGTGGGCATGTCACAGATTAGGCGGTTCTTGGGCAGGTTAAACTCCTTTTGGAGGTCCGTCAGCCGAGCACTGGCATTATATGACCGGCGGAAATGCACACAGACTTTCCTGGCCTGCCTCAGGACATCCTGTAAGCCCGGGTACCTGCCCAAGAACCGCTGCACCACCAAGTTAAGGACGTGAGCCAAACAGGGCACATGGGTCAGTTGTCCCTGTCGGAGGGCAGAGAGGAGGTTGGTGCCATTGTCGCAAACCACCATTCCTGCCTTAAGTTGGCGTGGCGTCAACCACCTCTGAACCTGCCCCTGCAGAGCTGACAGAACCTCTGCCCCAGTGTGGCTCCTGTCCCCCAAGCACACCAGCTCAAGCACCGCATGGCATCTTTTGGCCTGCGTACTTGCGTAGCCCCTTGAACGCCTACGGAGCACCGCTGGTTCCGAGGAAGAGGCCATGGAGGAAGAAGAAGAGGAGGGGGTGGAGGAGAGAGGTGTGTCACAATCAGCATTTTGGAGGCGTGGTGGCGGAACAACCTCCAACACTACTGCACCTTGTCCTGCATCCTTCCCAGCTGCCAGCAGAGTCACCCAATGCGCCGTGAAACTTAAGTAACGTCCCTGTCCATGCCTGCTGGACCATGAGTCAGCGGTAATATGCACCTTACCGCTGACCGCCCTGTCCAGCGAGGCATGGACATTGCCTTCCACATGCCGGTAGAAAAATCGCCTTCCGTGAGAAAAAGTGGCGTTTGGGTACCTGCCACTGAGGAACCGCACATTCCACAAACTCACGGAAGGGGGCAGAGTCTACCAACTGAAAAGGCAGCAGTTGAAGTGCTAGCAATTTTGCCAAGCTAGCATTCAACCGCTGGGCATGTGGATGGCTGGGAGCAAACTTCTTTCGGCGGTGCAGCAGCTGGGGCAGGGAAATTTCCCTGGTACAATCTGACGTCGGTGTACCAAAAGCAGATTGCCCACAAGTACTTGGCTGTGACACACCTAATTCTACACCTTCATTCCTCTCACTGCAGGTCTCAGAGAGGACTGAAGGTCTAGTGGGGTTGGAAATCTCAGCTGATGAGGAGCAAGGAGAGATCCTCTTTGTTCTTTGGTGTGGGTCTTTTAGATATGCTTGCCAACGAACTGCATGGCAGGTCAACATATGTCTGGTCAAGCATGTGGTACCCAAGCGGGAGATGTTTTGGCCACGCGAGATACGCTTGAGACATATGTTGCAAATAGCAGCGGTGCGATCTGATGCACTCGTCTCAAAAAAGGCCCACACCAAAGAACTTTTTGAATAACGCGCAGAGACTGCAGCGCCCTGCACATGTGGAGCTTTGGGGTGTGATGCAGTCAATGTGCTGCCCTTAGGCTGGCCCCTGGAGGGCATCCTGCCTCGTTGGTGATGTGCCGCCTCCTCCTCCTCCTCCTCTCTCCTATCAGGCACCCACGTTGAGTCAGTGACCTCATAATCCCCTCCCTCCTCATCACTGGAGCAAACCTGGCAGTATGCTGCAGCAGGGGGAGCATGACTGCCAGATTGCTGTCCTTCTTGGGCACCCCCTCTGTCCGTGCTCATGTTACTGCCTTCATCGAGCTCAGTATCATCATCAGAGCCTTCCAAACGCTGGGCATCCTCCTGGAGCATGTACCCAACACTGTGGTCAAACAGTTCGAGGGAATCCTCAGGAGGACATGGTGGAGCTAGGGAAGGAGTCACTGATGACATTGAGCTGAGGGAAGAGGCCGCTGCTTTGCCAGACAAAGCACCCTGGGCATGGGTGAGAGAGGATGAGGAGGATGAGGACGGCTTGGTCATCCACTCGACCAAGTTTTCTGCATGTTGCGGCTCAACACGGCCAGCTGCCGAAAAAAAGGCCAAGCGTGTCCCATGGCCACGGGCTGATGAGGATGCACCGTCTCCACGACCAGCACTAGACACAGAGCCTGCTTGCCCTCTCTTATTGGCTTGTGACTGTCTGCCTCTCCTTCTTGGCCTTCCGAACATACTAATGGCCTGTAGCTTGCACTAAGCTGGGATAGAACACCTGTAATTTTCTTCAGGTAGCTTTATATACTGTAACCAGACAAGCCTGCCTGTCAGTAGGAAGATAACAGGAACGGATCTAGCTGAACACTGTGAGCAGGACGCACTGACTGCACTAAATGTAAATAGCAGGAACAGATCTAGCTGAACACTGTGAGCAGGACGCACTGACTGCACTAAATGTAAATAGCAGGAACGGATCTAGCTGAACACTGTGAGCAGGACGCACTGACTGCACTAAATGTAAATAGCAGGAACGGATCTAGCTGAACACTGTGAGCAGGACGCACTGACTGCACTAAATGTAAATAGCAGGAACGGATCTAGCTGAACACTGTGAGCAGGACGCACTGCACTAAATGTAAATAGCAGGAACAGATCTAGCTGAACACTGTGAGTAGGACGCACTGCACTAAATGTAAATAGCAGGAACGGATCTAGCTGAACACTGTGAGCAGGACGCACTGCACTAAATGTAAATAGCAGGAACAGATCTAGCTGAACACTGTGAGCAGGACGCACTGCACTAAATGTAAATAGCAGGAACGGATCTAGCTGAACACTGTGAGCAGGACGCACTGCACTAAATGTAAATAGCAGGAACGGATCTAGCTGAACACTGTGAGCAGGACGAACTGCACTAAATGTAAATAGCAGGAACAGATCTAGCTGAACACTGTGAGCAGGACGCACTGCACTAAATGTAAATAGCAGGAACGGATCTAGCTGAACACTGTGAGCAGGACGCACTGCACTAAATGTAAATAGCAGGAACAGATCTAGCTGAACACTGTGAGCAGGACGCACTGACTGCACTAAATGTAAATAGCAGGAACGGATCTAGCTGAACACTGTGAGCAGGACGCACTGCACTAAATGTAAATAGCAGGAACGGATCTAGCTGAACACTGTGAGCAGGACGCACTGACTGCACTAAATGTAAATAGCAGGAACGGATCTAGCTGAACACTGTGAGCAGGACGCACTGCACTAAATGTAAATAGCAGGAACAGATCTAGCTGAACACTGTGAGCAGGACGCACTGCACTAAATGTAAATAGCAGGAACAGATCTAGCTGAACACTGTGAGCAGGACGCACTGCACTAAATGTAAATAGCAGGAACAGATCTAGCTGAACACTGTGAGCAGGACGCACTGCACTAAATGTAAATAGCAGGAACAGATCTAGCTGAACATTGTGAGCAGGACGCACTGACTGCACTAAATGTAAATAGCATGAACAGATCTAGCTGAACACTTTGAGCAGGACGCACTGCACTAAATGTAAATAGCAGGAACAGATCTAGCTGAACACTGTGAGCAGGACGCACTGCACTAAATGTAAATAGCAGGAACGGATCTAGCTGAACACTGTGAGCAGGACGCACTGCACTAAATGTAAATAGCAGGAACGGATCTAGCTGAACACTGTGAGCAGGACGAACTGCACTAAATGTAAATAGCAGGAACAGATCTAGCTGAACACTGTGAGCAGGACGCACTGCACTAAATGTAAATAGCAGGAACGGATCTAGCTGAACACTGTGAGCAGGACGCACTGCACTAAATGTAAATAGCAGGAACGGATCTAGCTGAACACTGTGAGCAGGACGCACTGCACTAAATGTAAATAGCAGGAACGGATCTAGCTGAACACTGTGAGCAGGACGCACTGCACTAAATGTAAATAGCAGGAACAGATCTAGCTGAACACTGTGAGCAGGACGCACTGCACTAAATGTAAATAGCAGGAACGGATCTAGCTGAACACTGTGAGCAGGACGCACTGCACTAAATGTAAATAGCAGGAACAGATCTAGCTGAACACTGTGAGCAGGACGCACTGCACTCAATGTAAATAGCAGGAACGGATCTAGCTGAACACTGTGAGCAGGACGAACTGCACTAAATGTAAATAGCAGGAACAGATCTAGCTGAACACTGTGAGCAGGACGCACTGCACTAAATGTAAATAGCAGGAACGGATCTAGCTGAACACTGTGAGCAGGACGCACTGACTGCACTAAATGTAAATAGCAGGAACGGATCTAGCTGAACACTGTGAGCAGGACGCACTGCATTAAATGTAAATAGCAGGAACAGATCTAGCCTAATCTAGCTAACTCAAATCAAATGACACTGTCTGTCTCTCTCTCTATCAGCACACCGGAACACACTACACAGGGCCGCCGTGCAGGCGGCCTTATATAGTGTGGGGCGTGTACTAAATCCCCTGAGCCATAATTGGCCAAAGCCACCCTGGCTTTGGCCAATTACAGCTCTCTCTACTGACGGCGCTGTGATTGGCCAAGCATGCGGGTCATAGTGCATGCTTGGCCAATCATCAGCCAGCAATGCACTGTGATGCCGCAGTGAATTATGGGCCGTGACGCGCCACACGAATTTGGCGCGAACGGCCCATAACGTTCGCAATTCGACGGACGGTCGAACAGCCGATGTTCGAGTCGAACATGGGTTCGACTCGAACACGAAGCTCATCCCTACTAGCCATGCACCAGTGCACGAGAACCGATGTGCAAAGTGAAGGAGACCAGCCGAGGCTGGAAGAAAAGAAAAAGAAAACAAAAGAGAAAAAGAAAAAGGAAAAAGAAAAAGAAAGAGAAAAGTGCAGTGATAGGGTGGAAAAGGGAGTGAATGAGAGTGAAGTGATAAGACATAGTTATGTGAGTAAGACCCTGCAGCAACAACCACCCACAGGATATTGTGAAATAAAGTGAATAAAACAATACAGAGTGAAAACAAAAACAAAAAGTGCAAGGTGTAAGTAAAATGAAGAGGTGTATAAAGTGACAGCAGTGCTTGTTACCTAGTGCTATGGACTGAAAAAGCTTGAATCGATTAATTCAGTTCTGAAACATATAGTATCAGCATAAGACATCAATTGGATACAAGAGAAGGTATAATAGTATAAAGCTCCTAATAGCAGTGGTCTACACCAGACCTGAGGAAAGGCAGTTCCAAATATTTCAGAGGTACTTACCACTCAATGCGAACGGTGGTTGTGTGCCTGCATATGCCAGGGTGAGGAGAGAATCAATGAGCCTCCCCCGTGCCCGGACTACTTTATAAGGAAGTGCTAATTAATAGGCTCGTCAGGTGCGGGTGCCTCGCCGCTCCCCTCCCCCCCACCCACCCAGAGAGGGAAGAGCAACACAAAGGTGTGCTCGCTGTGTGACCCCCCCGGCGTTCCGGAAGAGCAATAGCTCTCGGGTCCCCTGTCGCTTCCGCCGCAACCGACGTGATGTCACGCGCATGCGCACCATGTCGTGCTCGTACGCACGGGGTCTGGAAGGGATCCGGGACGCCGCTGGCAGGCAAGAAGCGATCCAGGTGCTGACACCTAGTGGGCGCATTATAGAGACGCAGGGCCCAAGCGTCTCCTCTCTTGTCCTGCCAGGAAGGCATGTGTGGCGTAACTCCGCCCCCTAAAGTAGAGCACAACCCATCAAGGGGAGACAAAAGAATAAACAGGAGGAAGAAAAAGACAAGATGGTTATAAATAATATTAAAGACATCCACATCTGCTATCGTCAAAACATTCACTAGACGTCTTGTGTAGGATATACTCGGTCCTTATTGACCTTAATAGTATGCACCGTATTGCACAATATTACAATCACATTTAAATACGTTGCATAACCTACAATGACACAGATCATTATAATGTTAAATAGAAAAAACAGAATAAGAAAGCTTTGAATCAAATAATAAAAGAATTGTAAACTGTTTCTCCAGGGCTGTATTGTATAGAGAATGGGAGGGTTGGACAAAGACAAATGCCTGCTTTTATACATTATACTTCAAACGGGAGAGTATGTCCCACTATCATGGATATTGGGAGTGTTAGTGGTCAGTTTATTGGCTGGGCAGTAGCCCAAGCACAGGTAGACCATGAGGTGAAAAAACATGGTTTCCCCTGTTGGGGAATTGACGCCGATATTAGAGGGAATTTTGTTGAAAAGAAAAAAGAGAGGATATATACATATATATATATATATATATATATGTAAACATGCATACGCGCATATATACATACGCATATACATACATACATACATAATAGTAAAAAATTCCTTCTAGTTAGTTCATTGTGTCTTGCCAGAAGAGAACCCCTGAAGGAAGGGAGCAAATGAAATGGATTCATTGAGGCCTGGTGGAGAGGTGGCCTGTAACTGGAATACCCATCTCTGCTCTTTCTGTAGCAGAGACTTATTCCAATCGCCACCTCTAGTTGGAATGTGCATTCTGCATAGGGCCACAAAAGTGACTCTTGGGGTCCTATAGTTGTGTGTTGAGATCACATGTCTCCCAATGGGGAGGTATGGATTTCTTTCACACATAGTAGGCGCCACATTCGCATTCCATGAGATATACTATTCCCCGTGTATGGCAGTTTACAAATTGTGTGGGAGTAAATGTATTTCCATTGGGAAGAACAAAGGTTTTGTCTTTTTTGATAAACGTACAATATGAACAGTGTCCACAGGGGAAGGAGCCTACTATGGAACAGTGTTTTAGTCTCCCATTCTCATTGGTGTATTCGCTCTGGACAAGCTTATCTCGTAGTGATGTAGCTCTTCTATAGGTTATGGTAGGATGCGTATGGACAAACTCGCGCAGTTTGGGATCATCCGTGGGGATGCTCCAATGACGTTGAATGATTTTATTGATAGCTCTGTGTTGTCGCGAATAGCGCATAATGATAGGGTCATATTGCCCTCATGGCTCTTAGGGGGCTTTGATTTAAATAGCAGCTGGGGTCTAGATTGACCTATGGCTTGATTGTATGCCTTCTTAAGACAGGAGCGACTATATCCCCTTGCTAGCAGTCGGCTTTGAAGCCCCTGGGCTTCTTTTTAAAAAGAGCATCGTTCGAACAATTGCGACGAAGGTGCAGATATTGTCCGTAGGGGATTGAGGACTTAAGTGGTGTCGGGTGGAAGCTGTCCGAGTGGAGAACCGTATTGCCAGCGGTTGTCTTTCGGAAAAGGGTGCTGGATAACTTTCTTTCAGCATTGACAGAAACGGAGACATCTAAAAATGTGACCCTGTGGAGATCATATGTCATTGTGAATCTCAAATTACGTTCATTTGTGTTGATCTGATTCAGAAATTCGATTAATTTGGCCTCGGGTCCCTCCCAGATGACGAAGACGTCGTCAATATACCTCAGCCATTTGGTTATATGGCTGGTGTATATGACAAGGCCCTCGTCCACCAGGAGGGACTTCTCCCACTCCCCCAGGTACAGGTTGGCGTAGGAGGGGGCACAACAGGTCCCCATAGCCACACCCTGTACCTGGAGGTAGTGGGAGTTATCGAAGCAAAAATGGTTGTGGTATAGTATGTATTGCAAACCCTTCAGAATGAACTCGATCAATGCCGGATCGTACTGTGATTGTTGTTGCAGGGTCCTCTGTACTGCAGCCAAGCCCAAAGGATGGGGAATGCTGCTATACAGTGCCTCAATGTCAATGGTCACCAGAATGGCATTTTCTGGTATTCTTAACTCGTTGATAAGTTGTAAAAATTGTATTGTGTCCTTCACAAATGAGGGCAGGGACAGAACAAGGGGTTGCAGATGAGCGTCGATAACCCGACTTAAATTCTCGGATATCGCCTCATTGCCTGAGACAATGGGACAACCTGTAAGTTTTGTAGAGTTTTTATGAATCTTGGGTAGGCTATAGAAAGTAGCCACCCTGGGGTGTGAAGTCCTAAAGAATTCATAAGTGTTTTTGGTAATTGCTCCTGTGTGAAATGCCCGATCAACCATGCTGTAAAAGCTGGAATTATATTGGTTGATACTAAGGGCCGAAATTGGTTTGTACCATTCCTTGTTCTTTAGAATCTCCAGACACATAGAAACGTAGTCGTCGTTGTTCATGACGACCACGTTGCCCCCTTTGTCTGAGGGTTTTATTACAATTTTGGGATTTTTTGTGAGGCGATTGGGGGCTTGATTTTCATCGTACGAAAGATTTGTAGGCTTAGATTTGGTTTGTGGAAGTTTGCTTATATCTCGAATGGTCTGCTTTAGAAATATTGCCACATTGGGATTGATGCTTGAAGAGGGAAATGTGGTAGAGGCGTTTTTAAACATCAATAGGGGATTTGAAGTCGATCTGTCGGCCTCCTGCAGTAAGGCGTCCAGATCGATTTGGTCTATTAGGTCCACCGTATTATTTTCTTGATAAAGAAGGGTTAGATCACGTAAGGCCTTACATTCCTTCATACTAAGGGGAGGTCCCTCCACAGTGTCAACATCAGAGTCATCTTTCGCATGCACCAGGAGGGACTTCTCCCACTCCCCCAGGTACAGGTTGGCGTAGGATAATAATACAATAATAGCAATAAGTTGTAGATCAGTAATTGTTTCAAAGACATCAAAGTTCTGTTCTGGGCAAAAGGTTAGTCCACGGGAAAGAAGTTGTATCTCAGTTGGTGAGAGATTGGTAGAGGATAAATTAATTACACTTAGATGGTTTGTTGGATCCGTACCACAAAGGGGTCCAGGCCCCTGCCTGTTTTGTTGGTTTGCGGGGACCCTGGTCCCCGAGCCAAGTTTAAAGCTTTTTGTGGGGCTGCTTTTATTGGGCCTGTAGAGGGATTAGAATGTTTGTGGGGTTCCTGTGGCGATGAGGTACTGATGTTAGGTTCAGAGGTAACTGTCTGACCTACATCAGGGAGATGTTCTTTAATTACCACCTGGTCAGTTTGAACGTCATGGGGAACCGATTGTACAGAGACGGTGTCCATTGCCCGTTTCTTAGGATCATGTTCGGGAGAGTTCCTAAAGCTGCAATCTCTTTTTTGTTGTTGTTTATTGCGTACTTGACCACGTTGAGAGGAATTTTTTGGATCAAATCCATGGACAGAAGGTGTCCGAGATTTTGCAGTTTGAGTATTGTCTTTGGGTTCCTGACGCGGATGATTATTTGATGAAAACCCATAGTTTTTCCATCTGTAGGCCCGTCCCTCCGAAAAGGTGTGTTTGTCTCTCCAAAACTGCGTTTCCTTATTGTGTAAGATGTTTTTGTTAAAGGCTGATAGATTTTCCTCCAAGAGAGTCTGAGATTTAGAAAATAGGGGGTGTTGGGCATGTTGGATCAATGCTTGTTCCAATTTGCTGATAGCAACATCTAGGAGAGCGATTTGTTTGTTATATTCCCTGAAGAGGATGGACATCATCTCCCGGGAACACAATTTAAGATTGGCCTCCCATTCGGCCTTACACTCCTCACTTATAAGGTCGACATTGGGGAAAATTTGGACACGCAGTCCATAAGGATTGATCTGCTCCTCAATATATCTGCCAAACGTTTTAATGTGCCAGAAGAGGGCAGATTTCCTTTCAAGTACTTTAGTTAATTTTTAAAATAATGATGCAATAGATAAGGTTTTTTGGTCTCCCTGTTCAAAGGAGTCCTCATATTGGGTCATTAAGTTGGCCCAATCAACCCCTGTAAATTTACTCATCCTGGGTGGAGGTATTACAGCCTACCTGTACCTGAAGTGGATCTAAGAAGGGTAAAGAGGAAAAGAAGAGAAAACTTGTACCACAATCATATACAAAACCTTGGAAGCAGTTCACAGTTCATGTCTTGACTTGAGTGTCAGAGAAGCGGGGAGAGGGGTGTTTAACCACCCTATGTTTCAAAAGAATAATCAACAGGAGACACTCACATGAGTACAGACCAATGGGCTGCGCACCCCATAAAGATGCATAAAAATGAAAAGAGGACCCCCTAATGGGGCTTTAAAGCAGCCAATAAAAAACAAAATAAATGGTCAAAACGTAATTTTATTAGTATAAAAAAGGTAATGTAAAACGAGTAAATAGATTCTGACCTGTAGAGTCAGGACATGAACTGGATTACAATATAAAAGAAGCAAAAATAAAATAAAACACACAGCGGACAATGCCCGTTGTTGGGAACAATGTGCAATACAATGTATTGACCACAAGATCATAGATATTTGTAACCTGATGCGTTTCGACCCTGTTTGGGTCTTCTTCAGAGGATGATTGTTAACTGTGGGAATATAAGCATGTATCAAACCAAATATAAAACTCAGCAATGACCGGCTTACATAAGTAACACAGCATATCTATCAAAATTGTATAATTACCAATCACAAGGTTTCCGATAGTTCAGAGTGTTCATGATGAAAACAGGTATGTATAGTCACTCCTGTGTCTTCTGTCTCCCCAGTAACCGGTCAGCTCCTCAAGAAGCAGATGGTAGACCAACCATGCCTTACGAGGGGTCACACATATATTACCCCCCACACACACGCGGGGGAGGAGGAGTGGAAAGGCGAATGGCGAGAGGCATACACTGTACCCAGGGTGGAGTGACGGTGATGCTAAAATTAGATTAAAAGCAGGAAATAAATAGTTTTCCTAAATAGGTGATGGTTTCCTTAGTTCAGAACAATTTGATGGTATTAAAATGTGGATGCAAAGGCATGTAGGGGAGCAGAGGTGTAGCTGAGGTAGACAAAGAAACAAAAGGGAAGGGAGGGGGGAAATTAGAAAAAAAAAGAAGAGTGGGGGGAAAAGAGAATGGGGAGGGGGAGGAAATGGGGGAGGAAAGACTGAATATGAAAGGTGAAAGCAGAGAAGTGAAAAAGGTGAGATAAGTGAGAGGGTGACATGGTGAAGCAGTCAAACACAGGATCCCCTGCGTCCCCTACAGAGGCATAAAGTAACAGTATTAGAGATGTTACTTTCAAAATGTTTTTATTTTCAATTGCGTCATACAAATTATGCATTAACATATTTAGATTGCACAGGAGGGAACGCCTCCTCGAACATGAGACATAAAGGTTACAATTTGAGTGAGAAAATAACAGATGGTATACGGTTTCTTCGCCTCAAGGGCTGGTGGTGGGGACAGCCTGAGATATATCATTAACTAAGCTTTAAAAAAGCAGTCTCCATGTTTTGCCCCTAACACAGCACAGGATCTTTCCCCATCCCCGGCACCCCTGACGGGATCTAGCTGTGCCAGGTGGGGAAATCTCCTTACTTCTCCTTTGCCCATTTAGTCTGAGCCATCAGGAGTGTTAAGGGGTTATGAGTCCCCGTAAGCTAGGTAATTTACCGTATGGTAACTTTCCATTGAATTGCAACCAGATAGTTAACTAAAGTGGGATAGAAGACAGGAAGAAGAGTTGAAAGAGAAGGAGAGAAGAGTGAGGAGGGAGGTGGGGTGGGGGGGCTCTTGAAGGTGGGTGGGGAGGGAGAAGGAGTGCCTTTGTGTACCTCTAGTAATACTGAGGGATGAAGTAGTCTAGGTGTGGGTTAGGTGTTGATGCGCACCTGAACCCCTGGTATGAGGGAGGTTCCCATATATTGGGCCCAAGGTTCCCATATTGTTTGGAATTTCTTGGAGGTGTTTGACGTGATGCTATAAAGTTTTTCTTGGGCCATAATCCATGAAACCTTCCTTTTTACTGCATTGAACGAGGGCCTCGGCTGTTTCAAGGCTTTGGCAATGGAGATTTTAGTGCCCAGTAATATAAAGTTGATCAGTGTTTGGTTAGCCTTAGAAATTCCAGGAAGGTTAACATTAAGAATAGCCACCTCTGGGGACCTAGGGATCTGGCAAGTCGTCACCTTGTAAATCGTAGAGAAAACTTTCCTCCAAAAAGTGCGTAGTTTGGGGCATTCCCACCAAATGTGGGCCATTGTGCCCAGGTGTTGACATCCTCTGAAACATAGGGGGTTCGCCGAGGGATAGATTGCTGCTAACCTGGTAGGGGTCATGTACCATCTGGTTATCAGTTTGATGCTTGCCTCCATCAAAGAGATGTTCTGGATCCCCTTAAAGGATTTAGTTAGAGCTGCTTGCCAAATCTCTATGTCCCTGCTGCATTGGAAGTCGGCCTCCCAGGCCTGCATGTATGTGGTTTTGTCCGTTGGGTAAGTGAGGGCCGAATAAATCACAGATATGCCTCCCCTCTGCTCCATGGCTTGTCCGCACCATTGTTCGTATGTAGTAAATTTAGGGGGGAGCGGTTTCTCCTGCCAAATTGAGTGTAGAAAGTGAGTGATTTGGTGAAAACGGAATTGTTCCGAATCCGGAAGGTCTAGGTGTTTGATACAGAATTTGAGAGTGATTGGTCCATTGGGGGTGAAGAAGTGCCCTATCCGGTATAGCCCTTTGTCCAGCCACCATTTGAATGCTGAGATGTCAAGTCCAGGTGGAAAGTCAGGGTTGTGGAATAAGTGCGCTAGGGGACAACCTGTGGAGACCAGGGCTGTGGAGTGTCGGAGGGAGTCCCAAAGGGCGCAGGAGTGGGATAAAGTGGGTGATAGGATGGGTGGCCTAGATTTAGTCGGGCACCAAAGTATATAGTCTAGTGTATGTTTGGGGGTGGCCTGTCTTTCAATATTTACCCAATCTGGTTTTTCATACCGTGAGTAGATTGAGGATAGTTGGGCTAATCTAGCCGCTAAGTAGTATTTATGTAGATTTGGAAGACCCAGCCCTCCCTTTCGTCTGTGAAGGAATAGGGTGCTCTGAGGGATACGATATCCTTTCTTACCCCAGATAAACTGGAGAATTTTACTCTGTAAAGCTCTTAGGTGATCTTTCCTGATTGGGATAGGGAGGGAGCGGAAGAAGTAGAGGAGCCTGGGGAGTAAGGTCATCTTAATGGAGTTGATCCGACCCAGCCAGGATAGTTCATGTTTTGACCATGTAGTAAGGTCAGCCTCCAGTTTCCTAAAGAGAGAAGGGTAATTTTGTGCATATAGAGTTTCCGTCGTGGCCGTCAATGTGATACCTAGGTAGCTAATGGAGGTGTCGCCCCATTTAAAGTGGAAGGATTGTTTTAGAAAGTCAACTGTTTGTGGTGGTAACGATACATTAAGGGCTTGAGATTTGGCGAAAATGACTTAGAGTCCAGAAATTTTAGCAAAGTTCCTCAACATTAGGCAGAGGTTAGGTAGTGTAGTGAGGGGGGATGTCAGGAAAAGGAGGATGTTGTCGGCGAAAAGCCCACATTTGTGCGTCTGGTCTCCACAGGTCACCCCCTTTATGTCCGGGTTCTGTCGGATTGCGATCGCTAAGGTTTCTATGGCTATTGCGAAGATTAGGGGGGATAGAGGACACCCTTGTTTAGTGCCACGTAAAATGTCTATTGATTTGGAGTAATGTCCCTGGAGGCGTATTTGGGCCTTTGGTTGTGAGTAGAGAGCATGCAGAATTCCCAGGAAACGGTCGCCAAATCCCCATCTCTCCAGCACGGTAAAGATATATTGCCAGGAGACCGTGTCAAAGGCCTTCTGCAGATCTAATGATAGAAGGAATCCCGATTGGTTTGCCCCCCCTTCCCAGTTAGTTTGAAGAATCGAGGTGATATCTATTGCTCTCCTTATTTGGTCAGGACCCTGTCTCCCGGGTATGAATCCTACTTGGTCCTTATGTATATATTGAGTAATAAAGGATGACAGCCTGTTGGCCATTATTTTGGTGAGTATATTTAGGTCATTGTTGATGAGTGAGATCGGTCTGTAATTGCTAACGTCTTCGTGGTTTTTGTCAGGTTTGGGTATGACCGTGATTAAGGCGGTATTGAGGTGGATATCAAGGGGGGTTCCATTGGTTTTGTAGTTAAAGAAGGAGGTCAGGTGAGGTGCCAGTATGGCTGCAAAAGATTTCTAGTATGCTACCGAAAGACCATCAGGACCTGGAGCCGACCCCCCTCTTAGATCTTTTATGACCCCCAAAACCTCCTCCTCTGTGATGGGTATTTCCATCTTTTGTTTGTGGGTATCTTTTAGGGATGGTAGGGAGATACCCTCTAGGAACTGAGGGATTAAGTTCGCGTTTGGTATATTTGTTTGGCTATATAATTTAGAGTAGAAACCCCGAAAGGCTTCTAGAATCTTTGAAGGGTTGGTCATGGGGGGTTGCCCATTTATATTAAGCTTTATGTGCAGCCCATAACGTTTCTGGAGAAATGTCCTCTGATTTATTGAGTTTAAAGTATTCTTGTAGGGCTTTTTCGAGTTCAATGACCCTGATGGGATCAGATAATAGTGACTCATTCAGTCTCCAATGTCCCCTGGGTCCGCCCAGGGGGCCAGTTTTGAGTGATATGGTGACTATGGAGTGGTCCGAAAGGGCCGACTCTCTGATTTGAGCTCTGTGGATCAGGGGAAGAAAAGTGGATGGGGTCAGAATGTGGTCAATCCTCGCATAGGTGTTATAAGGTGAAGAGTAATGGGTATAGTCCCTTTTGTTGGGATTAAGTTCCCTCCAAGTGTCAGCTAAGCCGTGGGCATGGATTATTTTTGCGATCCTGAGGCTCTCCTTGGTGGGTCGTGTTAGTTGGGTCGATAGGGGTTTAGATTTGTCCAAACCCTGATCGAACGCTGCGTTCGAGTCTCCACCAAAGATGACCATTCCCTCTCAAAAAATTTTGCTTGACCTCTATTTGGGGCATAGTAGAAGACCAGGGAATACAGGTGGTCCCCCACTGTGCCTTTGACCAGGATGAACCTGCCCTCTGGGTCGGCGAATTCAGAGATCTTTACAAATTTAAGATGTTTGGAAACAATGATTGCAACTCCCTTCGTTTTGTTGTCAGCGCTCGCTAAGAAGAACTGTGGGAAGTGAGGGTGTAGATACTTAGGGCTATACCGGGAGGGGAAGTGCGTTTCTTGCAGCATAACAATGTCTAGCTTGAGGTGTTTGTAATAATCGAGGACCTTTCTCCTCTTAATCTGGGAATTGATTCCCTGGATATTGTGGGAGGCTATGCGGAGTTCATCTGTGGGGTTATTAGCCATGGAGCAGATGGAGTGCAGTGCAACGGTCCTCACTTACCCTTTGATGTGGGGGAACCCGGGTCTTAGGATGATGGTCATTCAGTCTTCTTGGTGGGAAGATATCAGGGACTTTCGTGGGGGTGTGTGTGGTATCTGAAACACAAAATGTGATTAGGTACATTGTAGTGCACATGGAGGAGGGGAGGGGGAGAAGGATAGCAGAGAAAAGGTCTCCTAGAAAAGAAAGGAAAGACGCAGGGAAGGAGAAATCCCCTATGTCTTTAAAAAAAAAATGGAGTGTGTCTGGCCCATCTGGGCTCAAGCAACCTAGCCCCCAGAGACCTACGGGTGTCTAAGGGTTAGGTGGGTGTGCATGTGTTTCCTCACGAAACCGAACGCCCAACAGAAAACTTGTTTCCTTGAGGGAAAAAAGAAAAAGAGCAAGTAAAAACAAAGAAAATTTTAAACTATTACCGGTGACTATCAGGTTTTCACAACAGTGTGGCTAACTAGTGGCCCTAAGCCTACGCCCAGTGTAGTTTCCTTCTAGGTCTTCATTAACTTGCTATCACAGCAAAGCGTCCATAGACTAGACTTATATAAATCCCTAGTCCTGGGGGTGAAAATCCCACTCCCCCCCCTCATAGCTAGGCGTGAGGGTACCTTCCCTCTCAATCCGGAGAGGTACAGCTCCCTTGTGCTTAGTAGATATGGCAATGGGCCAGTAAAAAGCAGCAAAAACTAAAGAGGGAAGATTTGAACAAAAACCTAAGAAACCCCTCCTTGGAACCAGCAAAACACAAAAAAACCCAAAAAATTCTGATAAGTCAGAAAACGTAGCCCGGTTGGCTAGCCTGCCTAATGAATAGGCACGGGGGGATCCCCTATATTCATGGGGGTGATCAAACCATTCCCCACTTCACAGTCGGGATAGAAGCGATGCAGTTCACATCATCACTGGCTTCATGTTTGGTTGTTGTCTTTGGCCTTCTTTGCTTTTCCTGTTGACCACACGGGAGATTGAGGGCTGGTGGGGGTCTGTCATTTGTTGGAGTTGGTCCCGGCGTTGGTTGTGTCCATTTCGGCTTCCTGGGAGATGATTTTCAGGTGCAGGAGAAGTTTTTCACCTTCTGGGAGGGAGGAGAAGGCATATTGTTTCCCCTTGACGGAGAATTTAACCGCAAACGGGAAGGCCCACTTGTATTTCACGTCTCTTTGGGTGAGAGCGAGAAGCAGGGGCTTCAATGATCTCCTCTTCTGGATCGTAGAGGGTGAGAGGTCAGCGAAGATCTGCACTGGGTGTCCCATACACTGCACGGAGTGAGAGGACCTGGCCTGTCTCATCACTTCCTCTTTAACTGTGTAGTGGTGTGGCTTAGCGATAATATCTCTTGGGGTGCCGTCTTTTCTGGGGGGCCCTAAGGCTCTGTGTGCCCTGTCCAATTCAAGGCGTTGAGAGGAGATATTAGGGATTAGCTGTTTAATCAGGTCTTGGACTGCTTCTGGGACATTAAGAATTGTTTCCGGTAGGCCACGGATTCTGATGTTATATCGTCTTGACCTATTCTCGAGTTCGTCAATACGAGCCATTGCTAGGTCTAATTGATCTTGCACAGTGCTGATGTGCTGCGATTGTTGGTTAGTGATAGCTATAGTGTCCTCCATTTTGTGTTCGATTGCATCGATTCGGGCCCCTAAATTAATAAAGTCTGCCTTCAGGTCCCCTGTAATTTTTGTTGCTGTTTGAGCCAGGCCTCTGTCCAAAAGTTCAGAGAATCTATGGAAGAGGGAGTCTATGTGAAACGCTGGGACACTGGCAGGGAAGGCATGTGGAGGGAGGCCTGAGTGACCTGAGGCAGATCCCATGGGGGACAGAGGACCTTCACAGAGGGAGCGATCCTGCAGGGATCCTGTAGAGGCTGGAGAAGGGGTCAGCAGAGGAGGGTAGCCCGGTTGTCTTCCTGGGGTGAAGTGAGGGGGAATGTGGAGCTGCTCTGACCTGTAGTCCGCCGGGCCTGTGGCGCTGAGATCCTGTGTCTGTGCCTGTGTAGCGGCGACCATCTTGGGCGTCTCAGCTGTACCTGCTCTCTCCAATTGTGGCCACAGGTTTCGTTTTACCGGGGCCCCGGTCATATGGGGGTGTAGCTGGGACCTTGGGGAACGTCTCCAGATGCTTTGGTTTTGCTGATGTGCCCTGTGGTTAGTGCTATGGGCGCCGGAGGTTCGTGAGGGAGCGGAGCTCTAGGCGTTAGTGGCCATCTTGCGAGCCCCGCGCATGCGCACCTCCGTATTAGAGATGTTAGTACTAGCCATGCACCAGTGCACGAGAACCGATGTGCAAAGTGAAGGAGTCCAGCCGAGGCTGGAAGAAAAGAAAAAGAAAACAAAAGAGAAAAAGAAAAAGGAAAAAGAAAGAGAAAAGTGCAGTGATAGGGTGGAAAAGGGAGTGAATGAGAGTGAAGTGATAAGACATAGTTATGTGAGTAAGACCCTGCAGCAACAACCACCCATAGGATATAGTGAAATAAAGTGAATAAAACAATACAGAGTGAAAACAAAACCAAAAAGTGCAAGGTGTAAGTAAAATAAAGAGGTGTAAAAAGTGACAGCAGTGCTTGTTACCTAGTGCTATGGATCGGAAAAGCTTGAATCGATTAATTCAGTTCTGAAACATATAGTATCAGCATAAGACATCAATTGGATACAAGAGGAGGTATAATAGTATAAAGCTCCTAATAGCAGTGGTCTACACCAGACCTGAGGAAAGGCAGTTCCAAATATTTCAGAGGTACTTACCACTCAATGCGAGCGGTGGTTGTGTGCCTGCATATGCCAGGGTGAGGAGAGGATCAATGAGCCTCCCCTGTGCCCGGACTACTTTATAAGGAAGTGCTAATTAATAGGCTCGTCAGGTGCGGGTGCCTCGCCGCTCCCCCCCACCCACCCAGAGAGGGAAGAGCAACACAAAGGTGTGCTCGCTGTGTGACCCCCCCGGGGTTCCGGAAGAGCAATAACTCTTGGGTCCCCCGTCGCTTCCGCTGCAACCGACGTGAGGTCACGCGCACCATGTCGCGCGCGTGCGCACGGGGTCTGGAAGGGATCCGGGACACCGCTGGCAGGCAAGAAGCGCCCGACCCAGGTGCTGACACCTAGTGGGCGCATTATAGAGACGCAGGGCCCAAGCGTCTCCTCTCTTGTCCTGCCAGGAAGGCATGTGTGGCGTAACTCCGCCCCCTAAAGGAGAGCACAACCCATGAAGGGGAGACAAAAGAATAAACAGGAGGAAGAAAAAGACAAGATGGTTATAAATAATATTAAAGACATCCACATCTGCTATCGTCAAAACATTCACTAGACGTCTTGTGTAGGATATACTCGGTCCTTATTGACCTTAATAGTATGCACCGTATTGCACAATATTACAATCACATTTAAATACGTTGCATAACCTACAATGACACAGATCATTATAATGTTAAATAGAAAAAACAGAATAAGAAAGCTTTTGAATCAAATAATAAAATTGTAAACTGTTTTTTCAGGGCTGTATCGTATAGAGAATGGGAGGGTTGGACAAAGACAAATGCCTGCTTTTATACATTATACTTCAAACGGGAGAGTATGTCCCACTATCATGGATATTGCGAGTGTTAGTGGTCAGTTTATTGGCTGGGCAGCAGCCCAACCACAGGTAGACCATGAGGTGAAAAAACATGGTTTCTCCTGTTGGGGAATTGACACCGATATTAGAGGGAATTTTGTTGAAAAGAAAAAAGAGAGGATATATACATATATATATATATGTGTAAACATGCATACGCGCATATATACATACGCATATACATACATACATAATGGTAATGTGACCCCTAACACACATAGTTGCAGGATCTAGGAAATTGGAAATAAAAAATTCCTTCTAGTTAGTTCCTTGTGTCTTACCAGAAGAGAATCCCTGAAGGAAGGGAGCGAATGAAATGGATTCATTGAGGCCTGGTGGAGAGGTGGCCTGTAACTGAAATATCCATCTCTGCTCTTTCTGTAGCAGAGACTTATTCCAATCGCCACCTCTAGTTGGAATGTGCATTCTGCATAGGGCCACAAAAGTGACTCTTGGGGTCCTATAGTTGTGTGTTGAGATCACATGTCTCCCAATGGGGAGGTATGGATTCCCCACTTGCATGCTGTATACATGTTGGGAAATACGCTTCCAAAATTCCTGCCTGGTCTTTCCCACTTAGTAGGCGCCACATTCGCATTCCATGAGATATACTATTCCCCGTGTATGGCAGTTTTCAAATTGTGTGGGAGTAAATGTATTTCCATTGGAAAGAACAAAGGTTTTGTCTTTTTTGATAAACGTACAATATGAACAGTGTCCACAGGGGAAGGAGCCCACTATGGAACAGTGTTTAAGTCTCCCATTCTCATTGGTGTATTCGCTCTGGACAAGCTTATCTCGTAGTGATGTAGCTCTTCTATAGGTTATGGTAGGATGCGTATGGACAAACTCGCGCAGTTTGGGATCATCCGTGAGGATGCTCCAATGACGTTGAATGATTTTATTGATAGCTCTGTGTTGTCGCGAATAGCGCATAATGATACGGGTCATATTGCCCTCAAGGCTCTTAGGGGGCTTTGATTTAAATAGCAGCTGGGGCCTAGATTGACCTATGGCTTGATTGTATGCCTTCTTAAGACAGGAGCGACTATATCCCCTTGCTAGCAGTCGGCTTTGAAGCCCCTGGGCTTCTTTTTTAAAAAGAGCATCGTTCGAACAATTGCGTCGAAGGCGTAGATATTGTCCGTAGGGGATTGAGGACTTAAGTGGTGTCGGGTGGAAGCTGTCCGAGTGGAGAACCGTATTGCCAGCGGTTGTCTTTCGGAAAAGGGTGCTGGATAACTTTCTTTCAGCATTGACAGAAACGAAGACATCTAAAAATGTGACACTGTGGAGATCATATGTCATCGTGAATCTCAAATTAAGTTCATTTGTGTTGATCCGATTCAGAAATTCGATTAATTTGGCCTCGGGTCCCTCCCAGATGACGAAGACGTCGTCAATATACCTCAGCCATTTGGTTATATGGCTGGTGTATATGACAAGGCCCTCGTCCACCAGGAGGGACTTCTCCCACTCCCCCAGGTACAGGTTGGCGTAGGAGGGGGCACAACAGGTCCCCATAGCCACACCCTGTACCTGGAGGTAGTGGGAGTTATCGAAGCAAAAATGGTTGTGGTATAGTATGTATTGCAAACCCTTCAGAATGAACTCGATCAATGCCGGATCGTACTGTGATTGTTGTTGCAGGGCCCTCTGTACTGCAGCCAAGCCCAAAGGAAGGGGAATGCTGCTATACAGTGCCTCAACGTCAATGGTCACCAGAATGGCATTTTCTGGTATCCTTAACTCGTTGATAAGTTGTAAAAATTGTATTATGTCCTTCACAAATGAGGGCAGGGACAGAACAAGGGGTTGCAGATGAGCGTCGATAACCCGACTTAAATTCTCGGATATCGCCCCATTGCCTGAGACAATGGGACGACCTGTAAGTTTTGTAGAGTTTTTATGAATCTTGGGTAGGCTATAGAAAGTAGCCACCCTGGGGTGTGAAGTCCTAATGAATTCATAAGTGTTTTTGGTAATTGCTCCTGTGTAAAATGCCCGATCAACCATGCTGTAAAAACTGGAATTATATTGGTTGATACTAAGGGCCGAAATTGGTTTGTACCATTCCTTGTTCTTTAGAATCTCCAGACACATAGAAACGTAGTCGTCGTTGTTCATGACGACCACGTTGCCCCCTTTGTCTGAGGGTTTTATTACAATTTTGGGATTTTTTGTGAGGCGATTGGGGGCTTGATTTTCATCGTACGAAAGATTTGTAGGCTTAGATTTGGTTTGTGGAAGTTTGCTTATATTTCGAATTGTCTGCTTTAGAAATATTGCCACATTGGGATTGATGCTTGAAGAGGGAAATGTGGTAGAGGCCTTTTTAAACATCAATAGGGGATTTGAAGTCGATCTGTCGGCCTCCTGCAGTAAGGCGTCCAGATCGATTTGGTCTATTAGGTCCACCGTATTGTTTTCTTGATAAAGAAGAGTTAGATCACGTACGGTCTTACATTCCTTCATACTAAGGGGAGGTCCCTCCACAGCGTCAACATCAGAGTCATCTTTCGCATGCAAGTATTTCAATATTAGCTTGCGTGCAAACAGTTGTAGATCAGTAATTGTTTCAAAGACATCGAAGTTCTGTTCTGGGCAAAAGGTTAGTCCACAGGAAAGAAGTTGTATCTCAGTTGGTGAGAGATTGGTAGAGGATAAATTAATTACACTTAGACGGTTTGTGGGATCCGTACCACAAAGGGGTCCAGGCCCCTGCCTGTTTTGTTGGTTTGCGGGGACCCCGGTCCCCGAGCCAAGTTTAAAGCTTTTTGTGGGGCTGCTTTTATTGGGCCTGTAGAGGGATTAGAATGTTTGTGGGGTTCCTGTGGCGATGAGGTACTGATGTTAGGTTCAGAGGTAACTGTCTGACTTACATCAGGGAGATGTTCTTTAATTACCGCCTGGTCAGTTTGAGTGTCATGGGGAACCGATTGTACAGAGACGGTGTCCATTGCCGTTTCTTAGGATCATGTTCGGGAGAGTTCCTAAAGCTGCAATCTCTTTTTTGTTGTTGTTTATTGCGTACTTGACCACGTTGAGAGGAATTTTTTGGATCAAATCCATGGACAGAAGGTGCAGTTTGAGTATTGTCTTTGGGTTCCCGACGCGGATGATTATTTGATGAAAACCCATAGTTTTTCCATCTGTAGGCCCGTCCCTCCGAAAAGGCGTGTTTGTCTCTCCAAAACTGCGTTTCCTTATTGTGTAAGATGTTTTTGTTAAAGGCTGATAGATTTTCCTCCAAGAGAGTCTGAGATTTAGAAAATAGGGGGTGTTGGGCATGTTGGATCAATGCTTGTTCCAATTTGCTGATAGCAACATCTAGGAGAGCGATTTGTTTGTTATATTCCCGGGAGAGGATGGACATCATCTCCCAGGAACACAATTTAAGATTGGCCTTCCATTCGGCCTTACACTCCTCACTTATAAGGTCGACATTGGGGAAAATTTGGACACGCAGTCCATAAGGATTGATCTGCTCCTCAATATATCTGCCAAACGTTTTAACGTGCCAGAAGAGGACTCTCATTCACTCCCTTTTCCACCCTATCACTGCACTTTTCTCTTTCTTTTTCTTTTTCTTTTTCCTTTTTCTTTTTCTCTTTTGTTTTCTTTTTCTTTTCTTCCAGCCTCGGCTGGTCTCCTTCACTTTGCACATCGGTTCTCGTGCACTGGTGCATGGCTAGTACTAACATCTCTAATACTGTTACTTTATGCCTCTGTAGGGGACGCAGGGGATCCTGTGTTTGACTGCTTCACCATGTCACCCTCTCACTTATCTCACCTTTTTCACTTCTCTGCTTTCACCTTTCATATTCAGTCTTTCCTCCCCCATTTCCTCCCCCTCCCCATTCTCTTTTCCCCCCACTCTTCTTTTTTCTCATTTCCCCCCTCCCTTCCCTTTTGTTTCTTTGTCTACCTCTGCTACACCTCTGCTCCCCTACATGCCTTTGCATCCACATTTTAATACCATCAAATTGTTCTGAACTAAGGAAACCATCACCTATTTAGGAAAACTATTTATTTCCTGCTTTAAATCTAATTTTAGCATCACCGTCACTCCACCCTGGGTGCAGTGTATGCCTCTCGCCATTCGCCTTCCCACTCCTCCTCCCCTGCGTGTGTGTGGGGGGTAATATATGTGTGACCCCTCGTAAGGCATGGTTGGTCTACAATCTGCTTCTTGAGGAGCTGACCGGTTACTGGGGAGACAGAAGACACAGGAGTGACTATACCCGTTTTCATCATGAACACTCTGAACTATCGGAAACCTTGTGATTGGTAATTATACAATTTTGATAGATATGCTGTGTTACTTATGTAAGCCGGTCATTGCTGAGTTTTATATTTGGTTTGATACATGCTTATATTCCCACAGTTAACAATCATCCTCTGAAGAAGACCCAAACAGGGTCGAAATGCGTCAGGATTCAAATATCTATGATCTTGTGGTCAATACATTGTATTGCACATTGTTCCCAACAACGGGCATTGTCCGCTGTGTGTTTTATTTTATTTTTGCTTCTTTAATATTGTAATCCAGTTCATGTCCTGACTCTACAGGTCAGAATCTATTTACTCGTTTTACATTACCTTTTTTATACTAATAAAATTACGTTTTGACCATTTATTTTGTTTTTTATTGGCTGCTTTAAAGCCCTGTTAGGGGGTCCTCTTTTCATTTTTATGCATCTTTATGGGGTGCACAGCCCATTGGTCTGTACTCATGTGAGTGTCTCCTGTTGATTAGCTGTTAGGCCTTATTATATCACATCAAGATCTTGAAAATTGCGCAAAGACGAGCTGATGTCACAGTCCATTCTTCGGTCTGACTTCATCACATCTCTCACCATCTCACCGAAAGTAAACTTGGTATGTTCTGGGAGCTCCAATCCACATAAGTCCAGGATTCTCTCATCTCCAGGCTCAAGCTTTTCATTTTTAAAGATACTTTTACACAAACATTCTACTTTCATATTTATAGTAAGAAGAACTATCAATGTGCCAGCACTCACTTTCAAGGTCAAAAGGTTTGAATATGGCAGTAAAAACTGTGCTGCAAACTATTTCCTTGCACTTGACATTCATGAGTCCATCTTGCAAGCATTTTACAATTCACATCTGCTTCTTTCCATTTCATATTTGAACAATGATGACCGGTTGTGTACCTGTCAAGTACCAGAATTTGTCGATTGCCAGCCACAATTTTCTTTTGTAATTTGCCGACCCCTCATTACCTTCAATAAAGCAGTTACTTGGATCATTCAGTCCACAATTACACCTGAATGGTATACCAACATATACATATACCCCCGCACAATGGTTCAGATAGAGTCTTCAGTGTTTATCAGATCTTCTATCCAGACAAAGCGGCAGTGGAAATTCTTGCCAGTATCCTCACCATGAAAGGTAGAAAGGTCTTTTTCATCCATATATGTCATAGCCTTTAGCATATTATAAACAACTGAATCAACAAAGTTTCAAATTATGACTAGAGTGATGAATTTCACTCACCCCTCTTATAAATTTAGGAAACACCACCCAACATACTATAATTTATGCTATGCCAAGCCATTGTGCAGCATCTCACCTTAGATGTCAAATATATTGATCAATACGCATTATGTAATATGTACAGATGTTATGAAAATTATTTTAGGTTTAAATGCTTCTCTTTGGTTTTAAGATAAAGTTCAAGAAATAAAACATAAAGAAAATAAAAAATGAAAAGCAAAATATATCAGCAAAAGGGAGAACAATTAAAAATTAGGGCGTTGAAGAAAAAAGAAAAAAAGGTCCATTGCTTGATGAATATTGAGAGAGTCCATGAATTCTTTATAATTCCTTGTTGTCTATTCAGCGTTTCTCCCCCACTAGCCAGCAATGTCAGATACTTCTAGTGCTTCTGCTATTCACATGTAAACTAGCATCTCCGGACAAATATCTGAAAGACAAAAAAACTATCCAACAAAACTAATTAGCAAGGTCCTTAAACGTTGTTTGAAGTTAAAACAAAGCACTATTTACACATTTACAGTTTGAAGCTAATTCACCCCCACTGCTAGAGAAGTGTCATCTGCATTCAAAAACAGGTCTGAAGAATGTACATCTTGTACCCCTTTCAACTGCTCTAATAATTTATCACGTTCCCCTCTCATCTTGTCATACTCAATTTTCAGGCGGTCATATTTCTGTTTTAACTGAGAAAACGGTATCCAAGTCTTGGACCTTTTCTTATTATTATTTTGGTCAGCTCTGTTTTTCATATTAATATCACCTATATTCGACCCAGTGTCTCCTCTCTGGGTGTTATCATAAGATATTATCTTCTGATCATTATGTTCAGTATTTGTCCTAAACAATGTGGCTAAATCAATTTTGACAGCTTGCTCATTTGACTTTCTCCATAAATGGTCTGCTCTCAACAATATGTCTTTTAAATCATGAGGATTTCGGGGTAACCAATAAAATATCTTGTTTGATATCTTCATGCAAAGCATCTAGAAACTTACTCATATGTATCAAGCCCCCATTGTCAAATGCAAGATTATTACCGACCAATAATTCCATAATAGTTGCTATCCTGTGTGACAATTCATATGGAGATTCATTTTGCATCTGTTGGATCTTCCCATGAATAGTAACATCAGAACGTACACCATACAAAACACATAATAATTCCAGTAATATGTCCCTTGTCCTCAGAGGCTGAATACAGATCTGTTTAATTCTCATCCAAAGACCACTTCCTATAGAATGTTGCAAAAGTCAGATGGGTTGAGATTGTACATATCTCTGACCTGCTGCACGTCACAAAACCATTTTAAAAATCTGTTTAAATCATGGTAGGGAACCATTCCTATTTCTTTAAGAATTGCGTCTAATTCTTTTGATTTCAAAGGCTTCATTACAAGTCGAACTTCACCTGTATTATTATTATTATAAACTGTGGTGGTCACAGTGGGGGCCGCTGGTAATGAATTATCAGATTTAATATGATAGAAAGTTGGTGTCTGTATTTTGCTGGAGATTGCGGAATCCAAGATTTGATGCATATCTGCATTCTTGAGATCTCTTCTCTAATTCCATAATTCTTCATTTTAATCTCTCATTTTCCTCTGATAATTCATCACAACGTTTAGATTTCTCAAGCAAGGCTCCCCCAATGGTAACTGCATGCAATTTTAAATTTACTGTCTCGGTGTCTGATTGGTTTTGTAACCTCTCACAAACATTGTTGCTATTATCAATTGCACTCTGTAACTGCGCAATTTCCTCAACCTTACCCCTCAAAAAACTTTCCATTGTTAAACAGCAAGATAATAAGCCCTGTATAATACAACCATTTCTTTTACCTTCAAAGAACGGGTCACGGCACCAATGTAGTGATATAATAAGTATAGTAGTGTTTTGGGTATGATAGTTAATTAGTGGTTATTATAATGATGATGTAAGTACTCTTCCGCAGCAACCCAATTCTTCCAGAGAGATACACTTTATTGACTTCCAACCCAGAACAAGGTCCAAAGTCCACAGATGACAAAAAATCCGACAGAGGAAATATAATTTAGAGTCCTATTTTTCCTAGATTTGCGCCTTCATATTCATACACAGACAGGACGATATAAACTATAGACTGAACGCCATGTTATATTCACTAGACACTGAATGGCTGAGCAATTTGATTGGCCGTCTCCATTCAGGCCTTTGATATACTTTAACCTTTCAGACAGACAACAATCCCCAGCTGTGAACAGCTGCAGTCATAAACTGCCCCAATTTGCACTCCCGCATATCAACATTACAAGTCCCCTTAGATCAGTGGTTCTCAACTCCAGTCCTCAGGACCCACCAACAGGCCAGGTTTGCAAGATAGCTGAAATACATCACAGGTGATATCACTTGCTGCTCAGTGATTGCAGTATTCTAGTCTGCAACTCCCCAAGGTAATACTTAAAATCTGACCTGTTGGTGGGTCCCGAGGACTGGAGTTGAGAACCACTGCCTTAGATACAGTATGTGTAATTAGATTAGATTAACATATACCACCTGAACACCCTTTTGAGCTCTTGGAATACCTACATTCCTAATCTGTATTCTTGCATATTAACATCAACAAATCCCCCCCTGATATATTAGTACCCTGGGAGGGAGTTTCTGCTAGGTCAATATTGTACTGTATGTGTACATATATATAATAATATAATATTCCACATAAATCGGCGAACATATTACAACACATATGACCTTCAAAGAACGGGTCACAGCACCAATGTAGTGATATAATAAGTATAGTAGTGTTGTGGGTATGATAGTTAATTAGTGGTTATTATAATGATGATGTAAGTACTCTTCCGCAGCAACCCAATTCTTCCAGAGAGATGCACTTTATTGACTTCCAACCCAGAACAAGGTCCAAAGTCCACAGATGACAAAAAATCCGACAGAGGAAATATAATTTAGAGTCCCATTTTTCCTAGATTTGCGCCTTCATAGTCATACACAGACAGGACGATATAAACTATAGACTGAACGCCATGTTATATTCACTAGACACTGAATGGCTGAGCAATTTGATTGGCCGTCTCCATTCAGGCCTTTGATATACTTTAGTCTTTCAGACAGACAACAACCCCCAGCTGTGAACAGCTGCAGTCATAAACTGCCCCAATTTGCACTCCCGCATATCAACATCAACAAGTCCCCTTAGATATGTGTAATTAGATTAGATTAATATATACCACCTGAACACCCTATTGAGTGCTTGGAATACCTACATTCCCAATCTGTATTCTTGCATATTAACATCAACAAATCCCCCCCTGATATATTAGTACCCTGGGAGGGAGTTTCTGCTAGGTCAATATTGTACTGTATGTGTACATATATATAATAATATAATATCCCACATAAATCGGCGAACATATTACAACAGGTAGGTCAGTGTGTTTGTCAGGTAGGTAAGTCAGTGTGTGTGTCAGGTAGGTAGGTCAGTGTGTGTGTGCCAGGTAGGTAGGTCAGAGTGTATGTGTTTCATAGGTAGGTAGTTCAGTGTGTGTGTCAGGTAGGTAAGTCAGTGTGTGTGTGTCTCATAGGTAGGTAGGTCAGTGTGTGTCAGGTAGGTAGGTCAGTGTGTGTGTGTCAGGTAGGTAGGTCATTTGCTTACCCTATAGCGCTGCCGTCCTTGTCTTTGCCGCATAAAGGTGTACTTCTCCTCTCGGCTCCATATCCAAGCTAGAAGTTTTTTTTTCTTTTCTGCTGTGTTTCTCATTGCCGCTTGCAACCTTCTCTCATACAGTGCGGCATGTTTTTTAAACATGAAGAACCAAAAAGCTACTAGAGAAAAGATGAGCTGCTGGATGATCTCCATTGTTGTTGATTCTCAGGTTTCCTGTCGCACTAATATGACATCACACCAGCATTTTTTCTAAACCCTGTATGGCCCCTTGTGGTCCCACTTGCAGTGGAAACGCTCACCATAATAGACCGGACCATTCTAAGCCATTCAAACTGTACCGAACTGATCCGCTCAGTGGAAACGAGGCATTAGTGCTCTTTATTGAGACAAGTACACACTATAGAAGGATATGTTTTGTACATGTTTCATGTCTGAGGTTTACAACCACTTTAAGGATTTATCCCTGCTGTTTTTCATTTGCTTTAGTAATCAGACTTATTTTAAACCTAAGGGTGGAGGTAACATTATTACTTTTGTGTAATGAAAATATTTAGTGATAATATATTCATATGCAGTAAAACCTTGGGTTGCGAGCATAATTCGTTCCCGAAACATGCTTGTAACGCAAAGCACTTGTATATCAAAGCGAATTTCCCCAAAAGAAATAATGGAAACTCAGATGATTTGTTCCACAACCATTTATTCATAAGTCCTTCAGTTTATAGTCCATATAAAAAGATTATATCAATGTAATAGATTGAGTAAACATAAAATGTCCATTCACAAATGGAAGCCTCTAACAAGGGGATTAGAAGCAAAACCCAGCAGGAGCTACAGAGTATAAAAGAGAAGAGAGGTGCCTCTAAGGGTAGCAATATGGTTATATTTAATGAAGGTACAACATTTAGCAACTCACATGGTTAATGATTAAAAGAGGCACATCTAAGTATGCAGCCATCCACGGTAAAGCTGTCCACATAGACTAGGCATGTCCAAAGTCCGGCCCGCGTTACAGTTTTGAATGGACTGCCTGGTTATTTGGACATATATATGTTTTGTGGCCCCCAACGATCTCTCAGCGCCAGGGCCACAAAAGATATATATGCTGGCTGCCTTGCAGGGGACAGGGAGGAGGCCCGTCTCCTGGGCTGCCATTGGACGACTGTTCTGTCCATCATAGGAGGGGGGACTTTCTATTAAAGAGACCGCCGAGAAAAAAGGAGTTTTTCCGTATGTAATCTTTTGGCGCTCGTCCCGCCCCCTCTCTGTCCCCTCCTAGGCTGCAGATGGATGGGGCATCAATAAGGCTGCACTGATGGCAATGGTGAGTCTGCATTCCTGGCAATGGTAGGTGCTGCATTCCTCGCAATGGTAGGTGCTGCATTCCTGGCAATGGTGGGTGCTGCTTTCCTGGCAATGGTGGGTGCTGTTTTCCTGGCAATGGAGGGTGCTGCATTCCTGGCAATGGAGGGTGCTGCATTCTTGGCAATAGTGGGTGCTGCTTTCCTGGCAATGGAGGGTGCTGCATTCCTGGCAATGGAGGGTGCTGCATTCTTGGCAATAGTGGGTGCTGCTTTCCTGGCAATGGTGGGTGCTGCTTTCCTGGCAATGGTGGGTGCTGCATTCATGGCAATGGTGGGTGCTACATTTATGGCAATAGTGGGGCTGCATTCATGGCAATGGGGGTGCTACATTCATGGCAATGGGGGTGCAGCACTGATGGAAATGGGGGTGCTGCACTCATGGCAATGGTGGGGCTGCATTCATGGCACTTGTGAGGCTGCAGATGGGCACTGACCCTTATTTTGCTTCACAGTTCTTTATTTAAAATTTACGTTTTTTTTTCCTGAAACTTCCCTCTTAAAGTAAAGGTGTGTGTTTTACGCCGATAAATACTGTAAAAGTTTGGACACCCCTGACATAGACTGTCCTCCGCACCACCGGCTCTCAACAGCTGTCATTCTGTAATCGTGACCGGTAAGACTACCCTGCAGTAGAGCGATTAGAAATCGAGGCTTGAAGCGCTCGTGGAAGGGATGATGTAGTTGGTGGTGCGGAGGACGGTCTATGTGGACAGCTTTACCCCCGATGCCTGCATACTTAAATGTGCCTGTTTTAAACATCAACCATGTGAGTTGCTAAATGTTGTAGCTTCATTAAATGTAACCATATTGCTACACTTAGAGGCGCCTCTCTTCTCTTTTATACTCAGTTGTGACATGACGCTACTTGTATATCAAGACATACAAGTCTCTTAAAAAATGTTGCTTGTCTTGCAAAACGCTCTCAAACCAAGGTTTTACTGTACAATTATATACCGTCTCTGTTTGCAGACACCTGCTTCATTTGCATATCATAACACATGGTGGGGATAGAATTTTAGGGACTGCATTTGTAAGAACCTTCCAGCCTTTAGGTAACTCAAGGGTGCTGCAACAGACTTTGCAAAATTAATGTTTAGATCTATTATTAATTTCGCTATTCAGTATCCATACTGCTGCACTGCTTTATATGATATCTTCACAAATCTACTGAATGTACACCCAACACATGCTAATACAGATTGTAGATCTTTATTTTTGTTTAAATACAAGACAACATATTTAGCTCCTGGCTCAGAGACTTGAATGGACAGACACCTCATTACAGCACAGAGTCCAATATCTCAGTCCAGTACAGAAAATAAATAATCAAGTTGATTTGCTTTAAGATTTAATCAAGTATATATGCCGAGGCTGACCACAAAGACATGGTTTTAGATCTTTTTAGAAGAACTTAATAAATGCAAAAGCTAGTTGAATTCCAGCCAGCAGAGCCCAGGATGCAGCTAGAGAGAAAAAAAATGCTTTAGGGTACCAAAAACATAGAAAATGCTTTCATATCTTAAACTTTATGTGTCTTTACTATTCATACATGGCTTCTCTATTGGAGGGAAAAGAAGACAACTATACTATAATCTTTATTTTATTTCAGGAAGACTGTAGGAAACACAAGGTCCCATAGACTTGAATAGGATGTACCCATGCTGCAGGAGGAGGTAAAAACAAACCTGCTTGGGTCAGTTTGTGTTTAACGTAGCGGGTTGTATTGATGAGGGCAATAGGGTGGAGGGCTGGGGGAATTTTTGATTATATATAAACTTGTGTTTTAGTCCTATTGGTAGGGGTCCTTCCACTCAATTACTTAGAACAATGAGAAAAAATGAGGGAAAGTCCCTATAAGTTGTCTCCAGAAAAGGTGTCCCCATTGGGAACATTTCCTTCATATCCTCATTTGGTTACAGCCATAAGAAAATCAATGTGTTTCCAAGAACATCCAATCCATTCCCCAAACAGGCTTCAAAACAGCAGATTGAGAAGGTACAGACACTGCTGCTGGTGTTAATAATTATTTATACTTCTATAAAAGGACATTGACAATGAATGAAAAATAGGAGCTGCCAATGCCTCCCTCCATCTGAAAATGCTAGTTTCTGGTTGCCCTGCTCATCCTCTGGTTTATATACTGAGTTGGAACATACTTGTTCTGGCTTGCTGACTCAGACAGCAGTGAAGCCAGAGGGTCAGCATAGCAGCCAAGATACTAACATTTTCTGGAGGTCACCAATTGACTACAACATTTCTCTCTGGTTTTATTTTTTAAGGTTTTTTAAATGAATTTTAGGTTGACTGGACATTGCTGTTTTATGAAAGAAATAACATTGTCCTGAATATAAGTTGTTTTGTTGCACTGCGCTCTGCTTTGCTTTAAAAGCACCTGAAAAAATAAAACCCTTGCAATGGGGCCTCCCTGCTTTGCAAGGAATAACTGCTGGTTAGGTCCAGAGCTTGAGGAATAAACTGTAATACTTACCTTGTACCTTCCTCCAGCATCCTTCTTCCATGATGTGTAAACAGCCCTCCAAAGCGTCCTTTCTATAGTACTCTGGGCAGCGGTCATCACTGTTGACATCACATACAGTGTAGAACCAATAGTTCTGTATTGTATATGAGACCGGTGAGTGCCTGTCCATAACCCAGAGCGTTGGAGAGAAAAGAGCGCCAGTGGCCAGGGGGTGAAAGGAATATGGAAACATCACAGTCTTTTCTCTACCCCCTAGATTTAAAAAGCATATAACCCAGTGCAGGAGTTTATGATGATATCTGTGTATTTATATTCATGAAATTGAATATGTCTCATGTTATATATATATATATATATATATATATATATATATATATTTATCAATATCTATGTGTGTACCAGTTGCAATGTGCTATTTTATCTGTTTCTGTACTAAAATAAATATGTCGTTATGTTTTGACCTTATCAAGTCATGTGTCATGTGCCTCTTATAAAGTCCCAATCCTCTATTTCTATTTCAACTATAGGGTTGGAGGTGCATTACTAATCCGTCATGTGCTTCATTTAAAGTCCCAAAACCCCCCTTTTACCCAATTTGTTGCAGGACAGGGGGCTCAGCTGCAATAAAATTAATTTTTTTAAACCCAGAGTTCATCTTTAAAGGACTGAGCTACACGATTTTCTCTATAATGGTTCAAGCAGTTAAAGCAAGAAAGTCACCTTTCATTTATTCCTTTATGTCTTTTAGGGGTTTTAAAAAAAAAGTTTTATAGCTTTTTATAGCGTCCTAATATGCGAAACAGTTTGGCTTCCTCAGCCAGTATAAATTCTAGAGATGAAAATGGTTTTGCTGATCCTTCCTGACCAAACATCAAGGGGAAGTGAACACCGAGCCAATGCATAATGACTTACAGTATTCAGTAACTATTGTTCTATAGGTTCATTTTGTATGAGATAACAAGCTATGTTATATTAAAATATCTAAAATGCAAGGGCTGATATAGAATTACTGGAATAAAAGTATAACCCAGCAATACCCCTTCTATCATTTTCTCTTAGAATTCAGATGATAAATGACTAGATAAATTGGGCAACAGCACCGTAGTTACTAAATGATTATTTGCAGCAGAAGAGCTGCAGGGACAGCCTTGTCAGACTTCTAAACTGACAGCTAATCCTTCTATACTGCATTATCATATATATCTTCATCATCTGTCAATCTTACCTGTATGTTTTCCAGCGCTGTCTGCATAGTCCAATTTGGCTGCATAAAATACAAAATAATAATTAATGGAATGCTAAAGAAAGGTTGATTAATATTTATTCAATATCAAAACCAATAAGTGGAATACTATACCAGCATAAGTCAATGTAGTTAAATAAAGTGTATTTTTTAGTCTTCAACAGAGTGGGGAAGTGTTGGCCCCTTTGTTAAAGCGGTAGTAAACCGCAGGTGGTAAAAAACAAAAATGTCCTGCAAGGCAATGTCTTAATGTGCTAGTATGCATCACATACTAGCACATTATGATAGACTTACCTTTAGAACGAAGCCCTCCAGCGCCACAATGTCACCGCTGAGACAGCTGACATCTTCCCCCAGTCTTCCTTTCTGGTTCGCGGCCTCAAGCTACATGAATGGCTGGGGGGCGCAATGATGTCACTCCCGCGCATGTGTGCAGGAGCTGACGTTTACAGCACAGGCTCTGAAGGTCCGGAAATGTAAGCCAGACGTTCAGAGCACATGCGCCGGTGATGTCATTGGCTGCATGCACTCTGAATGTCTCCAAAACTGCACAAGTTTAGGATATATTCACAGTACCTTGAGGTAAGACTTTTTATAGGTTTACCTGTAGGTATAAGTGGTATAACAGAGTTACTACCACTTTAATTTTTTATTGCTCTCTGTGTCCCTGCTGGGGAAATTCCCTTCTCTGTTTGTCCTGCTGATCATTGTCAGAGACTGAAAGTGAGGGGAAATCTAAAATGTTTGTGCTGTCACAACTAGAAGTAAGGAAATATCCTCCCATGGGGCACCTGCTCCAGTAACAACTCTCTAGTATAAGAATTCCATTCACTTTGTAGAGATTTACTGACGTTTTCTATTGTGTCTCCAGGACAGGAAATTAAGAGAAGTCTTTCCAGTGAGAAATAGGCAGAACGGAATGACCTAGCACAGGGTTTTAAAGTGGTTCTAAAGGTTGAAGGTTTTTTACCTTCATGCATTCTATGCATGAAGGTAAAAAATCTTCAGTATGCAACTCCCCCCTCACAGTCCTCCCTGATACTTAGCCGAGACGGATCTCGATCCAGCGATGTGCAATAGAGCAGCTGATCTCCAGTGTCTCTGCCTCCTCAGGGGCTTAACCCAGTTCTGTGCGTTTTATAGGCACACACAGCGGGGCTCTGGAGGGAGCATGTACGAGTGCCCCCATAGCTTGCTGTCAGGGCACTGGTGGAAGAGGAGGAGCCAGGAGCACCGGCAGGGGACCTGAGAAGAAGAGGATCGGGGCTGTTCTGTGCAAAAACATTTCACAGAGCAGGTAAGTATAAGATGTTTGATATTTAAAAAAAAAAAAAACTTTAATTTTAAGTTTAATAACTTAACTTTAACCCTTGCCTGTGTCTTGCCGAATAAGTTCCTTCGGCGGATAGGTTCCCCCCCTGTACTGCGCAGGCGCAGCGCCTGCGCAGTACGTACTACTGTTGGCCGCCGGAGATAGCCGAAGCTCAAACGCTTCGATCAGCTGTACACGGCGCCTGCGCTCTGGGTCCAGATTCCTTCCCCTCTATCCAAGTGGACCTAGAGGGGGAATCTAAAAGTGCCGAGCGCAGCGAGGCCGTGCCCGAAGCGTGGCGAGCGAAGCGAGCCCGCGAGGGGCCCTCTTCCAGGCGCCGTGTACAGCTGATTTTTAGCTGTTCCGCTTCGGCTATTTCCGCCGGCTTCTACTGCGCATGCGCAGTAGAGGGGGGAGCTAATCCGCCGAGCGGAACTTTCTCGGCAGAACACCTGCTCTAAAAAATAAAAAATAAATAATGTTTTGGCTTTACACTTTAAAGCTGCGCTCCAGCCTTACTTTCACTTATGCACAGGTGTGTAGGCGCCTCTCCTGTACAGAAATTCCATACTCTGATTTCACTGCACACTGTGAACTACTCACAATATGCATTCGGAGCTGCAGCAGGTCAGATGAAGCCTGCCTCTTTTCCTGGTTCAAGAACTTCCAATATCATTTGGCACTTTCCTCCCCAGCCCAGCTCTTTCATTTATTGTATTGCAGTTCTTTCAATCATGAAAACTCAGTATCACATGTGGGTGTTACCTAGGGTGGTCTGCATGCAAATGCAATCTGCCTTGGAACGCCCTCAAGACTGAAATCTATTTTGATATTTGTATAAGATCTCCCAACAGCCAGCCAACTTCTTGCATCAGGGCTGAGGGCTCTTCAGGGGAGTAATGAAGTAGAATGTTGTGATGTTTTAAGAAAGTTATATTGCACCCTCTGGACCCTCCCACCAGCCATAATCTGCCTGCATTGCATAGAAAAGCACAGAAAACCAGTGATGACATTACTGAGTCTAAAATAAAGTAAAAAGTTTTATTTTAAAATGCCATTAGCATGGGAAACATTTTCAGAATAAACTACAACTTTAACCTCTAAATATGTGGCCTCACGACGGGTGGGCCGCATATTTGTGTGCATTAGTGCAAATACAGCTGTGCTCTCCCGCAACAGTTACCAGTGGCTAACGGAAAGCTCCAAACCGCTGCTTGCGATCAAGAACTTTACGATCATGTGACTGCTGTGACAGCTATTCACGTTGCATCCTAAACCCCTTAAAGGGCAGGGAGGCGCCAGCTACAAGGAGTTAATGTTATTGTAAAGGCTATTTTTTCTTAAAGTTAAAAAAAGATTATATATATTATATATAGATTTATATCTACCAGCTCTGTGGAATGATAGTGCACAGAGACCTGCCTTACCTCCTTTGCTGGCATCCCCTGTCAATGCTGTCCTCTGGTTCTTTTCACGGGTGCCCCAATAGCAAGCCCTTTGCCATGGGGGCATCCGCGTGGACTGCATGCATCTATAGACACACACAGCATGGCTCAGCTATGCCCCCACTCCCTCCTCACAGGGCTTGGCTGACAACAGCAGGAGCCAATGGCTCCCACGGCTGCCTGAGTCTCCTGTGAGAAGAGGAAATGAAGACCTGCAGCGCTGGATCATAAGAGGAGGTAGGTAAGTGATCAGGGATGGGGGAGGACAGTTAGTGCATTTGTAATCTGCGTTTGGGGTGTCGTTAAGTATATATTGACACCTGCAGCAGATCGCACACCCAGTGCGTTTTGAATGCGCTGTGGGAAATATGCACAGAACGTGCGAATGAGCCCTTGGGTGGGGTTCACATACGCTGCAGCCACGGCTCACAGTATGGGGTCCGGTGCAATCCTGTTCACCGATTCAGGTGCGAATCAGGTTTACATTTTTAAGTGCAGCCCATGGGTGCCCTGGAGCTGTGTGAACCATCTCCATTGAGAGCCGGTTACACTCTCCTATCATGCAAATTAGATGTGGGGAAACCCGCAACCAATTTGCATATGTGGGCCCAGAGAAGAAAATGAAGAAGAGAAGAAGGAAGAAGAGAAGAGGATGAAGAAGAAGATGAAGAGAAGAGCGTGAGCCTCCCCCCATGCCATGGGTGCGGAGCGGCCTGAGGAGAAGAAGATAGAAGACGCCGCGGAGGAGATGCTGGACGAGAACGCCGGAGGAAGAACCAGAAGAGCCAGAAAAGCCAGAAGAACCAGAAGAAGATGAAGGAAGATAGAAGAAAGAAGAAGCATTTAAATAAAGGAATTGTCAAAAACTGTCTCTTGTCATTTTTAACATTTTTGACAGTTTTTTAGTGCAATGGTAGGGGTAAGTACCTCCTTACCATTTTACACAGGGGGGGGCCGGGATCTGGGGGTCCCCTTGTTAAAGGGGGCTTCCAGATCCCGATAAGCCCCCCGCCCGCAGACCCCCACAACCACCGGCCAGGGTTGTGGGGATGAGGCCCTTGTCCTCATCAACATGGGGACAAGGTGTTTTGGGGGGCTACCCCAAAGCACCCTCCCAATGTTGAGGGCATGTGGCCTGGTACGGTTCAGGAGGGGGGGGCCGCACTCTCGTCCCCCCCTCTTTTCCTGTGGCCTGCCAGGTTGCGTGCTCGGATAAGGGTCTGGTATGGATTTTTGGGGGGACCCTACGCCGTTTTTTTTTTTGTTTTTTTTTTGGCGCGGGGTTCCCCTTAAAATCTATACCAGACCTGAAGGGTCTGGTATGGAATTTAGGGGGAACCTCACGTCATTTTTTTTTAAAATTTTGGCCGGGGTTCCCCTTAATATCCATACCAGACCTGAAGGGCCTGGTATGGAATTCACAGGGACTCCCACGTCATTTTTTTTTTTTAATTTTGGTTCGGGGTTCCCCTATGGGGAATTCCCAAGCCATTTTTATCAATGAACTTCTATGTGTATTGTCGGTAATGCAATAGCCGCGGGTAGTTTTAAATGGAATTTTTCCTTCGAAATGTCATTTTGCTGTCAGACTGTTCTAAACACGGGAAACATGCGCCCCTTTACAGGCATACTATAGACACCCCCCAGGTACGAAATTTAAAGGGATATTACACTTTTATTGTTTGACTTTAAGCATTATTAAAATCACTGCTCCTGAAAAAACGGCCGTTTTTAAAACTTTTTTTTGCATTGATCCATGTCCCCTGGGGCAGGACCCGGGTCCCCAAACACTTTTTATGACAATAACTTGCATATAAGCCTTTAAAATTAGCACTTTTGATTTCTCCCATAGACTTTTAAAGGGTGTTCCGCAGCATTTGAATTTGCCGCGAACACCCCAAATTGTTCGCTGTTTGGCGAACTTGCGAACAGCCAATGTTCGAGTTGAACATGAGTTTGACTCGAACTCGAAGCTCATCCCTAGTGCGCAGCTTATTGCATTAGGGTGTGCACCACAAAGCTCAAACTCACATGCCTTTCTCTGCAACCTCAGCTGCACTGGACAGTGAATGAACAAGATTGTGCTCTGTGCTGAGTGGCTTCCTGTTCATTCACAAACTGAAGTATAGTAAACACAGTTTACAATGCTTCAGTTATGAATGAACACAGTGCGTCTATTCGCTATGTTCATTTATAAAAGGAAGAGCCATCAAATGACATAGTTACTAGCCTATTCCCCCACTCTCCTTTCTGAAACATCCCCCACAGCAGCTGGAGGGAGAGGAAGCAGCACTGTGGCGGGGGGACGGGGACGGCAGGCACTAGGGGAAACCGCCATTGCATACAGTGATTAGGGTGCGCCCGCCACACCTGGCACACCGCCTGCGCACGCCTATGGCAGTGTCCCTGCCGGGAGAGCACAGTGATTACTGTTATGCCCTGTACACACAATAGGATTTTCCAACAACAAAATCCATGTTTTTTTTCCGACAGATAATTGCTCAAACTTGTCCTGCATACACACGGTCACACAAAGTTGGTCGGAAATTCCAAACGTCAAGAACGTGGTGACATACAACACGTACGAGGAGCAGAGAAAAATGAAGTTCAATAGCCAGTGCGGCTCTTCTGCTTGATTCCGAGCATGTGTGGAACTTTGTGCGTCGGAATTGTGTACACACGATCGGAATTTCCAACAACGGATTTTGTTGTCGGAAAATTTGAGATCCAGATCTCAAATTTTGTGTGACGGAAATTCCTATGGAAAATGTGTGATGGAGCCTACACACGGTCAGAATTTCCAACAACTAGGTCCCATTGAACATTTTCCATAGGAAAATCCAACAGTGTGTACGGGGCATAAGTGTCTATAATAGCCGCTAGCAATAATCACATGTCAAATCCGACAGGCTGATTGTACCGAATTTGATCGATTGATCAACTTGAGTACCTTCAGCCTGCCCATACATGGTCTATGTCCGTCTTAAGAAGTGGACTTATTTTTCTACAGTCTCAAACATATTCACAACTTTAGGGCAATTCTTATTCTGATAGATAGTTGAAGCAAAGTAAACAGTTCGTAATAAGAACTCATTGATACATAATGCCCTTTGAGTGCTAAAAGATGGACCTTGGTGAAGACACTATGGAGTCGTTTTACTATAGATGTTTTCACTTTTGCTGATAAAACACCCATATACATAGGCGTGCGCACAGGGTGTGCCGGGTGTGCCCAGGCACACCCTAATCACACCTTGCACATTAGTGTTATCGCTCTGTGTAGCAGCAGAAATAGGGGAAAGATCTCACTCTTACCGTCTCTGCCATAAGAGAAGTGTTTATGCTCTTCTCTTTCACTGTGCCGGGGTCATATATATGTAGACACCCACACACGCATGTGTGTTTGTGCTTAAGGGTGCACACCCTAATGCAATAGGCTGCGCACACCTATGCCCATATATGTGCAGGGATTATAAAAAATAGGATTAATAAATTAAAATACTATGTCTTATGATAATATTATGACAAATAAAACACATTTCTGTGCATATGTAAATGATAGTTATTGTGACATACCATCAATGGGTAGGCCTATCTCGACTTCATTAGTAGGTGTGTTGAAGGATTTAGCACGGGTGCACTGTGAAGAACAAGCAAAAAAAAATCATAAACTGTTAGACTGGTTTACATGTCTGATATTGTAAATAGCAAATCATGATGACTTTCTAGATTTTTATTATTTTATTATAGCATATGTAATTGCCAGCAGCAGCATCTATTCACACATGCATATAGGCATCAAAACATAACATACATAACATACGTGTGCGTGAATACATGACGGTGCCGGCGGCTGTGCACACAGCATTTTCTGTTTTGCATTCCTGTAGGCAAAATTACAATGTAGCTGTGGCTCTTGAGCACCACAACAATAGATGTATTTTACACTGTACACCTATATGCTGTACTTCATTGCTACTGCATGCCACAAGGCCTTAAAAAAACAGTGTTCTGTTGGCTTACTGTATAGGCTCCATACGGTCATTTTTGCTGACTAGGAGCAGACCCCTGTTTATTGAACCCAGATGTCCCTTTTCCTCATGTGCAATAACAGGATCCTCATTCTGTATTTTGGTTCAGTCCTTCCATTTATATATATTTACACACATTATACTGTAGGTCATTATAAAATACTGTATGGTTATACAAACTAAGGTTCTTGTCCCATGAACAAAATTAAATGAAACTCTGTCTGTCATCTGCATGGAAATACTTGTCAACCAAGCAATAAAAGTATCTGAATAATAAGTCATGAATGCTTATTTTTTTTCCATAGGCCCTAATGGTAAAGTAATTGCCCTGCAGGCTCCCAAGTAAATGGTTTCTCCAGAAGTCCTATGAAGATACGGTTGCACATTTCCCAGCCAGCTTGAAGAAGGACCACAGCACTACCCAACATAGGCCATGACCCCAAATCTAGGTGCCCTGATAATCTGAGGTATGTAGAGAATGTCTAGTAGCATAAGGAGAAGAAAAGGGGCTTTTAGAGCCCAACTCCAGGCTGCTGCTAAAGTGGTTGTAAAGTCAGAAGCTTTTTTTACATTATTGTATTCCATGCAATAAGATAAAAAACCTTCTGCACGCAGCTCCTCCTACCTGATCCCAATCTCGATTCAACACTGTGCACGAGAGCCGAGGCTCTCTTACTCCTCATTGGTTCAGATACAGCAGCGGGAGCCATTGGCTCCAGCAGCTGTCAGATTCAGTGACGAGGAAGCGGGGGGGATGGGGCCAAGCCCAGATCTATGTGTCTTATGGACACACAGAGCAGAGCTTTGGGGTGAGCACTCACGGGTGCCCCCATAGCAAGCAGCTTGCTGTGCGGGCACTCAGCGCGGGAAGGAGCCAACGGGGCACCAGAGAGGAGTATTTGGCTGCTTTGTGCATAATTTACCCATGCAGGGTCCCCCAAGCATTTAATGGGTAAATGCTCATTTGGCTAGGGGGAAAGAAAAAATACTTTATTCCTCTCTCCCTGGTAACCAGTGCTTTCTTTCACTGTCTGCAACTTTTCTGACAATCACTTACAAGATATATGTTTATTTAATAGTACTTAAAGGGTTACTAAACCCTCAATGTTTTGTTTTTTTTAAATAACAAACATATCATACTTACCTCCACTGTGCAGTTCGTTTTGCACAGAGTGGCCCCGAACCTTGTCTTCTGGGGTCCCCTGGTGGCGCTCGCGGCCCCTCCTGGCATCTGGACACCCCCTAGGTGAAGCGCTCCCCCATGGGGTTACTGTGCGGGCATGCTACCGAGTACAGCATTTGTGTCCATAGACACAGAATGCAGCTCGGCTCCGCCCCCTGGCATCATTGGATTTGAATGACAGCAGAGGAAGCCAATGACTGCGCTGCTATCAAACTATCCAATCAAGAGCCGAGAACCCCCCAGTAGATCAACCAGCATGAATATTAGGAGGGTTTTTTTGAATCTGCAGACACCAACAGAGAATATGGGCTCAAGGGCTGTTAGATGTGGTTAAAGCTTTTGATAGCCTGGAGTGGGAGTATATCTGGCGGGTCTTGAGAGAATTTGGTTTTGGTCACTCATTCATTATCTTAGTTAAAATATTGTATAATGATCCCAGTGCAAAAGTTAGAGTTAATAATGATTATTCTGATGGGTTTCAACTAGAAAGAGGAACAAGGCAGGGGTGTCCTCTGTCACCCCTGCTTTTTGCACTGGCAATGAAGCCATTGGCCATTGCAGTAAGGCAAAATAGAAATATGGAAGGATTCCGGAGGAGGTCTGGAGAGGAGAGGATCGCATTATATGCGGATGATGCCCTCATATTCCTGGGAGATACGGAGCAATCCCTTAGACAGGTGATAAATATATTTTCAGAATTTGGAAGACTCTCTGGTCTGACTATAAATTGGGAGAAATCTGTACTTTTACCAGTAGATCCCATTAGGAAGCAAATTCCATTAGAGAACATCCAAATGGAAATAGTAGAGATAACAAAATATTTAGGCGTATACATAACAAAAGATCCAAATAAATATATAAATAACAACATAGTTCCCCTGTTAACTAAATTTAAAAGTAAAATTGAAATATGGAGGCGTCTTCCATTATCAATTGCAGGGAGATGTAATCTGATTAAAATGCTGTGGATGTGTTATTGCTGTGGAGTTATTGTATTTGTTGCATAATTCTCCAATATGGATACATAGGAAATGGTTTAAAAAAATCGATACAATGTTTAGAGATCTTACATGGAAAGGTGGTCAGCCTAGGATAAGCTTACAAACTCTACAGTTATCAACAAGGGAGGGGGGGCTTGTGGTTCCACATCCACTGAGCTATTTTTTAGCAGCCCAATTGCAGCATCTAGGGTTGGGTATTGACTTTGAAGGCGGTATTAATAGGGGATTAATGATTGAAGGGGCACCACATAAGACAATAATGGAGGTATTAGAGGCAAATTCTTTCACTAATAGAACCCCCACGGTAAGATTAACATTATAAGTTTGGAAAACTGTAAAGGCATTGAAGGGATTGGTAGGTATGACAAAGTGTACCCCTCTTTGGAATAACAAGAGAACTTGCGAGAGCTGGAATCGATAGGGAAAATAAAAGAATGGGAAATAAAGGGAATAGATAGATTGGCTCAACTCTATGAGGGGAGTACTTTAAAAACATTCACCTCATTAATGGAGGAATATGATATCCCGAATCATTCATTCTATAAATATTTACAAATAAGACACGCCCTAAACACAGAGTTTGAGAAGCAAGGACCGATTTGGAGTAATTCTCCTATATACTAAAAAATAGGTAGATCAGGTGGGTCTGGAGGATTTATAGCTGAAATGTACCCATATATATGTGGAGGTAATATTGAGGGCCCGGAAAGGCTTAAGAGTAGGAGTAAATGGGAGGAGGATCTGGGTACAGTGTCGGATGAACAGTGGAAAAAGATTTTGGAGAGAGGACACCTGGTATCGGTCTCACCCGCACAGAAGGTCTCATATTTGATGTTGTTGCATAGGACATATTATACACCCAAAAGACTGTTCGAGTTCGGATGGAGAGTGGATGCCAGGTGCCCTAGATGTCAGGATACTGGGAACCTGATACACATGATCTGGAAATGTCCAAAATTATTCCGATACTGGTCTGAGATACTAGATACCATAAATAAGACTTTCAGCATAGGACTGAAAATGGACCCGAAACTATGTATTTTAGGTTTAGGGAGGGTATAGGCGGAGTAAATGTTAAAACGAAAGTAGTGTTGAGATGTCTCTTTCAAGCAAGAAAATTAATAGCGCAGAGATGGCTCCCCCTCGGAGGGAGATTGGGTTAGAACCATAACTGAAACGGTGTGGAAGGAAAAAATAGTATATGCAAGGAGAGGAAATATTAGAGAGTTCGAAAAAATGTGTAAGCCTTGGCTAGAGAAGCTGGGATATCCTATGTAAGGCGTGTAAGGAAGAGATGAAGGAGGTGGCTCTACAGTATCAAAGTAATCGCGTTAATAAGTGAGTGTGTAGCAAATAACTAAACGTGAGAATGGGAGGGGGGAGGGATAAAGTAGAAAATCAACTGTGGTGGAAAAAAAAGAAAAAAATTAGGGGAAAAAATTTGATGAGAATTGTTTTTTTTTTACTGGTCGATATGTATATGACATATAATGTATTTTAAAATGGTATTTTGTACTTTGTATAATATGAAGAAATAAATAAAGAACCCCGGGCAGAGAGGTAGAGCGCGTCTTCGCCGAGGGAGCGAACGGGCTCAGGTGAGTAAAACGGGGGGTTGGGGGTGTTGGGGGGCCGGTCAGCGTCAGAAGTTTTTTTCACCTTAATGCATAGGATGCATTAAGGTGAAAAAACACGAGGGTTTACAACCCCTTCAAAGCAAACATTTATTTTATTGCAGCTTACCAATTCTTACATGTGATGTCTGTATTCATTTTCGTGTGCGTTTTTTCTTTTCTTTTCATCTGGTAATCTGGCAGTAAGTCTGTTGTTTTTCGAAAGAACAAGCTGTCCCACAGATGTACCAGTTACTGGGATGAGACAAACCATTTACCACTGGCAGGGGTGCTTACAATGACTAGCTTTTATTTACTCATGTAAAACCTTAATCCCAAGAGTAAAAAAAAAAGTCTGCTGTGACTGTTTATAAAGTGTTAGCCGGAGTTTGGCTTCAGTTTGTTAGTATATTTAAAACTGCTAGTACATCTAACACTCCCCTCCCCCCAGACTGACAATGCTGCTGTCCAAATGTGCCCCTGTGCTCCTTCATACAGAGTGGGGTCACTCTAATACAGGAGATGTGTTGCTGGCCAGATCACCAGGTTAAAGCAGAGGGAAAAAAGCCTAAAAAAAAAGAAAACTAATTCAGCCACCACATCTAATGATTGCTAAGCTGCAATAAATCACATTTTTGGTTTTGATTTTAATACCGCTTTAAGTGGATAGAGCCAGGCAGCTAGAATTTTCAGGAGGCGGCCAGCAATGGCAACCCTCGTACTTCTCTCATGGCAAAATCACTTTTAGATGGCCATGGACAGTAATATGTAAATACACAGATAGTGAAGATCTGACAACCAGTTATAAGTGGCAACTGCTGATCTCTTAACATGAATGGTACGTCGGTGGAAAGGCAAACTGCAGACACCCCTAGCACTGGGTTTTTAGGAGGGAATAATAGCTGTGCTACCCACAATGATCATCAGCAATAGTGTATGCATGTTGCCTCTAGCCAGTAGGCAATCCAGACTGTCATCTAATGCCCATGGGCACCTTACGTAATGCTTTATTGCTGCCAAACAACGTCAGCCTCTTATCAGAGAAAATGTATTGATCACTTACCCCAGTACATGTTTCAGTGGTGTTGTCACACAAACGTACATCACAGAAAAGGTTTACATTGTCCTGATTTTGAAACTGAAATGAGCTTACGCTGAAACCGGCTTCTAATGCTTTGCCATTTTCTAACACAGTTGTGGCAACAGTTCCCTGGATACAGCTGTAAATAGGAAAAAAAATATATAAAAAGTTTTTTTTACACTGCTGACCAAACTGGTAGGTTTTAGCATGACTTAGGAAATGAAATATTACTTTTCATAAATAAGCTTTGATTTTTGCCTTGATTTTAAATCAGCAATGATCTTAGTGAGCCATTTCATTTCTTTGTCTTTGATAGAGTTTGCCACATTTAACTTTAAAAGAAATATACAATCATGGAGCACTTTATTAGTGTGCCTTGTATACAGCACACAGGCTCAGGTTCTATTTACCTATACCCCTTTAAACCCTTCCTTCTGTTAGTACAATGTGGCCGCACCATCAGTTCCTTGCTCTGGGGTATTATTCAGAATGGATGGCACCACAACGCACTAATCCGGACATGAAGTATTTTATTTTTGGCAATCTAAAACAGTTCTGCAGTCAAGGGCAAAAATGATCTATTTCATGAATGGCTATTCCTCCATGATTTTCTGTAATATATTGCTTTTACAAGTGGAGGAGATAACACTGGTCTAAAGCCTAGTACACGCAATCAGAAAATCGGGCGAAAAATACCGCTTTCGGAGCGATTGTACGATAATCTGATCTTTAGTACACAGCTTTAGAGAGCCGATCCCAACAGTTCATCTGAAATTATCCGAAGGGACAAACATAGAAATTTCTGTTTCATTGGTACAGTTTTCGTCTAAAACAAATCAGAAGAGCAAGACCACGCATGTTTGGAAACAAAAGAATACATTACAATACAACACATTACATCACTTCCTGAGTTGTATTCTGTCATATGAGAATTTTCATAACTTTTGTAACCTCTTCATTTTTGATACAAGACTAGCATGCAAAAAAAAAAACAGATCATTTGTCTGATATTCAGAGAGAGATGTACGAGGCGCCACTTTTACTGGGAACACTTATACTGATTCCAGCTAAATACGGAAGATATTCATAAGGTTAGTTTTAACTTCTTCTTTTGTATTTAGTACTCTGTACTGTATGAAGTTCTAGGTCTTTACATTTTCATTCACCTCTATGGTTGCATAAGAAATACAAACTTACCCATCTTTTATAAGATAAAAAGCATTTACATCACTACGATTATCTGTAGGACTTGCAACACATGTCTCTATCCGGACAACATATCGATTTCCATCAGCTCCTGTCACAAATATTCCCACATAGATGTTTGTTCCAACAACCACGTTTTCATTATTTTGATATGGTTCTGTAAATGATGGATTTTTATAAGCAGCCATGGTAACGGGATATGATCCAGTCCCATTGACTCCATACAGGTATACCGTCCTGAGAAAACAAACACATGTTCAGGTAACAAAACCAATAACAATTTAAATCACAATTTATTTCCTAATAAGTAGCAATAGCTTTCAGCAATCGTTCACACTAAACACAGCTTTGAAATTGTGTGAGTTCATCTGAACTTGCACGATTTAAAAGCCGCATTTCAGTCTGACTTCGGGAGGCGACTTGAAAGACATCCATGCGGGTTCATGCACAGATATCTATTGAACTCGCCCCCAAAGTCGCCGAAAGTGGTGCAGGAACTACTTTTGGAAACTGATTCGGTGCACTGATCTGGACGCTCCTATTGCCAGCAATAGGCTCCGCTTTGACATGCGATTTGACCTGTCAAATCGCATGTCAAATCACGCTGATATGAACGGGAACTTAAACACTAATGTCCACTAATGTAAAAAATTAAATTTTAATGCATTGGGAAGGCAAGAGAAACCTTAAGGCCAGTTTCTGCGCCCAAACCACAGCGCAGGTGTACCTGTGGTTTTCATGCCGTTAACCTATGGTTTCCCATAGACTTTCTAATAGGTTGCGGTTTTTCTGAAGGCACACCAAAGATGATGTATGCAGGACTTTTGGTGTACTGTCAGAATATACAGCAAACAACATGTAACCTAATAGAAAATCTATCTGCAGTGCGGCAGTGTGAAACCAGCCTTAAGATGCAGTAAAATGATCTGGTTTGAAAGTATATAGTGTGATTTGTGTGTATACTGTATGCATAGGCGTGCGCAGCCTATTGCATTAGGGTGTGCACCCCAAAGCTCAAACACACACGTGTGTGTGTGTGTGTGTGTGTGTGTGTATGTGTGTATGTGTGTATATATATATATATATATATATATATATATATATATATATATATACACACACACATACACATATACACACACGCATTCTTATAAATGTGAACAAACATTTTAAAATGTATTAAAACATTTTATGTTATAATTCGTGGTGAAAATACAATGTATGTAATATTACGTTGGTCCATGTGGACCCCCTTTTTGCTTACTATAAATAAAAAATTAAAAAAAAAAAAAAAAAACATTTTTTAACACTTATCATTGTTAAAAAAATAAAATAAAACACTATTTTTTAACTGATTAAAACATTTAATTGTTTACACTAGTGGTTGAGAGGCAGGAAAACTCTGCAGTTGAGCCATTCTTTTACCGCCTTTTAACCGCTACACAATAGTCAACTGTTACATTTTATATCACAGTTCCACCCTTACATCAGATTCCCCAGAGTTCCCCTTTACACTGGGAAACCTGATGTAAAGAATGCCGTTTACTCTGGTATAAGGGGAACTTTCATATAAGGGGGTCTTTGGTCACTAGAATCCCCAGCATTTACTCTTATATCAGGGTTCCCAGAGTCCCCACTTTCATCAAAGTCCCCCTTTATATACACTGTAAGGGGGCTCTAACACAAAGGGTATCTCTTCAGACTATGATGTAAGGGGGGGCCTCTGATGTGAGGGGGTCTCTGGTTACCACAGAGTCCACAGAGATCCCACTTACATCAGAGTTCCCCTTTACCCCAGAGTCTGCAGAGTTCCCCTTTAAACCAGACAATAGTGTATTTCTAGAAGGGGGTCAGGTCAGCCATAGCAGCCCCCCTCACAACACTGATTATTTTACTTTATATGACCAGCCCCCTTTCCCAGCATGTGTGAATATTGCCCCCCCCCCTCCATGGGACTACAAATCCCAGCATAGCAGGCTAGACTCCCATTTCTCAGCTTCTCCCTGGTACTAACTCCACATACAGTGTGACTTGCACTGCAGGGGAGGACACCCTCTCTCCCTGCCTGCTGTACTGCCGCCCTCATACTGCCAGAGTCTGTGCCCCCCACTCTCTCCTTACCAGTCAGTGACACGTCCTGAGTTCCAAGTCCCGGCGGGTCTCCTTCACCTCAGTTTCTTCCATTGTCGGCACTGCAGGGCGGAAGCCGGGAGGCGGGGCACTCGGAGGCGGAGCAAGGAGGAGAAAGTTACATCCTCCTCCTCAGCCTGGGACAGTCCTGGCAACCCTGTGGTTTTCTCGGCGGCTGACAAAGGGCAGTGGTGGGCTGCGGAAGCCCCGGGGTGGCAGCGGGCAGCAGGACTTAATAACAAAATCAGTGGGGTTAATCCAGCCCTGATGTTACTTCCTTATTTCCGGCTACAGCATCACTGAAAGCAGGCAGCGGAGTAATATTTAGCTGTCAGGGATGCTGTAGCCGGAACTATAGAAGTAGCATCGGAAAATGCGGCCGCTTGCCTGCTCACTCCGCGATCAGTGGCTGTACTCACAAGAGTTACACAGCCAACTAAATAATAGTCCCACCACCCGCAGAGTACAGCGCTGCCATTGTTTATTACCAAAGGCTCCGAAATAGAGATCCTGCACATTCTGCTGCCAAAAAAGTCCTGGGGTGTGTTGGATGTGCCTGGGCATTAGGGTGTGCCCAGGCACACCCGGCACACCCCGTGCGCACGCCTATGACTGTATGTGTATGTATGTTTGTATATGTATGTGTGTGTGTGTGTGTGTGTATGTATGTATGTGTGTATATATACAGTGTATATATATATATATATATATATATTGCGCTTGTGTCCCAATAAAACCAAAAAACAGTTAGCACCACAAAAGGCAATTATGTGCTAAAGAACAGTGTAAAAAATGTGCAGCGCTGTTTAAGTGAAAAAATGTATATGTACTAGGACCCTAACTAAAGGGAACAACTAAAATGATAGTGGGTATTTTTCGATTTATGTGTAGATATTAATAACTTTTTTGGAAAAGATCTGTATGTCATTGTAAGAAACACACCATGTTAAAGGGTTATAACATTCATATGTACCATAATGATGAATGTTAGATATCATCCCAGATGATGTCTGTTTAGACTAAACGCGTCGGGTCGAGTCCTGTCTATGCCATTGTGTCCTGTATGCCGTTCAAGAAAGATTATCTAACAAGCGCTTTTATATCTACTTAAATGTGAGTGATTTGTACTTTTTAAATAAATCTCTTTACCGTATAGATTTACACTATGTGGAGGTGTTGAATCTGAGGTTGATGGTCCTGTATAGCCGTGTTACAGCTTGCTGTGGAATTGAAGGTGGAAATTCATTGTCGCCTCAGAATAGTTGAAAGAGAACGGTGTGGAGAGTGGTGAGCTATCCCCCTTATCTGGTGTTTATACACCCCCACTTGTCTAGACACATTAGGCATATGTCAATTGGGTCCATACATTCCAGTAAGCCCCCTTATATCTTACTGGTGGTGGACTTCCCTACAGTGGTGACCCTTAAATTGAGGTTTTGGGACTTATCAACTAGTCGTCATCCCGATTATTTGTCTACTTTAACTTGTTTTGGACTTTTTTTACAAATCCATTTTTTATCATTGGACTGCACTTTTTCCTAGTATTGTGGTCACAAGATGTACACCTTAACTGTATGCTCAATGTTTTTTTAAATTGTATTTGTATACAAGAAAGTTGAATCATTCATCTTTATGGTACATATGAATGTTATATCCCTTTAACATTGTGTATTTCTAACACTAACATACGGATCTTTTACAAAAAACTATTTTATAAATACACATGAATTGAATACCCACTATAATTTTAGTTGTACCCCTTGGGGTCCTTGTACATATATATTATTTCACTTGATCAGCGCTGCACATTTTTAAATATATAACAGTATAATATACAATATACATTTTAAGAGGTTGAAACCGTTATCTATGCACATAACCGGGCATGTCCCCCTAAAAAAAAAAACACCAAAGTTGCGAGAAAAACTCCAAAATTATTGCAATATTTTCCCTCGATTTCTGTCACTCTTATACTTAGACAAGAACTAAAGAAAGAGTTGTCAGTGGGTCAGAGAGATACATACAGCAATAAAGCCTGTCAGAGGATCTAACCTTCCCTAGAATATTTTTGTTCCTGTCTGTTTCTATTGAGGAGTTTTCCCATGACTTTTTGTTCCTATGACACCCTGTCACCAGCACAGGACGTATGGGGAAATCTCACCATTGGGGTTCACAGACAGCAATAAAAAATTTGACAGTGGACTTAAAATGTAAGTTTACCTTTACAGAACAAAAAGGTGAACTAACACCCTACACACTCCCCGCCCCCCTGTCTCTGCTACACTTACCTCCGTGGGTGATATAGTTTCACCGTCCACACAGCCCAGTGCAGCAATCCTGAGGTTTGCAAAATATGATGTTCTTCCTCTTCTTTCCCTAAGGAATCTGGGACAGATCAGAGCGCTTCTCATTGGTCAGTGTTGAAAGGGAAGAACAGAGCATTTTTCAAACCCCAGGACTGCTGCACCGGGCTGTGTGGTTGGGGAAACTGTATCCCCCATGGGGGTGAGTGCAGAGGGGATGGGGCAGTGAAGAGCACATAGAGTGTTAGTTCACTTTTTTAATTTTTCTGTAAACATGAACTTACACATCGATTTCTGTTGAACAAGGATAGTCACACATTGATCAAAACTGAGCTGGTCCCTGCTGAAGCGAACACATTTTGGTCATTGTTTGGCCAGTATAAAGTTGTTTAATGTATCTGACCTTCTGCTTTGATTATCCCTTAGCTTTGAATTATGATCATGTCTTTATTTTCTGTTGATCCTGCACTAGGAGTGATGAAGCCCCCTAACCCCAACCAGAAGTCTTCTGCTTATTATGACACAATTATCATTTTTCAGTAAAGTTGTATGATCCCAGAGCTAGCATCTCAGTGCAAGAAGTGCAAGTGCTGACCCTGGGTGATGCCTGAACAGAGGTGTGCCGGCATTCTGGAGAGAAAAGCAGATGAAAGCATTGTCTGGGTGACAACTGTGATCCCTGTGGTGGAGCCATCGATAAATTACACTTACTTATTACTTAGCATTCACTTGAACATGACTAAAAAAAAAAACTAAGGTCTGCTTTAACACTATTAGGTACAAAATATGGATATGGAAAACATCTTAGATTCACAAAAATTCAGTGCTGCGTGTACATAGCATTTATGTTTATTTACTATAAACATCATAGTTAATGGAAATGAGAGGTTAGTAAAGGAGAAAGAACAAATATATATATATAATACATGCGCATTTCTCTATGTCTTATATTTTTTCTTACTGTTGTGTGATGTTTCCAGGCAGTTTCAGACTTGTTTGCATATTCCGTTTATATCCACAGGTAAAGTTAAAGCTGATATTATTTGTTGTGATGATGGGTCTATCCAGGATTCCAATGTAAATGATGTTGGAAATATAGATATTGGAGTCATCATCCTGTGGATAGAGTCCAGTAATTAGCAGTGGAAAAACAGCTTTAACATATAGACGGGTTACTTGTAAAACTCTACTCTAGTGAAAATGAAGTCTGTTGATCGTTGAGCCTAACAATCAACAGGCTTCCCATAGCAATAAGGAGGTAGCCTGCGTACAGAGCCGATCACTTACATGTCAGCGGCTGTGATTAGTTACAGAGGTGGCAACCTCCCATTGATTTCAATAGGGTTGCCTCTCACAGCTAATCCTGGGAACCTCCGCTGGGGTTCTCGCATATAATCGCAAAGTGAGTGCATTCGCAAATGTGAACACTCCCCTATATTCACACCCCCCCCCCCCATTCACATACAATTTCTCCTGTGTTTATTGTCATGCTGCACTGCACATTAACCTCTATGCTGCCCAGTCAGTACCTGGTACAGCGCAGCTGAAGCACATTTTGGAAAAGGCACAGGCACTTCTTTTGTGCAGTTTTTTGCCCAATAGACTTTAATGGGAGCGCAGGTGGAAACTATTGAATCTGTAAATTATATATGGGAGCAGCACGTTATAAGGGTAAATGAAAAGGAAATAATTAATGAGTTAATGTTAAACTTCGCTCGAAGAGCGCGGTTTGTAATTAACTCGTTAATTACATGCATTTTTAGGCTAGGTTCATACCTATGCGGGTTTTAGTGCATTTTCAGATCTGCACAAACACACCACAATCCATCCAACATTTTTTTCCCTATGAGTCCGAAACACATTTTTGCAGTTTCCTGCAATGTGTTTTTTGGAAAGATGCAAGAACTTTTCTTATATGCAGAACTATGCATTTTTGGTTTCATAGATTTTAATGGAACCGCATCAAAAACATATATGTGTTTTTAAATCGCTTTCGGTAGGGTTTGTCCTATCAAAAATGCAGTAATTATGAAAACACATAATAAACGCATGAAAAATGCACCACAAAAACACTTAAAAAAGCATCAACCTTACATGCATAAATTTGAACCTAGCCTTAGTGCATTTTTTTGGCAAAGTTTTGTGTATAAAATCCAACCTCCTCTTCCTACAAAAAAAAAATCAGCATGAAAAAATTCATCATAAACACGCAATGTTGCACTGAAAAACGCATCATGCTGCAGCTGCACTGCAGTGGACCTAGGCTAAATGGGAAGTCTACTGTGCATGTATGGCCTGGCGGGGGGAGTTTTTGTAAAGAACCGTGTAGCACCCAGTTGCCCCAAACATAAAATCTCCATGGATCATAGATTGGTAAATGGAAAACTTAGGGGGCTTTCTCGGGGAGAGCGGACTTGCATTTCAAGAATAACTGTACAAAAAGTGCAATTATCCCTTAAAGCCTACCACAGTGACCCAATGAGAAGGTCTTCTCTAACTGTCTATCGACAGGAAGGTAAACACATCGATAAAACATTTTTCAGAAGTTCCATATTGTCACCAGTCCGGGTTTCTGTTTAAATTGATGACAGGGAGTGAGGGAAGAAAAAAATCTCTCTCTCAAAAAAAAGCTGACAGAGTCCCCTATCTCTTCTATCACTTATTCTATGTGAAATGTAAAATATTCAGCTGAAGTTGGGCTTTATCATATCTCTTGAAAAAAGTGAAACAGAATGCTGATGGTCACTTTTTCCAGAAAAGTAAGGAATACACAGAAATCTAACACAGGAGTTGCTAAAACGAATGAATAAATAAATCAATAGTGTGCTACCGTCACTGTGTTTCCACACCAATTGGATTCTGCTGAGGCCTGGAGAGAAGTCACTTTCAGCCCATTGATGGAGTCTGAATATGGGGAATTGCATTCTATTGATGAGTTCCTCAGATGAATTGTGGAAGAGTCGAGACCAAGTGCTTGTAGCTCACATTTACTGACAGTGACTGTAATTGCATTGTTGTCACAGGTGACCGTAGGGTGGAAATCAGAAAGTTCTGGGAAAGTTCAGTAAAAGAAGAAATATAAATCAATCTTGACATATGGTGTAAATGGAAAGTACAGATATGAGTACAGCAAATAGTCATGTAGAAGTATTTACTATATAACCCCAGCTGCCTCAAATATGATGAGCGATCCGATCAGACGGGGCTCCTCTTTTCTTTCAAATTGTTACAGCGAGAGGTAAATATCTTGTACTGGCCGCACCTAGGAGAGTCAGACCTCAGTTCTCTCACACAATACACGGCTCTCCAGTGTCCCCCCCCCCTCCACTGCTCCAATCAACTGCATTCTGTCTCCCCGAGTGGTACTGTAGATTGAAACCGTGTTTTGGAAGAAGGGATGTCAGACCACTGGAGAGAGAACACTGCTTTGTGTTGAACCACAGAGAACCATGGTTCAACTATCCTATGGGCACACAGCACAGTGTATTTTAACCCTTGATGCAGCACTTAGTTGCTAAAAAAAAAAATGAGCCCCATGTATATTAATGTAAGGTATATGCAGACTGACTGCATTACAGTAATAAATAGCGAGAGTTCAATTGGACCCAACGCCAACTTTCTATTCAACACTGGTAAAATATTCAACCCATTTCTATTTGAACCCAATTTCAAATAAATGCAAGCTCATCCCTACTGTCTATCCAGTTTTGAGATTTTCACAGCTCTGTCACACAGTACAGACTTGTTTGGCAGAGCAGGAGACCCAATTTTTCTCTACTGTAGTTCACTTACAGGTCCTGTCACTCCATCAACCTGTGACTGGACAATGAAAGAAAAAGCAGACTCATGGGATCATCTCTCTGTCACTCTGCTCTCTACTCCATTTAGGCTCCGTTTCCACTTGTGCAACTTGTCCTGCGACTTGGGACTGCAAAGTCACATGACAAGTCTTTCCCTATGATTTCCAATGAATACTGTTTATATCTGTGTGACTTCAAAGTAGTCACTGTACTACTTTGGTCTGACTTTGATGTGACTTGAGGTCCATAAACCTCAAGAATACGCAGACATTGCTTCAAGTCACATCAAAATCATGCGACTTTCAGGTAGCAATAATGGAAACCTAGGCTAAACATGTTCCTTTCCCTGCAACACAGCTGATTGGCTCCTTGTGCTGCATTTCCCTCTCCTATCTGACCTCTCCTATACAGAGACTAAAAGGAGGCCGATACTAAGTCATATTCATGTTCTTATATTGCTTGCAGGTAAATAATACATGTAAGGATTACATCATCACACAGTAATAATAATTAGCAATAATAAATATACACATTTCATGAATCTCTACAGTATAAGTCAGCCCCATCCTGTCTCTGATCTGATCTGTTTGTTAACCCCTCACCTCCCTTGTCCTGCACATCTGTACATTAACCCCTTCACCTCCTAACCCCCGTCTGTATTACCTGTAAATTTAATGTACCTTGTACAATACCAAGGGCATTATTTTAACCCCCTCAATACTGGCATGTTTCTTCAATTGCAAAAAATTGTAGCAAAAATTAGATCACCTTGGGGGTGTCTACTTTCCAAAATGGGGTCATTTTGGGGTTTTTTTTCATTGTTTGTTTTTGCTCTTTTCACCTAAAAGAAAAAGCTTATGAGGGAATTCATAAGAGATGTCGTAGACATCCAATAGAATTCTGTTGGGAAGTAGCACCAAAAGTGTTGGTGTTTGTGCTCAATTCATGTATATGACACAGACAGGATCTGTCAGTGTCTGCACTGAGGAAGGAGCGTTCACACTGGACATTCCTTCCTCAGTGCATGCCCTCCTTCCCTCCCTCCTTCCTTCCCTCCCTTCTTCCTTCCTTCCCTCCCTCCTTTCCTCCTTCCTTCCTTCCCTCCCTCCTTCCCTCCTTCCTTCCCTCCCTCCTGCCTTCCCTCCCTCCTTCCCTCCCTCCCGCCTTCCCTCCCTCCCTCCTTCCCTCCCTCCCTCACTCCTTCCCTCCCTCCCTCCCTCCTTCCTTCCTTTCCTCCCTCCTTCCCTCCCTCCATCCCCCTTCCATCCCTCCCTCCTTCCTTCCCTCCCTCCGTCCTCCCCTCCCTCCCTCCTTCCTTCCCTCCTTCCCTCTTCCTTCCCTCCCTCCCTCCTTCCCTCCCACCTTCCTTCCCTCCTTCCCTCCCTCCTTCCCTCTTCCCTCCCTCCTTCCCTCCCTCTTCCTTCCCTCCTTCCTTCCCTCCCTCCCTGCCCTTCTTCCCTCCCTCCTTCCATCCCTCCCTCCCTCCTTCCTTCCTTCCCTCCCTCCTTCCTTCCCTCCCTCCTTCCTTCTTTCCTTCTTTCCTTCCTTCTTTCTTTCTTTCTTTCTTTCCTTCCTTCCTTCCTTCCTTCCTTCCTTCCTTCCTTCCTTCCTTCCTTCCTTCCTTCCTCCCTCCCTCCCACCCTCCTTCCCTCCCTCCTTCCTTCCATCCCTCCCTCCCTCTTCCTTCCTTCCCTCCTTCCATCCCTGCATCTTTCCCTCCTTCCTTCCTTCCCTCCCTCCTTCCTTCCTTCCTTCCCTCCCTCCTTCCTTCCCTCCCTCCTTCCCTCCCTCCCTCACTTCCTCCCTCCCTCCCTCCTTCCTTCCATCCCTCCCTCCCTCCCTCCCTCCCTCCCTCCGTCCTTCCCTCCCTCCTTCCTTCCCTCCTTCCCTCTTCCTACCCTCCCTCCCTCCTTCCTTCCCTCCTTCCCTCCCTCCTTCCCTTCCACTTCCTTCCCTCCTTCCTTCCCTCACTCCTTCCCTCCCTCCCTTCCCTTCTTCCTTCCCTCCCTCCTTCCTTCCCTCCCTCCTTCCTTCCCTCCCTCCCTCCCTCCCTCCCTCCCTCCGTCCTTCCTTCCTTCCCTGCCTCCGTCCTTCCCTCCCTCCCTCCTTCCCTCTTCCTTCCCTCCCTCCCTCCTTCCTTCCCTCCCTCCTTCCTTCCCTCCTTCCCTCCCTCCTTACCTCTTCCTTCCCTCCCTCCTTCCCTCCCTCTTCCTTCCCTCCTTCCTTTCCTCCTTCCTTCTCTCCCTCCTTCCCTCCTTACCTCCATTCTTTCCCTCCCTCCTTCCTTCCCTCCCTCCTTCCTTCCCTCCTTCCTTCCTTCCCTCCCTCCTTCCCTCCTTTCTTCCCTCCCTCTTCCTTCCTTCCTTCCCTCCCTCCCTCATTCCCTCCTTCCCTCCCTCCTTCCTTCCCTGCCTCCGTCCTTCCCTCCCTCCTTCCTTCCTTCCCTCCCTCCTTCCCTCTTCCTTCCTTCCTTCCATCCCTCCTTCTCTCTTCCTTCCTTCCTTCCTTCCTTCCTTCCATCCCTCCTTCCCTCCCTCCCTCTTCCCTCCCTCTTCCTTCCCTCCCTCCTTCCTTCCCTCCCTCCTTCCTTCCCTCCCTCCCGCCTTCCCTCCCTCCCTCCTTCTTTCCTTCCCTCCCTCCCACCTTCCTTCCCTGCCTCCGTCCTTCCTTCCTTCCCTCCCTCCTTACCTCCATCCCTTTGCTTCTTCCCTCCCTCCTTCCTTCCCCCCTTCCTTCCTTCCCTCCCTCCTTCCCTCCCTCCTTCCCTCCCTCCTTCCCTCCTTCCTTCTCTCCCTCCTTCCCTCCCTCCTTCCTTCCCTCCCTCCCTCCTTCCCTCCCTCCTTCCCTCCCGCCTTCCCTCCCTCCCTCCTTCCTTCCTTCCTTCCTTCCTTCCTTCCTTCCTTCCTTCCTTCCTTCCTTCCTTCCCTCCCTCCCTTCCTTCCTTCCTTCCCTCCTTCCTTCCTTCCTTCCCTCCTTCCTTCCTTCCCTCCTTCCCTCCTTCCTTCCTTCCCTCCTTCCCTCTTCCTCCCTCCCTCCTTCCCTCTTCCTCCCTCCTTCCTTCCCTCCTTCCCTCCTTCCCTCCTTCCTTCCCCCCTTCCCTCCCTCCTTCCCTCCCTCCTACCCACTACCCCCCCTCTTCCTTCCTTCCCTCCCTCCTTCCCTTCCTCCCATCTTCCTTCCCTCCCTCCCTCCCTCCCTCCCTCCTTCCTTCCCTCCCTCCTTCCCCCATCACACTGACAGACGCATGGCTGAGGAGTTTTGTAGTAGAGGTGGGTGGAGCCTGATGGGGAACTGAAAAGCTACTTCCTCAGGTTCTGCCCACCCAGTGACAATTCATTTCCCAAATATTTGAGTAATTACATCACCTATATTCCTGTTTACATTTAGCTTTGGGCTAAACAAGACTGGGAATACAGCTCTGTGCAGGAAGTTGTCACATACATGATAGTTTCATAGCACAGGCCCCACTGACTATGGTACTGGTGTGCCTCTGTAGAGTTGGTCCTAATTACCGCCAGTTTCCTCATTTTAGTACTGTCATTCTTTAGGAATTGGTCACTGCCATAGCGATAAGTTCCTAAAATCTCGATAGTGAGAACTACCTGAATTTGTAGCAGAAATTGGTAATGTTACCGACACCAACGCAAATACTTACCTGAATTTGGCGCAAGTAGTTCTTAAGAAAAATACAACCAGAAATGTGTCATTAGGGCTATTTTGAATCCTCCAGTATCGGGCTCAAAAATATGATTTAAAATTAATTTGGGTACAGTGTTGCATAAATGAGTAATTGTCAGTCAAAGTATCACAATCCTGAAAACTTGGTAATGAATGGGGTAAAATATGCCGGTCCTGAAGTGGTTATTATACATTACTGGCTTGGTAATGTGTGTCTTTTACATCTGCACGGAGTTTGGCTTTAAAGTGGATGCAAACCCAATTATTCAAATTTCATGTAATTTCAAAAGCCATTTTTAATATTCTCATATCTACAGCTTTTATTTAAATAACACCTGGTGCTCTTGTCATAATAGAGTGACAACAGTAGTGATGCTGCATTGTCACCCTGTCACATGGGCTTCTGATAGAAATTACAATGGGCGTGTCAACACACATTATGAAGGCACAGACCACTGTTGTCACCATAAGGAAAGCCACCCTGTGAAATGCAGTGGTCATTGGAGTACATGCATATAGAAATAAAGTGGCTGCAAAAGAGGCTGCAGAAGATCAGCATCACTGAGATGCAACAAGAATGAAAAAAGGTAAAAACGAGTATTTTTTTTTAAAATGCCAATTATTTAGGATACACTGGGTTGATTTACTAAAACTGGAGAGTTCAAAATCTGGCGCAGCCGTGCATGGTAGCCAATCAGCTTCTAACTTTAGCTTGTTCAGTTAGGCTTTGACAATATAACCTGGAAGCTGATTGGTTTCTATGCACAACTACACCAGAATTTACACTCTCCAGTTTTAGTAAATCAGCCTCACTGTGCTTTAGAGTGGTAGAAAACCGCTGGGTGATTTTTTAAAATTTTTTGGCCTGAAAGGTAAAGGAAAAATTAGCTAGTATGCATCACATACTAGCACATTATGTTAAACTTACCTGAAAAGTTACCTGAAAAAAGCACTGTCACTGCTGGAGGCTGCTTCCATCTTCACCTGTCTTCTTTCCGGGTCCACGGACTCTAGCTGTGTGATTGGCCGGAGCCCTGATGATGTCACTCCAGCACATGCGGGGGAAGCCACCGTTTATGGCACAGGACTCTAAAGGAATGGCTCGGGCGGCTGTTCCTTCAGAGCGCATGGACCGAAGACGTCATTGGCTGCATATAAATATCTTCTAAACGGCACACGTTTAGGAGATATTTACAGTACCTATAGGTAAGCCTTATAATAGTCAGAGATGGGAGTTTATTCCCACTTTAACAAACTAAACTTCAATGTTAGGGATAATGTCATCGACTGTAAAGGGATCTACAATTTTTTCTATGTAAAAGAGCAGTTTGATGTAAATAATCCTACCAATATATAATAGCGTTTTAATGTATGCCCAGCCATATTTTCTCATGGCATAAACTGATTCTACTTTATTATTTGCAGTGCCACTAAATAGTTGTGCTTTCCTGATCCTTCTCACATTACAAGTCCATGACTTGTTGAAAACAATGCTCTCCATGTGTGGCTGATATCCTAATCCACAGTTAAGGGTTATATGGGCTGCCATTGCTGAACTAGCCTTATTAAAATGCCGGTTTCCTGGCTGTCATGTCGATGATTTGGCTTCAGTCAGCAACTAGGAACAGATATAGATATCAGGATCTCTGACTTTTCTCCAGTTGTAATTTCCTGCATGCTTGTTCCAGGTCAGAGATTCAGAAATCAGCACTTTGAAAATGATCACCAGTGTCAGTCCCCATAATATTCTCATGGCTGGTGTACTCTAATCAGCAAATAAAACTACTGATCCACTAAGAGCGCCATCTAATGACAGATCTACACATTTATCTACATATAATAAAATAACAAACACATGACAGAGCAAAGCATACACTGATAAAAACCCATAATATATGCCCACCAAGCACATACTGTACATTCTCTCTAATGACCAAATGGGCATTGCAAAGGAAAGAAAATAAACAAAGTCTTACTCAGATTTCTGTACACGGTGGTATTACATTCACATATTCCTAATGAGTTACAAACTTCATCTGTAGCACATTCCGGGTCACAGAAAGGAAAAGCTGCAGAAGACAAAGCAGAAAAATCTTATAAATGACAAATCCTAAATGGTCAGACTCAGAAAGTTCACTCTGAACTGATATGAAAATACTTACTTGAGCAACAGGACTCCTTTTTATCGTGAAATAGGCCTTTTGGACAGCAGGAGCTGAACTCAGAGTTAGTGCAATCAATACCTGGAGTTGGGACACAGGTCGGAAAGGGATCACTACTACATGAACATCCATTGTCAAGAGTACAGCTCCCAGAACACGAGGTACAAAATGTCAGATCCGCGTACGTAGCTGGGAAGAGAAGAAAAAGAAGATGCCAGAAACCAGGAGCTTTTGTAGTTAGTCAGTTTTCACATCAAGTCACATGACTAAAAAACATCTGCAATATCTTTAGAACTGCAAAAAGCAGGGCTTTTTTTCAGGGGGAACTTGGTGGAACTCGCTTCCACCATCTCTGACTCAGACCCTTTGGTGCCTGCTCACCACAATCACTTGTAAACACCGAAGTCTGGTTTCTGTGTTTACAAGTGACAGCTCTGCACTCTGTATGTAATACAATCCTGGTATTTAAAGCGGGGGTCCACCTATCTATCTTTTTTTTTTTTGAGTTCATTCACAAACTTTTCTTCTCAGCATTACATACTCACATATTGTGTGTAATATGTCCGCCTGTCCCGTGTCAGATTTTGTCGAAAAGAATAACTTATATTATTCACTGCAGGCGGTTTCCATCTTCATTGTGGCCATTTGAAGCCCACAAGCATTTATTTCCTGGATGTGGTGAATGCTGTGCTCCCAGCATTCACCGCTCGTTCCCGCACATGCTCAGTGGCATCCTGGGAAGCCTGAGACTAGCTCCCAGGAGTCTGGGAGAGGCTAGAAACACGCCTACTCCCACGGGAGGAGAACCAGGAAGTACAAAGAAGATTAGAAAAATAAAAGGTAATTACGGCGATTTCAATTTTTTTAAACGGCATGTCAGCATCTAGGCAAGGAAGAGAATACATACAGATATTGTTCAAAATTTGGGTGGAACCCCGCTTTAATGCCCCTTTAAGACCCTCCTACTGTTTTTGTGAAATTTGACTGACCACACCCACTATTTGATGTGATTTGGAGGGTGTGTGTAGGGGGAGGGGTTTTGTGGGGCCGTGGTTAAGTTCCAGCACCTATTGTTTGAGAAAAAAAGCCCTGGCAAAAAGTATTTGTAAAACTGGCCATAAACATTTGCAAACAGTTGAAAAAAAAACTTCTTCTCAACAGGACTATTAAAAGAGAAGTATGAGTTTCCTTTTATTTTGCTTAATCCGAATCCTTATGAGCTGCTTGTATCTACAAATCTTTCCTGCCCTCTGAAAAATGCACCATTACTGTTAAAATAGAGTTTATTACCTGTAGGAGGGGTACAGACTTTCCTGGAGTGTCATCCCGACAATGAGAGTCTGGATCCGCCCCCCTCCTTTCTCTTCTCTGTGATGATGTCGGCTCTCTGCCCGTTCCCGAGATTTCACACAACACACAGAGCTCCTCCCCTCCCTCCTCCTCCCTGTTGTAGGCAGACCGATCTCAGCTCACACTACAAACCTCTGATAGTAGCAGCCTTTAGCGACTGTAGAAGTCACTGAATGTGCTCTTTATATTACCTGCATTCCTGGTAGAATTATAATTCAAAGCATACATTTTAAAGTAAAATGCAACACTGGCTTTTATCAGATATCTCACTTTAGATTTAGAGGGCAGGGAGTTCTCAGCTTTCCTCTCCCCTACAGCATTGCTACCGGTATGTAATGAAAAGCTATTTTCTCTATATATCACATTGTACACATGTGCACTGCTGAAAAATGTGTTCGTTTTCATTTCATTCATTTTTTTTTTTGTTTTGTTTTTTTCCATTTTTTCAGGTCATTCGTTATGATCGAAATTTGTTACTTAAATTAAATCCCGAAATTCAAAAAATTTGAACATGAGAAAATTAGAAAGTCCAAATAAGGATGAAAATCCGGAAATTCTAAAATAACAACGGAAATCCGAAAATTTGAAAATCCAAAAATCCAAAATAACTAACTAATAATAACTAACTAATAAATTATAGGTATTGGAATTTCCTTTCAAATTTGGCTGTTAGTGAATAACGAATACGAATTTATCTGAAGTTACGAATTATCTGAAATAACGAATGCCGCATCTAAACGAACGGAACATAACGAATTAATAATAATGAATAATAATAATACCTTTTTATTATTATTAATTTGTTACGTTCCATTTGTTTAGATGCGGGATTTGTTATTTTGGATAAATCGTAACTTCGGATAGATTTGTTTTTGTTCACTAACAGCCAAAATTGAAAGGAAATTCCAATACCTATAATTTATTAGATAGCAATAGTTATTATTAGTTAGTTAGTTATTATTTTGGATTTTCGAATTTTCAGATTTTCTTTCGGATTTCTGAAAAATTAGTTAATTTGAATATTTCCGAATTTGTAGAATTTCGTCGAAAAAGGAATTCGTAAGGCAACGAACTGCACATGTCTATAACATTGTGTTCATTCACAGAACAGAATGTCACAGCAAACAGGGGCTGATATTTACTGTCTTTCCTTATAAATGAATGCAGTGGGATGTTTAGGGAACATTTCCTGTATTGGGTCAGAGGATCGCTGAGCATGACATATGTTGGCTGACATTCAGAGGGATGGTCTGAGATAGTTGGAGATCAAAGCCCATGGGAGAAGGAGAGGAAAGCTGCAGAGGGGAGAATATACAAACTGGAGGGAAAGTGCAGCCAAGAACACAAGACAGCAGAGGTACTGGAGGTGAGGAGACTGCAGGAGTTGGAGGCGCGTGAAAAGCGCACTCGCTCTAGCTGGCAGCTGGGTGTGTGTCTGATCACCAAGCATGGCCACATGTCCAAGAGAGGGAAGCACTGAAAGAGGAAATGTATTGCTGGAGATGTTTCCCCCCCTCTAAACTTTTAAACAGAGAAAGAACTGTTACAGACGCCTTCCTGACAGTTCAAATGCCTGTACCTAACAAATGAAAAGCCTGAGGAAAGACATGAAAGCATTAGGGTAGAATGTACTGTTTATTTTTTTTCCCCATACTTCCAGTGGCGGCCCGTCCATAAGGGGCGCAGGGGCACCGCCCCCCCTAATCTAGATGCATGGATTCTAATTTTTTTTTATTAAAGCACATGATTAGAGCCTGAGGCTCCAATTGGCTTCAGAAAAGGGTAGGCCGGGGCTCCCTGAGCCCACCCAGTTGTGTGACAATAGCAAATTAATATTCGCTATTGTCTGCCTGATTCTCCTCCTGGCCAATCAGGAAGCGGGTCCTGAGACCCGATTGACCAGGGAGTCTTGGGACTCCAGGCCAATCGTGTCTCTGGACCCACTTTCTGTTTGGCCGGGTGGAGAAGCAACGGCCCTGGAGCGAGGAGTAGCTGGAGCGAGGAGCAGCTGGAGCGAGGAGTAGCTGGAGCGAGGAGCAGCTGGAAGGAGGAGCAGCAGCCCTACCCCGGATCCTTGTACCTCCTAAGGTGAGGAGGTCTCTGATCGTCACCTTCCCGTCCATCTCCTGCGGGGATTCCCCTATCACTTATCAGATTCTCACTAAGCCTATCCCTCACCTTTGACTTTCCCAAAAAAATGGGCTGCCTCTTTTATTACAGGTATGAAATGTTTTGGCAGTGACCCTGTTCTGACATTGTCACTTTAGATCCTTGACCACTGATCCTAATACTTTTTGTACTTTAACCCCTTCCTGCCCCCTCAGATGAGCAGTTACATGTGAACAATGGAGGCACCGGCCATTGATTTGTACAGAATAAACATTCGACAGTTGCAGCTGGAAGGCAGCATTTAAAACCACAGGCAAGAATCTACTGATTCTTGCTGGCGGCTGCCCCTGGCCACTGCTCTTCAGCTGTCTGAATGTACTCTAAGAGCCGGTTCACACTAGAAGCGGCACGACTTGGTGAGGCGACCTGCACACAACTGCCACGGCGACTTGCAAGTCGACTTCTTTATAGAAGTCTATGCAAGTCGCCCCCAAAGTAGAACAGGAACCTTTCTTCTAAGTCGGAGCGACGAACGGTTCCATTGTACAGAACTGGAGGCAACCTGTCAGGCGGCTAGGTCGCCTGACAAGTCGCCCCCGTGTGAACCGGCTCTTAGAGACAGTGCACTTGTGACATGCAGGATTGGTGCATATGGTAAAGAAATTATATATTGTATCACTTTGGTAAAAAGAAACAAAAGAACCTGAGATTTATCTGCACTTTCAGAGACATTAAAGTGGTTGTAAACCCACGAAAAAAAACAAAACCTGCAAGACAAAGGCATAATAAGCTAGTATGCATAGCATACTAGCCCATTATGAAATACCATACTTACCTTAGATCGAAGCCCCCACAGCAGTCCCAGCACACTGCTCTGGCTAGGGACATATCTCCCAGAATTATTTCCGGGTATCGCGGGCTCCGGCGCTGTGATTGGCCGGAGCCGTGATTACGGTACATCAGCTGAAGAAATGACACGCTCGGTCCGTTTCTTCAGTGCGCGTGTGCCGATGATGTCAGCACATACTGATACAGTGGATTTCTCCTAAGCGGTGCAGGTTTAGGAGGTATCCACGGTAGCTACAGGTAAGCCTTATTATAGCCTTACCTGTAGTCAAAAGTGATCTGTAAGGGTTTACAACCACTTTAATGCTCCGTTCACATCTCCACATTCCAAATTGTGTTGCCCGTTGAGCTTAAAAACACCCCACACGCATCTTGATTTTCCCGGGCGACAGACATGGTAAAAACGTGCGAACAGAATCGCGGGATGCCCGTTGTCCAAAAGAAATACAGGAGCTTCTTTTGGGAGACTATTTGTGTTTTTACCGCGATTGTTGCCCCCCATATGCAGACATGTGTACGGAGCCTAAGGGGTTGATTTACTAAAGCTAGAGAGTACAAAATCAAGTGAAGTAGTGCATGGTAGCCAATCAGCTTCAAACTTCAGCTTGTTCAATTAACCACTTATGGACCGCCCGCCATCATTTTACGTCACTAGTTTATAGAGGAGTTTCGTTGTTATGGCAGCAGCTAGCTGTCATAACCCCGGTATCCTCTTCTTCATAAAAGTGGTCTCTGCAGCGGATTCACCACAAGATCACTTTTATCGGCGGCGGGAGAGGAGCCCCCTCTCGCCATGCTTCGGTGCCCTCCGCCGCTTACCGAAGCCATTGGTAGTGGCAGAGACGATCGCGTCATCTTGCTGGCTTGGTATGGAGACCAGTGAGGGGAAGATGGCCCCCACCCGTCTCCATATCATTGCAGGGCGGAAGCAACGTCAAAACGTCACTTTGCCCATAGCTCTTAATGGGACTTTTATTTATTTTTTTTTCAAATGGCAATTTTTTTTATTTTTATTGCATTTTAGTGTAAATATGAGATCTGAGGTCTTTTTGACCCCAGATCTCATATTTAAGAGGTCCTGTCATGCTTTTTTTCTATTACAAGGGATGTTTACAATCCTTTTAATAGGAATAAAAGTGACACTTTTTTTCTTTTTAAAAGAACAGTGTAAAAATAAAAGGTAAAATAAATAAGAAAAAAAAAGTTTAAACGCGCCCCATCCCGCCGAGCTCACGCGCAGAAGCGAATGCATACGTGAGTAGCGCCCGCATACAAAAATTATGTTAAAACCACCCATGTGAGGTATTGCCGCGATCGGTAGAGCGAGAGCAATAATTCTAGCCCTAGACCTCCTCTGTAACTCAGAACATGCAACCTGTAGAATTTTTTAAATGTCGCCTATGGAGATTTTTAAGGGTAAAAGTTTGCGATTCCACGAGCGGGCGCATTTTTGAAGCGTGACATGTTGGGTATCAATTTACTCGCGTATCATTATCTTTCACAATATAAAAAAAAAATGGGTTAACTTTATTGTTGTCTTATTTTTTAATTAAAAAAAAAAGTGCACTTGTAAGACCGCTGCGCAAATACGGTGTGACAGAAAGTATTGCAACGACCGCCACTTTGAATGCAACTTTCATCCAGAGTGTAAAGTTGGATCAAAGCTGCACTCAAAGTCGCACTCTAAATCGTGCAACTTTGGGGTCGCAGTAGTGGAAACGTAGACTAAGGTTCCATTTCCACTAGTATGACTTGTTATGCAACTTTGGACACATAAAGTCGCATGACAAGTCACAGCCCATTGAATTCAATGGCACCCATTCCCATCTATGCGACTTTGAAAATCAGTGACTTTGAAAAGGTACCTGCAATGCTTTAATGCAACTTTGATCCAGGGAGTGTAAATTTGCATCAAAGTCACACTCCAAAGTTGCACTCTAACCTTAGGCTACGTTTCCACTAGCTGTGCGACTCTGAGTGCAGCTATGATCCAACTTTACACTCTGGATCAAAGTTGCATCAAAAGTTGTATCAAAGTAGTGCAGGCATCTTTTCAAAGTCGCATAGATGGGAATGTTTGAATGTTTGCCATTGAAATCAATAGGCTGTGACTTGTGATGTGACTTTGTGTCCAAAGTCAGTTGACAAGTCGCACTAGTGGAAACTGAGCCTTAAACTCATTACTCAGCTGGGCATGTGCCACACCATGCACACAGTGCCCATCACAGTGCCACACCATGCACACAGTGCCCATCACAGTGCCACACCATGCACACAGTGCCCATCACAGTGCCACACCATGCACACAGTGCCCATCACAGTGCCACACCATGCACACAGTGCCCATCACAGTGATATGCAGAAACAACCAAGTGGTTGTACACTGTAGAAAATCTGCAGCATGTGGAATTGTAATCTATATTACAGTTTCTAACAAACAGAACATACTTCCAGAGCCTGCCTGCCCCCCCCCCCCCCTTTATTCTCAGGAGAAACTTCTATCCAAATCAAGGCTATGAAGACAGGAGGAGATCTGTGAAGGAGAGAAGGGATGAGGGTGAGGTGATTAGAATGAACAGTAGGCTGTGGCTGTGTAGAGGAGAAGGACAACGTTTTCAGGAAGTGAGAGGCCCCCATGTAGAATTCACATATAAGGAAGTAAGGTTGTCCCTGAAGAACAGGAAGAAGCTGATTGTTTGGCTTTGATTAGACTTTCTAAGTGACACAATTAGCTATACAGAAAATAATAATGCCAAAGATAAAATTTTACATATAATTAATAGAAAAAAAAAAATTTTTGACTGGACTTCCACTTTAATGCATAGAATGAAAAACCATGAGACTTTACAATCCCTTTAACCACCTCAATACAGGGCATTTTCGCCCCCTTCCTGCCCAAGCCATTTTTCAGCTTTTAGCGCTGTCGCACTTTGAATGACAATTGCGCGGTCATTCAACACTGTACCCAAATGAAATTGTTATAATTTTTTCCCCACAAATAGAGCTTTCTTTTAGTGGTATTTGATCACCTCTGCGGTTTTTATTTTTTGCGCTATAAACAAAAAAGGAGTGACAAATTTTTAAAAAAACACAATAATTTTTACCTTTTGCGATAATAAATATCCAATTTTTTTTTCTTTAAAACAAATTTTTTCTCAGTTTAGGCCGATATGTATTCTTGTACATATTTTTGGTTAAAAAAAATCGCAATAAGCGTATATAGATTGGTTTGCGCAAAGTTATAGCGTCTACAAAATAGGGGATAGATTTATAACAGTTTTATTTTTTTTTATTTTTTTACTAGTAATGGCGGCGATCTGCGATTTTTATCGTGACTGCGATATTGCGGCAGACACATCGGACACTTTTGACACATATTTGGGACCATTCACATTTATACAGCGATCCGTGCTATAAAAATGCATTGATTACTGTATAAATGTGACTGGCAGGGAAGGGGTTAACACTAGGTGGTGATTGAGGGGTTAATTCCGAGGGAATGATTCTAACTGTAGGGGGCGGGGACTCACTAGGGGAGGAGACCGATCGGTGTTCCTCTGTACTGGGAACATACCATCGTCTCCTCTCCTCTGAAAGGACCGTGGATCTGTGTGTTTACACACACAGATCCACGGTCCTGCTGTGTTACAGGTAATCGCGGGTGCCCGGCGGACATCGCGGCCGCCGGGCCTGCGCACCGCGTGCCTATTGACACGGCGGGCGCGCGCCCCCTGGTGGCCTAGGAAAGCGAGGACGTCATATGACGCCCGCCCGCAACGAGAGCTGCGCCGCCTGGCCATCAATTTATGGCCGGTGGTCGGCAAGCAGTTAAGGATTGAGCATTGATTTATGGTTGCTCATTTTCTAGGATATGAGATTGCTTGATTTGGCTGTCTAAGACCTTGACGGCTGTTAATTGTTGGAATCAAAATTGGAATTGTGATAAATAATGATTGCCAGGTGAGAATGGGGGTGATCACTGATGTAAAAGTGTTGTTTTTTTCGTATGCATATTTGAAACATCTGGGGAGAAGATGTAGCTATCTAGCGATTCCCCGAGTGGAGGAGCTGCGCTTTTTTAGTGGAGCAATTCTGTTGTGTTTGTGTTGAGTATTTTGTACTTTTAATGCTTTAAGCCGCCCATAGATGGTTCAATGGTCTCCGCTGAACCGGCCGAGATTCAAACCATTTATGGGCAGGCTGAATGTACCCATCCATCGATCGACTTGGGTACAACCAGCATGACAGATTCTCGGCATGCGATTATTGCCAGCCACTATAATCATCACTGTGTTCTCCCTGCAGGGACTGTTCCCCCTCCGCCAGCAAAACACTGACTGAGTTGATGTGGGAATAGACTGTGGTTGCAGGAAAGAAATTTGCATCTCTGGCCTGTCTAAGTGATTGAGTTGATGAATAAGAATAAGTGCTGATGCTGATTATTACTAACAGTCTGGCTATGAACAGTCAAACATCATCATGTAAAAATCTCTGTCTAATTTGTAATATTTAATCATTTAATGTTAAGACTTATCATGTAGTTTTCCTGTATTTTTTAAACATGGAGTGTACTTACGGTCTAAAGGATCTATGCACTGAGCACCTAGAAATGGGGAACAAGAAGGAAGAGTCAAAGGTTGTATTCTAAAGTGATATATACAATAAACTATATATAAATAAGTGTGTGTGTGTGTGTATTTAAATATACATCAGTATACAGTGGGGACGGAAAGTATTCAGACTCCCTTAAATTTTTCACTCTTTGTTATATTGCAGCCATTTGCTAAAATCATTTAAGTTCATTTTTTTCCTCATTAATGTACACACAGCACCCCATATTGACAGAAAAACACAGAATTGTTGACATTTTTGCAGATTTATTAAAAAAAAAACTGAAATATCACATAGTCCTAAGTATTCAGACCCTTTGCTCAGTATTTAGTAGAAGCACCCTTTTGATCTAATACAGCCATGAGTCTTTTTGGGAAAGATGCAACAAGTTTTTCACACCTGGATTTGGGGATCCTCTGCTATTCCTCCTTGCAGATCCTCTCCAGTTCTGTCAGGATGAATGGTAAACGTTGGTGGACAGCCATTTTTAGGTCTCTCCAGAGATGCTCAATTGGGTTTAAGTCAGGGCTCTGGCTGGGCCATTCAAGAACAGTCACAGAGTTGTGAAGCCACTCCTTCGTTATTTTAGCTGTGTGCTTAGGGTCATTGTCTTGTTGGAAGGTAAACCTTCGGCCCAGTCTGAGGTCCTGAGCACTCTGGAGAAGGTTTTCGTCCAGGATATCCCTGTACTTGGCCACATTCATCTTTCCCTCGATTGCAACCAGTCGTCCTGTCCCTGCATCTGAAAAACACCCCCACAGCATGATGCTGCCACCACCATGCTTCACTATTGGGACTGTATTGGACAGGTGACGAGCAGTGCCTGGTTTTCTCCACACATACTGCTTAGAATTAAGGCCAAAAAGTTCTATCTTGGTCTCATCAGACCAGAGAATCCTATTTCTCACCATTTTGAAGTCCTTCAGGTGTTTTTTTAGAAAACTCCATGCGGGCTTTCCTGTGTCTTGCACTGAGGAGAGGCTTCCGTCGGGCCACTCTGCCATAAAGCCCCGACTGGTGGAGGGCTGCAGTGATGGTTGACTTTCTACAACTTTCTCCCATCTCCTGACTGCGTCTCTGGAGCTCAACCACAGTGATCTTTGGGTTCTTCTTTACCTCTTTTACCAAGGCTCTTCTCCCCCAATAGCTCAGTTGGGCCGGACGGCCAGCTCTAGGAAGGGTTCTGGTCATCCCAAATGTCTTCCATTTAAGGATTATGGAGGCCACTGTGCTCTTAGGAAACTTAAGTGCAGCAGAAATGTTTTTGTAACCTTAGCCAGATCTGTGCCTTGCCACAATTCTGTCTCTGAGTTCTTCAGGCAGTTCCTTTGACCTCATGATTCTCATTTGCTCTGACATGCACTGTGAGCTGTAAGGTCTTATATAGACAGGTGTGTGGCTTTCCTAATCAAGTCCAATCAGTATAATCAAACACAGCTGGACTCAAATGAAGGTGTAGAACCATCTCAAGGATGATCAGAAGAAATGGACAGCACCTGAGTTAAATATATGAGTGTTACAGCAAAGGGTCTGAATACTTAGGATCATGTGATATTTCAGTTTTTCTTTTTTAATAAATCTGCAAAAATTTCAACAATTCTGTGTTTTTCTGACAATATGGGGTGCTGTGTGTACATTAATGAGGAAAAAAATGAACTTAAATGATTTTAGCAAATGGCTGCAATATAACAAAGAGTGAAAAATTTAAGGGGGTCTAAATACTTTCCGTCCCCACTGTATATATATAGTATATGCACTAACAAACACACATTTTGTATATTTGTAGCTGTATACGTGAACTGTAAAATATCTGAATAAAGAAACAACTGGCATTGTTTTGTTTTGTTTTCCTGTGATCTACATATAGTCAATCACAGTTCATTTAGAATTGATATGTAATTTGTGTACAATCTGCCTTTCAGGTCTTTGGCATGTACATAATTCAATAAAATATCTCCCACACTTTCCTCTATACTCTAAAGCCGACCTGCAGGCTGAACAAAAATCATCTAACAGATTTCTCCATCCACACATGAATGAAGCTCCAGCGGCTGCCATAGTATTTTCACAGCCAGTTCCACCAGCTGTGAAAATGTCTGGACAGCAGCTACATCTGGTTGGATGCAGTTTCTGTTCCGCTGACAATTTTCCCACCAGCTTCTGGAATTTTTCAGTTGAGGGATGTCAGGTAGAAGGCGGCTGACAGGGCCAACCACTGATTGGATTTTGCCGCTTTATCGGAAACCAGCTGAAATCAGTGTATGGCCAGCTTAAAGTGGAAGCGAAGTCTAATGCCCCGTACACACGGTCGGACTTTGTTCGGACATTCCGACAACAAAATCCTAGGATTTTTTCCGATGGATGTTGGCTCAAACTTGTCTTGCATACACAGGGTCACACAAAGTTGTCAGAAAATCTGATCGTTCTAAACGCGGTGACGTAAAACACGTACGTTGGGAGTTGGGACTATAAATGGGGCAGTGGCAAATAGCTTTCATCTCTTTATTTATTCTGAGCATGCGTGGCACTTTGTCTGTCAGATTTGTATACACACGATCGGAATTTCCGACAACAGATTTTGTTGTCGGAAAATTTTATATCCTGCTCTCAAACTTTATGTGTCGGAAAATCCGATGGAAAATGTCCGATGGAGTCCACACACGGTCGGAATTTCCGACAACAAGGTCCTATCACACATTTTCCATCGGAAAATCCGACCGTGTGTACAGGGCATTACACTAACTATACTTAATTCTGCTTCTCTCATTCTAAGCCTTTTCTGTGTATCCTGTAAATGATAGATCTGTATACTTACCTATGCTGAGGGTGCTTCAGGCCTGTCATATGATTGGGTCCCAGTGCCGACTTCAGTCAATAAGAGAGATCGCCCACAAAGGCTGCAGATCCTGGGCAATGACGTCACCCACAGGCTTACTATGGGGCATCCGTAGTCCGCTGTCCCTCCTCTACACTGAAGGTGGCGCTGGCACCTGATCATGTGACTGCACTGGAGTGCCCTTAGAATAGGTAATACTAATAGGTAATAGTTAGTATTTGACTGAACTTCCACTTTCACAGTGCTTTGAAAAAGTATTCATACCCCCTGCCTTTTTTCATGTTACAGCCAAAAACATAATTGTATTTTATTGGGATTTTATGTGATAGACCAACACAAAGTGGCACATAATTGTGAAGTGAAAGGAAAATGATAAATGGTTTTCAATTTTTTTTACAAATAAATATGTGAAAAGTGTGGCGTGTATTTTTACTCTGATACCCCTAACTAAAATCTAGTGAAACCAATTGCCTTCAGAAGTCACCTAATTAGTAAATAGAGTCCACCTGTGTGTAATTTAATCTCAGTGTGAATACAGCTGTTTTGCAAAGCCTTCAGAGGTTTGTTAGAGAACCTTAGTGAACAAACAGCATCATGAAGGCCAAGGAACACACCAGACAGGTCAGGGAGAAAGTTGTGGAGAAGTTTAAAGCAGGGTTAGGTTATAGAAAAATATTCCAAGCTATGAACATCTCACGGAGCATTGTTCAATCCATTATCCGAAAATGGAAAGAGTATGGCACAACTGCAAACCTACCAAGATATGACCGTCCACCTAAACTGACAGGCTGGGTAAGGAAGAGCATTAATCAGAGAAGCAGCCAAGAGGCCCATGGTAACTCTGGAGGAGCTGCAGAGATCCACAGCTCAGGTGGGAGAATCTGTCCTCAGGACAACTATTAGTTGTGTATTCCACAAATCTGGTCTTTATGGAAGAGTGACAAGAAGAAAGCCATTGTTGAAAGAAAGTCATAAGAAGTCCTGTATGCGGTTTGCAAGAAGCCATGTGGGCAGGGCCGTCCCAAGACATTGTGCTGCCTGGTACCAAGAATTTAATGCTGCCCACCAGGGGTGTTGCTAGGTCTACAAAAGATCTGGGGCTAGAGCCCCTAGCAGTGTAGTAAAGAAAGTCATACACTTGGGCGGGCATACACATGTATATACAGTAATATACGTGTGTATGTATATATATCCCCAGACAGCCCCCCACTTACATCAGGGTCCCCATAGAGTTCCCCCTTACATCAGGGTCCCCATAGAGTTCCCCCTTACATCAGGGTCCCCAGAGAGCCCCCCTTACATCAGGGTCCCCAGAGAGCCTCCTCCTTACATCACAGTCCTCAGAGAGCCTCCCCCTTTCATCAGGGTACCCAGAGGGCCCTTCATTTACATCAGGGTTCCCAGAGAGCCCCCCTTACATTAGGGTCCCCAGAGAGCCTCCCCCTTAAATCTGGGTCCTTAGAGAGCCTCTGCCTTAAAATCAGGGTCCCCAGAGAGCCTCTCCCTTGCTCCCGGGTCCCCAGAGAGCCCCCCACTTACATAAGGATCCCCAGAGAGCCTCCCCTCCCCTTTGGGGACCCCTGCAGAGACTCGGGGCTATTGGCCCCAGATTCGGGGCTATAGCCCCAAAAACCACCCCCTAGCGACGCCCCTGCTGCCCACCCCCCCTCAAAAAAACAAAAAAAACAAACACGCCCACCAAAATGCCCCCACATCTATTATTTTATATCATGATAACTAAAGTGGACCTGTCATGGCTCTATTCATGTATATAGGAGTATAAAGAGGACCTGTCATGGCTCTATACATGTATATAGGAGTATAACGAGGACCTGTCATGGCACTATACATGTATATATAAGTATAAAGAGGACCTGTCATGGCTCTATACATGTTTAGGAGTATAAAGAGGACCTGTCATGGCTCTATACATGTATATAGGCGTTTAAAGAGGACCTGTCATGGCTCTACACATGTAAAGGATTATAAAGGGGACCTGTCATGGTTGTTTACATTTATAGGAGAATAAAGAGGACCTGTCATGGCACTATACATGTAAAGGGGTATAAAGAGGACCTGTTATGGCTCTATACTTGTAAAGGAGTATAAAGAGGACCTGTCATGGTTGTTTAAATGTATAGGAGTATAAAGAGGACCTGTCATGGCACTATACATATATAGGAGTATAAAGAGGACCTGTCATCAGTGGCGGAACAACCAGGGTCACAACAGTCGCACCTGCGACTGGGCCATGGAGAATCCCGCCACTGTAAGGGGGCCCCAAGACCGCACAAAAGACTTCCGGTCCGGCACCTGGTGTAGCAGCTGCTGGTTCTCTCACCTTCGATGGCTCCAGTGATTGGCTCGCAGCATGTGCAGGGTGTTTCTGTTCCCACACACTGCGATTACACTGTACGGCATCTCTCCCTCTTTCCCCCCTTCCTCCCCCCTTCTGCCCACCCTTACACTAACACACGGACTGAAGTCCCCCCCCCCCCCCCTTTTCCTTGGCTCGGATGACAGAGACAGGAGAAGGAGGGGGAGGAGAATGGACACACCACTCAGCATCAACAGAACGGGACTTGCTGATCTGAGGTTTGTACTGAATCTTTATGCTTGGCACTGGTAGGTGAAGGGGACTCAGAGAAGGGGAAAGTTGTCAAAGAAGAATACTTGCAGTGATTTGGGGGGGATAAGAGGGTGCTTTATGTGCTAGGGGGCAATTTGGGGTGGGAAGAAAACGTGTGATTGGGGGGGGTCAGATTTTTTAATTAACCCCCCTTCCAGCACAATTTCTCTCCCCTCCCAAAGTGCCCCCTAGCACATAAAGCATCCTCTTATCCCCCCAAATCACTGCTAGTATTCTTCTTTGATAACTTCTTTAAAGACAAACTGGCTGCTATTGAGGGGACAATCATGGTGTCTGGGATCCTGGGCACCTTGCTAGAGACTCAGGGCAATTGCTCCAGGTACCTATGCTAGTGCCCCCTTGTCAGGCAAGTTAGTGGAGCCAAGTGCCTGAACCTTTTTTGGGCACTGGGCCCCAAGACTCAGGGCCGGTTCACACCACAAATCATATAGGAATGCGCTGTGCGTTCCTTTGCAATTCACATGCCTTCCAGGTGCTGTGCGATTTCAGCCCTATCATTTTAATGGGATGAGATCGTGTCGGTCTGCACTGAGCATGTGCATGCGCTGCTTTACAAAACGCACAGCAACTGGATCGCATGTTACTGTTGATCAAACATTCTGGTGCAGGCAAACACTGTATTTGTGACCTGCATTTGGGTAGTCATTAACCCCTTGCCACACACAAATATGTGGCCTCTCGGCACCTGGGCCTTGGCACAGAGAGGTTGCATATTTGCATGAATTGTTATCAGTAGCGATGTGCGCGCCTTGAGCGCCCCTTCACAGTTACCGTCGTCTAACTGAAAGCTCCCGATCACTGCAAGCGATCAGGAGTTTTTGGATCATATGACTGCCAGGAGGCACAGCGTGATGAGGTACACCCATTGCAGATCGCTATGGCAGTGCATTTTGAATGCAGTGTGGGAAATGCACACAAAACACAGGTTCCTCTCACAGCATTCTGGTATAAACAGACCCATAATCCGGATACACAGGATTTCATTTGTATCTCAGGAAGGTCCCACCGAAACCAGGACAGTTGGGAAGTATGGATTTGTATTAGAAGGGGAGATGATTTGTGTTTTGGGGGGTTTGTACTGAGAAGGGGGATTTGGGTAGTAGGATTTGTGACAGAACTGGGGAGAGTACTTATGCTGACATAGGGGAAAGAGGATTCGTGCTGGAAAGGATAGGGGGGGGGAGCAGATTGGACCCAGGATGAGCGGGGAGGGGGTTCTGCTGGAAGGGAGGACCTGGAGGAGAGGATCTGTGCTAGAAGTGGGGAGAGGATTTTTGCTGAGAGGGGGATTGGCTGGGGATGGATTTGTCATTGGGGGATTTGAAGAGACGTCCTTCATGTTGCACCCCATCACAAACACAGGCATAATGTGAAGGAGGTCCCAGCACGGCTGTGGACAGTAGGGGTGGGGGTTGCATTGTGGAGGGGAGAGGGGTGGCAGGTGAACACTGGAGTGGAAGAGCATCAAAAATCGAAATGCACCTTCGCCTGTGTAGACAAACATTCTTGCATCGGCTCTTCTGTTACTGATACCCGCCTCCTGACTTGGCCCCCCACCATTCCTCACCCCTGCTAGCCCAATGCTTCCAGTCTGACATTCCAACCTCCATCAGTGTCCCCAATGTGAGCCACTTGCTGTTAGAGCTCTTCTCCTGCACCACTGCAGCTCATATTCCTGGGGTCAGCAATGGGTACGTTGGTTCTCCTGTCACAGGTGATCTGCTCAGTGTCCGCTCACTGAGCCTGTCAGTAACATCCTGTTTAAAAGCCTTTCAGATGCTGGGAGTGCAGGTCTTACATGCCGGTAAAATCTATCACATTTATGGCAGTACCTAAATGCAGGTGGAACACAGTGGCGGAACTACCAGGGTCACAAAGGTTGCACTTGGGACTTGGTCCTGGTGTTCTACCACCATGATGGCAGAAAGGAGGCTGCTGTGAGACCCTAAGAAAGGGCCCCACAATGAGAGTAAAGGGATCCAGGCCCAGGACCAGAGGTAAGGGGGGACCTTCATGATTTCTTGCACCGGGGCCCTGAAAGTTGTAGTTGTAGATGCCTCTGCCTGTCATCGCTCTATACATGTATGTAGTAGTATAAAGAGGACTTGTCATGGCTCTATAGGAGTGTATAGGAGTGTAAAAGGACGTGTCATGGCTCAATAAATGTATGTAGGAATATAAAAAGGACCGGTTATGGCTCTATTCATGTATAGGAGTATAAAGAGGACCAGTCATGGCATTATACATGTATATAGAAGTATAAAGAGGATCGATCATGGCTCTATACATGTATATAAGAGTATAAAAGGACCTGCCAGGGCTCTATACATGTGTATAGGAGTGTAAAAGGACGTGTCATGGCTCAATTCATGTATGTAGGAATATAAAGAGGACCTGTCATGGCTCTATACATGTATAGGAGTATAAAGAGGACCTATCATGGCTCTATACATGTATATAGGAAAATAGAGAGGACCTGTCATGGCTCTATACATGTATAAAGGAGTATAAAGAGGACCTGTCATGGCTCTATACATGTATATAGAAGTATAAAGAGGACCTGTTATGGCTCTATACATGTATATAGGGATAGAAAGAGAACCCTTCTATGCACTATACATGCATAGGAGTATAAAGAGGACCTGTCATGGCTCTATACATGTATGTAGGAGTATAAAGAGGACCTGTCATGGCTCTATACATGTATATAGGAGTATAAAAGGACCTGTGCATGGCCGGCGGCCACGATGTCACCCGCGATCGCTCCACAGAGAGCCACAACGGGGATCTGTCAATGTAAACAGACAGATCCCTATTCTGACAGGGGAGGAGAGACAGATCTGCTGTTCCTAGTGATTAGGAACAGAGATCTCTCTCCTCCTCCAGTCAGTCCCATCCCCCCCAGTTAGAAACACCTCCCAGGGAACAAGGAAGCTGGTCAGAGTTGATGTGGAGATGGATGGAGCCAAATACAGGGCAATCTTAGTAGAAAACCTGTAAGAGTCTGCAAAAGACTTGAGACTGGGGCAGAGGTTTGCCTTCCAGCAGGACAACGACCATAAACATACAGCCAGATTTACAATGAAATGGTTTAGATCAAGTATATTCATGTATAGAATGGCCCAGTCAAAATCCAGACCTAAATCCAATTGAGAATCTGTGGCAAGACTTGAAAATTGCTGTTCGACGCTCTACGTCCAATCTGAGAGAACTTGAGCTATTTTGCAAAGAAAAATAGGCAAAAATGTCACTCTCCAGATGTGCAAAGCTGGTAGAGACATCCCCAAAAAGACTTGCAGCTGTAATTACAGCAAAAGGTGGTTCTACAAAGTATTGACTCAGGGGGTCTGAACACAAATGGACGCCACGCTTTTCACATATTTGTTTTTAAAAACGTTTAAAAAACATTTATCATTTTCCTTCCACTTCACAATTATGTGTCACTTTGTGTTGGTCTATCACATAAAATCCCAATAAAATACATTTATGTTTTTGGTTGTAACATGACATGTGGGAATTGTCTAAGGGTGTGAATACTTTTTCAAGGCACTGTAAGTGTTTTCTCATGTGTTAAGTGGTAGAGATTACAAATTCTTAATGTTTTAGTGCTGGGCTTGTACTGAAAGGCAAAAATTAACAAAATACGAAGAAACCCTAAGAAACCTGAAAGATCCAGACTAGTGTTTTCCCACTGGAGGACTATTTCTCCCTTATACCAGAAATAGCTCTTTTGTGGTCAGTTACTAAGGTATAGAGAATGTCTATTTAAAGAAGTGATGTCCATTTACTGGTAGCTTCGTGAATAAAGAAAACTTTGAATACCCTATCATGGGTAAAGGAAATAAAATACAGGGTTTTCCTTACACAGGGAGGTTGATTTACTAAAGGCAAATATACTGTGCACTACTAGTGCAGTTGCTCTGCAAAAATGCAGTTTTTTTATTTTCCTTGCATGTTCCTCTCAGATCTAGAGCAACTGCCTTTAGTTGACTTTAGTAAATCAACCCCATAGTGGGATGGCTGGAGTAAATACAGTTTCCATTTATTCACTAATCTAAGGGAACATCTACTTTGTTGGGTGCTCTTTTAATACAACAAGTCAATTTACTGGAGTTGGAGCATCGAGGTATTGAGCAAATGTTTGGAATGTAAATAATGAGTGAAAGTATCACTGGTCATTTGCATCACCACATAACCATTACATTGGAGTCTGTAGGCACACAGCCTTAGGTGTCCAAAACAACATCCCTCTGCTAGCATCTTTTTTACACAGAATATATTTTGTAAATGACTAATCCTAACCTGTTTTAGAATATTGTTACAATGTGTAATAGTATAAATCCATGTGAAATTAGCTTTAATTAAAAGACTGCATTTTACTCAAAAAATAGACAAATTTTGCTTGATAATTATACAGGGAAAGGCCCCTCTTTACTTTGCCACCTATAGTACTGGCCTAATGTGTCTATTGCATCCAGTTCTTGCACCCAATTTACATAAAGAATAGACCAACTGCTGTACTGAATTGAATCATAGACACAGGAAGAGTGACAGTTAGCTCTCGGTTCTATAGCTTTAGTGGTGCTTTAATAGGGCAAAATTCAATACATCCTTTCAGCAAAGCTGGAAATACACAAGTTTATATTAAATATTAAAATGATTCTGTATGAGTGAGGGATATACTGTAACTAAATTATCTGTACAAATTCTGAGGGTTAAACAGTAATATTAAAAAATACAGTACTAGTGTAGATATTATTTAGTATTAACTTATTTATTGTAATCTGCAGAAACTTACCTGCATATTCGACAAGAACAGCCAATGCAATAAAAAAGTGTAGCTTCATTTGTGCGGGTATATCTGGTCCTGAATATGAGCCGAATACCTTATCAGACCAAAGACCAAAAATGCCGAAATCTTCACTTACAGCTGACTTTATAGATGAGGGGGTGGGAGCAAACGATAAAGTAGGCCGAATAATCAGAAATTATAAAAAGTAATCTGACGCAGAAACCCCAGGGCTGTCCTAATTGGCCAAGGCTGACTTACCTTTTTAACTTGTTTGGTGCCCACTTCATGACAGTCAGTTCATGAGAATGTACACGGCATGCAATTTTTAACATAAGAATGTGACTGATCAGATCAAGTGTCCCTGTTCACACGTCAAATAGAGACCTACCTTACCCCCAGGTCACACTTCTAGCATAACCCACAAAATTTAATACAATGTGCATATATTAAATAATTTTAATAATATTTAGCTGTGTATGACAAAGCAGTGCAGAATGCAATAAGCTACATTACCAAACAATCATAACACATTGTCCTATTATTCTGACTGCAATAACCTGAGTGTGAGCAGTTAAATTATATCTACACCAAAAAATGAAAACACAACATTTTCAGCAGGTACAGAAGATATTTGTTGATATCAAAGTGCCATTGTAACTTTCTGTGAGCTGAAAACACAACACAAACATCCTATTCCTTGCGTAAACTACTACTCTCATCACCCCTATGTGCTGGAAATGAACAAAGGTGGATGTTTGAAGTCCAACCTGTGTGACAACCACCACCATATATACTGTGGAGAAACTATTATAACAACAAATGGACAGGAAGCCCGTTATTTGTGGGTTACTAGGTGAACCAAGCCTGGAAAAAATTAAACCAATTACAGCTATCTCATCTGAGGACTGGTATTTTGCAACACATAAATGTATGTTTAGATACTTCATTTAAATATAATTAATTTTTTTTACCTACTATTGCTAAATACGGATTAATACTTGTATACATCAAAAAGGATTGTTTTTTCTTGTCAGACAATTAAACTATAAATAATGAACAGAACAAGGTGTGCATGGGCTAGCACAGATGGGATTCACAATAAAGACAAACACTGTTATTTAAATTTCAACAAATTATTTATTAATTGGTATTTATAAGGCCACGGTGTTATCCATAGGGGTTACCTAAAAGTACTCCAATTTATTTAAAAGAATATAAAGCCATCCTGGCTAAAATTGAACAAATGAAACGGTGTCCATCCAACAATGTTGGACAACTACTCCCCCACATGGACAACATCATGACAAAAAAGGGGGCGGGTGGGTGGGCGTCGCTCGTTCTGCTTCAAACGGTCAGTGAGCCGCTGCACTCAGCCCCTTATATAGGCTTCTTCAGCGCTGCTCAGCGCCCGCCAAATTCCTCCAATCCCATGCTGGCCCTTGCTACCAATCCTCTGGCTGTTGCTGCCCTGAGCAACAGTGGCAACCAATGGCAACCTAAATAGATAAAGAAAAGGGGGGGGGAGGGGAGAGAGAAACTGCAGCCCCTTCTGAGCCATCCCATGTGGGCCCCAGCATAATGCTATGACCCTTCATGGGCTAGCACAGATGGGATTCACAATAAAGACAAACACTGTTATTTAAATTTCAACAAATTATTTATTAATTGGTATTTATAAGGCCACGGTGTTATCCATAGGGGTTACCTAAAAGTACTCCAATTTATTTAAAAGAATATAAAGCAATCCTGGCTAAAATTGAACAAATTAAACGGTGTCCATCCAACAATGTTGGACGACTACTCCCCACCGGCTGAGGACAGCAGCAGCGCTGCCGGCCGAGGCCCCCCCCCCAACACCGTGGCTGATTCAATTAGATTTTGTAAACCCATATTAAATATATCTAAGCCTATAACAGATAAATGGACCATATCTTTACGAAATAAACCATGCACAAAACCTTCTAATTCTAAATGGCGAAAAGATATACCGCCGGAAGAGATTAGAAAACTATGGATTAGCATATTGGCATAAAATAAGTTGCCCAAAGGAGACCATAGAAGACGAGGAATCATCTCTGAAAATGCCACTATAGCATTTGGGAATAAAAGTTGGATATAACAAAGATCTCTCTTAATTTCACATAGAAGATCCCACGTCTTAACTTTACCTAAATCATTGGCCCCAGCATGAAGAACTAAGATCTGGGGTAGAGGCCAAATGTTAGCTAGGTGAAGTAAATGATCTCTCAGATTTTTCCACCTCAAGCCCTTAATACCTGACCACAAAACTGTGAAAGACTTAGAGTCCAGACCTAAGTTAGCAGAGTAGGTTCTAGTTTCAGCATGCTTGGCTGCCCAAAAAACGTAGGAATGACCTACAATCCAGACCGTAGCTTTGGGAGATCCTGAAAAGAGATTACAAAATTAGAAGATCAGGACGAACATAAATCTTATATCTATCACTACCCCAACGGCCAATTCTTTTTAAAGTTTCTGCCGGAAAACCTAAAGAGTCAGCTGTGGTGGCTGCCCCAATGCGAAAAGAATGCGAAGAAAAGCAAAAGCCAGACAGGTTCAGGCATTTCAAAGAAGCAGCCAACACAGCTGAAAACTGATACCTAATCAAGGAGGACAGATCCTGATGAATAAAAAAGGAATCGTCAGAACATGGTCTAATTGACATATATCTAGAAACCAGTAGAACCAGGCATATTGTAGGATTGATAGAGCTAGCCAGAGAAATCCAATGACCTTGACCTGTTGGAAGGGATTTTGACCTACAAAGGAAAAGGCTAAGGGACCCATCATACACAGCGACATGTGATTTGCGGAGAAAAGATGAGGACCTTTTATTTTCAGCTGTAAATTCCCCAATTCTGAGGGCACCAAAAAAGGCAACTGAAAAAACAGCCCTGAACAAAATTAACTCAAATTCTGAGAAACACACCACTTCTAGAATCTTAAGAAGATCCACCAACAGAGAAGCCAAAATAGGGCGCCTATTATCTAACAAAGGTCTTGACCTCCTAAATCCTTTTAAAACTTGATTGACTTGAAAGAAAGAGGTTAAAGATGGAAAACCAGCAAATTTTAGAAAGAAGGAGACACCCCGCTAAAATTTTGCTGATAGAAGCTGGGCTAAGATTAGCCTGAAGCAATGAAGACACGAAGGACAGGGAGACATAAGAAGTTACAACAAGAGAATCCAGACCAAAGTCCTGACAAAAGAAGCACATCTGGTCCAAGATAGGCGATAATCTAACCACGTTTTCTTCGACACTGAATTCTTGAGGCTACCAAGTATTAACTGCATATTAGGCCCCAGAGGAAATCCGGGCAAGGGGTTCCGCATTGATCCGATGTTGGAGCCAATTCCCGAAACCTCGTGAACTGTGAACGAGATAAAGCATCAGCAATATTATTTTGTACACCTGGGATGTGCTCTGCTTTCAACCAAATATTGAAATGCATGCATTGTAAAACAAGAAAACGTAGTAGTTTAATCACCGGCTCGGACTTAGAGGATAAAGTATTTACTGCATACAAAACACCTTTATTATCAGTATGCACCAGAACTCTGCGATTCGCAAAAACGTCTTTCCAAGCTACTAAAGAAACTTTCACAGAAAAGCTCCAGAAGGACCAAATTCTGAATGATGTCCTTTTGTAACCAATCCTGATGCCACTCACCTGCACACCAATGCCCATCCATAAATGCTCCAAAGCCTGAAGACCCAGCTGCATCCGTGAAGAAATTGAGCTGATGGTTAGTAACAAAGTCTTGTTGCCATATGGTAGAACCATTAAAATTACACAGAAAAGCATCCCAAATTCTAAGGTCTTCCCGAACGCTCTTGGAGATCCGGATATGGGAATATGGGTTTGTAAAACCTTTGATTGCCAACGAAAACTTGCGAGAAAACACCCTAGCCATTGGAATGACTCGGGCTGCAAAAGCGAACAGACCCAAAAGAGATTGAACCTCCTTCAATAGTACTTTCTTTCTTAAAAGAAAAACTGAAATCAGGGATCTCATTTTTTGTATTTTTTGAAGAGGCAATTTAAATTCCATTGCAGCTGAATCTATGGTGATCCCTAAAAATTCAATAGAAGTAGATGGAAACACTGTCTTTTCTGCTGCTAGAGGGATCCCAAAGTGATCACAAATATTGAAAAATAACTGAAGAGATTTCAGGCACGAGGGGGAATCAGATGGACCAACAAATAAAAAATCATCTAGATAATGCAGAAAATTCCCACAGGGATAGAGATCTGACAAAATCCAGTGTAAAAAAGTTGAAAAAGCTTCAAAATAAAAACAAGACAAAGAAAACCCCATGGGCATACATTTGTCAAAGAAATATTCACCCGAGAATTGAAAACCTAGCGAACTGAAGCCTTGCGGATGGACCGGGAGCAGCCGAAATGCTGACTTAATATCTGCCTTGGCTAGCAAAGCCCCTTGTCCATGATTCCTTAATATAACCAAAGCCTCATCGAATGATGCGTAACAAACTGGAGCTTCAACACCAGCCACATCATCATTTAAAGAAGAGTTCTCTGGATATGAAAGGTGATGTATCAAACGGTAAGAACCTAGTTCTTTTTTAGGAACTAACCCTAACGGGGAGAGCCTAAAATTTGCAAATGGCGGAGAAGCAAAAGGACCTGCAACCCTCCCTTCTACCAGTTCTTTGTAAATTTTCTCTCTAACCACTGACGTGTTAGTATAAACAGATTTCAAATTCTGAACCATAGAACAGCCTGTGCCTTGAAAGGCCGGGACCAAAAAACCTTCCCTGAAACCTTCAGTTAGCAGAGCCGCCATACTGGATAGCGCTCTAACCATGGGAGCATTCTTGGGAGGTTCACTGGAGTCACTGCTCTTCCCATGAGCGTGCCCGGGAAATGGCTGAAAGGCTGTCGCTGCAGATTTGCGAAAGCACCTACTAGCCAGATGGTTCCCGCTACAGTGGGAGCATTCGTGTTTATATCTGCAATTTGAGAGAAACTTGCATTGCCCTTCATTGAAAGAAAAGCAAAACCCTTTACGAAACGCAGACTGTGCGTTAGATACCACTTTTGGAGTGAACTGAGGCTTAGGAGGCAACATGAGATTCAACCACAGTCCCACGTCTTTGGATCCCCAATGTAGGGAGGGGTGGACTGCCAACTTTTGTCAAAAATTTTCGTCATATGTGAACCATGCAGAGCCACCGAAATGACGAAAAGCCTCTGCAACAATATCCAAGTGTTGGAATAAACCTGAACACTTTGCAGGGAAACGTTCACCCATAACTGCTGCATAAATGCAGAAAGCCTGCAACCAATTTTGGAAGGTCCGTGGTATAGCCCTTCTCCTGTCCTCCTCAGATCTATCTACTGCCAGCCTGCCAGATTTCAACAAAAACTCTTTAGAGGCCGGCAAAAGTGACAATATGTCAATGAATTCTCCTCTCCAAATCTTTTCTTTAACAGACTTGGCTAAATGGAACCCTAAAGGTGACAATACACATGGTAAGAGTTCTTTAAAAGAAGCCTCCCCAACTGCCACTGCTGAAGGCCTGATAGGCAGGATGGGATCAAGAGATAATGGAGAGTTAACAACATTATCATGGTTTAACATGTCATGATCCATCATTTGTGACTCATTTAAATTTTGCCATACTGAACTAACTTCAGTCATATAATCGTTCAGTGGTAATTTTCTAACAGCACCATAATCATGTGCCCCTGTAAATATTTCAGTATCACTACCAACAGGTTCGGAAGCACCAGATATCTGTGCCCTCTGACCAATTTTACTGGTATGCATAATATGCCCAGCACCAATTTTCTCTTTTTGTGCCCCTAGAAATTGTGAATTAACATTAGGTTGCTTAACATTCAATGCACCAGTGACCTGTGCTCCTTTAAAACTATTATTAGCACCAACAGTCTGTGCCCCTTTAAATTGTTTTAAAATATTTGACAATGAATTAACTAGTAATGAAACATCTGCATTATTAGTAAACTGACACTGCTCACCATCATTTGATACTGACGGATGCTCACTGAGTGCAGCAGCCCGGGGAAGCTGAGTAGCGCTGCTCTCCCTCATAGCCGGCTCTCTCTGTGTTCTGGAAGTGCCAGCTCTCTCCTCCCTTGTCACCTGAGGCGAAGCCGCTGTTCTCAGGCGTTCCTTCTTTCTCCCCGGCTGTTGTCGAGTCCCGCCTCCGACTGAGGCCGAAGTTTCCTCCATCTTCGGGTTTGTGAGGGATGTCTCTGCAGGCGGAGCCGAGTCGCGCTCCTCCCCTAGGCACTGAAGGAGCCATTCTTCACCGCCCTCTCCCTCCGCTCTCTCAATAAGGCAACACAGGAGTTCTTCCCGACTGTTTGACGAACGGCGCTTCATTCTGCATGAGCTCTGCGTCATCGCTCGTTCTGCTTCAAACGGTCAGTGAGCCGCTGCACTCAGCCCCTTATATAGGCTTCTTCAGCGTTGCTCAGCGCCCGCCAAATTCCTCCAATCCCATGCTGGCCCTTGCTACCAATCCTCTGGCTGTTGCTGCCCTGAGCAACAGTGGCAACCAATGGCAACCTAAATAGATAAAGAAAAAGGGGGGGGGGGGAGAGAAACTGCAGCCCCTTCTGAGCCATCCCATGTGGGCCCCAGCATAATGCTATGACCCTTCATTCTACAGTGTATACGGTCTTCCCTACACTGATGAGTGATAAGCACTCCAAGCTGCTGTGTCTCAGTTTGTTGAATTGTGGGGTCTTAAAGAGCTAGTAAGCTTTGTGTATAACTATTGTACAGAAGTAGTTTTCCATTTTGGTGGTTAATTAAATTTTTTACATTCAATTAAAGGGTTAGTTCACCTTTACCAAAACTGCCTATGCAGGTACTGTAAAGGGTGCCTAATAAAAACAAACTGTGCAGCTATGACCAAATTTAAATAATGCCCTTGCTATAGGTGTAGGCCATTTACATACCTCCAGAAGACCGTCTGAAAAACTCCCAGAAATGGCATCGTCCTGTCCTGCCTTATTGCTAGGGCATTGTTAAGACACTCCCAGCCAATTCAAACCCCCTCACATGCGCTCTCTCTCCCCTATGGCAGTAGCTCTTAACACATCTAGGAGATAGTGGACCACGGGTGTGGGTATTAAAGAACTCACTCCTGTGATAGTGGGGGTGAGCAGTAACTTCTGGCATTGTCCTAGCATAAAGGCAGAATGGGATGATGCCAGGCTTTAGGAATTATTTAAATGGCCTACATCTATAGCAAGGGCATTATCCAACTTTAGTCAAAGCTGCACAGGCAGTTTTTGGTAAAGGTAAACTAACCCTTTAATAAGATGTAGCACCATCCTAGGTAAGAGAGTAAAGTTTTTGGGTCTTTCTACTTACCAGGAAGATTGTCAGGTAAATTTAGATGCTGTCTTCCGACCAGGTAGCAAGAATCCATTGATAGGGACTGCTCATGGTGTTCAGGTGCCGCTCATGTTGAATGTTTCACACTGGTCCGAAAGAGGGCATATTGGACAGTGGAAGGAAACCTGACAAATGAGGGCACAGGCATTATTACAGCCCTGGCTATTGGCAGAGGAAAGTGCTTTGGTGCATGCTGGGTGACTGTATAAATGCCAAGGGCACATGTGTTCTGGGTCCTCGGCTAGAGAGCGGGGTCCCAGAGGGAGGGGGCGGCTGCCCCTCCTCTGCAGAAGCTGCCATGCGGCCTTGGTTGTCTGACCTGAGGTCCTGAATCTGAGAATAGCTGCAACCCAGATGTCCTGCAGAGCTGACTGGAAGGGAGACATGCTAGAAAGGATCTGCTTTGGCCTACAGTGAGTACAGATCTGTGTCTTGGGGCCTTTTCTGTGAGGGCCATCCCTTCAGCTATTAGAGTCAGAGGACGGGTGTCAGTGAAAGTGGATCCTACTGAATGTCCTGAAGAGAAACCATTTCATCAAGTCTGCTGCCAGAGAAAGCAAAGGACTTATTCTTCCCATACAAGTGTTGTATGTTATACCAGCAAGTCTCACTATTACTTTCTCCTATCCAAATTTCAACAATAAAAACCAAAAAAAACAAAAACCCCTGGATTGATTATTGGAAACGAGCGGATGAGAGTATGGGCGGTTGTGTGAAAACCCTTAGCAACTGGCTGCAAGATAAGAAGGGGATTGCTTTTGTTGCCATGGTTACCAAAGCTTCTGTTATACACAGGGGGGGAGGTGGCTGGAGCATCTCAGCTCTGATTACAGAGCCCGGGGGAGGGGACAGACACACCATGTACTGATTTATAATAGAGGAATATGATGGGGCAGTTTTGATGGGACAAGTCTGATGGGGCAGTTTTGATAGTGGCAATATTATGGGGCAGTTTTGATAGGGCAATTCTGATGGGGCAGTTTTGATGGGGCAATTCTGAAGGGGCAGTTTTGATGGTGGCAATATGATGGGGCAGTTTTGATGGGACAATTCTGATGTGGCAGTTTTGATGGTGGCAATATGATGGGGCAGTTTTGATAGGGCAATTCTGATGGGGCAGTTTTGATGGGGCAATTCTAATGGGGCAGTTTTGATGGGGGCAATTTTGATGGTGGCAATATGATGGGGCAGTTTTGATGGGGCAATTCTGATGGGGCAGTTTTGATGGTGGCAATATGATGGGGCAGTTTTGATGGGGCAATTCTGATGGGGCAGTTTTGATGGTGGCAATATGATGGGGCAGTTTTGATGGGGACAATTTTTATGGGGCAATTCTGATGGGGCAGTTTTGATGGCAATATGATGGGGGCAGTTTTGCTGGGGGCCCTTTTAGCAATTCAGCATTCCCACGCATTTTCCCCAGGAAATGCATTTTCTAGTTGGTTAACTGAAGTGAATATTCACAAAATGTATTGTGTGAAGATTCTCAACTCCTTCTGTAAATCAGTCTCAGTGTATAAATATCCATTCAGTTGGTTTTCATTCCTATAAGACTGTTAAACTTTTCATTACCAGCAAGTGCTAGCTGCACCCAATCACAATTGTGGTACAATAAGGACCCTTTCACACAGGCTTTCTGATCAGGTTTGCCTGTCAGTTTTTTTAGGAGGACCTGATTGGAAGATCCATGAAGTTCTATGGACAGATGTATGTAAGCGGACATGTGTCTGTTTACATCCACCTACCTCTGAGTCTGTCCAGGTCCAAAAAAAAAAAAGGATCCACCTGTGTCCGCCAGGCACAAACTGAGCAAACAGGGATGTAAAAAAAACTGACATTCGTCCCATTCGGCCCCGATTCAGCAGACCTCAGTCCTCGCTCTGTGAGCCCTAAGGCCAAAGAAAGCCACCACTTTCTACTTGCAGAAAGAAATTCTATAATATTAATTATCCTTCTATTACAGTGAAATGCTTCATATTTTTCTCTTTGTGGTTTAGATGTGGTGCTTATATAATGACTGAAGCTAAAAATGCATGGAATTAATATTGAACTGTGTGTATAAAATGGCATTTCTTCCCTTTTTTTTTCTCTCTCTTTTTTTTCCTTTTTGTTTTTGTGTTTATTTATTTATTTTTGGCCCCGTGCTCTCGCTCTCTCTCTCTCTCTCTCTCTCTCTTTTTCTATCTCTCTCCTCTTTTTAACTCCTAGTATTCTGTCGGGACCCTCTTTGCCATGGTCTTATTTGAGAGATAATTTTTTTGAGGCCTATGGATATCTTGTTTGGTCTGCTGGAGTTCTAGTTCAATACCTTTGGGTGAACTGAAATAATGAATAGGAAAATAACGGTGTTGTCATGGAATGTGAGGTGGTTGGGAGACAGGAGGAAAAGACAGGCACTTTTTGAGTCAATTGAGTTCTACAAACCCGAAATAATATTTTTGCAGGAGACCCACCTTGAGCAAGAGGACACAATGCTTTTTGAAATTTCAAGATTTCCGCATCAATTCCATGCTGTATATACTACTTATTCACGAGGTGTTAGAATCCTGATCTCTCGCTTGGTACGGTTCTCATGCAAAAAGAGTTTTCTAGACCCAGAATGTCGTTACATTTTGCTACGGTGCTTATTAAATGACGAAAACCTTTTGTTTGTGAATACCTATATCCCCCCCCCCCCTTATATTGATGAAGTGTTGAAATATGTTTTTGGGAAAATGGCACAATGGCCAAACTTACCAACCCTAGTAATGGGAGATTTTAATAACATAATGAATGAGGAGGAAGATAGGTATAGCACCAAAAAAATGTAAACAAAAAATGAAGAGAACGTTTTTCTACGGTGCTTATTAAATGACAAAAACCTTTTGTTTGTGAATACCTATATTCCCCCCTCGCCCTTATAATGATGAAGTGTTGAAATATGTTTTTGGGAAAATGGCACATGGGCCAAACTTACCAACCCTAGTAATGGGAGATTTTAATAACATAATGAATAAGGAGGAAGACAGCACCAAAAAAATGTAAACAAAATATTAACAGAATGAGGTTTGCTGGACAACTAAAGGAGATGTTGTTAATAGATTTGTGGAGAATTAGATACCCATTAAGAAGAGAATACTCACGTTGCTCGAGCACATATGGCTCTTTGTCAAGAATAGATCTGGCTCTGGGAAATGATAACTTTCTCCCTTGGGTAGAGGCAATTCAATACGGTCCTAGGGGGCTTTCAGATCATTCCCCACTTATAATGAATATACAGTTTGAGGGACAGACACTCTCTCTTCCTTGGAAAATGAATCCACAATGGCTATTATTAATGACGGAGGAACACAAGATAGATTTACAGCTGATTGAATTTAAAAAAAAAATAAAAACTCGACATCTTTATTAGTTGTTTGGGATACTATGAAGGCATTTATGCAGGGAATAATGATTAAACAAATTCATAAAATTAAGAGTTCATCTAGGAGGCAAGAGGAGGAAGTAATGCAAAAGGTAACTCAAACAGAGCAGGATTACATTACAGATCCCATAGAAGAAAAGCGATCATCATGGCAGGAGGCCCAGGAAATTTATAAAACTTTAGCCTTAACTAAAGTAGAAAATAGCAGATTTTTTCAAACTCAAAAACATTATGAGATGGGGAAACAGGTGGGTCGTATGTTGGCGTTGATAGCTCGGGCACAAGAGGGCCCGATAACTATCGCAACGGTCAAAGACCTGGAAGGAGTGGTGATGCATGATACGGGTAGCATCCAGAAGATGTTTGTTGACCTCTACACCTCACCTTATGAGTCAAAGGTGTCGAAGTCAATGAACCAAGCCAACCAATTTTTGGATAAATTGGTTCTCCCAAAACTTAAAACGGAGGATAGAGAATCTCTCGATAGTCCTATATCCCTGGAAAGGTTAAGACTTGCAGTTACACAAACCCATAATAATAAAGCACCAGGGATGAGTGGACTATCGACAGAGATATATAAAAAATTTGGTAAGATTCTGCTACCAGAACTTTTAGAGGTACTAAACGACACGTTTGAAAAACAAAAACTTCCAGAATCAATGCAGGAAACGATAATAGTAGTGATTCCTAAACAGGGAAAGGACCCAATTTTATCCGAGTCTTATCGCCCTATATCTCTCCTCACCTCAAAAGTCAAGATTCTGGCTAGGGTTCTTGCAAACAGGTTATCAAATTACATTAACAGTTTCATACATGAGGATCAAACGGGTTTTATTCCAAAGAGAGATGCATCAACAATCATTCGCAGGTTATTCTTGAACTTGCAATTACCTATGGAAAATATGGAATCAAGAGCAATATTGTGTTTAGACGCCCAAAAAGGCTTTGATATGGTGGAGTGGGAATACCTATGGGCTGTATTGGAAGCATTTGGTATAGGCCCGGGATTTCTAAAATGGGTCAAAATATTATATAGGGACCCTAAAGCAAGGGTAAGAATTAATAATACACTATCCAGTCCGTTTACCCGATCAAGAGGGACAAGGCAGGTCTGCCCCCTGTCCCCATTATTGTTCGCTATGGCAGTGGAGCCTCTTTCCCTTGCCATTAGACAATCAACAGAAATAATAGGATTCCGTCGGCCAGGAAGAGAGGATAAAATAGCCCTTTATGCAGATGACGCTCTTATTTTCCTGGGGGACACCTCAAACTCATTAACTGAACTTATGAGCCTTGTCTCCATATTTGGGCTATTTTCGGGTTTCCAGATTAATTGGGATAAATCTATATTACTACCCCTAGATGAGTTAAAACCTCTCTATTAACTCAAGCCTCCAAAATTCAAGTTGAGGACACAGTGAAATATCTGGGGATAGAGATCTCTTGGGATGTAAAAGACTATATTAACTTGAACTTGAAACCTCTTTTGCGGAGGGCTTATTGGAATCTGGAAGCCCCCTTTAACAAGGGGACCCCAGATCCCACCCCCCGTGTGAATTGGTAATGGGGTACAAATGTACCCCTACCATTTCACAAAAAAAAGTGTCAAAATGTTAAAAAGACAATAGCCGGTTTTTGACAATTCCTTTATTAATATCTTCTTCTTTCCCCGCTTCTCCTTCCATCTTCTTCTGGTCTTCCTTTGGTTTTCTTCTTCTTCCTCCATCTTGTTCTTCCCCTGCTTCTTCCTCTATCTTCTGCCGGTCCTCTGCTTCTTCCACCGGTCTTCTCCTCTGGCATCTTCCTCCGGCTTCCCCGCCCTCCGGATGATCCACCTCAATGGGAGTCTCCTGCTGTGTGACGCTTCTGTTCCTCTAACAGTTCTTATATAACTGAGGGTGGGGCCACCCGGTGGCCCCGCCCCCTCTGATGCACGGGGACTTCCTGATGGCTTTCAGAAGGGGGCGGGTTCACCTATGTTCGTGACTTTAACGGTGTTCATGTGTTCAAACAAATTTTTCGCACGTTCTACTGCAAACTGAACCGGGGGGTGTTTGGCCCATCCCTACTTAAGACAAATGTATAGTAACTAAAACACTGATGAAGAAAGAGATTATGGAAATAGTCACATCTCTCTTGCAATACTGCTATTGAAGGGTTTTAAGTGACCACCCAAATTTAACCATTTCCCTTTATGCTTTACTTTTATTCTAATTCTTCTCCTGTTTAGTCTTTCCATTTTCTGTCTGAATTTACTTTTTAAGGTCTTTTTACCTTCTCCTTGTCATCTATTATCAATCCAGTGTTTATTATATTCACTATTATACCTGTTGTGTGATCCTTTATTTGTCCTCATTTTCCATGTATTGCAGATACAAGGATTGGAGCAATGTTATCAACCTAACAATGTAAAGTAGTACTCACATTTCTTATAACTGAAAATAAAGATTATACTAGCAGGTATAAAGGGTGTTTTTCTAAGAAAATAACCCCTCTGAAAATTGTCACTAAACCCACATCATAAAAAACGTATCAATAAATGGTGTATTACATGCTGTTTATACTCGGTCACTATGAGATTTGTTTTCTGTATTCTGCAAAAAACCTGGCTGATCCTGCTTTTCTCTATCTCCCCCTATCTCCCCCTTCTGTTCATGTCCCCAATTCAGCTAGTGAATTTGCAGCTGTAGTGGTAACTCTGCACATGCTCAGTTTTCAGTGAGTTTCGATGCTGAGCATTTCTTCCCTATCACATCTGAGCAGCCCATGTGACTATCGAGTCACACATGTGGGCATATATACAGTGGTAAATGACAACCAAATCTCTCCCTCCTCCTCCATGCCCACTAACCATCTAAACACAATGGGGGTGGGATAGTACATGTAGATTGATAGTAGCTTCACCTCCCTCTTATTCTAAGACACAGGCTGGAGGGGCGTGACACAGCCTGAGACTGGCAGAAATCCACCCACAACATGTTATTGCCAAAAAATAATAAATATTTGATTTCAAATATATATATTTGTATGCCAATTTAAAAATGTTTGGGTTTTATTATTAAATAAAAGAAGCTCTCCCTGCTTATGCTTCCCTGCAGACAGGCTGAGAAAGATTAATTTATAAGTACTATTACATTAAACATTATGGTAGCACAATTCCAGCCATTTGAGTAGCACATATGCATTTGCATTGTTCTTTTACTGCAGCAAGTGCTAGCTGGTAATTGTGGGCTTACATATTTCACATTGTAAGTAGGTATATGAAAATATTTTTTTATCCTTGTATTTTAGTCTTACCTTCTAAGTTCAGCTTTATTGATAGAACTGGGCTGATTATATCTGCAGCACGGGCTGGGTTGCTCTGTAGGAAAAAAATGTATGATATCAATAGATTTGAGTGCCTTATACCAATATAACTGACTAGCCAAGTTGTACATTCTAATGATTGTGCAAGACTTTTTTTTTTTTTATAAAATGGAAAAACAGCGCATAAGGAAAGCAAAAACAAATTGTTATCACAATTTAGTATAGGGAGCTAAAATGATTACCAACTTCACTCTCCTGATTTTAAATGAGTAAGTATTTAGAAGAGTATAAACATATGAGTCTAGCAAAGAAAAAAGTCCTATCAAATCTGACTTGACACAAACCAAAACTGATGCAAAACAGCATTTTTTGTTAATATGTATAATGCCTATGATGTTCTTCATGTGGAAAAAGGCAATTTCTGGGAAGGTCTAAGGCTCCTTTCACACTGAGGCGCTTTGCAGGCGCTAAAGTGCTAAAAATAGCGCCTGCTAAGCGCCCCGAAAGAGCCGCTCAATGCACTCCAGTGTGAAAGCCCCGAGGGCTTTCACACTGGAGCGGTGCGATTGCAGGGCGGTCAAAAAAGTCCTGCAAGCTGCATCTTTGGAGCTCTGTAGGAGCGGTGTATTTATTACTCCTAAATCGCCCCTTCCCATTTAAAACAATGGGGCAGCGCTGCAAAGCGCCGCTGCAGTGGCGCTTTGCAGGTGGTTTTAACTCTTTTTCGCCCGCTAGCGGGGGGTGAAGACTGCCCCGCTAGCGCCACTAAAATGACGGTAAAGCGGCGCTATATTTAGCGCCGTTGTACCGCCAGCGCCCGCACACCTCAGTGTGAAAGTAGCCTTAATGTTTGTAGGGAAGTAAATGTATTATTCAGTACCCCATATAGAGGCTAACTAAGCTCTGTTGCTTCTAAAATCATTTGAAATTTAACTGAACTTCAAATGATGGTGTGACCATGCCATATTTCTGGAGGGCCTGAAAACCGTTCTTTTACCATTAGAAATGTATAAAAAATTTGTCAGTTTTAAAAGCTAGCAGTGGTTATGTAAGGTGCAATGGAAAACACACACACATACTGTGTATATATATATATATATATATATATATATATATATATATATATATATATATATACTTTATGAAAATGTTAAGCAAATCAACAGTTATGTAGTGTGTAAATAGATTATTACCTTTGTGCAATCTTCACTTTTGTTGCATATTGTCACACTGCAGAATATAAAAATGTCACTGTATCCTTTATCAATTTGAACAATACAGAATCAACCGTCTGTTTCTATATCTCCTACTATCATGATTACAAGTTGTATATCTCTTGTGGCTATTACTATTTCCACCATAATGAATAGTTTAATCTTCTGTATCCAGCAATAATTAACTTGAACTTTTCCGGTGGACTCTATTATTTGGCTCTTATTAGGTCTAGATTGATCTAGATAGGTCTAGTTTGGTACAACATATTTCATTGATACCTCAATATTTATTTACTAATTATAAAATATTATAGCTCCGAGTTTATTGTCAGTTTAGATTTCTAACATTTTGGCAAATGTGACAAATCGTTCCCAGCTCTACCCATCTTCCCTGGCCATTACATGAGTATCCCACTCTCACTGATAAATTCTTTATTACGAATAGAGTGAGACTACCTCTTTTGAATCCTTTGTTTGGCAAAGCTACTAACTCTCAAACTGCCTCAACCTAAGAAGATTACAGTCAGTGTGAGAGATGGAGGTAGAGACTGTGCGGTTGATTTACTAAAGACAGGCATGGCAGTACGTAAACCAAATAAAAAGCACACCCATTTACATGCTCCTGTCAGCTAAACTGTCCGGTTTAAACATTGCTGCTGGGTGCTGGGTCACTGATAAGAGAACGTCAAGCCCATCCATATAGCAACAAATGTTTCCTAGTACCGCACATCAGTATAGTGAATCATGAAACAAATGATCGCAAACTGGCTTCAGCTGGCTTTCCACCCATCAAGAAAGCCCTCTAACATGTTTCACCCATGTAGGGCTTAATCAGAGAGGCCTCTCTGATTAAACTCTACATGGGTGAAACATGTTAGAGGGGCTTTCCTGTTGGGTGGCGAGCCAGATGAAGCCAGTTTGCGATCATTTGCTTTGTGATTTTATATATATATATATATATATATATATATATATATATATATATTCAATATATACTGACCTTTTAATGAGGGAGAATAGGACAAAATGTAGTGGAGATAAAAAGTACAGGCAGGTGTTTTACTACAATAATTGAGATAGAAGGTACAACAGTGTAAAATTGGCCAGTAGCAGGAGTCAGGACAAGTTTTAATGTGGAAGACTGGACCCAAAGGTAATTGAGACAAGAACACAAGTAGAGGTTTTACTATAAGAGTTGAGATACTACAGATGGTATAGCACTGTAAAATTGTCCAGCAGCAGAACAATTTAACGAGCAAGACTACTAATTTACTAAAGAGCAAAAGCACACGTAGGCGTTATACAACAAGCAATACGATATCCACAGAAGATACAGCAGTGTAAAATTGGTTGGCAGCAGGACAGTTTTCATCACAGATAATAGGTCTACTCAGATTATACCTATTTTTATATTTTTCTTACTAGGGGGGTGAGGTGAATGTGACTGATATGATTTGAGGTGGGTTAGGTGCACACTCTTTTTCTACTTTTTTTTTTCTTTTTCAAATGATGCAGCAGCGTGCTGGGAACTACCATTATGTTTAAAAAAATGTATCTTCAGACAAAATCGCCAGGATTGTGAATTTCAAACCCATAGGGTTTGACCTGAACCCACAGTAGTACCAAATCTGAACCTTAGTCCTGTTCAGAAGCTGCTAAATTAAGGTCGTACCATAAATCAGACAGGCAGAATAGTTGATTGGGTGATGAATTTGTAGTACTTGTGAGCATTGGTGCTGAAACCAATTCACATTGTACACTGTAATTATTATCCTTATTGTTGGATTGGCATCTGTGACATTAAAAAACAAACAAAAAAAAACTATACATTGCATCTTCCATATTATAAATTATACCCACCCTCCATCTACTAGTATTACATTGAGGTTGGAGTTAGAGTCATTTGTAGGAGTGGCAAAACATTTCTCTGCCCTTAATGTAAATGCATCTTCATTTAAATCTGGGGAAAATATGCCTAGGTATAAAATTGATCCAACAGTCAAGGTATCACTTCCCTGTAATGGCAAAGTGCATGTTTCATCACTGTAAGCTGCCAATATTACAGTATACCTGCTGATTCCATTTTCGGATGGAATGGTGATTGTGCGGAGGAAACAAAAAATATCCATAATATTCCTACAGGAACAGTGTCAGATTTTTGTCAAGAGGGATAAAAGAATGAATAGATTCTGTAGAGTGTACATTTTTTTTAAATTGAGCATCATTGTCATTTTTACCCTTAAGCTAAATTGTATTCTGCTTTAAATTTTGTATTCCCTGGTTTTTGCTTCTGCAAACTTTTACCATTTTCATTACATACTTTTTTTAGGTGCATAGGTTCTTGAAAACATCACAGCACCCTGTCTCTAGTACCTGCTTTCAAGAGCCCTGGCCCTTAGCCCTGATACAAGCAGTGGGCTGTCTTCTACAAATATCAAAATGCTTTCATTGGCATGTGTCAGTCTAGAGGAGTGGACATTCCTAGGCATGTGACATTCAGACTGCCCTATTCAGTGTCCACACGTGATGCTGAGTTTCCATGATTGAAAAAAAAAATAAATTCAAAGAATAAAAGGGGCAGGTCAGGGCTAGATGATCCTGAATGTCCCCCAGCCATGAAATTAGGTGGGCTCTCTTTGACTTGCTACAGCTTTTAATGCACACTAGGAGTTCAAAGTGTGCAATACAATCAGAGTAAGCTATTTCAGTAGAGAGCAGCTTTTTTTTTGTTTAATTCTCTTTATTGGTTTTTCAAAAGGGGTAGCAGAGTTACAAAAAATAGAGCCTTGGGGCATTCCACGGCTCGAAAAAGTAATGTAAACCGGTACCTAACAGGTTATCTACCTAAACAATACTATTAGCGACAGAAAAAAAACAAAAACACAATGATACAAACAATAAAACACCACTGCTCATTCACTCCATTTGGAGAATCATGAAAGGATAGTGTGCTACTCTTCTTTGATAGAGGTGTAGTTTCCCAAGAGGGAGCTTTGGTACTAGGACTAGAATACTGAGGATTCAAATATAGGGGGGTACCATGAGGGTCTTAGCAGGTGTTAGCATGGATGGAGTAGTCTATGTGTATCAGATATACCGGTTATTCTTGAGCAGCATTAGTGGAGGCAAAGTCAAAGCTGACGCATTTCGGCAATAGCCTTAGTCGAAACCATAGTTTCCACACTTTGTCAAATTTGGTAATACGCCCACTGGAGAGATATGTGGCTTTATATAATGGTATTGTAGAATTGACCAGGGCTTTCCAAAAATCTAGAGAGGGCGCGTCTGATTGTTTCCATTTCAGCAATATTGCTTTACGGGCGTAAAAAAGCAAAAGTCCTATGAGGGTCTGAGTTGCTTTGCGGTGCGCTAAATGCCCCACCAGGCCCAGCAAGCCGACTGGTATAGTCTGCAGGATTGGGATTATTAACAGCGAGGCTATAAATTGCATCACCTCTACTCAGAAAGAGTGCACTTTGGGACAGGACCACAACATATGGCAGAAACTGGCCTCTAGATTACCACATTTCCAACAGCTAGGATAGGTCCCAGGATAAATTTTGTTCAGCTGTTGAGGCGTTAAATACACCCGGTGTAGAATCCTGAATTGAATTAAGCGGTCCTTAACTGCCACTAATTGGAGAAAACGGTATTCCCACATATCCTCCTAATCCTCTGTGTCTAGTTCTGGAAAGTCCACCCTCCACTTAGCTTGGATAGTTTCAAGCCCAAAATGCACTGATGGTAGTAGTGCCTTATATATGGTGGGTAGGGGTTTTACCAGCTCGTCATTCTGGAGGAGGGATTCTACAGTGGAGTGAAGGAGTAATACTGGTTGAGACCCAAATTGGGAAGAGAAGGCGTGTCTAAGCTGCAGATGTCTAAAGAAGTAACAATTGGGTAAGTCATGGTTTTGCTTGAGAATATTGAAGGGCAGGATAGCCCTGTCATCACTTATATGGTCGAGTACCTTAATGCCCCTTGTTGCCCATAAGCTCAGATCAGGGATAGTATGGAACACCGCGAGGAGCGGGTTGAGCCATGGGGGGGGTATCCGGGGACCATCTATTCGGTTCTGCTTTATGTTTACAAATTTGCAACTGAAACAGCTTTATCACTGATTTCATAGAGTGTGTGAGAGTCATAGGTGCCCGGAGACCTCTGTATAGTGCATTTCTCAGTGATTCAAAGGACCCCAGCGATGCAGCTTCCAGCACCACCGAGGTGTTTGTATCATCAGAGATCACCCAATTATGTGCGTGGACAAGTAGGGCTGCGAAGAAATATTTTTGGAGGTCAGGACAGGCCAGACCCCCTTCCGTCCAGGGTCTACGGAGAATTGATTTGCTAAACCTGGGGATTTTTAGACTTCCATAGAAATGAAGAGATGATGGCATCTAATTGTGTAAAAAAAATTTTGGGTATCTATACTGGAGTGTGTGAAACTCCTTCAAAATTTCTCAGAGGGCCAACTCATTGTGGGTGGAGATCTAAATATCCCCCTCCTCCCTTTGGAAGATACCTCGACGGGAACCTCTTCCATGCACCAAGAAACACGCAAAGCAATTCACTCGGCTCTGCATACAGCACAATTAATAGATGTCTGGCGTCTTTTCCATCCCGGCGAACGGGACTATACATTCTATTCCCGCCCACACCAAACGTATTCGTGTATAGATTACCTCTTGATACCCCATAGACAACTACAAGCAGTCAGAAGCACCACTATAGGCTCCATCACATGGTCAGACCACACCCCAGTCATGATGCGCTATGCTTTGACAGACTTCCACAGGGGACAAAGGAGTCCATGGAGACTTAACGAGAGCCTACTGTAGGACCCAGAGACGCTAGCAGCTGTCATCAGGGAGATAACACACTATTTCCAAGTCAATTACACCACAGACAGTGACACGGGTCTTGTATCGGAGGCCCACAAAGCAGTGATACGGGGCATTCTCATACAACATGGTGCACGACTTAAAAAACTGAGGACTGAACAATTGACAATTGACTTTACTGATAAACAAGTTACAGGCACTAGAAATTACACATAAACAGACCCCGACCAGACAACTGGGAATTGATTTGGACATGGTCTGTAGACAGATCACCGACTTACTTTATTATAAAGCTAAGGCGGCAATGCAAATTACCCAGAAAAAAGTGTACGAATCTGGAAATAAATGTGGCAGACTGCTGGCACAATCCTTACAGACTCAAAGGTCAGCATCCTATATACCACACATAACCTCACATATAGGCCAAAAAACGACCCTTCCCGAACAAATTACAAATGAATTTAAATCTTTTTACGAGAAACTATATAATATTCCCACGACACATCCACCAGCAGAGCGTATGAGGGAATACTTGACTAACTCCCTAATGCCCACATTATCCATTTAACACGTGACCTGTTAGAAGAACTTATAACATTACCTGAACTGCAAATAGCAATAGGCAGCACCAAACCGGGGAAAGCTCCAGGCCCAGATGGACTAACAATTCAATATTATAAAGCTCTACTACCATCCCTGGAAATCCACATGGTAAAGCTGTTTAACAGCCACACAGTGGGGGGCATGTTCCACAGCTCTACCTTGCAGGCCCAGAGATCGGTCATCCCAAAAGAAGAGAAAAATCCGACCCAGTGCGGAAGCTACCGGCCAATCTCCCTGCTCAATACGGATCTCAAACTGTTCACCAAAATAATAGCTTCCAGACTACAACTGCACCTCCCCCACTTAATACATTTAGATCAGGTAGGTTTCATGCCAACTAGGGAAGCAAGGGACACCATTAAGGTCCTGAACCTACTCCACACAGCCAACCTCACAAAAACACAGTGTCTTTGTCAGCACAGATGCTGTGAAAGCGTTCGACCGTGTAAACTGGGCCTTTATGTTCGAAATGCTTCGACACGTGGGAGTGGGTAACAACATGCTGAGATGGATAATGGCAGTTTATACAACACCGACTGCTAGAGTCAGGGCAAATGGGGTGCTATCAGACCTGTTCCAAATCACCAATGGGACGAGACAGGGTTGCTCTCTCTCTCCCCTCCTCTTCGCTCTATCTCTTGAACCCTTTCTGTGCCATGTAAGACTAAACCCCAACATCAGGGGGGTGGAGATAAATCAAACCCAATACAAGGTGTCCGCATACGCAGATGACATTATGTTCTCAATTACGAACCCAACAACATCCCTCCCGAATCTATTTAAAGAGTTTGATATATACTGTAACCTTTCTAACTTGAAGATCAACTTCACCAAATCAGAAGCTATGGGGGTGGGAATTCCACACTCATAGCTCTTACACCTCCAATCCAGCTTTAATTTGAAATGGACCAACTGAAGTATCTAGGTACACGGATCCCCCACATGCTATCACGGCTCTATGAATTAAATTTCCCACCATTACTTAAAACGGTGCAGGCACTTCTAAACAACTAGGGCGCGGGCCTGCACTCCTGGGTGGGATGGTGCAACATACTGAAAATGTCCATACTCCCAAAATTCCTCTACCTTATGGAAGCTCTGCCTGTAAACATACCTGCAACTTTCTTCAAGAAGGTACAATCGACATTTACGGAATTCGTATGGGCGACTTGCAAACAAAATGCTGGTCCTTCCCAAACAGTCCGGTGGCCTAGCACTACCAGATGTCCGTGCCTATTATCAGGCAGTACATCTGGGAAGATTAATTGACTGGTGTCGTCACCAGGAGACCAAGCTTTGGTCCAGCCTAGAACAACCCCAAAGCCCAATTCCTCTTCGGAGGGCTCCTTGGTGTCACTCGGCTATCCCGATAGAGATTAGGTGACACCCATTGATAATGAAAACTGAAGGTATACAGGTTCAAAAAACGTCGCCCCAGACCTGTATTTCCACCTCTGCGCTATAATTCAAATGTCATAACCCTATCGGAGCTGCCACTTTATAAAAAAGTATATAAAGACTGAATTCACTAAGGGAAAATTAAAGATGAATAGTGGCGCTGATCCCCAGGTGGAAATCAAACGATTTCCTCTAGCAGCGGCCCCCAACGGGCCAAATCGAGCTTGAATCAGCAATAGATGCAGATATTCTCAGTCGATCGACCTCCGGTATTCTCCACACTGGGACACCCAATATCCGGCAAGAAATCTACGATCTTCGACCTAGATTTCCTAGGCCTAGGGCAACACAAAACCTAAATACACCACTGCCACTGATGTCAGCCAGAGAAAGCCGGCCGGTCACGCGATTGAACCGCTGTGAAATCCGGGTTGGCCTCGGTCACCAGGTTTAGGTCTTAAAGGATAAGAGAGGAAATCTAGGTCAAAGATCGTAGATTTCTTGCCGGATATTGGGTGTCCCAGTGTGGAGAATACCGGAGGTCAATCGACTGGGAATATCTGCATCTATTGCTGATTCAAGCTCGATTTGGCCCGTTGGGGGCCGCTGCTAGAGGAAATCGTTTGATCTATGGAGCAGTGGATGTGTATGCTCGCATGCTGACCCCCATGATAGTGGGTTAGAGGCTCTGTCAGGCCAAAAACGAGAGTGAGAGGCCTTAATAGCTGGTGAGTTTGAATCTCAGAAGGGAGTGGAATCACGTCACAGAGGTGTGGTGGATGGTTTGAGATGCAGCTGAGCATTTTTTGGAGTCACCTTCACTTCTGTTGGACTTTTCTTTTGGGCTTTCTATATTTTTTGTTTCACGATTTATTGGGACTATTCAGTACACATTTTTTGGTTGCTGCATTTTTCTTTTCAGTATTCATAGAGTTTTTTTGGATATATATATCTGGTACCACTCTCACAGGGTGATTTGTATATATACATTAATTAATTCTGTTTGCAGCTCATTAGCTCAGATATATAATTTAATTTTGGGCAATAATATTTATTTTCCTCATTTAGTAGTAATTGATTCATTAGAGTGTATCATCTAGTACACATCCATACCCAGTTCACTGGCTGTACAGGAGTGTTCTACATTTCCCCACCACCTGGGGATCAGCGCCACTATTCATCTTTAATGCTCCCTTGGTGACACCCATTGATAGGAAACACTATACAAATCTGCACTCGACTTCTTACGTAGGCAACCCTGTCTTTGTTGAATTCCCCTTTATACCCAATATTAGGGAACCCACTGTTTGCACCAGGGCTACAAGACGCGGTCTTTGGGAACCTAGTCAGGTTGGACCTCCACCAAGCCTCCCACTTTAGCGTTGGAGGACGCTGGAAAACAACCGCAGAACTTACTGACCCTACAGGCCCATATAGATTGGACTTCCTGAGGGCGTTACAGCTGAGTCATTTCCTCAAAACCATCCAACCCCCCACGAGCGGACAGATACCATCCACATTTGAAGACATATGCTCGACTCCGGGGATATTACCACATACACTCTCTCTGACCTATAACATTCTTAACACACCCCCATCAGACTTCGTACCACCATGCCTAACCAAATGAAAAAAAGAACTGGACTGTAGCTTTAGCATGGTCAGGAAACAACAAATACTGAGATTCACACACAAATCCTCCATATGCGCCAAAACCCAAGAGACGAATTACAAAATTCTATCACATTGGTACAGAACTCCAGCACAGTTACACAAATTTTTCCCGACGGCATCTGACCTCTGTTGGCGAAGCCAAAAGGAAAAAGGGACACTACTGCATGTTTTTTGGTCATGCCCTAGACTGACAAACTTTTGGCAAACTGTAAGACAGACGATACAGAAATTTACGGATTACACTATCACTGATGACCCAACATTTTTCATCCTACATGCAGCAAACATCCCCACAAAGACATACAAAAAGTCCGTGCTTCGACACCTTCTAGACGCAGCTAAAGCCTGCATTCTATTACATTGGAAGTCCACAGCTCCACCAACCATAGACTTATGGATCAAAAAAGTAGAAGAAATTAAACATATGGAAGACCTCATCCATACTGCACAAAATAGACAGGAAAAATTCTCCAAAACGTGGCAGTTGTGGAACATGTTCATATACTCTAATGAGGGCCAGGCTCTACGAGAAGCTACACCGGCTTAACTCAGTTTCTACATGCTGGACACAGGTTAGTAAGCATTACAGTTGCATCTCAACAACTACTCAATTCGCTCCATGATCTCGGGGACCATCCCCCCCACCACCCTCCCCCCTCACTTTCACTCCTCTCACTCTCTTTCTTCTCCTGCTTGCAGGATCTTTCTATAACTTTTTGGAAAAAAGGAAAAAGAAGGGAGGGAGCTCATGGTGCCGTATTTAATGAATCCACCATGGCTCAGGAACACATATGTCTCTTTACCATAGTAATAAGGCCTCAAGATATTAACATATATACTCCCAGGTTAAGAGTTCAGTGACGCCGCACAGTGAGAATGATCCTAGCCACAGTGTAATCGCACATTAAATTTTTTCCTGTACACATTTATCTGTCAATAACAATGATTGTTGTACCATATAGGTATGTTATGTACTGACTTGTGGTGAAGATATACTGTATATTGTATTGCATTGGTCCATGTGGGCCCCCTCTGTCTGTTATAAATTAAAAAAAAAAAATAGGAAGGCACTTCATTTTGAATAGGTTTATTTTGCCTATGAGAGATAGAGGCAGATTATCCCAAGCTCTTAGTGTGGATTTAAGGGTTGATAATAGGGGAGTGAGATTCAAGGCAATAAAGTCTGTCACATTGGGGGTGATATTGATCCCCAGGTAACGGATTGTTGTGGCCCAGGACAGGGGCAGTGAGGGGTCTGCCGCCTGGTCAGCTGCTGAGTCGATAGGTAAGAGTTGGGATTTTTCCCAGTTGACTTTCAGACCAGATAGAATTGGGAAGCGGAAAAAATATTAAGAGCCTCTTGGAGGGAGGGCCCAGGGTCGTTAAGGAAAAGCACTAAAGCCAATTTTTCAATGATGGAGCCCACTTGTATGCCTACCACAGCATTAGAGTGACAGATGGCAGTGGCTAGGGGCTCCATCACCAAGGCTAAAAAAAAGGGGAAAGTGGGCATCCCTGCCTAGTTCCCCGTTGTATCTGGAACTGTTCTGAGAGCATGCCCCCTAGTTTAATTTGTGCCGTTGGGGATTTCTACAAAATAGTGATCCATTTACAAAAGGTGGGGCCAAATCCGAAGGCTTGTAGTACAATAAGCATGTAATCCCAAATGACGGTGTCAAAAGCCTTCTCCACATCCAAGGCTACCAAGACCCTAGTCTGGGAGGAGGTTGGGGGAAGTTGCAAATGTGTCAACACTTGTCTCAAATTTATGTCTGTGGATTTTCCAGGCATAAACCCGGTCTGGTCTATGTTGACAAGGGAGGGTAATACTTTAACCAATCTAGCAGCGAGTATCTTGGCCAGGATTTTTAAGTCATAATTTAGAAGTGAGATAGGCCTATATGAGGCACAAAGGGTCGGGTCCTTCCCAGGTTTGGGGATGAGAACTATGTGAGCCTGGTACAAGGTAGGCAGGAGAGACCCTTTCTCTAGACATTGTGTGTGGAGAGCTTGTAGTCTGGGGGCCAACTTTTTTGCGTACAGCTTATATCAGTCTCCCGGTAGACCGTCTGGGCCTGGTGTCTTATTGGGGGGAAGCAATGAAATCGCTGTCTCAATCTCTAGAGTGGAGATCTGGGCATCCAGAGCCTCTACATCCTCCTGCTCCAAAGAGGGAAGGGAGAGATTCCGAATTTTCTCTGCCATGAGTTCAGTAGAGACAGGCGGAGTTTGGCTATACTATTCCCTGAAGAAGTTCCCAAATTCCAGAAGTATGGCTTCCATGCCCACAATTATCTCCCCGTCAGGTGTATGCAGTTCAGATACCACCGTCTGGTAATGTGGGGCTGCGACTTGATTAGCTAATAATCTGCCGTTCTTGTCACCTGACTCAAAAATTCTACCAGCTAATAAATTTACGTCATTGTCTGTTAAAATGGTATAGTGAAGGTTTACCTCTCTTCTCGTCTGTGCCAAGAGCAGATAGGACTCCGGCTCAGGGATTCTGTGCAAAGCAGTCAGCCGCTTCAGATGCGCGGTCTTCAAGTTGTGAAGTCAAGAATTTATAGTCAGCCCTTGCCGCTTTGATGGCTAAAATGTAATAGCCACTCGTGGTCGCTTAAAAAGCTTCCCATACCATTTATACTGAGGCCGTATCGTCATTGGCAGGCCAGTAAGAGTCTAATAGTGGAGTAACAGTTTCTGCAACTTTTTCATTTTGAATCCACCGCGGAGCCAGTCTCCAGGTGCCAGGATCACTTTTTTTGCCCACATTGAGACGTATCTCCAAAGGGGAATGAACTGAGAGCCCTGTCAGGAGACAGGAGGTCTCGGATAGCTTTGAGAGGACAGAAGCGCTGCCAAATGCCAGGTCAATCCTTGAGCTCGATTTATGAGTTGAGGACAAGTATGAAAAGGCTTTGGCAGAGGCGTGCCTCCATCTCCAAAGTTCCGTTAGGGTGAAAGTGTCGGCCCAGTGCCTAAGTTCTGGGTTCCCCTTCCGTTGTGTGTTAGAGGAGTCAAGAACGGCATCTAGAATAGAGTTAAAGTCACCTCCAATTAAAACATGAGCAGATTGGAAGGGTGCAGGATTATCATATAGAGTATATAATAGGGAGAAGTCTACAGGGGGGGTAAGTAGACATTTACCAATGCCCACAACACTGTGTGTATTTCCAGTAATATAATGATATACCTTCCTCCAGGGTCTGTAATGACCCTCACCACCTTACAGAGAAAAGATTTGTTAATGAGTATTGTGACAGGCTCACCTGGGACAGAGGCTTTTGGAGGGGACTGAATGCTAGCCTCTTGCCTACCGATTATGGGCCCTGGCATTTGGGGGAATGGTGCTCTTTGTGAGCTGTATGCCTGGGGACCCTTAAGGTGGTGTTACTTTAGATTCAGATCCATGTCCCCCAAGACACACAGACTCTGGGAACCCTGTATATGCCATATTATAAATAGTGACTGATTCATAATGTTGGGGCTCATAGAAGATGCTGATGTCATCAACTCCAGCCACCTGTCTGTTGTCTGCTATAATGTGTTTATTGTAAATAAGGCTAGTGTGGTCTCTAAGAGTCTTTCACCCATTGTTGTTTGTGTTAATTAACTCTGCTATTGTGAGAAGGTTTTCTGTGTTTCTATTTATGATAATGTTGATTGTGTCTTCTGAGCTAAAAGACGGCAAGTCTGTCCTAAAGGTCATGTCTCTGAGTCACCTAGTCTGGGTAAATGATTTAGTAAACTAGCTCATGTTAATTAGGTTTCTGGTTACATTTGTATTGTTAGAATAATATGAGCAGGAGGTAGGAACCTCCTCTTTAACTGTATATAAAGACTTGTATTTTGGTTCTAATAAAAACAGTCCATGTTCAGCAACTAAACAAGTATCGTCTTGTTTTGTGCTTGTGAGCGGTTGGAATATCTGATATCTATATTTAGACTGGGAGGAAGTGGTATATGATGAAAGCACTCAAGCGGAGTGTGAGACGTTTCATTACAAGAATCGCTACCCTTCGGGCATTTGCGGAGTAAGTAGCATGGAAAGCTTGCCTGACCCAAGCCCTGCGCAAGGCGAGGACTTTGCTGCCAGTCAAATGCGTTTCCTGGAGAAACAATATATGAGGTTTGTGCATGTTAAGGTATTTAAACAGTAAGGACCTTTTGAACTTGTTATTAAGCCCCCGTACATTTCAAGAGAGCAGCGTAATTTCAGACATTGGTACACCTGTTGAAAATATGGTTAGCAGGAGCAATCAGTCCAATAAGTAGAGGTATGGAGACAGTTTCAGGCAGTCTAGTACTCAAGAAAATTCTGAAGTATGCATACAGAGTGCATATGAGTGGTGAGCACACTTAAACATAAGGGTGGGTGAGTGACCCTACACATAACAAATAACTCCCTGCCACGCAGCCTATTCCCCACATAACTTGGCTTGTAGCTTGGTCCCAAAACCTTTAACAACAAAGTCAGTGACTAATAGTATCCAAGGGGCATAGAACGGAGTGAATTACGACCCTAGAGTACAGTCACAGTGCTCTTTCAGAGTCTACAGGCTTGTTCAGCCTGTGGCCTAAATTCGTGGGGTAGCCACTTCCGTTGCTTTCTATAGAGGCAAGCCTTAGTGGGGGGGGGGGTGCGTGTATTCAACGTAGAATTACTTCTGAGGTAACTCTGGTGCTTGTAGCAATATTGGGAGGATAAAAACAAGTTAGGATGTGGGAACTTTGTGCATCAAATGTAGACAAGAAATGGGAGAACTTTATCCCAAAGCGGTCAGCCCGTTTGCAGCTTCAGCCGGAGTATCGATGAAACGGACTGTCCCGGCATGTTGGAACTGGAGTCGACTGGGGTAGAGCATGCTGTACTGTATGTTTTTATCTCTAAGCCAATTACGGACGTCATTGAAAGTTTTCCTCTTTCTCTGTAGCTCGGCCAAGAAATTGGGGAAAAGGAGAATAGAGGCATTGCCGTGTTTGAGCGTAGGGTGTTTGCGGGCTTCAGAAAGGATACTATCCCTGTCACGATAATTGAGAAAACGGACCAAAAAGGGCCTAAGGATGTTCCCAGGAATGGCTCGGCCCGTGGGCACCCGATGGGCTCTTTCAACCACGTAGGTAGGGGGGACATCAGTGAATCCCAGTAGGTTTTTAAAAAATTCCTCTGCAAATTCTGTTGGGTGTTCCCCCTCACCCCTTCAGGCAGACCAAGGACTCTAATATTATTCTGTCGTAGCCGGTTTTCAGAATCATCCGATTTTGTGACAAAGGTCTGTACTGTGCGTTGCAGCTCAGCAATGGAGGTAACATGGGTGGCTGTAAGATCTTCTGTTGCAGATATTCGGGATTCATCAGGCCACTGCCCCTCATACAGAGACTGTACAATCAGCTTAATGCTGGTCGATAATTCCGCCTGCCACTGCGTGCACGCCAGAGCCCATGACAAATTTCTGTCCTGTACCATCACACTCTCTACCAACCTCTCAACACGGTTGAGAAAATCTGGAGCCACTTCAACCTTGGTATTTACGTGACTTTGTTGAATGCTGTTAAGGATGCCACCAATCTCTCTGAGTAACAAAGACCCGCTTATGCTATGGTTGAGAGTTTGTTCCTCAGAATACCGATGTCCACTCCATTAACAACACCCATCCCAGCTCATATTCCCCCCAATATAGTGCTGAATACATCCTTCTTCTTTCGGTTATTCCTCAGACATAAGCGTCCTGCATGAACCTCATCCTGTGTCCACACATCTCTGGGAGTAAGCCACTGGTACAATGACTGCACTTTATTCAGTGTATACTCAGCACATATAGGGCAATAGGTTTTTATCAACCACTGTGAGATGCTGAAGCGCCAGGTGGTAGCCAGCGTTTGTTCCCTTTATTTAACAGAGCATGCTCCTGTGTGTAGTCACTGGCATTACATGTGCAGGGTTTCAACCTCTCAGGTGAGACATCAACCAGGCGTATTTCCCCCATGTCCAGTTCTAGTGTCCCACATGTCCAGCAACCGAGAGCTTCTCTACAGGACTGCTAAGATTGAGACACCACCCCTACAAGGAAGTTTTCACCCCGTTGATGTGTCACCTGTCACCCTCTAGTCTGGCCAACCGACACCTTATTATGTATAAGTGCCAGCCTCCTGGGTACCTGCACCATATTAATTCCGTTACGTCAATACATGTCATACATTAAAAACCTTTTCTTCCTTCAATTCCTCCCTCCATAAAAAAAACACATTTTTACATTTCATGTTCTGACGGATTGGATATGTTATATTCCTTCCCCAACCTCCAACCCATTGCACATGTATTAATAGCACGTTTGCATTCATCAGGAGTGACTCCGGCAAAAATGTTTCACAAGTTTTGTTGATTGACACAGTCTTTCAGATTCAGCATTAGCACTACATTGTCCATAAGAAAAAACAAGTATTAAACTGAATCTTTTCATTTTGTCCCTTCTCTCCTGATGTTTATTAGAACAAATTTGCGGTGTGGTATGACACAGACAAACTGCCAACCAGATGAACATCTGTCATCCATGTTCCAGAGACCTCTCCAATCTCGCACCACCAGGATTCTGGAAGTGAAAAACAAGAGCAGAATCAAATTCTTATCCATAATATCTGCTCGCTTGCTACGTTTATTTATAGTTCCTTCCTTGGAACCCAGGAACTTAGTATTCCTGGCTTTTACAACTCTAACCAACTCATCAAACAACCATGATTTCTTTAGGCTGAACCCACTCTAAAATGGATCTTCATGGTATGATCAAAAATTTAAAAAAACAAACGTCAATGTTCCTTCTCAAAAATTCTACTTTTAAATGCTAAAAAAAAAATGCATTTATCTGTATCTTAAGACCTATGCACTAACTCCCCTTTCAGGTGGATAAAGCGTAAACCTTTTGGAACTCTTTCCACCTGAATGAAAATAAAAACAAAGAGAAAAAACGAACTCCCGCAGCTAGAATGGCTTCCTACCAACTCTTGTCTTAAACAAAATGTATCCAGCTGGAGGACATATCCCACGACCATCTAGTCAGCTGCTAATTGAGGGCATAGCCAATTACCCCCCTTTCAGGTGGACTAAACATAATAATTTTTCCACCTGAACCAAAACAGAAATAAAATAAATGAATAAACAAATAACAAAAATAAAAATTAAAAATTCTTTAAAAAAATTAAAAATTCTTTAAAAAAATTAAAAAACAAAAATTAAAAAAAAATTAAAAACAAAAAATTTATAAAAAATAAAATTAAGAGAAGAGAAGAAAAAAATAATCATAACAGAAAAATGTTTTTAGAAAAAAAATAATAATTCAGAGGCTTATTCTTGAAAATACTAAAAATATATCAAGGTCCTCTATCATATTCAAAACATGAAGGGCAAAACTCACATTTAAACCTTTTCATAGCAAGGAAACATTGACCCGAAAATTCTTACCCTCCATGCAGCTCACTAAGTGCTGCAAACATTGTTTCCCCCAGTGCTATATTTGAATGACCATGCGGCTACCTCCATTTTGACTTTACGCAACTGTTCTACATATTGATGCTTTTCATGTCTTAATCGACTATTTTCAGTTTGTAGTCTCCGCATTTGGGTCTTAAAAGGGAAACGGGTTTGATCACTATGGCCTCTATGCCTTGGATTGCTATCCCACCTGGCAGAATAAACTTCATAAAGCCTTGGGGTCGTTTTAGGGTACCGTATATACTCGAGTATAAGTCGATCCGAGTATAAGTCGAGGCCCCTAATTTACCACAAAAAACTGGGAAACACTTATTGACCCGAGTATAAGACGAGGGTGAGAAATGCAGAGGGTCAACAATGCCCATCTGCAGCTGCATGCCTCCCTGTGTCCTGTGCAGCCTACCTGTATCCTGTGCATGTGTCCTGTGTCCTGTACATGTGCATGTGTCCTGTGTCCTGTACATGTGTCTTGTACATGTGTGTCCTGTACATGTGTCCCTGTGTCCTGTACATGTCCTGTGTGCATGTGTCCTGTGTGCATGTGCAGCCTACCTGTGTCTTGAGCAGCCTCCCTGTGGCGATCTCCATCCTCCCTGTGGCGATCTCCATCCTCAGACGGCGGCCGGCGTGTGATGATACTGTTCGGCGGCCATTCCACTGTTCAAAAGCCGCGCCTCTTCCTCGTCTGTGATAGGCAGTCAGCGGTCAGCCTATCACGGACATTCTCTCATTCTCATACCACGGACGAGGATGAGAGAATGTCCGTGATAGGCTGTACACTGACGATGGAACCGCTGGCGGAGGCTCTCCGTACTTCCCTTCATGTTAAGGGATTGCTTGTTGGCTGACTGGAGGAAAGGGTCGCCTTGTATGCGGACGACCTACTCCTTTTTCTTAATGACGCAGGACCATCACTTAGGGGGACCCTACAGGTCCTTAATTCTTTCTCCGCAGTTACAGGCCTTAAAGTAAACTGGGAAAAGTCACTTCTATTTCCTATAGACTTTGTGGCTCGTGCTACTGCTGATATGGATAAGATGGGTGGAAAATTTTAAATATCTAGGGGTGGTGGTTTCCAGACAGGTTTCAGACTATATATCCCTAAATTTAACACCTGTGATCCAGGAGACTCAACAATGGCTGAAGGCATGGGAGTCATTACCCCTTTCATTGTTAGGACGCATAAATTTAATAAAATTTAATTTAATTAATTGGTACACCCGACCTCCCAAGGTGGCCTGGCATGTCCAGATTTCCATAAATATTACTTGGCTTCTCAGCTAGTAACTACGGCCTGGTCGCTTAATACAGATACCTCAAATTCCACTACTCAGGTAGAGGCAGCAGTGCTGGGATCCCTAGAGGCGCTGAAATTTTTGATCTTTCGGGGCCCTCGTGCTCCATATTCATTGACACCATCTATGCTTACCACGCTACGTGTATGGGGAGAGGGCCTCAAAGTTGAACGATATCCCCTACAGGCAATATCACCTAATGCTCCCCTCTGGTTAAATCCCACTCTGGAGCATTTCTATTCACTACCCGACCCCTATGCTTGGACTAATTTTAAGATAAAAACAGTGACACAGATCATTTTGGATAAATCTTTGATTTCTTTTTCCCAATTAATCTCTGATTTAAATATCCCTCAGTCGTATTCTTTTCGTTTCCTTCAACTCTCCCTCTCTCAACTCTTCAGCTGTCAATTCTCTGGCTCTCCTCTACAACTAGTCCAATCTGCCTTAGAGAAGCTTCTTAGGTTGGATTGCACAAAGAATGCCGCATCTAAATTGTATCTTCACTTAACAACTGCCTCTCTCCCTGATTTAGAGAAATTAAGATCAAAATGGTCTAAGGATATCCCTGAACTTAATGAGGATGATTGGGATAATGTATGGGACTCTCCCTTCAACTCTCTCGTCTCCTTGAGAGACAGACTTATTCAGTGTAGCCTCCCTGGCGGTTTCCCCGAGTGTGGCTCAGTGTTAAAATTCAGGACCATTAGCGGTAACCCCGAGCCACACTCGGGATTACATCGCAGGATCCTGGTGTGGCTTTACTTACCTTGTCCCCGGGATCCTGTGATGTCCCCCGCTGTGTCTGTGGGCTCCGTCCTCCTCTGAAGCCTCTCCGTGCCAGGCTCAGTTCCCTGCGAGTGGCGCAACGCACGGGGGCGGAGCCTGGCGGCAAATTCAAAAAAGTGTAAAATCATAACACATACAGTACTGTAATCTTACAGATTACAGTACTGTATGAAATTATTTCACATCCCTTTTGTCCCCAGTGCTTTGTCCTATGCCCTGCATGCAGTTTTATGTTATATATACTGTTCTTTCTGCCTGGAAACTGGAGATTGTCCATAGCAACCAAAAAGTGTCCCTTTACATCAAAAGTGGCTTTAGACCAGCTAGAAAACAGCGATAGTAAATTAGAACACTTGCAGAATTGAGCGATAGTGAATCGTGGGGAAATTTATTTTATTATTAATTTTTTTTTTAATTATTTATTTTTATTTATTATATTATAATTTATGTTTTTGTGTTTCAAACTTTATCATACCCCAGAATATCTACTAGACTCTTGTTTGGACAGATATAAGTGTGTTATTGTTAAGAATTACAGACCTACAATATAAAACGCCAAATTTCCATGCAAAATAATTGTACCGCTTTCAGCACTTAAAATCCGAAATAATCATACCGCCCGGGAGGTTAAGATAGTCCACAGGGCATATTTCACCCCCCATATGTTTAATAAAATTAATTCAGATTCTGCTCCTGGCTGTTGGCGATGTGGGGAGATTCCTGGAGACTTTACCCATATATTCTGGACTTGTCCAGCTATCGTAAGGTATTGGGAAGAAATACTAGCTTTTATTTTCAAAACAACATATATCCCACTGCAACGATCAATGCCAATATGTATTCTAGGTCTAACAGAGCAATTTATTCCTACGACAGCAGGGCGCACTTTGGTGGGGCTGCTTTTGTTCTATGCTCGCAAAGCCATAGCTCTCAGCTGGAAGAAAACCACCCCCCATTGCTGACTTTGTGGAAACAACTCATTAATAATAGCTTACCATTATACAAAGAAACATATATAAATGGGGGGCGTGGCCGTGTGAAGAAGCATTTCTGAGGAGCTCCTGGCTTCCCCCTTCCTAGCCCGCTCAAAGACAGCTACTTCACTCATCTCTGAGGCATGCCCACTTGCAGGAAATATAGGACAAGAGCTTCGGTAGGCAACAACCTGAATTCCACCCCACGGAGCAGTATAAGGAGCTACTTTAGGGACTCACAGAGGAGATCACCGGGCGCCATTGCTGAAGCACCTCGTGTACACATCTCATCCGAGGCGGACTCACCATTTTTGTCTGCATCCCCTCCTGCTACCTCGACCGGCCACCCGAATTCCACTAGAGATTCTCTCCCCAACATGGCTAACCACCCGAGGCAAATGAGAGAAATGCCTGACGATCTCCGGGCCATTCTCCAGGCGCTACCTACTAAGGCCCTTACACAGCGGATCGCAGGCCCTGGAGCAATCGCGGAAGGCACAGGCAACCACGGCAGTGGATTTACAGATCCATTTAGAGGATTTGGAGGACTGCAGCCACCGTAACAACTTGCGGCTGCGGGGTCTCCCGGAGGCCACCGGAGCGGAGGATAGGGAGGCAACTGTAACTGCTATCTTTCAGGGGGTCCAATACAATACACCCACAAAACTGCAAAGATTCTTCCCGTCCACGTCGGGGCTCTGCTGGAGATGTGGAGGAGATCGGGGTACGATCCTCCACATTTTCTGGGGTTGTCCTTTATTGGAACAATACTGGAAGATCATACAACAAACGATACAAAATTTCACAGAGCGCCCCATCCTGTCAGACCCGGGCTTCTTCCTTTTGCATGCGACTGATATGTCGAGCAAAAAATACAAAAAATCCCTGCTTAAACATTTATTGGATGCAGCAAAATCATGCATTCCACTATTGTGGAAGTCCATAAAACCCCCTACTATAGGCATGTGGATTAGGAAAGTAGAAGACATAAGGAAAATGGAGGATCTTATCCTCACGGCCCATCACAAAAGTGAATTATACACCAAAATTTGGTCTCCCTGGTTGATTTTTATTTTCTCAAATGAAGGTCAGACTCTTCTGAAGAGTGACTGAAGTCACATTCCTAGCTCAGTGTGATACGCCGACCCCTTGTGCGGGGCTGTCGCTGCCTCCATGTGCCCTCTACCCTCCTCCTTCCCTCTTTACTCCTCTCCCCCTCTTCCCTATCTTCTCTATAGCTTTGTGTACTACAATCTTATCCTTTATATTCTATTTTTATCTTATAAAAAAGAAAACAGACAAGAGGAAGGGGTCTCCCAGATAATTTTTAGGACGGCAGAAATTTTGTTTACTGTACTCATTGATTTGCAAAATGTAAATGTTTATGCAAGGAAAGTAGACTCCGTTGTATATTTCAAGAGGCTGCGTCCTCAATCCTTATTATTATACATGTTATTAATATGGGGAATTGCCCTTTCCTGTGTCTAAATAAAAGCTTTATTTGAAAAAAAAAGAAACATATATAAATAGGGGTTGGGTTGTCTCCTCAAATATGAAAAGGTTTGGTCCAAATGGCTCACGGACCCCTCTACAGCCTCAATAGCCTCCTAGAGGAATATGACTCTTTGCAATCTCTCCATTAGTTATTGGGCTCTAGGTGTACATATGTAACACGGGATGACACCTTTCTCTAAAATTAAACTGGCATAGGAACCAGGTATGACCAATGTATGTATGTATGTATGTATGTATGTGGGGTTTGTTTGTTTTTTAATTTTATTTTTTTTTATGTATATAGTTTCTTTAATTGCTGCAAGTATTCATTTTTGTTTGTTGTCTGTTTTTTTGAAAATTAATAAAAACGTATATTTAAAAAAAGCATAGCTTGCAACTTCACGACCAGCGCAAATCTTTATCTACGGTAAAGACGGCCTTCAGTTCTAGTTATAGGGACTTAGGACAAATATACATTAGGTTTTGTGGATTCTGTGTAAAAATAAATCTCACACGCTTTCTGGGGTGCCAAATGAAGTAAAAATGATACAATAAATATTATTGTACCTATATATTAATTTGTCTAATCCCTATAGTTAGTTAGTCTATATCAAGCTCTAACCACATGTTATTGTTGATATCACAATAATACACTTTTAGCTATGAAACCAAACACATGGTTTATAAGTAATAAAGTCTTATTTATTTCCCAAGGAAATAAGAAAGCTAACATGAAATTATTAAAAGATATTACAATATCACAAAGCTTACAATCAGAACATATATTACAAGAACATCAAGGATACTTATCACAAGCCCTCCGTGAGGCTTTTTTTCCCCAGCTATTCTCAGATGACCAAGAAAGGGCCAGAGCCATGAGGCTTAGGCCAAAGCCATGATCCAAAGGGAAAAGGGGCAGAGAGCCTGTGTGTGCTCTTTTTACTTAAACATACATGCCTAATCGTAGCCACCCCCATTTGCCTTCCATCCAATAGATATTGCCAAGAGGTATTCCTAATATCTATCCATTCTCCAGGAAGCATGCTGTATTGTCCACAAGGTGCAGCGCTTGTCCATGAATCGCCACTGTCCCACCTGGGTCAAATCTTTATAGACATCTTGGCAGCAGTGGCTCTGCAAGCTTGTAATCACACATATCACAGCAGGTGGGCTTGAGCCAAGCCATTGTTATTCTGATATGCTACAAAGCTTTGATGTGTAACTGGTTCCAACTTAGGCCACCTAGCTGTATCAACCAGGAAGTAAACCTCCAGAAATATGATATTAGTTCATGTTGAATTCCAACACATGGTGCTATGCATTTCTCAAGGTACCCATTTTATTTGGCTGTTTAATGTTAATAGAGTAATTCTAGGCTTCACTTCCGCTTTCAGATATGAATCTATACGCAGCCTTGGAGAGTCAAGCACTGAGTTTAAAAAAGCTATTTTGGGACACAACCTTTGCAGGTTGGTTCTTCTAGTGTATAGGCAACACTAAACAAAACCCTCCTAGCACAGTAATTGATAAAAATGTAAGTAATATTATTTCTAACCTTGATATGGTGTTCAGAAAGAAATTGAGGCTGGTCTGCATAGTGCGGTTAAAAACACAAGAAAAGTTGTACTTTGGTTTCCAAAGTAGAATAACAACTTGGTATCTTCCAGAAGAGGATGCAAATAGCAACTCGTAAGTGGCGTGTGTGTGCATGTTTTGGATTATTTCGGTAATGGAGGGGGAGAGGGGATCTTTCCAGTGTCTGACCAAGGATAGCCGGGTTGCTAGTAATATGTGTATTATTGGGGTTTTTGTCTTTGGTAGTATAGATTCAAGATCTAGGGAAAAGAGCGCCGTACCTGCTGATATTGGAATTGCCAGCCTGAAAATTTGATTGATCAACCGAAACGCCTCAACCCAAAGGGATGAGACCTCCGGGCATGTCCATATGATATGATGGAGTGTGCCTATGGCTCTACATCCCCTCCAGCATAGCGGGGAGGTCTGTGGAGCAAATTTTGAGATTCTGTATGGGGTTAAATACCAACGCAGCAGCAGCTTCTGAGAAATTTCCCAAAGGTTTAATATTTTTGGTGGCAGTATAAGTTGAGCATAAAGCTTTTTGCCATTTTTCAGAAGGTTATGTTTTCCCCAAATCAAGTCCCCATGCTTTATTAGGCGCTGACTTGAAAAAAATGTTTTTATTGTTAATTACGTTGTAGAATACGGATATTCCTTTAACATTAGGGTTAGAAGACGCAAAGAATTGCATCACTTGCTCACTTGCCCTGAAAGCATCACTTGCCCTGAAAGCAGGTTATGTTGGAGAAAGTGTGCAATTCTTGTGTAGCTATGGATATCTTGGGATGGTAGGTCAAACTCAAGTTGTAGAGATCTAAAAGTTTTAGTTGTTGGGCCCACCCATAGGTCATCCACTAAGTGAATCCCTTTGCTTGGCCAATGCGATATAGGGAGGTCAGGGATAATGATAGGCAAGCTCATAATGGGAAGGTTAATTGTAGACCTGTTGTCCTCCCCACTTTTCATGGATGATATGCCCTGCCAAGCTCATAATGATGCATATATGCTAGGTGACAGTGTATTAGTCGAAAGTGAGATATATCAGCTAGCCAGGAGAAAATTATAAAGGTTATTGTTCTTCACTTGGCAACTCTCCAATTGTGCCCAGAGATTGCTGGGAGAACCATACTCGCAGACTGGCGAGGATTGAGGCAGAATAATAGTCTTTAATCACCACATGCCCAATCCCCCCAGCTTTCCTAGTGGTTGTCAGTTTGCCAAATACACATCTCGCCTTCTTGCCCTGCCATAGATATTAGGCATAATAGTTGAGGTAAAAGTACCTTAAAGGCCGCTAGGCGATCACTCCAAGATAGTTCACTTTTTGAAAGTTCCTGCAGCTTGAATTGGATAGTATCCAAGAAGGGGAGGTAGTTAGCTGTATACAGGTTTTTTTGTACTGGAAGTTAAAGTTATACCCAGATATTTGATTCCCTCCTTTTTCCATATGTAAGAAAACTTAGATGCCAGTTTATGTTTCAGGTGGGGAGGGACCCCTATGATTTGATATATGATTTGGTTTCATTAACCTTATAATATGAAATAGTGTTAAACATCATTAAGGATTTATGCACCGAAGCCAGGGATTTTTCTACATCAGTAATCATTGGTATTATATTGTCCACAAATAGGCTATTAGTGAGTGTTGCATTAGGGGTGTGGAAGCCAGAAATTTGGGGATGGGAACGGATGTAAGAGGCCATCGGTTCCATCAATGAGTTGAAAATTAATGGCGATAAAGGACAGCCTTGGCGTTTTCCGTTGGTGATAGGAAAAGGGGTGGAGAGTAACCCTGAGGAATATACACGTGCCGAGGGTTTAGTATAAAGAGCCATAATGGCAGAGAATATCGATCCAGTAAAACCAAAGGTTGACAGGACCTTGGCTAGATACTCCCAAGGTATCCTGTCGAAAGCCTTCTCTGCGTCCAAGGCTAGAAGCAGAGAAGGCTTCCCCTGTAGGTTCGCCATATGTATGACATTAATCAACCGGTGGGTGGCGTCCGAGGTCTGGCGGCCCTTTGTAAAACCTGACTGATCAGGATGGATGAGCAAAGGAAGGACATTCAGCAGGTGTTGGGCAATCAGTTTGGCATAGATCTTTAGGTCAACGTTTAAAAGGGATAGTGGCCTGAAATTTTGGGGAGTAGTAGGTTCTTTCCCTGGCTTCGGAAGAGTAACTATCAGTGCTTGTAACATCTCAGGAGGGAAGGAAGAAGAGGCAGCAGCTGTGATGTAGATATTGACCATATGTGGAGTTAATATATTTTTCTAAATGATTTGAAATATTCCCCAGAAAAGCCGTCTGGACCTGGGGATTTGTTACTGGGTAATGAGTCTATGACTCATTGTATTTGTGCATCAGTAAATGGGGAGTTCAATGGTTGTAGTTGGGTTTGAGTTAACTGGGGTAGGGATACTTTTTGTAAAAATTCATCTATCATCTTGGAGGTTGGCTGGGGTGTTTTAGGGTCTTTGTTGAGATTATACAGCGAACTGTAATAATGGCTAAAAGCATTCCCTATATGTTGTGGATGGTTAAGTTTAGCTTTGGAGGTTGGATGTATAATATAAGGTATTTTAGTATTTTGTCTATGGCCCCTAAGACGGTGTGCTAAAAGTTTACCTGCCCTATTGCCCTCTGAGTAGTAAGACATTTTTAATCTTCTAGATGCCCTCTCAAAGTTTTCCAAAAGGATGGCACGAAGCTTGTGTCGTAGATTAGTTAACTTCTTGGAGATTTTGGTTGATGGTTTTCATTTATTTTGGGTGTCTAAGGCAGAAATTTCTTTAGTAATGGAGGTTATTTGATGGTGCCGCTGCCTCTTTGCCTTTGCCCCAAATTTGATAAACATTCCCCTAATATACGCCTTATGGGCGTTCCAAAGAATAAATGGATCACTGACTGATTTCTCATTATCCACATAGAAGTTCAATAATAGCTTATCCAATTCTGACTTTACATCAGGTTGTTGGAGTAGCTGAGGGTTAACCCTCCATACAGGGTTGGACCTCACTGTGGATGGGTCTTCGATGGTCATCCGTATGGATGCATGGTTGGACCATGTGATGTCGTTGATGGATATTGAGCTAACTCTAGACAGAAGCCACATGTTCACTAGGTATAGATTGTTGAACGGTGTGGAGGTAAGAAGAATGTGAAGTCCTTTTCACTAGCATGATGGCACCTCCATGCATCGTGTAGGTCCTGTTTGTGTATAGATAGTTGGAATGCTGGAGATTTGCATCTTAAAATATAAGTGGAGTCCATAGCTGGATCGGGAGTTAGGTTGAAATCCCCACATAATAATAACCTTGTTGATGTTTACAGGTAACCTGCCAGCTGTTACCCCTAGTAACCGGAGTTGACCTAGCTGGGGGAACTGTACTTTGTTTTACCAATTGAGGGATTGAACCCAAGGGAAGGATTTATGTGCTCTGCCTGCATTCAGTACTACAGTAACAAGTGCCATTGCCCATAGCAACCAGCGGGAGAGATCCCCCAATGCTTGTGTCCTGCCAGGAAAAGGGAAGCCCAGAGAACTGCCCAGGTTTTCCAGGTTCCAGCAGGAAGTTCAGCAGAAACTTGCTCTGGAGTGGAGTCTGGACTACCCTTATGTTCCTCCTGACACTATGGACATAGTGGAGAACTCCCGGGGAGGGTGGGAGGATGACCTAGTGTGGGAGTATTTGCACATCACCAAGCCTTTGCAGGTGCCAGAGTATGAGGAGACCTGGGCCCGATTTGAGGACATTTGAAAGGAATGGAGGACATTCAAAAGGAATGGAGGCTGGGGAGAGCACTCTACAAGGACAGAGTGATGGTCGTGAAAGCAGGACGGCCTACAAGAAGTCACTCTGTCTCCATAAAGGAGGAAGAAGTCAGTAGGAAAAGACTGTCCGGCCCGCAGTTCTATGCGTGAGAGGACTGTTGGAGTGTACAGCCCGCCATTAAAATGTCCACATGGACTGCTGGAATTTTGCAGAATGTGTTCCTTTTTCCCTGGAACTCTGTTTGTGCCAGATGGATGGACGTTCCTGTTGTTGGACGCTGGGTGAGGTCTGATTCATGAATTAACTCTTTAAGGAGCCTGATAGTCCAGAGAGGGGCCCCTCCCACCAGCAACTGCAAAGAGAACTGTTCACTTCTCATGCTGGGTTTTTTTTTTCCCTCTGTCTCAGTCAGCCGGTCATAACCCCCTCCTGACAGAACAAAAGAAAGAAATGTGTTTGAAGTGATGCATATGGTCTTAACATTATTGTTTCTGTCAGCAGGCCATAACCCCCTCCTGACAGAAAATTCTGTAAAATGTATAGGTAGGTGTTAGAGTAGGATGTTGCTCTGCTTCACAGGACGTCTTTGGATGGGACGGCTGTCCACCCACCTCCGGCTGGAGCTAAGAATCCTGCGGGCAGAGGATTTACCTTTGGGGGAGATGCTGTGGCATAATGTACAGTGTATGTGATTGTTATTAGTGGTAGGAGCTTGTATTTAGCTGTATATTGTGTAAATACCAACAAGATTACTATATTTTTATATGTATTTATTTGTGTATAGCCCTATCCCAGTTTGTTTCCTTTTCCCCTTCCAAAACTGTATTTTTCAAGAGATGCCCTTGCTCCTGGGCCCAGGAGCCTATTTTTGTAAATTTCCCAGATAAGGGACTAGCTGGATAATAGGGGGGGGTGGTGAGTGTAGCACCCTCTAGTGTGCTAGAAGTGTAGAGTGTAGTGGTTAGGTTTTTTGTTAGTATATGCAAATTTACAGGCTTGGCTGGCAGCCAAGTCTGTCTGTTGTTTTGATCTGGGTTGAGAGTGACTCAGAGCAGAGCTGGTGACTCACAGGTAGCATCACCAAGATCTCCCACATTGTTCCAAATCCTTCTAGAATATTCTGGAAAGGAAGGAAGAGAGGGGAGGTGGAGCTGCTTGGGGTGTTTTGAGGAGCCCTGACCAATCCCCAACTTGGATTGGCAGGGGGCAGGCCTCCTTAAATGCTCAGGGTCAGCCCAGCTGGGGATGAGTTGTTTGGGAGGAAGATGGAGATGGAGTGCTAGGCTGTCGTGACCTTTGGGGGAGCTCCTCAGTCTGGGGGGTAGACCTTTGGCCTGGGGCTCGGGTGGCAGACTGGACCTTCTTAAAACATGTGGAGGTGTCCTGGACAGGGGGCACAGGAGGAGCAAGAGACGACAGCAGGAGAGAGAACTGCCAGGGAGTCTCCAGGGAGGAACAACAGGTCGCAGCCAAGAGGGCTGGTGAGTGACACACAGTCAGGAGAGGACTTGGGGAGGCATGTCTGAGAGGACTGGGATATTGCAGTCTGGGATGGGTGCATAGCCAGTGGAGTGGACTGTGGTGGCATGGGCAGTGGAGAGAGGTGGCTGCAGCCAGGAGGGCTGGCAGGGCCTGAAGATGTGGTACTGGACTCATTTGGGGGGGGGGGTTAAACTGTCCTAGCATTTTATGCACAACATTTAGAAGCTTATGTCACACATCACCCACTCTTCTAACCACTTGAAGACAAAGCCCTTTCTGACACTTTTTGTTTACATGAAAAAAAAATTTTTTTTTGCAAGAAAATTACTTTCATTTTGTTTTTCACACAGTATTTGCGCAGTAGTTTTTCAAACGCATTTTTTTTTGGAAAAAACACACTTTTTAATTTTAATGCACTAAAATACACTATATTTCCCAAATGTTTGCTGAAATTAAAAAGATGATCTTAGGCCGAGTAAATGGATACCAAACACGACATGCTTTAAAATTGCACACAAACGTGCAGCGGCGACAAACTACATGCATTTTTAAAAGCCTTTACAGGTTACCACTTTAGATTTACAGAGGAGGTCTACTGCTAAAATTACTGCTCTTGATCTGACCTTTGCGGTGATACCTCACATGCATGGTGCAGTTGCTGTTTACATATGACGCCAGACCGACGCGTTCACCTTTGCATGAGAGCAGGGGGGGACAGGGGTGCTTTTTATTTATTTATTTTTTAATTATTTATTTTGCTTTTTTATTTAATTTTTAAACTGTTCCTTTCTTTTTTTATTTTATTTTATTTTTTCATCATTTTTAGTGTTATCTCAGGGAATGTAAATATCCCCTATGATACTAATAAGTAGTGACAGGTACTTTTTTTTCGAAAAAATTGGGGTCTATTAGACCCTAGATCCCTCCTCTGCCCTCAAAGCATCTGACCACACCAAGATCGGTGTGATAAAATGCTTTCCCAATTTCCCAATGGTGCGGCTTACATCCAGCGAAATCTAAGTCATGAAATGCTTGTAGCTTCCAGTTTCTTAGGCCATAGCGATGATTGGAGCCGTTCTGGTCTCTGATCGGCTCTATGGTCAGCTGGCGGAACCACTAGCTGCATTCTCAGGTTCCCTGTTGGGACAGAAAAGCAAGAGAAAACCATGGAAGACGGTGAGGGGGGGGACATTCCCTCCCACTGCTTGTAAAAGCAGTCTAGAGGCTAATTAGCTGCTAGGATTGCTTTTACATGAAAGCCGACTGCTGGTGAAATGAATGATACCAAGATGATACTTGATCATCATTCTGGTATAACCACTCAAAGTCCAGCAACATACCAGTACGTTGCTGGTCCTTGTTGGACATATATTGTAATCTTTTTTTTCATGCAGCCTGTGGGCTGAACAAAAAAAAAAGAGATTGATCGGTGGGTATGCCCATCATTAGAATACCTCCCTTCATCCACCCACTTCTAATGATGGGCATACATGCTCCATTTTGTTTTTAACTGTGGTGGTGAAAGTCATGTCTTTTTGTATCATGGGAGCAAGCGCTGTTGCTGTCAAGATAAATAAATCCGCGCTGCAACTGAATGGCGTACCTGTTAAGCAAATGATGGTTAACAATAAAACAAAGTAATATTACAGTATAACAGTAAGACATACCATACCTGCAAAGCAAATACAAAAAAAATAGTAAAAAATAGTAAGTAAGTAAGAAGTTAGGAGCAAATCGCTCCTCCACCCCTGCTGCGGCATATATACTCTTATCTTTAACTGTGGTGGTGAAATCACCTCCTACAGCGTTGGAGTCACGGCTTTATGTATCGTGGGAGCAAACGCTGTTGCTGTCAAGATGAATAAATCTGCGCTGCAGCTGAATGGCGTACCTGAAAACAAAAAATGGTTAACAATAAAACACAGTAAACCGTATAAAAAAAAATTACATACCTGAAACATAACATGATAAAACATTATAACAATAAAACATTGCAGAATAGAATACAGTAAAAAAGAGCAGAACAATAGATAACAATAAAAGGACAACTGTTTTTTTTTTTTTTTACGTTTTTTTATTTTATATATTTTTTTGTGTTTTTTTTTTTAAACTTTTTTTTTTTTGTAACGGTTGTAACGGTTCCAGGTTCGGGTCTCTCAAAATGCGAGGGCATCTTGGGAGACCCTGTGAAAGTGTGTCCTAGTATGTGCCGTGCTGTACCCTACACTAAAACTCCACTAGTGTATGGTAGCGTTCAAAACATTCACCAATGCAAAGACCAGGATTGTCAGGACAGAAGGGACAATAATAGCGGGTGTCACGCCTATATCTGCGCTTACTACAGACACAACATCATCTTTGGGGGGCTCGTTGGGTGGACATACGGAAAATGCCTCTCATGCAGCCGGCTTACAAAGGGCATTTGCTAAGGCCTGGCTCAGCCAGTGTCAGGTCTAAATCTCAGTGCTAGCTGGTACTGGAAGAGCAAGCAAGTGATGTGCTGGAGGTGTTAATGAGAGATAGTCTGCAAGCAAGTGTTGTGCTGGAGCTGAAGTGTGGAGTTGTATATACCGGAGATATATATAGTCGGGCCCATATATGTTTCTGCAATCAGTTGGGCATCTCATGAATGTCTATAAAGATCAATCAGCGCAACTAAATAAATGTAACTACAGCTGCTCATCTATTATATTATTATTTATTTAAGGTACCCATATAGAGCCGTCAATTTTACGCAGTGCTCCACACATACTAGGGCCAATTTTGGACAGGAGCCAGTTAACCTACCAGCATGTCTTTGAAGTGTGGGAGGAAACTGGAGTACCCGGAAAAACCCCACACAGGCACAGGGAGAACATGCAAGCTCCAGGCAAGTAGAGTTGTGGTTGGGATTCGAACCAGCGACCCTTTTTACTGCTAGGTGAGAGTGCTACTCACTACACCACTGTACCGCCCTGTTAGGTATGTCCGTGTGAATGAGACCTAATAGACAGATATTCATCAATGTTTAATGTGACAGAATTGATGCTGCCAACAATCAGTCCTAGAGGGGCAACTTCCTTGTGTACTTTAGGGAGTCCATACAGGCATGGTGTAGCTTCCCCGGGATAGAGATGGTATATGGTCTGATCAAGTGATTTTGACTTTTCTAGCTGTTACAAACAGTCTATTGCCTTTTTCCTTTACCCATTAGTGGGGTCCTGCTTTTGTTGTTGAGCTGCGATGTATGATGTATACCTGCTTAAATCAGGTCCTCCTTGCTTGTTAATGGACAATGTGCTTGTATTTTTCTCTCTCGCACACTACCATATTGCTGGCCACAGAGGGCTAATAAAGTGACCTCTTTTCCCAGGAGACTATATGCACCACTTCTATGGTTGTGAATGCAATATTTTTTTTTGTTTACAAAAAGTGGTACTAAAAGCTTTTGTCATATGCCATAAAAAGTACAATACAGGTATTTTACACATAAGGACTTATCAAAATATATTGTGTGTTTGTTGATAGATATCTTTTTTTGGAGAGTCAACAAGATAACAATAATCTCTATAATTGTAATATATATACATATCTTATCTAATGTTGTTCATCGGATGCTACTTCTTGGTAATGTTATTTAGGGTTGAAAAAGGATTGGAATGGGTCCCATTTTTTATTAAAAAAATTATTAGTATTCTGTAATGTGTGGAATATTTTTTCCATGAGATGAATATTGTTTATTCTGGTTTTCAAATCTGTTAGAGGCATTGATGAGGATTTCCAATGGAATGCTATCAACCAGTGTATTCTACACATATTGTGTGGATCAGTCTCATATTATGTGTGGAGAGTCCAATGAAAGGGGAAAATAGGAGACAGTTGTGGAGAGTGAGATTAATACTTCTATCTGAAATTTTGGAGGCACATTTTTCTAGTTGCTTCCATATCTGCGTAACCTTCTCACAATTCCAAACAATGTGTGAGAATGAACCTATGGAATTGTAACCTTGGAAGCATGTCTGAGGAGAATCTGGGAAAATGGCATGAATTTTAACTGGAGTATAATACCATCTTGTAAATAATGTAATTGCAGTCTCTTTAATCCTTATTGATCTTGTACATTTGTGTAAATTATTGATTCAATTGTCCCAGTTTTCAATTATACACTCTTGCTCACATTTGTGCATGTAGGGGAGTTTGTTTTGCTCTATGATATTAAAGCGAAGTTCCACACAAAAATGGAACTTCCGCTTTTCGGAACCCTCCCCCCCTCCGGTGTCACATTTGACACCTTTCAGGGGGGAGGGGGGTGCAGATACCTGTCTAAGACAGGTATTTGCACCCACTTCTGGCATAGACTCCCATGGGAGTCTATGCCTTTTCCTGTCCCTCCGCGCTGTCTCCTGGGAAATACACAGCTCCTAGGAGAGAGCAGGGACCACTTGGGACGCGCAGCGCAACTCGCGCATGCGCAGTAGGGAACCGGGAAGTGAAGCCGCAACGCTTCACTTCCTGATTCCCTCACCTAGGATGGCGGCGGCAGCTGCCTAGAACCGAGCGGGTTCTCGGCGTCGCCTGCCGACATCGCAGGACCCTGGGACAGGTAAGTGGCCATGTATTAAAAGTCAGCAGCTGCAGTATTTGTAGCTGCTGGCTTTTAAGATTTTTTCTTTTTGGTGGTGTAGGTGGACCCCCGCTTTAACTAGATTAGAGTATATTTCTGATATCAGTCCAGTTTTTCTAGGTGACTTTAGACATATGTTTTCGAAGAATGATGGTGGAAGTGAGTTTATTGTTTGAAAATATGTGCTAAAAAAAATGTCTAATCTGGAGAAATTTATTAAACTCAGTATTGAGAATGTGATGTTGAGATTTTAGTTAAGAGAATGAGGTGAAGTTGTTGTTTTCTAAAAAATGAAAGAGGGATATCAGGTTGTTGTTTATCCACCATGTGAAGTCTCCAGCTTCATGTGTAGGGGGAATTTTAGGGGGGATTTTGTATCTACAACAAAAGAAGCATGTGGGGGTGTGTTAGATAGCAGATTATATTTTTAACTGTGTAGTTTCCATAGTTGGTATGATTGTGAGACTAGTTGGTTAAGAGTGTCTAAGGTATGGTTTGGAATCCTGTTTAATCTTGAATACCTGAGATAGAATATGGTAAAATGGAGTCTTTTTCAAATCTAACCCATGGGATTTTGGGGTTGAGAATATGCCATTGTGCTATTTGTGACTATCTGGCAGCTAAGTAATATAACCAGAAATCTGGGAGGTCAAGTCCTCCGTTCTTTTGTGATTTATATAATACTAATATGCCATCTGAGCTGTAGTATGCCTAAAATCAAAAATGCGGGTTTCCTAACTGTGTTGATTGTCATAAACTGTTAGAATTTTAAGTGTGCATGGGAATCATTAAAGAAAATGTAAAAAAAAACAAAGTCTAGGGAACTATACATCATAGGTATTGCTAGAGTTGAGTGCCCGGGAAAGGTTGTGATGTAATTTTTTCAGAGTTTGATGCTTAGCTAAGGGAAGCTTTCCTAATTTCCTCTTTGGCTTTCATGTGTCGTATGGAGGGGAAGCTATTGTAAGACTTTCTTTTGCTCTCTGCTGTATCTAAAGTCTGATACGTTTTTTTTATTTTCAAAGAAGGGACAGTTGTTTCTGGTAAAATGGATATGAGGATTTTTTCTTGTGGAGGTAGCTCTATGCTTGGGAGGCTTTTGCTTGCTGGAGGGGAGGAAGGGGGGTGGTTGGGATTTTGTCCAAATGCCAGCACTTTTTTTTGTTATGTAGTCCTGACTTCTGTACTTGTTACACTAAGCTATATGTTACATATAACTTCTGACACCTGCAGGGGCGGACTGACCATTCGGGCACTGTCGGGCATGGGTTGCCAGCCTTAGTAAAACCAGGGACAGATTGTAAAAATCTATGTTTTTTTTTACATCTGTCCCTGAAATGTCTGACACCGACATCATTTTGATGTAAAATTCCAGAGGCTATAGCTGCTCCGCCCCTCCTCAACCCCCTCCGCCAATGGGAACACAGAGTACACGCCCCCTTCCCCTGTGCGGCTTCTTTGATTTCAGAGCAGGAGATGCCAACATCTGGAGGAGAGGAGAGGGAGGTGGGGACACAGCCTGCAGTGTGGGACGGTCTACAGGCTGATACAAGGTTAAGATGACGAACTTGGCTGAGTTAAATGTAGTTTTATCAGTGCTTTCTCTGCTGAGCAGAGCTCCTGTCTGAGGCTGTTAGATCGTTTTTCTGTGTATGGAAGAGTGCACTGCTCTTGGAGGAAGGATGTTCTCCCCAAATCTCTGCTACACCTCCCTACTGATTACCTGCCCACCAGTACACAGACACATCATTCTCCTCTCCTGTATTACCACCAAATGTGTCTGTGAGCTGCTGAGGCACTACAAGTACCAGTATGCCAGAAGATGGGGCAGCAGTTCAATTAGGCTGATTTCCAGATGAAAAGTTCTGGTGTGTGTGTATACTGTGTGTGTTTGTATATGCTTAATGTGTGTGTGTGTGTGTTTATGTGTGTGTATATGTATACTGTATATATACTGTGTGTGTCTATGTGTATTTATACTGTGCGTGCGTCTGTGCGTGTGTATATATACGGTGCATGTGTCTGTGCGTGTGTATCTATACTGTGCGTGTGTCAGTGCGTGTGTCTGTGCGCATACTGTGTGTGTGTCTGTATACTGTGTGTGTGTATACTGTATGATCCATGTGTGCCCACTGCCGCTCAACAGAAATCGATCTAACAATTCCATGCCCATGAAAAGTCCACTTGTTGCCATTCGGAGGCAGCTGATTGGTGCACTGCTAAGCTCGGCCTTGGATCAGGCAGCAAGGCATGGCTGGGTGCACACCTGTGCAGTGACATCATGGCATACATCAAGCATGGCTTTTATTTACAAGCCTCAATGCCCGATCTGAGGCCAACCATAGCAGTTCCCTATTCCACTGGCTCTATGACTCACTTGTGCAGTTCAGAGCCTGCAACAAGTGGATTCTTTTAAAGCCTTTTCCCCCTAGTTTCCTACCACACCAAGCACTAAGGTGCAAAGGTGTGTGGAAGGTGATGCTCTGGGGCCTCTGCCGTAGGGTGGCACTCTGGGGGCTCTGCCATAGGGTGGCACTCTGGGGGCTCTGCCGTAGGGTGGCACTCTGGGGGCTCTGCCATAAGGTACTACTCTGGGGGCTCTGCCATAAGGTAATACTCTGGGGGCTCTGCCATAGGGTGCCACTCTGGGGGCCCTGCCTTATGGTGGCACACTGGGGGCCCTGCCGTAGGGTGGCACACTGGGGGCTCTACCGTAGGGTGGCACTCTGAGGGCTCTGCCGTAGGGTGCCACTCTGGGGGCTCTGCTGTAAGGTGAGATTCTGAAGTAAGGGGGACTGACTCTGCGGACTGTGATTATAGGGAGAATGTTGGAACTTTGGTGTAAGGGAGGACTCTGATGGGAGTATTGCGCTCATCCTGAATGCTGTACACTATATGCTGTTTTGTTCGTTACTTACTCCTGACCCACATACATGCTGTACATAGACCTGACCAAGGTGTTGTCTCAAAAGTTTCTGGTTTTAATTAAAGGGATTGTAAAGTCTTGTTTTTTTTTTTTGTTTTTTTAAATAACAAGCATGTTATACTTATCTCCTCTGTGCAGTTGGTTTTGCACAGAGCAGCCCGGATTGCCTCCTCTTCTTGGGTTCCTCTCCATGCTTTGGCCACCATGTTCTGTCGCAGGATGGCCCCTGGTGCCCTGTGATTGGGCGAATGGGGTCATGTGCAGCAGCGGGGCTGGCCTGTCCTCGATCGCTGGTGAGCAGGGCTGGCCTCCGCTTAGCTGTGAGCTGCTGCTGTCCCCCTCCTCCTGGCAGGCAGTCCGGCAGTGTGACAGACCGCAGAGGCAGAGCAGAGCAGATGGAAGAAAAGCAAGTGAGTGAAAGACTCCCTCGTGAGTCGCGTTGCTGGCCCGGGGGGAGTGGACATGGTCTGGGGGGAGGGAGCAGCCAGTAAGTCAGTTTAGTGTGTAGTGTAGTGGGCAGTTTAGTGTGTAGTGCAGTTTAGTGTGTAGTGTAGTGGGCAGTTTAGTGTGTAGTGTGTAGTGTATAGTTTAGTGTATAGTGTAGTGTGTAGTGTAGTGGGCAGTTTAGTGTGTAGTTTAGTGTGTAGTGTAGTGAACAGTTTAGTGTGTAGTGTAGTGGGCAGTTTAGTGTGTAGTGGGCAGTTTAGTGTGTAGTGTAGTGGGCAGTTTAGTATGTAGTGTGTAGTGTAGTGGGCAGTTTAGAGTGTAGTGTAGTGGACAGTTTAGTGTATAGGGGACAGTGTAGTGTAGTGGACAGTGTAGTATAATGGTTAGTGTAGGAATCAGGTTGGTCAGTTCTATTGTAGGAAGGGACTCAGAGAGTGCTAAAAGTCTGCAGGTTAGGGGTGCAAATTACTTGCCTTGCCCCGGGCGCTGACAACCCATGCTACGCCACTGGCTGGGGGGCCCCATAATCTCCTATTGCCCGGAGGCCCCATTAATTGTTAGTCCGCCCCTGTACACCTGCACTATATACACTCTGTTGTACATTGCTTGCTTCTGTCCCCTGAACTCTACATTGTAATTAAATGCTCCTGACATTTGGTATTTAATGGCTCAGCAGTTGCTGGTTGCTTTGAAGTCCCCAACTGCTTTAATTAAAGTAGCTATAAAGCCTAAAATTTTTTTACCGCAATGCATTCCTTGCATTAAGGCAAAAAATGTTTAGGTATTAGTATCCCCCCTCACCCCCCTTACAACCAACGTAACCCCTTATTTGATCCAACGCTGTGCATGTCTGCAGCTCTTCTCTCCCTTCACTTTCAGGTCTCACAGGCTTTTTCTAGGTAGCGGGAGCCATTGGCTCCTGCTGCTGTCAATCAAAGCCAATGATGACAGAGAGGCTCAGGAGCGAGCCCACACGAGTGCCCCCACAGGAAGTGGCTTTCTATGGGGGCAATCGTTGTAGAGGAGGAGCCAGAAGTGCCGGTAGGGGATCTGAGAAGAGGTTTGGGGCCACTCTGTGTAATTCCATTGCACAGAACAGGCAAGTATAAACCAGTTTAACCACTTGCCGCCCGCCATATAGCAGAATGACGGTGGCAAAGTGGTTTCAATAACCTGACTGGGCGTCATATGACGTCCTCAGGATATTGATCCGCTGTGCGCCCCTGGGGGCGCGCATCGCGGCGATCGTTGTTGCGGGGTGTCAGTCTGACACCCCGCAACACTGATCTAGGTAAAGAGTCTCTGACGGAGACTCTTTACCACGTGATCAGCCGTGTCCAATCAAGGCTGATCACGATGTAAATAGGAAGAGCCGGTGATTGGCTTTTCCTCACTCGCGTCTGACAGACGAGAGTAGAGTAGAGCCAATCGGCTGCTCTCCTGACAGGGGGGGTCTGTGCTGATTTTTTATCAGCACAGCCCTCCCTCGGATCCTACCCAGGACCACCAGGGAAGTCGCCCAGGACCACCAGGGAAGCCGCCCAGGACCACCAGCCACACTGGACCTCCAGGTATGCCCCCTAGACCTCCAGGGAAAAACTAATCAGTGCAAAGGCAGCTGCCAATCAATGCCTACCACTGCCAGTGCCACCAGGGATGCCTATCAGTGCCGTGTATCAGTGCCACGTATCAGTGCCCATCAGTGCCACGTATCAGTGCCACGTATCAGTGCCCATCAGTGCCGCCTATCAGTGCCCATCAGTGCCCAGCAGTGCCACCTATCAGTGCCCATCAGTGCCACCCATAAGAACCCATCTTTGCAGCCTATCAGTGCCCATCAGTGTCGCCTATCAGTGCCCATAAGTGCCCACCAGTGCCACCTAGTGCCACCCATGAGTGCCCAGTGACACCTATCAATGCCCATCAGTGCTGCATATCAGTGCTACCCATCAGTGCCACCTACCAGTGCCCATCGTCAGTGCCCACTCATTGGTGCCACCTCATTGCTGCCGCCTTATCAGTGCCTGTCAGTGCCACCTTATCAGTGCCCATCAGTGAAAGAGAAAACTTACTTATTTTCAAAATTTTTAAACAAAAACAAAAGCAAAACTTTTATTTTTTTTAAAAAGTTTTTATTTGTTTCGCAAAAAATAAAAACCGCAGAGGTGATCAAATACCACCAAAAGAAAGCTCTATATGTGGGAACAAAATGAAAAAAATTTAGTTTGGGTACAGTGTAGCATGACCGCGCAATTGTCATTCAAACTGCGACAGCACTGAAAGCTGAAGATTGGTCTGGGCAGGAAGGTGTATAAGTGCCCGGTATTAAAGTAGTTAATATTTTTTTAAATTTACAATCACTTTTTTCTTTAACGTAGGCTTACTGTATATATTCTGTAAACAAAAAGCATATACAGTATCTCACAAAAGTGAATACACCCCTCACATTTTTGTAAATATTTTATTATATCTTTTCATCTGACAACACTGAAGAAATTACACTTTGCTACAATGTAAAGTAGTGGGTGTACAGCTTGTATAACAGTGTAAATTTTCTGTCCCTTCAAAATAACTCAACACACAGCCATTAACCTCTTCCCGCCGAGCGTACGCAGATGTGCATACTCGGCTTTTTGGGGTTATACCGGGATGATGCCCGCAGCTGCAGGCATCATTCCAGTACTGTTTTTTAGAGCCAGCGATCGGCTTTCCAGGTATAACAACCGATGAGGCTACAAGCCGCTTGGCTGTTATACCGGAAGAACGGGCCTCCCACCGCTCTTACTGGGCCTCCCGATCCACCGGGAGGCCCGATCACCAATCCGCCGCCTCCGACGGCTAGTGACAGTCTGGAACAAAGCCATAAGCGGCTTAGTTCCAGCCTCCTAATAGTAAACACGGAAGCGATGTCATGGTGTCACTTCCCGTTTACTAGGCTGCCAATGGCGCCGGTTTAAAAAAAATATACAGTTATCAGAATCGCCGAAAACGGCGATCTGAATACTTTGAAGTGCAAAGGAGGGACCGGGGGTCTTTTAGATCCCCGATCCCTTCATAAAGAGTACCTGTCACCACCTATTACTGTCACAAGGGATGTTTACATTTCTTGTGCCAGCAATAAAAGTGATCAAATTTTTTTTTTTTTAAAACACAATTTATAAATATAAAAATAAATAAAATAAATAAGAAAAAAAATTTTGAAAGCGCCCCCGTCCCCGCGAACTCACGCAGCAAAGAAAACGCATACGGAAGTCGCGCCCGCATATGTAAACAGTGTTCAAATCACACATGTGAGGTATCACTGTAATCATCAGAGAGAGAGCAATAATTCTAGCCCTGGACCTCCTCTGTAACTCTAACCTGGTAACCATAAAAAACAATTTAAAGCGTCGCCTATGGAGATTTTTAGGTACCAAAGTTTGTCGCCATTCCACGAGTGCGTGCAATTATAAAGCGTGACATGTTTGGTATCTATTTACTCTGCGTAACATCATCTTTCACATTATACAAAGAAATTGGGCTAACTTTACTGTTTGTTTTTTTTAAATTCATGAAAGTGCCCCTTTTCCCAAAAAGTTGCGTTTAAAACACTGCTACACAAATTTAAAATATTGCAACAATCACTATTTTATTCTCTAGATTCTCTGCTAAAAAAATATATATAATGTTTGGGGGCTCTAAGTAATTTTCTAGCAAAAAATACGGATTTTAACTTGTAATCACCAAATGTCAAAAATGGGCTTAGTCATGAAATGGTTAATGTCTAAACCGCTGGCAACAAAAGTGAGTACACCCCTAAGTGTAAATATTTTGTTTGGCCACCATTATTGTCCAGCACTGCCTTAACCCTCTTGGGCATGGAGTTCACCAGAGCTTCACAGTTTGCCACTGGAATCCTCTTTCACTTCTCTATGATGACATCACGGAGCTGGTGGATGTTTGAGACCTTGCGCGTCTCCACCTTCCATTTGAGGATGCCCCACAGATGCTCAATAGGGTTTAGGTCTGGAGACATGCTTGGCCAGTCCAGCACCTTTACCCTCAGCTTCTTTAGCAAGGCAGTGGTCATCTTGGACGTGTGTTTGGGGTCGTTATGTTGAAATAATGCCCTGTGGCCCAGTCTCCGAAAGGAGGGGATCATGCTCTGCTTCAGTATGTCACAGTACATGTTGGCATTCATGGTTCCCTCGATGAACTGTAGCTCCCCAGTGCCAGCAGCACTCATGCAGCCCCAGTCCATGATACTCCCACCACCATGCTTGACTGTAGGCAAGACCAGGGGCGTAGATAAGGGGGGGTCAGGGGTGTTCAAACCCCCCAGAGTATCCTGGCAAAATACCAAGTGTCCCTGCTGTTTAGCCTCAGCATCAGCACAGTATAAGCAATCAGAGTTTCTGAGTGCAGCAGCCAGCCCCCCTTCTGTTGTGCCCAATCCCCTCAGTTTAATAAGGGGTCCCCCTGAAAAGCATGATATTACTGCAAGGTCTCAGATGCCGGCAATTGACAGTGCACAATTGAGAGAACTCCTAGACTCCTCCTCGAAGTATCATATGACACAGCCGAAGGGAGACTGGGGATGCAGAAGTTTTCCTGCTTCTGTGCCGTGCTGAATCTGAGGTCTGGTAAATGGGGAGGCATCAATTTTCTGTTTTGGGAAGGAGGAAGTGAGAGTTCCAGCCAGGGGGAGTTTCTTTTGGTGGGGTGTTAGGCAAAGGGGGTGGGTCTGCTTTTGGAGAAGGGGGGCATTTATTGTAGAGAAGTTTACAGGGGGTGGTTAATGGCAGGGATTTGGTTCTGGGAGGGGAGTTTGATTGGATGAAGGGAGATTTTCTTCATAATTAGGAATCTTTGCTGGGGGAGAGGGTGTTGACTGAGGGAGATACTTTGGGGAGTCGGTTTAGAGACAGAGGGTTTCATTTTTGGGGGGATATTTGAGGGAGGGATATATTTTACAGTGGGAATCCTTGCTTGGGGAGGGAGGGTTCTTAGGAGGGAGAGGGTGATTGTTTTCCCTTTAAAAGAGATGTTTTTTTTTTTTTTTTTAATTACACTTACCTAGGTGGATGGAGCATTGATCCAATGTTGCATCTGTCCCCAGCTGCTTCTAAGACCAACAACAGAGCGATCAAAGACCACTGATCACTCAGTTCTAAGCCTTCAGTGAGCAAAGAGTGGTGACTGTCAGTCCCTAGCTCTGCCCCCCCTCCCTCACGCTCACTGAAATGCCAGGCTGTGGCGGGTGCAGGAGCGGCTGGCTCAGGGTCTCAGCGGCTCACTAAGAGGCAGAGCAAGCTGCTGGTCCAGGCATCTAGGTGAATCCTGACTTTAAAGTTAGGATCTTTCCACAGCCTGGACCTGCTCATCGATGTAAGCTGACAGCGGGCTATAGCTGTCTGTCAGCTAAAAATGGGTCACAAAAGTGCAGAACAAACTGTACTCCATTCCAGGAGAAATACAACCGAGCGGTATGCTGTCCCTTCAGAGCCCATGTACGGGTGACATCACCGGCTGCTTTCCATGTGAATATCTCCTAAACATCACATGTTTAGGAGATATTCACTGTATCTACAGGTAAGCCTTATTAAAGCCTTACTTGTAGGTACAAGTTCAAAAGCTGGGTGTACTACAGTTTAAGACTGAATAAAAGCCAACCATATTGACTAGGTGCAACCATCCTGTGGTAGGCAGTGCACAATATATATATATATATATATATATATATATATATATATATATATATATATTTTAATCTCTTAAAATATTTCATAACATTTCTTAGGACACAGTTTTTTAAGGTTTAAATAAATCACTGAATTTACTGCTCACCACAATATGTTGCCCCTTGCACCTGCTCAACTTGCACAGAAGGTTAGCTAAAATCCAGTCTTGGGTCTCATTCACACATCCTACATGACCAGGATCGGATGTTCCAATATCTGCTCAGCCTGTACACCTGAGCAATGGACTGAAAAGAGCCAAGGCTGTCTGCCGCTGTAAATATGTATCCACCTGTATCTGCACATCCAGTTGTTACCTGCAGATAGGGATACATTTTTGCCCTTGGATAAAATCTCTCTACATCCAGGGTCAGAAATTTGTCCCTAACTGCAGGCAACCACTGTGAGAAACGGTTTGTTAGTGTGTCACTCAGGCTCAATTGATGTGGGGAGTAAAGTGGATGATACCGAATGTGCTGCAGGAGTGCTGGCGAGGGATGGAGCTCATCCCAGCTCCTGTAGTCACTAAAGGAAAGAGAGAAAAAAAATCCCTGATGCCACACATCCACTGAGTCCTATGGTAATGTAGTAGTGATGGGAGAGACTACCTCAGCTGGGTTTCTGCCAGGCCATAACCCAATGTGGTTTGCTTCGTCCCCCACAGCTTAAACATGGGGACCACTGGATTTACAGATACATGTTAACAGCAGTGGCTCTTTTCAGCCCATCACTCAGGTGAACAGGCTGAGGAGCTGACAAAAATTGGAACATCTGGGATCCTGGCTGTAGGTATTCATGGTACATTTAGAACATATGAATGAGATCTAAAGCCTAGTTAACACAGTGAGTTTTTTTTAGTTCAACCCAGCGGGCTGAACATAAAAGTGTAAATGATGCCTTTGAGTTTAAAAGACCTGAACCCCCCCCCCCCCCCAGGAAATTTTTTTACCTAGGGCCCTGGGCAAGACACACTTGTCTTTGTACTCCTCACCTGGTTGCCTCCACACACGCTTGACACCATCTGAACCAAATAAGTTTATCTTGGTCTCATCAGACCACAGGACATGGTAATCCATGTCCTTAGTCTGCTTGTCTTCAGCAATCTGTTTGCAGGCTTTCTTGTGCATTTCTTGTGCATCATCTTTAGAAGAGGCTTCCTTCTGAGATGACAGCCATACAGACCAATTTGATGCAGTGTGCGGTGTATGGTCTGAGTACTGACAGGCTGACCCCCCACCCCTTGAACCTCTGCAGTAATGCTGGCAGCACTCATACGTCTATTTTCCAAAGACAACCTCTGGATATGTCTTCATTTTTAAAATTCACCCTCATTTAATGTTTTGGTAACAACTGTAAAAGATTTAATTTCCCATCACTTTCTGACAAAGGCCACCAGGACACATTCACAGCAGAAACACAAACAGCAAAAAAAGAAAAAAAAACACTCATGATGGTTCTAATCCTTCCCTTTTTGTAAAAAAAAAACTGCAAGCACTAGCTGCCATACAAGATTTCACATGCTGATGCTTGAATATAAATTCCAATGATAAATGTCTGTACATATGCTGCCTCTTTTCTCACAACAGCAAAGAATACAGGTTTTTGGTGCATGTAGATTTAATTGATTAATGAGTCAGTCACATTCATCATCTTTTATTTTAACTTATTTAGAGGTAAGATGTAGCACATGGTATAGGAACCGAAGGCATAAAGGCAGCATTAGAGGCATATGTACAACATACTAGGATCACATCATACCAGTGTTGCCAACCGCCCGCAGATTTACGGGCAGCCCGTAAAAACAGGGCACTTTTCCGGTGCCAGTAAATGTCCGCGGAAGACGAACGGTGCCAGTAAAAATGGCTGTGACAGGCTCAGATGTGCAGCGCCAACTCCGGAGTCCGGAAATCCCAGAGACAATCCGATCACAAGCCCGCCCCACGCCGCTTGCGCCGGCTGATGATGTCTTACCGCGCAAGCTGCCTAAAATACCAGGAGCCGAGCGGGAAGACAGAGTGGCAGTGGACATAGAAAGTGCATTGAGACGGAGGACCGCGAGAGGTGGACAGCACAGGGCGCTGCAGACCCGGCCGGGCCGACCCCCTGGATGGACACGTAAGTCCCCCAGACCAGTGCCACTGACCAGCATTGAGCACCCTGCCCTGGCTGCAGCCCCTTGGTTAGTGAGTGGCGTGCAGCAGCTGTGCATGCATAGTTACAAGCCAACTTGTTTTGAACTGAGTCCCACCACTGGACCCTGTCCCCTGGCCTGGCTGCAACATCCATCCATTGCTTGACTGGCTGCCACAGAGACAGACACAATCTGTCTGCTGTCTCTCTGATATCTCCTGTATCCTGTCCGCATGACCATCTCCTGTCCGCATGACCATCTCCTGTCCGCATGACCATCTCCTGTATCCTGTCCGCATGAGCATCTCCTGTCCGCATGACCATCTCCTGTATCCTGTCCGCATGACCATCTACTGTCCGCATGACCATCTCCTGTATCCTGTCCACATGACCATCTCCTGTCCACAAGACCATCCGCTGTATCCTGTCCGCATGACCATCTCCTGTCCGCCATCACCATCTCCTGTATCCTGTCCGCATGACCTGACCATCTCCTGTCCGCATGACCATCTCCTGTATCCTGTCCGCATGACCATCTCCTGTCCACATGACCATCTCCTGTATCCTGTCCACATGACCATCTCATGTCCGCATGACCATCTCCTGTAGCATGTCCGCATGACCATCTCCTGTAGCATGTCTGCAATCTCTTACCATCACCTGTATCAAGTCTGCAGTCTCTGATCATCTCATCTTTTATCATGTCTGCAGTCTCTGAGGGGGAGCCTGGAGAGGAGTCAAGAGTGGCAGCGCCGCCAGATTGAGGATCACAAGAGAAGTCAGATGTGTGTGGACTGTGTAGTGGAGACTATTGGATAAAACCAGAGCCGCCAAGCTGGAGTTGCCTGACTGCCCTGCATGGTGCACCTGAGAGGAGGTCAGTCTGGGGAGTCACTGATGTAAGGGGGGGAGTGAAGGGGGGGAGTGAACCCAATAATGTAAGGGGGCACTGAAATAAAGGTTAAACCTTATTTCAGTAACCCCCTCCTTACCTTAATGTATTCACTCTGCGGAAGGTAATCTCTGGTCACCAGAGTCCCCCTCCCTCATTAGAGTTCCCAATGTTCCCCTTTACATCAGAGTCTGCAGGATTTCCACTTATAGTGCAAGGGAGAACTCTGCGGACCCTGATGTAAAGGACATTGCTGCAGACCCTGATGTAAGTGGGAACTCTGATGTAAATGGGAGCGCAGAGCCCACCCCCCTTTACATCAGAGTTCCCCCTTAGATCTGTGGCATTGTCCTTTACATCAGGGTCCGCAGAGTTCTCCCTTGCACTGTAATGGGGAACTATGTGCTGGCTGTTATATTAGCATGACCTTCATGTAAATAGAGAAATTCGGTTTTTGACTTTTGTTTAACTTAAACATATTGCTAATAGCACTAGCTACATGTTTAAAGTTTAACCACTTCCTGCCCGCCCTATGGCAGATTGACGTCCGGGAAGTGGTTCTGTTATCCTGACTGGACGTCATATGACGTCCAGCAGGATAACATGCCGCAGCGCGCCCCCGGGGGCGCGCATCGCGGCGATCGACGGAGCGGTGTGTCAGTCTGACACACCGCTACACAGATCTTGGTAAAGAGCCTCCGGCGGAGGCTCTTTACCACGTGATCAGCCGTGTCCAATCACGGCTGATCACGCTGTCAATACGAAGAGCCGTTGATTGGCTCTTCCTCACTCGCGTCTGACAGACGCGAGTAGAGGAGAGCCGATCGGCGGCTCTCCTGGCAGGGGTGGTCTGCGCTGATTGTTTATCAGCGCAGCCCCCCCCGCAGATCACCACACTGGACCACCAGGGATCGCCACTAGGACCACCAGGGAAAGGGCAACATGTGGATGGCCAGGTATGTACCCCATGGCCATCCACATGTGCCCAGTGTGCCAAATCTGTGCCAATCAGTGCCCACAAATGGGCACTGATTGGCACCATCATGTTGCAGTGATGCCCAGCAATGCCACCCTTAGGGGCATCACTGCAAAAAAGCAGTGCCATCAGTGCCACCCATCAGTGTCCATTCATGCCACCTGTCAGTGCCCATCAGTGCCCATATATCAGTGCCCATCCGTGCCCATCTGTGCCAACTATCAGTGCCACCCATAAGTAACCATCAATGCCACCTACGAGTGCCCATCAATGCCACCTATGAGTGCCCATCAGTGCCGCCTATAAGTGCCCATCTGTGCCACCTATGAGTGCCCATCAGTGCCGCATACCAGTGCCACCTATCAGTGCCCATCAGTGCCACCTATCAGTGCCCATCAGTGCCGCCTATCAGTGCCCATCATCAGTGCCCGTCAGTGCCACCTCATCAGTGCCACCTCATTGGTGCCACCTCATCGGTGCCCATCAGTGCCGCCGTATCAGTGCCCGTCAGTGCAGCCATATCAGTGCCCGTCATTGAAGAAAAAAACGTACTTATTTACAAAAAGTTTTAACAGAAAGAAAAACTTGTTTTTTTTCAAAATTTTCGGTCTTTTTTTATTTGTTGCGCAAAAAATAAAAACCGCAGAGGTTATCAAATACCACCAAAAGAAAGCTCTATTTATGGGAACAAAATGATGAAAAATTTGTTTGGGTACAGTGTAGCATGACCGCGCAATTGTCATTCAAATTGCGACAGCACTGAAAGGTGAAAATTGGGCTGGGCTGAAAGGTGTCTAAGTGCCTGGTATTGAAGTGGTTAAATATTAAAAGTTGCACAGTTTAGCTCCAAAAACAGCAATTTTAGGTACTTTTTTGAAGTGCCAGTAAAAAATGGGTGTCGTTTGTAATTTTTACGCATCTTGCCAGTAAATGTCACTTGGGGGGGTTGGTAACACTGCATCATACACATTCAACATCAGTGGACAATTGGGTAGAGATAGCCATTGAGATGTACATGAATATCTGTGATGTCAACATATCTTAAAGTGGTTGTAAACCCTTACATATACCCAGTGAAGTGACTGGCGTCAGCTGTTACACAGAGATTAAACAAATCCTCCTGCATAAGTTGTACCTGTTTATCTGCAGCCCTTGATTCTCTAACCCTGTTCAAAAAGCCGAAATATAAAGCTTGTGTGAGAGTTAAGAAAAATGGGGACGGAAAGCTGAAGTTACACTCTGCAGAACTCAGTGAGGAGAGCTCTGAGAGCTGATTGGAAGGAAGAGACACACACCCCTGCACACAGGAACACAGCTGAGGCTGTCAATCAGCTGGAGATCCCTCCCATGTCACCATTTTTCTCTTGGGGTCAGGAAAACTTGTCAGAAGTGACTCATGCAGATAGCAGAGGAACGAAGCAGCAGACAAAAGTGACACTTAGTGCTCTTGATTGAGACAAGTACACACTATAGAAGGATATGTTTTGTACATGTTTCATGTCTGAGGTTTACAACCACTTTAAGGATTTATCCCTGCTGTTTTTCATTTGCTTTAGTAATCAGACTTATTTTAGACCTAAGGGCGGAGCTAACTTTATTAATTTTGTGTAATGAAAATATTTAGTGATAATATATTCATATGCAGTAAAACCTTGGATTGCGAGCATAATTCGTTCCGGAAACATGCTTGTAACGCAAAGCACTTGTATATCAAAGCGAATTTCCCCATAAGAAATAATGGAAACTCAGATGATTTGTTCCACAACCATTTATTCATAAGTTCTTCAGTTTATAGTCCATATAAAAAGATTATATCAATGTAATAGATTGTGTAACCATAAAATGTCCATTCACAAATGGAAGCTTCTACAAGGGGATTAGAAGCAAAACCCAGCAGGAGCTACAGAGTATAAAAGTGAAGAGAGCCGCCTCTAAGTGTAGCAATATGGTTACATTTAATGAAGGTACAACATTTAGCAACTCACATGGTTAATGATTAAAAGAGGCACATCTAAGTATGCAGCCATCTGGGGTAAAGCTGTCCACATAGACCAGGCATGTCCAGAGTCCGGTCCGCGGGCCAAACGCGGCCCATGTTACGGTTTTGAACGGCCCGCCTGGTTATTTGGACATATATATGTTTTGTGGCCCCCAACGATCTCCCAGCGCCAAGGCCACAAAAGATATATATGCTGGCTGCCTTGGAGGGGACAGGGAGGAGGCCCGTATCCTGCTCTGCCATTGGACGACTGTTCTGTCCATCATAGGAGGGGGGACCGCCGAGAAAAGTGGAGTTTTTCCTGTATGTAATCTTTTGGCGCTCGTCCCGCCCCCTCCCTGTCCCCTCCTAGGCTGCAGATGGATGGGGCATCAATAAGGCTGCACTGATGGCAATGGTGAGTGTGCATTCCTGGCAATGGTAGGTGCTGCATTCCTGGCAATGGTGGGTGCTGTTTTCCTGGCAATGGAGGGTGCTGCATTCCTGGCAATGGTAGGTGCTGCATTCCTGGCAATGGTGGGTGCCGTTTTCCTGGCAATGGAGGGGGCTGCATTCCTGGCAATGGAGGGTGCTGCTTTCCTGGCAATGGTGGGTGCTGTTTTCCTGGCAATGGAGGGTGCTGCATTCTTGGCAATGGTGGGTGCTGCTTTCCTGGCAATGGTGGGTGCTGCTTTCCTGGCAATGGTGGGTGCTGCTTTCCTGGCAATGGTGGGTGCTGCATTCCTGGCAATGGTGAGTGCTGCATTTATGGCAATGGTGGGGCTGCATTCATGGCAATGGTGGTGCTACATTCTTGGCAATGGGGGTGCAGCACTAATGGAAATGGGGGTGCTGCATTCATGGCAATGGTGGGGCTGCATTCATGGCACTTGTGAGGCTGCAGATGGGCACTGACCCTTATTTTGCTTCACAGTTCTTTATTTAAAATTTACGTTTTTTTTCCTGAAACTTCCCTCTTAAAGTAAAGGTGTGTGTTATACGCCGATAAATACTGTAAAAGTTTGGACACCCCTGACATAGACTGTCCTCCGCATCACCGGCTCTCACCAGCTGTCATTCTGTAATCGTGACCGGTAAGACTACCCTGCAGTAGAGCAATTAGAAAGCGAGGCTTGAAGCGCTCGTGGAAGGGATGACGTAGTTGGCGGTGCGGAGGATGGTCTGTGGACAGCTTTACCCCAGATGCCTGCATATTTAGATGTGCCTGTTTTAATCATCAACCATGTGAGTTGCTAAATGTTGTATCTTCATTAAATGTAACCATATTGCTACACTTAGAGGCGCCTCTCTTCTCTTTTATACTCAGTTGTGACATGTAGCTACTTGTATATCAAGTCATTGCTTGTATATCAAGTCAAAATTTATTAAAAAATGTTGCTTGTCTTGCAAAACGCTCTCAAACCAAGGTTTTACTGCACAATTATATACTGTCACTGTTTGCAGACACCTGCTTCATTTGCATATCATAACACATGGTGGGGATAGAATTTTAGGGACTGCATTTGTAACAACCTTCCAGCCTTTAGGTAACTTAAAGGTGCTGCAACAGACTTTGCAAAATTAATGCTTAGATCTATTATTAATTTCGCTATTCAGTATCCATACTGCTGCACTGCTTTATATGATATCTTCACAAATCTACTGAATATACACCCAACACATGCTAATACAGATTGCAGATCTTTATTTTTGTTTAAATACAAGACAACATATTTAGCTCCTGGCTCAGAGACTAGAATGGACAGACACCTCCAATATCGTCCAATATCTCAGTCCAGTACAGAAAATAAATAATCAAGTTGATTTGCTTTAAGATTTAAACAAGTATATATATGCTGTGGCTGACCACAAAGAGATGGTTTTAGATCTTTTTAGAAGAACTTAATAAATGCAAAAGCTAGTTGAATTCCAGCCAGCAGAGCCCAGGATGCAGCTAGAGAGAAAGAAAACAATGCTTTAGGGTACTAAAAACGTAGAAAATGCTTTCATATCTTAAACTGTATGTGTCTTTAGTATTCATACATGGCTTCTCTATTGGAGGGAAAAGAAGACAACTATACTATAATCTTTATTTCATTTCAGGAAGACTGTAGGAAACACAAGGTCCCATAGACTTGAATAGGTTGTACCCATGCTGCAGGAGGAGGTAAAAACAAACCTGCTTGGGTAGTTTGTGTTTAACGTAGCGGGTTGTATTGATGGGGCAATAGGGAGGAGGGCTGGGGGAATTTTTGATTATATATAAACTTGTGTTTTAGTCCTATTGATAGGGGTCCTTCCACTCAATTACTTAGAACAATGAGAAAAAATGAGGGAAAGTTCCTATAAGTTGTCACCAGAAAAGGTGTCCCCATTGGGAACATTTCCTTCATATCCTCATTTGGTTACAGCCATAAGAAAATCAATGTGTTTCCAAGAACATCCAATCCATTCCCCAAACAGGCTTCAAAACAGCAGATTGAGAAGGTGCAGACACTGCTGCTGGTGATAAAAATTATTAATACCTCTATAAAAGGAAATTGACAATGACTGAAAAATAGGAGCTGCCAATGCCTCCCTCCATCTGAAAATGCTAGTTTCTGGCTGCCCTGCTGATCCTCTGGTTTATATACTAAGTTGGAACATACTTGTTCTGGCTTTCTGACTCAGACAGCAGTGAAGCCGGAGGGTCAGCATAGCAGCCAAGATACTAACATTTTCTGGAGGTCACCAATTGACTACAACATTTCTCTCTGGTTTTATTTTTAAGGTTTTTTAAATGAATTTTAGGTTGACTGGACATTGCTGTTTTATGAAAGAAATAACATTGTCCTGAATATAAGTTGTTTTGTTGCACTGCGCCCTGCTTTGCTTTAAAAGCACCTGAAAAAATAAAACCCTTGCAATGGGGCCTCCCTGCTTTGCAAGGATTAACTGCTGGTTAGGTCCAGGGCTAGAGGAATAAACTGTAGTACTTACCTTGTACCTTCCTCCAGCATCCTTCTTCCATGATGTGTAAACAGCCCTCCAAAGCCTCCTTTCTATAGTGCTCTGGGCAGTGGTCGCCACTGTTGACATCTCATACAGTGCAGAACCAATAGTTCTGTATTTTAATGAGACCGGTGAGTGCCTGCCCATAACCCAGAGCGTTGGAGAGAAAAGAGCGCCAGTGGCCAGGGGGTGAAAGGAATATGGAAACATCACAGTCTTTTCCTCTACCCCCTAGATTTAAAAAGCATTTAACCCAGTACAGGAGTTCATGATGATATCTGTGTATGTATATACATGAAATCGAATATGTCTCATGTTATGGGTATATATATATGTATATATATATATATATATATATATATATATATATATATATATATATATATAAATTTATCAATATCTATGTATGTATCAATTGCAATGTGCTATTTTATCTGTTTCTGTACTAAAATAAATATGTCGTTATGTTTTGACCTTATCAAGTCATGTGTCATGTGCCTCATATAAATTCCCAATCCTCTATTTCAACTATAGGGTTGGAGGTGCATTACTAATCCGTCACGTGCTTCATTTAAAGTCCCAAAAACCCCCCTTTTACCCAATTTGTTGCAGGACAGGGGGCTCCACTGCAATAGAATTTCTTTTTTTAAACCCAGAGTTCATCTTTGAGGCCTCTTTCACACGGACTGTCCGTTAAGGTCCGCCTGTCAGATTTTTAGGCGGACCTGAACGGACACTCCATGGAGGTCTATGGAGCATCGGATGTCAGCGGACATCCGACCCGCTCCGATCCGAAAAAGTGTAACGGAGGAAAAAACCTACTTTTCCATCCGTTTTCGGATCGGATTGGGTGACGACAGACTCTACGGTCCGTCATCACCCGATCCCCCACAGCGTGCAGCGACGGACCTGTCATTTTCCTGCTCAGCGGGGATCGGCAGAGCGATCCCCACTGGGCAAGCGGATGTTCACGGGGTGGATCATCACTGATCCGCCCCATGTGAAAGAGTCCTAAGGGACTGAGATACATGATTTTCTCTATAATGGTTCAAGCAGTTAAAGCAAGAAAGTCACCTATCATTTATTCCTTTATGTCTTTTAGGGGTTTTTAAAAAAAAATGTTATAGCTTTTAATAGTGTCCTAATATGCTAAACAGTTTGGCTTCCTCGGCCAGTATAAATGCTGGAGATGAAAATGGTTTTGCTGATCCTTCCTGACCAAACATCAAGGGGAAGTGAACACCGAGCCAATGCATAATGACTTACAGTATTCAGTAACTATTGTTCTATAGGTTCATTTTGTATGAGATAACAAGCTATGTTATATTAAAATATCTAAAATGCAAGGGCTGATATAGAATGACTGGAATAAAAGTATAACCCAGCAATACCCCTTCTATCATTTTCTCTAAGAATTCAGATGATAAATGACTAGATAAATTGGGCAACAGCACCGTAGTTACTAAAAGATTATTTGCAGCAGAAGAGCTGCAGGGACAGCCTTGTCAGACTTCTAAACTGACAGCTAATTCTTCTATACTGCATTATCCTATATATCTTCATCATCTCTCAATCTTACCTGTATGTTTTCCAGCGCTGTCCGCGAAGTCCAATTTGGCTGCATAAAATACAAAATAATAATTAATGAAATGCTAAAGAAATGTTGATTAATATTTATTCAATATCAAAACCAATAAGTGGAATACTAAACCAGCATAAGTCAATGTAGTTAAATAAAGTGTATTTTTTAGTCTTCAACAGAGTGGGGAAGTGTTGGCCCCTTTGTTAAAGCGGTAGTAAACCACAGGCAGTAAAAAAAAAAAAAAAGTCCTGCAAGGCAATGTCTTAATGTGCTAGTATGCATCACATACTAGCACATTATATGATAGACTTACCTTAGAACAAAGCCCTTCAGCGCCACAATGTCACCACTGAGACAGCTGACATCTTCCCCCAGTCTTCCTTTCTGGTTCGCGGCCTCAAGCTACATGAATGGCTGGGGGGCGCGATGATGTCACTCATGCTGCCGTTTACAGCACGGGTTCTGAAGGTCCAGCAATGTAAGCCAGACGTTCAGAGCGCATGCGCCGGTGATGTCATTGGCTGCATGCACTCTGAATATCTCCTTAACTGCACAAGTTTAGGATATATTCACAGTACCTTGAGGTAAGACTTTTTAAAGGTTTACCTGTAGGTACAAGGGGTATAACAGAGTTACTACCACTTTAATTTTTTATTGCTCTCTGTGTCCCTGCTGGGGAAATTCCCTTCTCTGTTTGTCCTGTTAATCATTGTCAGAGACAGAAAGTGAGGGGAAATCTAAAACGTTTATGCTGTCACAACTAGAAGTGAGGAAATATCCTCCCATGGGGCACCTGCTCCAGTAACAACTCTCTAGTATAAGAATTCCATTCACTTTGGAGAGATTTACTGACGTTTTCTATTGTGTCTCCAGGATCATGGAAGGAATATGACTTTCATCCAATCATCCACAGTCCACGATTGCCTTTCCTTAGCCCATTGTAACCTTGTTTTTTTGTGTTTAGGTGTTAGAGTTGGCTTTCTTTTAGCTTTTCTGTATGTAAATCCCATTTCCTTTAGGCGGTTTCTTACAGTTCGGTCACAGATGTTGACTCCAGTTTCCTCCCATTTGTTCCTCATTTGTTTTGTTGTACATTTTCTGTTTTCAAGGCATATTGCTTTAAGTTTTCTGTCTTGACGCTTTGATGTCTTCCTTGGTCTACCAGTATGCTTGCCTTTAACCACCTTCCCGTGTTGTTTGTATTTGGTCCATGTTTTAGACACAGCTGACTGTGAACAAACAACATCTTGTGCAACACTGCGTGATGATTTACCCTCTTTACCTACATACTAACAAGCAGATTTAATCTGATGCAGGTGTTAGTGTTTGTAATGAAAATTTACAGGGTGATTCCATAATTTTTTCCTCAGAATTGAGTGATTCCATAATTTATTCCCTGTGCTTGTTCTATAAATCTAACTGATACTGGCCACCACAATTATTTTTCTTGATTTCTTTTAGTGTTTCTTAAAGCCAGAAAGTTGCCATTTGAAATGCCTTTAGTTTTTGGCCATGTCTGTGATCTGCTTTTTTTCTACAACAATAAACAACTGAAGGAACATCCTCAGGGACTGGTGATTCCATAATTTTTGCCAGGGGTTGTATAAGATCTCCCAACAGCCAGCCAACTTCTTGTATCAGGACTGAGGGCTGTTCAGGGGAATATTGAAGCAGAATGTTGTGATGTTTTAAGAAAGTTATATTGCACCCTCTGGACCCTCCCACCAGCCATAATCTGCCTGCATTGCATAGAAAAGCACAGAAAACCAGTGATGACATTACTGAGTCTATAATAAAGTAAAAAGTTTTATTTTAAAATGCCATTAGGATGAGAAAAATTTTCAGATTAAACTACAACTTTAACCTCTAAATATGTGGCCTCACAAAGGGTGGGCCGCATATTTGTGTGCATTAGTGCAAATACAGCTGTGCTCTCCCGGAACAGTTACCGGTGGGTAAAGGAAAGCTCCCAACCGTTGCTTGCGATCGAGAACTTTCTGATCATGTGACTGCCGTGACAGCTATTCACGTTGGTCACATGATCATAAACCCTGCCTCCCGGCATCCTAAACCCCTTAAAGGGCTGGGACGCGCCAGCTCGAAGGGGTTAATGTAATTGTAAAGGCTATTTTTTCCTAATTTAAAAAAAGATGATATATATTATATATAGATTTATATCTACCCTCTCTGTGGAATGATAGTGAACAGAGACCTGCCTTACCTCCTTTGCTGGCATCCCCTGTCAATGCTGTCCTCTGGTTCTTTTCACTGGTGCCCCAATAGCAAGCCCTGTGCCATGGGGGCACCCGCATGGACTGCGTGCGTCTATAGACACACACAGCATGGCTCAGCTCCACTCCCTCCCCACAGGACTTGGCTGACAAGAGCAGGAGCCAATGGCTCCCACAGGCTGCCTGAGTCTCCTGTGAGAAGAGGAAATGAAGAGCTGCAGCGCTGGATCATGAGAGGAGGTAGGTAAGTGATCAGGGATGGGGCGGGGGGAGGACAGTTAGTGCATTTGCAATCTGCATTTGGGGTGTCGTTAGGTATATATTGACACCTGCAGCAGATTGCACACCCAGTGCATTTTGAATGCGCTGTGGGAAATATGCACAGAACGTGCGAATGAGCCCTTGGGCGGGGTTCACATATGCTGCAGCCACGGCTCACAGCATGGGGTCTGGTGCAATCCTGTTCACCGATTCAGGTGCGAATCAGGTCTAAATTTTTAAGTGCAGCCCATGGGTGCCCTGGAGCTGTGTGAACCGCCTCCATTGAGAGCCGGTTACACTCTCCTGTCATGTAAATTAGATGTGGGGAAACCCGCAACCAATTTGCATATGTGGCCTCAGTCAGGATCAGTGATATGTTTACCACACAAAGAAATGGGACAAACCATGGAGATGAGCCACACATAAAAAAGACAAAAGGAAAAGAAAGCCACACACTAAGGCCAGTGCGCTAGCTTTTACCAGCATGAACAGTGGAAAATCCTCTGGGCTTTGCATATTAATGTCTTCTTATAAGCGAAACTATCACACCTCTGCTTTTTGCAACTGTGTGGTAAGGTGTGTAAAGAAAAGGTTTTTTTACTGCATGCTTTGTTTTCCTGAGAAAAATGCACCTTCCATTGGGATAAATGGTAACACATATCAAATGCATCTAAAAATCAAACAAATTGTGCCTTAAACATACTGCATCAAACACACAGAGGAATGAACGTAGCCTAAAGCAGGCTATAGAAGGAGCAATTTTCTTTGGTGGCAGGAAAAAATATCGCTCGATTCCCCTACCATGGAGCCATTGTGTTCTCCTAGGCGGGTGGGGGGGGGTTGGCGTCCATAGGTGTGCGCAGCTTATTGCATTAGGGTGTGCACCACAAAGCTCAAACTCACATGCCTTTCTCTGAGGCCTCAGCTGCACTGGACAGTGAATGAACAAGATTGTGCTCTGTGCTGGGAGGCTTCCTGTTCATTCACAAACTGAAGCATAGTAAACACAGTTTACTATGCTTCAGTTATGAATGAACACAGTGCGTCTATTCGCTATGTTCATTTATAAAAGGAAGGGCCATCAAATGACATAGTTACTAGCCTCTTCCCCCACTCTCCATTCTGAAACATCCCCCACAGCAGCTGGAGGGAGAGGTAGCAGCACTGTGGCGGGTGGGGGGCAGGCACTAGGGGGAACCGCCATTGCATACAATGATTAGGGTGCGCCCGGCACGCCCGGCACACCTCCTTCGCACGCCTATGGCAGTGTCCCTGCCAGGAGAGCACAGTGATAACTGTTCTGTAGGATTTTCCAACAACAAAATCCATGTTTTTTTTTCCGACAGATGATGGCTCAAACTTGTCTTGCATACACATGGTCACATAAAGTTGGTCGGAAATTCCGAACGTCAAGAACGCGGTGACGTACAACGCGTACGAGGAGCCGAGAAAAATGAAGTTCAATAGCCAGTGCGGTTCTTCTGCTTGATTCCGAGCATGCGTGGAACTTTGTGCGTCGGAATTGTGTACACAGGATTGGAATTTCCGACAATGGATTTTGTTGTCGGAAAATTTGAGATCCAGATCTCACATTTTGTGTGACGGAAATTCCTATGGAAAATGTGTGATGGAGCCTACACACGGTCAGAATTTCCAACAACAAGGTCCCATTGAACATTTTCCATAGGAAAATCCGACCGTGTGTACGGGGCATAAGTGTCTATAATAGCCGCTAGCAATAATCACATGTCAAATCCGACAGGCTGATTGTACCGAATTTGATCGATTGATCAACTTGGGTACATTCAGCCTGCCCATACATGCTCTATGTCCGGCTTAAGAAGTGGACTTATTTTTCTACAATCTCAAACATATTCACAACTTTAGGGCAATTCTTATTCCGATAGATAGTTGAAGCAAAGTAAACAGTTCGTAATAAGAACTCATTGATACATAACACACTTTGAGTGCTAAAAGATGGACCTTGGTGAAGACACTATGGAGTCGTTTTACTATAGATGTTATTTTCACTTTTGCTGATAAAACACCCATATATGTGCAGGGAATATAAAAAATAGGATTAATAAATTAAAAGACTGTCTTATGACAATATTATGACAAATAAAACATTTCTGTGCATAGGTATATGATAGTTATTGTGACATACCATCAATGGGTAGGCCTATCTCGACTTCATTAGTAGGTGTGTTGAAGGATTTAGCACGGGTGCACTGTGAAGAACAAGCAAAAAAAAAATCATAAACTGTTAGACTGGTTTACATGTCTGATATTTTAATTGTTATTAGAAAATCATGATGAGTTTCTAGATTTTTATTATTTTATTATAGCACATGTAATTGCCAGCAGCAGCATCTATTCACACATGCATATAGGCATGATTTTCAAAACATAACATATGTGTGCGTGAATACATGACGGTGCCGGCGGCTGTGCACACGATATTTTCTGTTTTGCATTCCTGTAGGCAAAATTACACTACAGCTGTGACTCTTGAGCCCCACAACAATAGATGTATTTTACACTGTACACCTATATGCTGTGCCACAAGGCCTTAAAAAAACTGTGTTCTGTTGGCTTACTGTATAGGCTCCATACAGTCATTTTTGCTGTCTAGGAGCAGACCCCTGTTTATTGAACGCAGAGGTCCCTTTTCCTCATGTGCAATAACAGGATCCTCATTCTGTATTTTGGTTCAGTCCTTCCATTTATATATATTTACACACATTATACTGTAGGTCATTATAAAATACTGTATGGTTATTAAAACTCGGGAACTAAGGTTCTTGTCCCATGAACAAAATTAAATGAAACTCTGTCTGTCATCTGCATGGAAATACTTGTCAACCAAGCAATAAAAGGATCTGAATAATAAGTCATGAATGCTTATTTTTTTTTCCATAGGCCCTAATGGTAAAGTAATTGCCCTGCAGGCTCCCAAGTAAATGGTTTCTCCAGAAGTCCTATGAAGATACGGTTGCACATTTCCCAGCCAGCTTGAAGAAGGACCACAGCACTACGCAACATAGGCCATGGCTCCAAATCTAGGTGCCCTGCTAATCTGAGGTATGTAGAGAATGTCTAGTAGCATACATTACTGTATTCCATGCAATAAGATGAAAAACCTTCTGCACGCAGCTCCTCCTACCTGATCCCAATCTCGATTCAACACTGTGCACGAGAGCCGAGGCTCTCTTACTCCTCATTGGCTCAGATACAGCAGCTGGAGCCATTGGCTCCTGCAGCTGTCAGATTCAGTGACGAGGAAGCGGGGATGGGGCCAAGCCCAGATCTATATGTCTTATGGACACACAGAGCAGAGCTTTGGGGTGAGCACTCACAGGTGCCCCCATAGCAAGCAGCTTGCTGTGGGGGCACTCAGCATGGGGAGGAGCCAGCAGGGCACCAGAGAGGAGTATTTGGCTGCTTTGTGCATAATTTACCCATGCAGGGTCCCCCAAGCATTTAATGGGTAAATGCTCATTTGGCTACGGGGTAGGTACAAATACTTTATTCCTCTCTCCCTGGCAACCAGTGCTTTCTTTCACTGTCTGCAACTTTTCTGACAATCACTTACAGGATATATGTTTATTTAATAGTACTTAAAGGGTTAGTAAACCCTCAATGTTTTTTTAATTTTTTTTTTATAATAACAAACATATTATACTTACCTCCACTGTGCAGTTAGTTTTGCACAGAGTGGCCCCGAACCTTGTCTTCTGGGGTCCCCTGGTGGCGCTCGCGGCCCCTCCTGACATCTGGAATCCCCCTAGGTGAAGCGCTCCCCCATGTGGTTACTGTGCGGGCATGCTCCCGAGTCCAGCATTTGCGTCCATAGACACAGGATGCCTCTCGGCCTCGTCCCCTGGCATCATTGGATTTGAATGACAGCAGTGGAAGCCAATGACTGTGCTGCTATCAAACTATCCAATCAAGAGCCGAGAACCCCCCAGTAGATCAACCAGCATGAATATTAGGAGGGTTTTTTTGAATCTGCAGACACCAACAGAGAATATGGGCTCAAGGGCTATTATGTTGTTAGATGTGGTTAAAGCTTTTGATAGCCTGGAGTGGGAGTATATCTGGCGGGTCTTGAGAGAATTTGGTTTTGGTCCCTCATTCATTAGCTGGGTTAAAATATTGTATAATGATCCCAGTGCAAAAGTTAGAGTTAATAATGATTATTCTGATGGGTTTCAACTAGAAAGAGGAACAAGGCAGGGGTGTCCTCTGTCACCCCTGCTTTTTGCACTGGCAATGGAGCCATTGGCCATTGCAGTAAGGCAAAATAGAAATATGGAAGGATTCCGGAGGAGGTCTGGAGAGGAGAGGATCGCATTATATGCAGATGATGCCCTCATATTCCTGGGAGATACGGAGCAATCCCTTAAACAGGTGATAAATATATTTTCAGAATTTGGAAGACTCTCTGGTCTGACTATAAATTGGGAGAAATCGGTACTTTTACCAGTAGATCCCATTAGGAAGCAAATTCCATTAGAGAACATCCAAATGGAAATAGTAGAGATAACGAAATATTTAGGCGTATACATAACAAAAGATCCAAATAAATATATAAACAACATAGTTTCCCTGTTAACTAAATTTAAAAGTAAAATTTAAATATGGAGGCGTCTTCCATTATCAATTGCAGGGAGATGTAATCTGATTAAAATGCTGTGGATGTGTTATTGCTGTGGAGTTATTGTATTTGTTGCGTATTTCTCCAATATGGATACATAGGAAATGGTTTAAAAAAATCGATACAATGGTTAGAGATCTTACATGGAAAGGTGGTCAGCCTAGGATAAGCTTACAAACTCTACAGTTATCAACAAGAGAGGGGGGGCTTGCGGTTCCACATCCACTGAGCTATTTTTTAGCAGCCCAATTGCAGCATCTAGGGTTTGGTATTGACTTTGAAGGCGGTATTAATAGGGGATTAATGATTGAAGGTTCAACACATAAGACAATAATGGAGGTATTAGAGGCAAATTCTTTCACTAATAGAACCCCCACGGTAAGATTAACATTAACAGTTTGGAAAACTGTAAAGGCATTGAAGGGATTGGGAGGTATGACAAAGTGCACCCCTCTTTGGAATAACAAGAACTTGCGAGAGCTGGAATCGATAGGGAAAATAAAAGAATGGGAAATAAAGGGAATAGATAGATTGGCTCAACTCTATGAGGGGAGTACTTTAAAAACATTCACCTCATTAATGGAGGAATATGATATCCCGAATCATTCATTTTATAAATATTTACAAATAAGACACGCCCTAAACACACAGTTTGAGAAGCAAGGACCAATTTGGAGTAATTCTCCTATATACCAAAAAATAGGTAGATCGGGTGGGTCTGGAGGATTTATAGCTGAAATGTACCCATATATATGTGGAGGTAATATTGAGGGCCCGGAAAGGCTTAGGAGTAGGAGTAAATGGGAGGAGGATCTGGGTACAGTGTCGGATGAACAATGGAAAAAGATTTTGGAGAGAGGACACCTGGTATCGGTCTCACCCACACAGAAGGTCTCATATTTGATGTTATAAGTAGAGTGATAGATACTTGTGCGCACACCAAAAAACCAAACAATTAAAATAAGAATAAATATAAGCACTACCAATATATAAAATCAAGCTCAGCAAAGTGGGAAAGAATAGCTGCCACAAATAATAGTGTTCACACATCTACAAACAAATGATAAGAAAGATAAATCTGCGGCGCTTATCTAAATATGTAGAATGCTGGGATGCCAAAGGGAACTATCCTATCAGGAACAAGCAGATGAAAAACTCAAATATAAAGGTAAAAGGATCTGTGATGCGTGGATACTTAATAATGACTCACAAAAGGATGATGCTAAGTAACAAGAAACTAATGACCACACCAGGACAGGAACTCCAAGTACAGGTCAGATTCATGTCAATTAATATTCCACCACCTTTGTGCAAGCAAGGATCATGTCAAACCAATGTTGCATCAAAGAGTGCGGCTAATTTGGGAACTAAGTGACTGGGATCCAGATAATAGCCTGTTAATTAAAGAGACCTTAATAACATCAAACAGTAAAATAACGCCCGTGAATAAAAATTAATAGGATCTGTAACTCTAACAACACAGTGTTCTCTAAATTCCACCACTCTATAAAAAAGTGTGCAGATAATAATCAGTGCAGCATATTAATATGACATGACATGACATGAATCTGACCTGTACTTGGAGTTCCTGTCCTGGTGTGGTCATTAGTTTCTTGTTACATAGCATCATCCTTTTGTGAGTCATTATTAAGTATCCACGCATCACAGATCCTTTTACCTTTATTTTTGAGTTTTTCATCTTCTTGTTCCTGATAGGATAGTTCCCTTTGGCATCCCAGCACTCTACATATTTAGATATGCGCCGCAGATTTATCTTTCTTATCATATTTGATGTTGTTGCATAGGACATATTATACACCCAAAAGACTGTTCAAGTTCGGATGGAGAGTGGATGCCAGGTGCCCTAGATGTCAGGATACTGGGGACCTGATACACATGATCTGGAAATGTCCAAAATTATTCCGATATTGGTCTGAGATACTACCATAAATAAGACTTTCAGCATAGGACGGAAAATGGACCCGAAACTATGTATTTTAGGTTTAGGGGAGGGTATAGGCGGAGTAAATGTTAAAACGAAAGTAGTGTTGAGATGTCTCTTTCAAGCAAGAAAATTAATAGCGCGGAGATGGCAGTCAGAGAAACCCCCCTCGGAGGGAGATTGGGTTAGAACCGTAACTGAAACGGTGTGGAAGGAAAAAGTAGTATATGCAAGGAGAGGAAATATTAGAGAGTTCGAAAAAATGTGGAAGCCTTGGCTAGAGAAGCTGGGATATCCTATGTAAGGCGTGTAAGGAAGAGATGAAGGAGGTGGCTCTACAGTATCAAAGTAATCGCGTTAATAAGTGAGTGTGTAGCAAATAACTAAACGTGAGAATGGGAGGGGGGGAGGGATAAAGAAGAATATCAACTGTAGTGGAAAAAAAAGAAAAAAAAAAAGGGGAAAAAATTTGATGAAAATTGTTTTTTATTACTGGTCGATATGTATATGACATATAATGTATTTTAAAATGGTATTTTGTACTTTGTATAATATGAAGAAATAAATAAAGATGATATAATTAAAAAAAGAGCCGAGAACCCCGGGCAGAGAGGTAGAGCGTGTCTTCGCCGAGGGAGCGAACGGGCTCAGGAGAGTAAAATGGGGGGTGTTGGGGGGCCGGTCAGCATCAGAAGTTTTTTCACCTTAATGCATAGGATGCATTAAGGTGAAAAAACACGAGGGTTTACAACCCCTTCATAGCAAACATTTATTTTATTGCAGCTTACCAATTCTTACATGTGATGTCTGTATTCATTTTCGTGTGCGTTTTTTCTTTTATTTTCATCTGGTAATCTGGCAGTAAGTCTGTTGTTTTTCGAAAGAACAAGCTGTCCCACAGATGTACCAGTTACTGGGATGAGACAAACCATTTACCACTGGCAGGGGTGCTTACAATGACTAGCTTTTATTTACTCATGTAAAACCTTAATCCCAAGAGTAAAAAAAAAAATGTCTGCTGTGACTGTTTATAAAGTGTTAGCCGGAGTTTGGCTTCAGTTTGTTAGTGTATTTAAAACTGCTAGTACATCTAACACTCCCCTCCCCCCAGACTGACAATGCTGCTGTCCAAATGTGCTCCTGTGCTCCTTCATACAGAGTGGGGTCACTCTAATACAGGAGATGTGTTGCAGGCCAAATCACCAGGTTAAAGCAGAGGGAAAAAAGCCTAAAAAAAAGAAAACTAATGCAGCCACCACATCTAATGATTGGTAAGCTGCAATATATCACATTTTTGGTTTTGATTAAGTAGATATAGCCAGGCAGCTAGAATTTTCAGGAGGCGGCCAACAATGGCAACCCCCGTACTTCTCTCGTGGCAAAGCCATCTTCAGATGGCCATGGACAGTAATATGTAAATACAGAGATATTGAAGATCTGACAACCAGTCATAAGTGGCAACTGCTGATCTCTTAACATGAATGGTTTTTAGGAGGGAATAATAGCTGTGCTTCCCACAATGATCATCAGCAATAGTGTATGCATGTTGCCTCTAGCCAGTAGACAATCCAGACTGTCATCTAATGCCCATGGGCACCTTACGTAATGCTTTATTGCTGCCAAACAATGTCAGCCTCTTATCAGAGAAAATGTATTGATCACTTACCTTGGTACATGATTCAGTGGTGTTGTCACACAAACGTACATCACAGAAAAGGTTTACATTGGCCTGATTTTGAAACTGAAATGAGCTTACGCTGAAACCGGCTTCTAATGCTTTGCCATTATCTAACACAGTTGTGGCAACAGTTTCCTGGATACAGCTGTAAATAAGAAAAAAATATATATAAAAAGTTTTTTTTACACTGCTGACCAAACTGGCAGGTTTTAGCATGACTTAGAAAATGAAATATTACTTTTCATAATTAAGCTTTAATTTTTGCCTTGATTTTAAATCAGCAATGATCTTAGTGAGCCATTTCATTTTTTTGCCTTTGATAGAGTTTGCCACATTTAACTTTAAAAGAAATATACAATCATGGAGCAGTTTATTAGTGTGTCTTGTATACAGCACACAGGCTCAGGTCCTATTTACCTATACCCCTTTAAATCCTTCCTTCTGTTAGTACAATGTGGCCGCACCATCAGTTCCTTGCTCTGGGGTATTATTCAGAATGGATGACACCACAAAGCACTAATCCGGACATGAAGTATTTTATTTTTGGCAATCTAAACCAGTTCTGCAGTCAAGGGCAAAAATGATCTATTTTATGAATGGCTATTCCTCCATGATTTTCTGTAAAAACACATTACATCACTTCCCGAGTTGTATTCTGTCATATGAGAATTTTCATAACTTTAGTAACCTCTTCATTTTTGATACAAGACTAGCATGCAAAAAAAAACCAGATCATTTGTCTGATATTCAGAGAGAGATGTACGAGACGCCACTTTTACTGGGAACACTTATACTGATTCCAGCTAAATCAGGAAGATATTCATAAGGTTAGTTTTAACTTCTTCTTTTGTATTTAGTACTCTGTGCTCTGTGAAGTTCTAGGTCTTTACATTTTCATTCACCTCTATGGTTACATAAGAAATACAAACTTACCCATCTTTTATAATATAAAAAGCATTTACATCACTACGACTATCTGTAGGACTTGCAACACATGTCTCTATCCGGAGAACATATTGATTTCCATCAGCGCCTGTCACAAATATTCCCACATAGATGTCTGTTCCAACAATCACGTTTTCATTATTTTGATATGCTTCTGTAAATGATGGATCTTTATAAGCAGCCATGGTAACGGGATATGATCCAGTCCCATTCACTCCAGACAGGTATACCGTCCTGAGAAAACAAATACATGTTCAGGTAACAAAACCAATAACAATTTAAATCACAATTTATTTCCTAATAAGTAGAAATAGCTTTCAGAAATCGTTCACACTAAACACAGCTTTGAAATCGTGTGAGTTCATCTGAACCTGCACGATTTAAAAGCCCCATTTCAGTCTGACTTCAGGAGGCGACTTGAAAGACATCCATGTGGGTTCATGCACAGATATCTATTGAACTCGCCCCCAAAGTCGCCGAAAGTGGTGCAGGAACTACTTTTGGAAATCGGTGCACCGATCGGGACGCTCCTATTGCCAGCAATAGGCTCCGATTTGACATGCAATTTGACCTGTCAAATCGCATGTCAAATCACGCTGATGTGAACGGGAGCTTAAACACTAATGTCCACTAATGTAAAAAGTTCAATTTTAATGCATTGGGAAGGTAAGAAAAACCTTAAGGCCAGTTTCTGCGCCCAAACCACAGCGCAGGTGTACCTGTGGTTTTCATGTGGTTAACCCATGGTTTACCATAGACTTTCTAATAGGTTGTGGGTTTTCTGAAGGCACACCAAAGATGATGTATGCAGGACTTTTGGTGTACTGTCAGAAAATACAGCAAACAACATGTAACCTAAAAGAAAATCTATCTGCAGTGCGGCAGTGTGAAACTAGCCTTAAGATGCAGTAAAATGATCTGGTTTGAAAGTATTCAGTGTGATTAGTGTGTATACTGTATGTGTATGTATGTTTGTATATGTATGTGTGTGTGTGTGTGTGTGTATGTATGTGTGTGTGTGTGTGTGTGTGTGTGTGTGTATGTATGTATGTATATGTATGTGTGTGTGTGTGTGTATGTATGTATGTATATGTATGTGTGTGTGTGTGTGTGTGTATGTATGTATACATACAGTGTATATATATATATATATATATATATATATATATATATATATATATATATATATATATATATATACTGCGCTTGTGTCACAATAAAACCAAAAAGCAGCTAGCACCACAAAAGGCAATTATGTGCTAAAGAACAGTGTAAAAAATGTGCAGCGCTGTTTAAGTGAAAAAATGTATATGTACTAGGACCCTAACTAAAGGGAACAACTAAAATGATAGTGGGTATTTTTCGATTCATGTGTAGATATTAATAACTTTTTTGGAAAAGATCTGTATGTCATTGTTAGAAACACACCATGTTAAAGGGTTATAACATTCATATGTACCATAATGATGAATGTTAGATATCATCCCAGGTGATGTCTGTTTAGACTAAACGCGTCGGGTCGAGTCCTGTCTATGCCATTGTGTCCTGTATGCCGTTCAAGAAAGATTATCTAACAAGCACTTTTATATCTACTGAAATGTGAGTGATTTGTACTTTTTAAATAAATCTCTTTACCGTATAGATTTACACTATGTGGAGGTGTTGAATCTGAGGTTGATGGTCCTGGTGTTTATACACCCCCGCTTGTCTAGACACATTAGGCATATGTCAATTGGGTCCATACATTCCAGTAAGCCCCCTTATATCTTACTGGTGGTGGAATCCCCTACAGTGGTGAGTGTGACCCTTGAATTGAGGTTTTGGGACTTATCAACTATTTCGTGGATCATCATCCAGATTATTTGTCTACTTTAACTTGTTTTGGATTTTTTTCACAAATCCATTTTTTATCATCGGACTGCACTTTTTCCTATTATTGTTGTCACAAGATATACACCTTAATTGTCTTTTCAATGTTTTTTTAAATTGTATTTGTATACAAGAAAGTTGAATCATTCATCTTTATGGTACATATGAATGTTTTATCCCTTTACCATTGTGTGTTTCTAACACTAACATACGGATCTTTTACAAAAAACTATTTTATAAATACACATGAATTGAATACCCACTATAATTTTAGTTGTACCCCTTGGGGTTCTTGTACATATATATTATTTCACTTGATCAGCGCTGCACATTTTTAAATACCGTATTTATCGGCGTATAACATGCGCCGGCGTATGACACGCACCCCAAGTTTAGGAGGGAATTTTAAGGAAAAAAACTTTCATTAAAATGCCCATCAATGCAGCGTTATCGGTGTCCATCTGCAGCCTTGTCAGTGTCAGTGCAGCCTTGCCCCAGTGTCCATTGCAGGCTTGTTAGTGCAGCTTTGCCCCAGTGCAGCCTTGTCAGTGCAGCCATGTCAGTGCAGCCATGTCAGTGCAGCTTTGCCCCTGTGCAGCCTTGCCCCTGTGCAGCCTTGTCAGTGCAGCCATGTCAGTGCAGCCATGTCAGTGCAGCTTTGCCCCTGTGCAGCCTTGCCCCAGTGCAGCTTTGCCCCCAGTGCAGCCTTGCCCCAGTGCAGCCTTGCCCCAGTGCAGCCTTGCCCCAGTGCTCGTCGCGATCGCTGCCGACATACACAGCTGTGTGTAAATTCAAATATGGCACCGAGACTGCAGGGACTCGGCGGAGCGGAGATACACATACCTGAGAGTCCTTAGCTTTTTTTGGCGCCGCTCACAGTCACGACCAGTCCCACCCTATGATGGACATCACAGAGGTCCAATGGTGGGACTGGGCGGGACTGTAAGCGGCGCCGAGAAAAGCCAAGGACTCTCGGGTATGTGTATCTCCGCTCCGCCGAGTCCCTGCAGTTTCAGCGCCATATTTGAATTTACACACAGCTGTGTATGTCGGCGGCGATCGCGGCAAACGCCGCGATTGCTCCAATCCAAGCAAAAGTGACGGGGATCGGCCTATAACACGCACCCACGATTTTCAGGGGAAAAAAGTGCGTGTTATATGCCGGTACGGTATATAACAGTATAATATACAATATAAAGTTTAAGAGGTTGGAACAGTTATCTATGCACATAACCGGGCATGTCCCTCTAAAAAAGAAAAACACCAAAGTTGCGAGAAAAACTCCAAAATTATTGCAATATTTCCCCTCGATTTCTGTCACTCTTAGACAAGAACTAAAGAAAGAGGTGTCAGTGGGACAGAGAGATACATACAGCAATAAAGCCTGTCAGAGGATCTAACCTTCCCTAGAATATTTTTGTTCCTGTCTGTTTCTATTGAGGAGTTTTCCCATGACTTTTTGTTCCTATGACACCCTGTCACCAGCACAGGACATATAGGGAAATCTCACCATTGGGGTTCACAGACAGCAATAAAAACTTGGACAGTGGACTTAAAATGTAAGTTCACCTTTACAGAACATAAAAGTGAACTAACACCCTACACACTCCCCATCCCCCTGTCCCTGATACACTTACATCCGTGGGTGATATAGTTTCACCGTCCACACAGCCCAGTGCAGCAATCCTGGGGTTTGAAAAATGCTCTGTTCTTCCTCTTCTTTCCCTAAGGAATCTGGGACAGATCAGAGCGGTTCTCATTGGTCAGTGTTGAAAGGGAAGAACAGAGCATTTTTCAAACCCCAGTACCGCTGCACCGGGCTGTGTGGTCGGGGAAACAGTATCCCCCATGGGGGTGAGTGCAGAGGGAATGGAGGCAGTGGAGAGCACATAGAGTGTTAGTTCACTTGTTTATTTTTTTCTCTAAACATGAACTTACACATCGATTTCTGTTGAACAAGGATAGTCACACACTGATCAAAACTGAGCTGGTCCCGGCTGAAGCGAACACATTTTGGTAATTGTTTGGCCAGCTTAATGTGTCTGACCTTCTGCTTTGATTATCCCTTAAATCTTTATTTTCTGTTGATCCTGCACTAGGAGTGATGAAGCCCCCTAACCCCAACCAGCAGCCTTCTGCTTATTATGACACAATTATCATTTTTCAGTAAAGTTGTATGATCCCAGTGCTAGCATCTCAGTGCAAGAAGTGCAAGTGCTGACCCTGGATGATGCCTGAACAGAGGTGTGCCGGCATTCTGGAGAGAAAAGCAGATGAAAGCATTGTCTGGGTGAAAACTGAGATCCCTGTGGTGGAGCCATCGATAAATTACACTTACTGATTACTTGGCATGCACTTGAACATGACTAAAAAAAGCTAAGGTTTGCTTTAACACTATTAGGTACAAAATATGGATATGGAAAACACCTTAGATTCACAAAATTCAGTGCTGCGTGTACATAGCATTTGTTTAATTACTATAAACATCATAGTTAATGGAAATGAGAGGTTAGTGAAGGAAAAGGAACAAATATGATAGTATAATACACGCGCATTTCTCTATGTCTTATATTTTTTCTTACTGTTGTGTAATATTTCCAGGCAGTTTCAGACTTGTTTGCATATTCCGTGTATATCCACAGGTAAAGTCAAAGCTGATATTATTTGTTGTGATGATGGGTTTATTCAGGATTCCAATGTAAATGGTGTTGGAAATATAGATATTGGAGTTATCACCCTGTGGATAGAGGCCAATAATTAGCAGTGGAAAAACAGCTTTAACATATAGACGGGTTACTTAATGCCTAACAATCCACAGGCTTCCCATAGCAATAAGGAGGCAGCCTGCGTCCAGAGCCGATCACTTACATGTCAGCGGTTGTGATTGGCTGCGAGAGGCGGCAACCTCCCATTGATTTCAATAGGGTTGCCTCTCACAGCTAATCCTGGGAACACCCGCTGGGGTTCTCGCATATAATCATAATGTGAGTGCAATCGCAAATGTGAACACTCCCCTATATTCACCCCCCCGGTTCATATACAATTTCTCCTGTGTTTATTGTCATGCTGCACTGCACATTATCCTCTATGCTGCCCAGTCAGTACCTGGTACAGCACAAGTTGAAGCGCATTTTGGAAAAGGCACAGGCACTTCTTTTGTGCAGTTTTTTGCCCAATAGACTTCAATGGGAGCGCATGTAAACTGCATGTACATGCATTTTTATATTGTAAATGGTAAAAACCACCAACCCGCGCAGGTGAAAGCTATTGAATTTGTAAATTATATATAGGAGCAGCACGTTATAGCAGCACGTTATAGGGGTAAATGAAAAGGAAATAATTAACAAGTTAATTACAAACTGTGCATTTTCAGATCTGCACAAACACACTAAAATCCATTTAACATTTTTTCCCTATGAGTCCCAAACACATTTTTGCAGTTTCCTGCAATGTGTTTTTTGGAAAGATGCAGGAACTTTTCTTGGTTTGGTTTCATAGGTTTTAATGGAACCGCATCAAAAACATATATGTCTTTTTAAATCGCTTTCGGTAGGGTTTTGTGTTTAACAACCAATCTTATCCTACCAAAAATGCAGTAAGTATGAAAACACATTAAAAAACGCATGAAAAATGCACCACAAAAACACTTAAAAAAAGCATCAACCTTACATGCATAAATTTGAACCTAGCCTTAGTGCGTTTTTGGCAAAATTTTGTGTATAAAATCCAACCTCCTCTTCCTACAAAAGAAATTAAAAAATGCATCAGCATTAAAAAATGCATCAAAAACACGCAATGTTGCACTGAAAAACTCATCATGCTGCAGCTGCACTGGAGTGGACCTAGGCTAAATGGGAAGTCTACTGTGCATGTATGGCCTGGCGGGGGGAGTTTTTGTAAAAAACCGTGTAGCACCCAGCACATATAATCTCCAATTCTCCATGAATCATAGATTGGTAAATGGAAAACTTAGGGGGTTTTCTGGAGGAGAGCGGACTTGCATTTCAAGAATAACTGTACAAAAAAAAGTGCAATTATCCCTTAAAGCCTACCACAGTGACCCAATGAGAAGGTCTTCTCTCACTGTCTATCGACAGGAAGGTAAACACATCGATAAAACATTTTTCAGAAGTTCCATATTGTCACCAGTCCGGGTTTCTGTTTAAATTGATGACAGGGAGTGAGGGAAGAAAAAAATCTCTCTCTCAAAAAAAAGCTGACAGAGTCCCCTATCTCTTCTTCTATCTCTTATCCTATGTGAAATGAAAAATATTCGGCTGGAGTTGGGCTTTAGCATATCTTTTGAAAAAAGTGAAACAGATTGCTGATAGTCACTTTTTCCAGAAAAGTAAGGAATACACAGAAATCTAACACAGGAGTTGCTAAAATGAATTAATAAATAAATCAATATTGTGCTACCGTCACTGTGTTTCCACACCAATTGGATGCTGCTTGGGTCTGGAGAAAAGTCACATTGTGGCCATTGATGGTGTCTGAATATGGGAAACTGCAATCTATTGATGAGTTCCTCAGATGAATTGTGGAAGAGTCGAGACCAAGTGCTTGTAGTTCACATTTACTGACTCTGACTGTCATTGTACTGTTGTCACAGATGACCGTAGGGTGGAAATCAGAAAGTTCTGGGAAAGTTCAGCAAAAGAAGAAATATAAATCAATCAGTGGGCAATGCATACAAAAACTGTTCTTTTATAGATCTACATTGATCCTCATCTTACTAGTCACTACTACTTACAGACACTTTCAGCCATATGGCCCAGTGCCCTAATAAACAGAAATAAGCCCAACTGAACCCTTGTCATTTGTTACTGTGATGCAGCCAGGCTGTATATACAATAATAGATATGGGGATCTCTTTCCTTTATTTATATTTCAATACATTTTTTATTAAACAAGCAATGTATTATCCGTGTATGAAATATAATAATTCCAATGTTACCAGAGTACACATCTTGACATATGGTGTAAATGGAAAGTACAGATATGAGTACAGCAAATAGTCATGTAGAAGTATTTACTATATAACCCCAGCTGCCTCAAATATGATGAGCGATCCGATCAGACGGGCTCCTCTTTTCTTTCAAATTGTTACAGCGAAGGATAAATATCGTGTACTGGCCGCACCTAGGAGAGTCAGACCTCAGTTCTCTCACACAATACACGGCTCTCCAGTGTCCCCTCCCCCCCTCCACTGCTCCAATCAACTGCATTCTGTCTCCCCGAGTGGTACTGTTTATATAAACCGTGTTTTGGAAGAAGGGATGTCAGACCACTGGAGAGAGAACACTGCTTTGTGTTGAACCACAGAGAGCCGTGGTTCAACTATCCTATGGGCACACAGCACAGTGTATTTTAACCCTTGATGCAGCACTTATTTGCTAAAAAAAGTAAATGAGCCCCATGTTTATTAATGTAAGGTATAAGCAGACTGACTGTATTACAGTAATAAATAGCGAGAGTTCAATTGGACTCAACGCCAACTTTCTATTCAACACTAGTAAAATATTCAACCCATTTTTATTTGAACCCAATTTCAAATAAATGCAAGCTCATCCCTACTGTCCATCCAGTTTTGAGATTTTCACAGCTCTGTCACACAGTACAGACTTGTTTGGCAGAGCAGGAGACCCAATTTTTCTCTACTGTAGTTCACTTACAGGTCCTCTCACTCCATCAATCTGTGACTGGACAATGAAAGAAAAAACAGCCTGATGAGATCAGTTCTCTGTCGCTCTGCTCTCTACTCTATTTAGGCTCCGTTTCCACTTGTGCAACTTGTCCTGCGACTTGGGACTGCAAAGTCACATGACAAGTCGTTCCCTATGATTTCCAATGAGTACTGTTTATATCTGTGTGACTTCAAAGTAGTCGCTGCACTACTTTGGTCCGACTTTGATGCGACTCGAGGTCCATAAACCTCAAGAATACGCAGACATTCCTTCAAGTCACATCAAAATCGTGCGACTTTCAGGTAGCAATAATGGAAACCTAGGCTAAACATGTTCCTTTCCCTGCAACACAACTGATTGGCTCCTTGTGCTGCATTTCCCTCTCCTATCTGACCTCTCCTATACAGAGACTAAAAGGAGGCCGATACTAAGTCATATTCATGTTCTTATATTGCTTGCATGTAAATAATACATGTAAGGATTACATCATCACACAGTAATAATAATTAGCAATAATAAATATACACATTTCATGAATCTCTACAGTATATGTCAGCCCCATCCTGTCTCTGATCTGATCTGTTTGTTAACCCCTCACCTCCCTTGTCCTGCACATCTGTACATTAACCCCTTCACCTCCTAACCCCCGTCTGTATTACCTATAAATTTAATGTGCCTAGTACAATACCAAGTGCCATATTTTAACCCCCTCAATACTGGCATGTTTCTTCAATTGCAAAAAATTGTAGCAAAAATTAGATCACCTCGGGGTGTCTACTTTCCAAAATTGGGTAATTTCGGGGTGTCCATTTTGCATTGGCTATGTTTTAAAACAAAAAAGACAATTAAACTTTTTTTTTTTCAAGAGCTGTCGTAGGCACTCTCTAGAATTCTGTTGGGATGTAGCACCAAAGGTGTTGGTGCTTGTGCTCAATTCATGTATATGACATAGACAGGATCTGTCAGTGTCTGCACTGAGGAAGGAACATTCACACTGGACATTCATTCCTCAGTGCATGCCCTCCTTCCTTCCCTCCTTCCCTCCCTCCTTCCTTCCCTCCTTCCTTCCCTCACTCCTTCCTTCCCTCCTTCCCTCACTCCTTCCTTCCCTCCTTCCCTCACTCCTTCCTTCCCTCCTTCCCTCCCTCTTCCTTACCCCCTTCCCTCCCTCCTTCCTTCCCTCCCTCCTTCCTTCCCTCACTCCTTCCTTCCCTCCTTCCTTCCCTCACCCCTTCCTTCCTTCCCTCACCCCTTCCTTCCCTCCTTCCCTCACTCCTTCCTTCCCTCCCTCCCTCCCTCTTCCCTCCCTCTTCCTTACCCCCTTCCCTCCCTCCTTCCCTTCTTCCCTCCCTCCTTCCCTCCCTCCTTCCTTCCCTCACTCCCTCCTTCTCTCCCTCTCTTCCTTCCCTCCTTCCCTCCCTCCCTCTTTCCCTCCCTCCTCTTTCCCTCCCTCCTTCCCTCCCACCCTCCTTCCTTCCCTCCTTCCTTCCCTCCCTCCCTACCTCCTTCCCTACTTCTTCCTTCCCTCCCTACTTCTTCCTTCCCTCCCTCCTTCCCTCCCTCTTCCTTCCTTCCTTCCTTCCTTCCTTCCTTCCTTCCTTCCTTCCTTCCTTCCTTCCTTCCTTCCTTCCTTCTTTTCTTTCCTTCCTTCCTTCCTTCCCTCCCTCCTTCCTTCCCTCCCTCCTTCCTTCCTTCCCTCCCTCCTTCCCTCTTTCTTCCCTCCCTCTTCCTTCCCTCCCTCCCTCTTTCCCTCGCTCCTTCCTTCCCTCCTTCCCTCCCTCATTGCCTCCTTCACTCCCTCCTTCCCTCCCTGCTTCCCTCTTCCTTCCCTCCCTCCTTCCCTTCCTCCTTTCCCCCCCTCCTTCCTTCCCTCCTTCCCTCCTTCCCTCCCTCCCTCCCTCCCTCCCTCCCTCCCTTCCTCCTTCCTTCCTTCCTTCCCTCCCTCCTTCCTTCCTTCCCTCCTTCCTTCCCTCCCTCTTTCCTCCCTCCTTCCCTTCCACCTTCCCCCATCACACTGACAGGCGGATGGCTGAGGATTTTTGTAGTAGAGGTGGGTGGAGCCTGATGGGGAACTGAAAAGCTACTTCCTCAGGTTCTGCCCACCCAGTGACAATTCATTTCCCAAATATTTAGGTAATGACATCACCTATATTCCTGTTTATATTTAGGTAATGACATCACCTATATTACCGTTTATATTTAGCTTTGGGCTAAACAAGACTGAGGATACAGCTCTGTGCAGGAAGCTGTCACATACATGATAGTTTCATAGCACAGGCCCCACCGACTATGGTACTGGTGTTCCTCTGTAGAGTTGGTCCTAATTACCGCCAGTTTCCTTATTTTAGAACTGGCGGTCATTCTCTAGGAATTGGTCACTGCCATAGCAACAGGTTCTTAAAATGCTGATAGTGAGAACTACCTGAATTTGTAGCAGAAATCGGTAATGTTACCGACACTGACACAAATACTTACCTGAATTTGGCGCAAGTAGTTCCTAAGGAAAATACTGCCAGAAATGTGTCATTAGGGCTATTTTGAATCCTCCAGTATTGGTCTCAAAAATATGATATACCGTATATACTCGAGTATAAGTCGAATTTTTCAGCACATTTTTTTGTGCTGAAAGTGCCCCCCTCGACTTATACTGGAGTCAAGCACTTTTCTGCAGCAAAAAATTTCATTTTCCGAACCGAATTTGGGGCCCCGTATCTCAGGGCCACTTGGTGCTAGGAACCCCAAATTTGGTGTACCACAACATATCCAAAGCTGAAGTTCCTAGCACTAAGTGGCCCCGAGATACGGGGCCCCAAAATCGGTTCGGAAAATGTCATTTTCTGCTGCAAAAAAGTGCTTGACATTTTCTGAACTGATTTTTGGGGCCCTGTATCTCAGTGCCCCTTGGTGCTAGGAACCCCAAATTTGGTGTGCAAACCCAGTAGCACTGGTACCACAACATATCCAAAGATGAAGTTCCTAGCACTAAGTGGCCCTGAGATACGGGGCCCCAAAACCGGTTCAGAAAATGTCATTTTCTGCTGCAAAAAAGTGCTTGACATTTTCTGAACTGATTTTTGGGGCCCTGTATCTCAGTGCCCCTTGGTGCTAGTAACCCCAGCTTTAGAAATTTTATGGTGCTAGTTCCACTGGGTTTGCACACCAAATTTGGGGTTCTTAGCACTAAGTGTCCCCAAGATACAGGGCCCCAAATTCGGTCAACTGTGTCCATCTGCAGCAATGTCATTTCGGGACCCTTTGGGTTCAGAGACCCCAAATTTTGGCTGCAGCTAGGGGGCATCTAGGAACCCTCAACTACCAAGTTTGAAGTTCAGGGGACCTATGGCTGCAAATGGGCACAGCGAGGCATGCAAATGGGCACAGTGATGCTGCAAATGGGCATTGTTGACCCTCTTTTCCACTTACAGTAGCTGTGCATTTTCACCCTCGTCTTATACTCGGGTCAATAAGTTTTTCCCATTTTTTTGTGGTAAGTTAGGGCCTCGACTTATACTCGGAACGACTTATACTCGAGTATATACGGTAAAATAAATTTGGGTACAGTGTTGCATAAATGAGTAATTGTCAGTCAAAGTATCACAATCCTGAAAACTTGGTAATGAATGGGGTAAAATATGCCGGTCCTGAAGTGGTTATTAAACATTACTGGCTTGGTAATGTGTGTCTTTTACATCTACATGGAGTTTGGCTTTAAAGTGGATGCAAACCCAATTATTCAAATTTCATGTAATTTCAAAAGCCATTTTTAATATTCTCATATCTACAGCTTTTATTTAAATAACACCTGGTGCTCCTGCCATAAAAGTCCTGGTTCAGGCACTGCTGGTCATAGAGTGACAACAGTAGTGATGCTGCATTGTCATCCTGTCACATGGGCTTCTGATAGAAATTACAAGGGGCGTGTCAACACACATTATGAAGGCACAGACCACTGTTGTCACCATAAGGAAAGCCACCCTGTAAAATGCTGTCGTCCCTGGAGTACATGTATATAGAAATAAAGTGGCTGCAAAAGAGGCTGCAGAAGATCAGCATCACTGAGATGCAACAAGAATGAAAAAAGGTAAAAACAAATATTTGTTTTAAATGCCAATTATTTAGGATACACTGGGGTTGATTTACCAAAACTGGAGAGTACAAAATCTAGTGCAGCCGTGCATGGTAGCCAATCAGCTAGTACTTTACTAGCACATTATGTGAAACTTACCTGAAAATGAAGCATTCCAAAGATGCACTGTCACTGCTGGAGGCAGCTTCCATCTTCACCTGTCTTCTTTCCGGGTCCACGGACTCTAGCTGTGTGATTGGCCGGAGCCCTGATGATGTCACTCCAGCACATGCGCTGGGGAGCCACTGTTTATGGCACAGGACTCTGAAGGAATGGCCCGGGCGGCTGTTCCTTCAGAGCGCATGCACCAAAGACGTCATTGGCTGCATATACAGTAAATACCTTCTAAATGGCGCACGTTTAGGAGATATTTACAGTACCTATAGGTAAGCCTTATAATAGTCAGAGATGGGAGTTTACTCCCACTTTAACAAGCTAAACTTCAATGTTAGGGATAATGTCATCGACTGTAAAGGGATCTACAATTTTTTGATGTAAAAGAGCAGTTTGATGTAAATAATCCTACCATTATATTATAGTGTTTTAATGTATGCCCAGCCATATTTTCTCATGACATAAACTGATTCTACTTTATTATTTGCAGTGCCACAAAATAGTTGTGATTTCCTGGTCCTTCTCACATTACAAGTCCATGACTTGTTGAAAACAATGCTCTCCCTGTGTGGCTGATATCCTAATCCACAGTTAAGTGTTATGTTGGCGGCCATTGCTGAACTAGCCTGATTAAAATGCCGGTTTCCTGGTTGTCATGTCGATGATTTGGCTTCAGTCAGTAACTAGGAACAGATATAGATATCAGGATCTGTGACTTTTCTCCAGTTGTAATTTCCTGCATGCTTGTTCCAGGTCAGAGATTCAGAAATCAGCACTTTGAAAATGATCACCAGTGTCAGTCCCCATAATATTCTCATGGCTGGTGTACTTTAATCAGCAAATAAAACTACTGATCCACTAAGAGCGCCATCTAATGACAAATCTACACATTTATCTACATATAATAAAATAACAAACACATGACAGAGCGAAGCATACACTGACAAAAACCCATAATATATGCCCACCAAGCACATACTGTACATTATCTCTAATGACCAAATTGGCATTGCAAAGGAAAGAAAATAAAGAAAGTCTTACTCAGATTTTGGTACACGGCGATATTACATTCACACTTTACTAATGATAAGTTACAAACTTCATCTGTAGCACATTCCGGGTTACAGGAAGGAAAAGCTGAAGAAGACAAAGCAGAAAAATATCTTATAAATGACAAATCCTAAATGGTCAGACTCAGAAATTTCACTCTGAACTGATATGAAAATACTTACTTGAGCAACAGGACTGCTTTTTATTGTAGAATAGGCCTTCTGGACAGCATAACACAGGGTTAGGGCAATCAATACCTGAAGTTGGGACACAGGGTGTAAATTGATCACTACAGAAACATCCATTGTCAGGAGTACAGCTCCCAGAACACGAGGTACACAATGTCAGATCCTTGTACGTAGCTGGGAAGACAAGATAAAGAAGATGTTAGAAGCCAGGAGCTTTTGTAGTTATTCAGTTTTCAGATCAAGTCACATGACTAAAAAAACATCTGCAATATCTTTAGAACTGCAAAAAGTATTTGTAAAACTGGCCATAAACTTTTGCAAATAGTTGAAAAAAAAACTTCTTCTCAACAGGAGTATTAAAAGAGAAGTGTGAGTTTCCTTTTATTTTGCTTAATCCTAATGAGCTGTTTGTATCTACAAATCTTTCCTGCCCTCTGAAAAGTGCACCCTTTCTGTTAGAATAGAATTTATTACCCGTAGGAGGGACTTTCCTGGAGTGTCATCCCGACAATGAGAGTCTGGATCCGCCCCCCGTCTATCTCTTCTCTGTGATGATGTCGGCTCTCTGGTGTCCGTTTATGAAGCAGTGAAATCTATTCACTGCTTCATTCTCCGGCATTCACAGTGAAGATCTTTCTCCTCTGGATGCCTGTTTATGAAGCTTTGTAGATCGCTTCACCTTTGGAGGAGTGAAGAGATCTACAAATGCTTTCAACAGTGGAGAACGGCCCCTGATACTGGAATCTCGTGAGACTTTATGAGATTACAGCACCAGAATACCGAGATGTCTGTTTATTAAGCAGTGATAAATTATCACCACTCAATACACGGACAGACGGCGTGGATTACTGTTAATAAAATAATGAGTCCCCCTACATTATATACATATGTATACACACACACACACACATTATATATACATGTATATACACACACATTATATATATATATACATATACACATTATATGTATATATGTATATATATGAATACACATAATTATGACAGGGGGGCATGCTTACAGTGTTGGGGGGTCTGAACGAGGCATAAGGAAGTTAAAAAACTTCCTCCTTCCCCCTCAGATCCCCCCAGATTTCCTCTTCACTCCCCGATTCACCACCTCTGAGCTGGTGAACCTGGGAGTGTGAATTCTGACTTAGATCGCCAGTGAAGCGGTGAGATCACCGCTTCATAAACTGGCCGTTACTGTGTCATTCATGGGGATTCTCCGTGTGTAGAGATAATCGGCGAGAGAACAAGTTCAAACATGTTCTCCCCCGATTATCACTATTTCATAAACTGTTTATGGACTGTGATCAGCGGCGATCCTCGGGATCACTGCTGATCACTGCTTCATAAACGGACACCTCTGCCCGTTCCCGCGATTTCACACAACACACAGAGCTCCTCCCCTCCCTCCTCCCTGTTGTAGGCAGACCGATCTCAGCTCACACCACAAACCTCTGATAGTAGCAGCCTTTAGTGACTGTAGAAGTCATCGCTCTTTATATTACATTCTACATTCCTGGTAGAATTATAATTCAAAGCATACATTTTTTTTCTTGGAAAATTCTTTTTATTCACATTTTGCTTAAATAACAACAATAACAGAAACCCACAACCCCCCCCCCCCCCCACACACACACACACACACACACACACACACACACACACACACACACACACACACACACACTCCTCCCTATTGTGCAATGTCCCAAGAATTTTCAGGCAGTTAAACATAATTACTTGCCCTATGCATAGCATACTAGCTCATTATGAAATACTTACCTTAGATCGAAGCCCCCACAGCGGTCCCGGCACACTGCTCTGGCCGGGGACGTCTCCAGGAGTTATTTCCGGGTATCGCGGGCTCTGGCACTGTGATTGGCCGGAGCCACGATTACACAGGAGCCACCGGTAGCAGCACATCAGCTGAAGAAACGACACACTCGGTCAGTTTCTTCAGTGCGCATGTGCCGATGTCGTTGGCACATACTGACACAGTGGATTTCTCCTAAATGCTGCAGGTTTAGGAGGTATCCATGGTACCTACAGGTAAGCCTTATTATAGCCTTACCTGTAGTCAAAAGTGATCTGTAAGGGTTTACAACCACTTTAAGGCTCCGTTCACATCTCCGCGTTCTGAATTGCGTTGCCCGTTGATTTTAATAGCACCCCAAACGCGACGTGATTTTCCCGGGCAACAGACGTGGTAAAAACGTGCAAACAGAATCGCGGGATGCCCGTTGCCCAAAAGAAATACTGGAGCTTCTTTTAGGCGACGGGCGTCCCGCGATTCTATTTGCGTGTTTTTACCACAATTGTTGCCCCCATACGCGGAGATTTGTACAGAGCCCTAAGGAGTTGATTTATTAAAGCTAGAGAGTGCAAATTTGGGTGCAGTAGTGCATGATAGCCAATCAGCTTCAAACTTCAGCTTGTTCATTATCTTTCACAATATAAAAAAACAATTGGGCTAACTTTATTGCTGTCTTATTTTTTAATTCAAAAAAGTGTATTTTTTCCAAAAAAAGTGCTCTTGTAGGACCACTGCGTAAATACGGTGTGACAGAAAGTATTGCAAAGACCACCATTCTATTCTCTAGGGTGTTAGAAAATATATATATATATAATATTTGGGTGTTCTAAGTAATTTTCTAGCAAAAAAAAAATGTTTTTAACTTGTAAACACCAAATCTCAGAAAGAGGCTCGGTCCTTAAAGTGATTGTAAGGCTTCGTTTTTTATTTTTTTAAAATAACAAACATGTCACACTTACCTCCACTGTGCAGTTCAGTTTGCACAGAGTGGCCCCGATCCTCCTCTTCTGGGGACGCTGGTAGCTCCTCCCCGCATCGTATAACCCCCTTGGAGAAGCGCTCTCCCCGGCGGTTACCTTGCAGGCGAGCTCCCGAGTCCAGGATTCGGCGTCCATAGATACCAAATGTAGGACTCGGCCCCACCCCCCGTCACCGCATCATTGGATTCGATTGACAGCAGCGGGAGCCAATGGCTGGAAATAGAAAAATATATAGGGCGCACAGGACTGACGTAGTCTAAATAATGTCTCTATAAAAAAGGGGCAGTCCAAAATAAAATGGGGGTGCTGGTGAAGATGATGAGAGTTGTTGGATGATAATCTTCAGCACAAAGGGCTGCAACTTTAAAGACTGAAGCAGGATCTATAGGAACACAAAAAACAAACAAAGGCGCCTCTAAGTGCAGAAAAAGAACAAGTTTAATGCCCCAACTGGGTTCAAAAACACTTACAAGATGGAAGGTGTAATCAGGCACATCATGTATAAGGCTGCATTGGAAGGGATCACGGTGGGAGGAAGCCTTCAGAGGGGATGGATGTAGTCACTAGCAGCAGCAGGGTGAAACACAGGAAGCCGGTGTGAAGCCGGCGTCATCAGCATGGAGAGACGGCGTACCCGGAAGTGATGTCATCCACTGAGCGGCTCCGTAACCAGCTTGAACCGCAAGCACACAGCCAGAAGGGGGATGTGATGTCATCAATAAGGGACGCGTTTCGGAACCGTCAATTGTTCCTTTTTCAACCTATGGCTATAGTGATGACTGGGAATGATATATATACACACACACACTAGCAGTGGGTTGGCCGGGGGCGGGGACAGCAATCAGAGTATGATGGCAATGAATCCATTTAAATACGTTTAAATACATTTAAATACATAAATACACATGTAACAGCATTCTTAAAAGGAGACAATAAGAAGAAGAGTATAAAAGGAAAATCAAAAATTTGGACGATAGAAAGTTAAAGAACCAAATTGTCTAATAATCAGGATGTCTGATAATAACGGGCAAAAAACCATGGATGCACGATAGCATAATATGAATAATTGGAGCAAGCAAGCATATTTGTATGACAATATAAGTATTAAAATTGGAACAAAAGGGGACATGTTTGTCACCAATAATATCAAAATATTATAATATTAAACTACCATGAATAAAAAACTATTATGATAAAAGATTATAATTATAAGAAAGGGAGCCACTACGTAAACGTTTTGGCGAACATCGCCGGTTCATCGAAGGTGGACTAGACAACCATAGTGTCCCTAGACACTACCTCCACGTCCATGATAAGTCCACTAGTGGCCTCAGAGTATGGGTTATTGAGGCAATTCCAAAAGACCTCCCCCCAGCTGAACGCTACCGACGATTATGCCACAGAGAAATGTACTGGATTTTCTTATTAAATGTCTTAGCCCCTGGAGGGTTAAACAAGGATTTTGAAGTTAGTGCCATACTCTGATATTATTCTTTTTTATAGATATTAATTTAGGCTCCCTTTCTTATAATTATAATCTTTTATCACAATAGTTTTTTATTCATGGTAGTTTAATATTATAATATTTTGATATTATTGGTGACAAACATGTCCCCTTTTGTTCCAATTTTAATACTTATATTGTCATACAAATATGCTTGCTCGCTCCAATTATTCATATTATGCTATCGTGCATCCATGGTTTTTGGCCCGTTATTATCAGACATCCTGATTATTAGACAATTTGGTTCTTTAACTTTCTATCATCCCAATTTTTGATTTTCCTTTTATACTCTTCTTCTTATTGTCTCCTTTTAAGAATGCTGTTACATGTGTATTTATGTATTTAAATGTATTTAAACGTATTTAAATGGATTCATTGCACTCATACTCTGATTGCTGTCCCCGCCCCCGGCCAACCCACTGCTAGTGTGTGTGTGTATATATATCATTCCCAGTCATCACTATAGCCATAGGTTGAAAAAGGAACGATTGACGGTTCCGAAACACGTCCCTTATTGATGACATCACATCCCCCTTCTGGCTGTGTGCTTGCGGTTCAAGCTGGTTACGGAGCCGCTCAGTGGATGACATCACTTCCGGGTACGCCGTCTCTCCATGCTGACGACGCCGGCTTCACAGCGGCTTCCTGTGTTTCACCCTGCTGCTGCTAGTGACTACATCCATCCCCTCTGAAGGCTTCCTCCCACCGTGATCCCTTCCAATGCAGCCTTATACATGATGTGCCTGATTACACCTTCCATCTTGTAAGTGTTTTTGAACCCAGTCGGGGCATTAAACTTGTTCTTCTTCTGCACTTAGAGGCGCCTTTGTTTGTTTTTTGGGAGCCAATGGCTGCGCTGCTATCAATCTATCCAATCAAGACCTGAGACAACGGGGAGAGGGGAAGAGTGCATCTCTGGCGGGAAATACAGGACTCAGGTGAGTAAAACGGGGGGGGGGGGGGGGCTGGGGGGCCGGTCAGTGACAGAAGATTTTTCACCTTAATGCATAGGATTAAGGGGAAAAAAACATGAGGGTTTACAACCCCTTAAAGTGGTTAAGCATTGACAAAAAAACCTGGAAGCTGATTAGTTTCTATGCAGAACTGCACCAGCTATTGTGTCAGCTGTTTTAAAGGCTGGCCATACATAGGTACTTATTTATTTCATTCAACCAGCAGGCTGAAAGAAAAAAACTAACATACTCCTCCATCTACACAAAGGGGTGGATGGAGCAGTCCTCCCTGCTGGGACATCGTGTTCTGACAGTAGCACCCGCCACTGTCAGAATACACTGATCTGCAGCTGATTGGCTGTAGCAGCTGATCAATAAAACATTTTCCAACATGTCCTTTAGATACCTGTTGAGTAGGGACGGCTACACAGTGATCAATAATTGGATGGTCTTGCTGAACAGACAGAATTTCGATCAGTGTAAGGATAACTTAAAGGGGTTGTAAAGGTTCGAATTTTTTTATATAAAAATATCAAACATGGCATACTTACCTGCTCTGTGCAAGGGTTTTGCACAGAGCAGCCCTGATCCTCTTCTTCTGGGGTGCCCTGCCAGCGCTCCTGGCTCCTCCCCTTCATCGGGTGACCCCATGTAGAGCCGCTTTGCATGGGGGCACCCATGCAGGCGTGCTCCCAAGTCCTGCTGCTGCGTTTATTGACACAGACCGCGTGACTCGGCCCTGCCCCCGGCTCTCGTTTCACTGGATTTGACTGACAACAATGGGAGCCAATGGCTCACGCTGCTATCAATCTATTCAATGAGGCTGCAACCGCTGGGCTTGTGCACATCGCTGGAATGGATGGGCTCAGGTAAGAAAAAGGGGGGAGGGGCTATGGGGGCAGCAAAGAAGGTTTTTTACCTAAAGTGGAAGTCCACCTTAACACTTAAATTCTCCCCTGCAATCAATAACGTGAACTAAGTTCAGCCTTATGTTTCAAAATGAAAAAAATCCCAGTTTTTCTACCTTTATTTTGCAGAATCCAGTGGCGTCACATGACTTCAATTCTACTTCCTTCTGAGCCTAAAAGCAGCTAGTGGGTGTGGTTACTGAAAGCTAGTGACATCACTTCCTGGGAGGGACCCTTGTTCCTGTGAAGCCAGTGGGTGTATACAGGATGGGAGGAGCTGATCATAGGTTCCTGCCCACTCTCATTGTACATCCTAATTCATGGCAAAATTAAGAAATAAAAAGCCCCATCCACACAGGTCACGGGGAGGGGAGGTGCAGTGCACATATACAGTATAGCTGTGCACAGAAGAAGGGAGCTGGACATGGGGGGGTGGATTGTCAGTGTAGCTGGAAGTGTTCTGGGGTCTCAGCTCACAATCTACAATGATCATAGTACAGGCACTCATACTAAGGCTCTGTTTCCACTAGTGTGACTTGCCATGCGACTTTGGACACATAAAGTTGCATGACAAGTCACAGCCCATTGATTTCAATGTTACCCGTTCCCATCTATGTGACTTTGAAAATCAGCCACTTTGAATAGGTACCTGCAATCCTTTGATGCAACTTTGATCCAGAGTGTAAAGTTGGATCAAAGCTGCACTCAAAGTCGCACTCTAAATCGTGTAACTTTGGGGTCGCACTAGTGGACACATATACAAGGGCTCCATTTACACTAGTATGACTTGTCATGCAAATTTGGATACATAAAGTCAGATGACAAGTCACAGCCCATTGATTTCAATGGCACCCGCTCCCATCTATGCGACTTTGAAAATCAGCGACTTTGAAAGGGTACCTGCAATGCTTTGATGCAACTTTGATCCAGAGAGTGTAAAGTTGGATCAAAGCTGCACTCAAAGTTGCATCAAAGTCACACACACCTTAGGCTACGTTTCCACTAGCTGTGCAATTTAGAGTGCGACTTTGAGTGCTGCTTTGATCCAACTTTACACACACTGGATCAAAGTTGCATCAAAAATTGTACCAAAGTAGTGCAGGCACCTTTTCAAAGTCGCATAGATGGGAACATTTGCCATTGAAATCAATAGGCTGTGACTTGTGATGCGACTATGTGTCCAAAGTCACTTGACAAGTCGCACTAGTGGAAACGGAGCCTTAAACTCATTACTCACATGTAGCTCCCTCAGCTGGGCATGTGCCACACCATGCACACAGTGCCACACCGTGCACATAGTGCCATCACAGTGTAACACCATGCGCATAGTGCCCATCACAGTGTCACACCATGCGCATAGTGCCCATCACAGTGTAACACCAGTCTCACAGTGCCCATCACAGTGTCACACCATGCACATAGTGCCCATCACAGTGTAACACCAGGCACACAGTGCCCATCACAGTGTTACACCATGCACATAATGCCCATCACAGTGTCACACCATGCACATAGTGCCCATCACAGTGCCACACCATGCACACAGTGCCCATTACAGTGTCATTCAGAAACAACCATGTGGTTGTACACTGTAGAAAATCTGCAGCATGCTGCATTGTAATCTACATTACAGTTTCCAACAAACAGAACATACTTCCAGAGCCAGCCTGTGCCCCCCCCCCCCTCCCTCTTTCTCAGGGGAAACTGCTATCCAAAATGAGGCTATGAAGACAGGAGGAAATCTGTGAAGGAGAGGAGGGATGGGGGTGATTAGAATGAACAGTAGGCTGTGGCTGTGTAGAAGAGAAGGACAACATTTTCAAGAAGTGAGAGGCCCCCCATTCAGAATTTAGACACTTTCTAAGTGACACAATCAGCTATACAGAAAATGAATAATGTCAAAGATAAAGATATTTTACATATAATTAATAGAAAAAAAATCATTTTTGACTGGACTTCCACTATTATGCATAGAATGAAAAACCATGAGACTTTACAATCCCTTTAAGGATTGAGCATTGATTTCTGGTTGTTCATTTTCTAGGATATGAGATTGCTTGATTTGGCTGTCTAAGACCTTGACGGGCGTTAATTGTTGGAATAAAAATTGAAATAGTGATAAATAATGATTGCCAGGTGAGAATGGGGGTGATCACTGATGTAAAAGTGTTGTTTTTTTTGTATGCATATTTGAAACATCTGGGGAGAAGATGTAGCTATCTAGCGATTCCCCGAGCGGAGGAGCTGCGCTTTTTTAATGGAGCAATTCTGTTGTGTTTGTGTTGAGTATTTTGTACCTTTAATGCTTTAAGCCGCCCACAGATGGTTCAATGGTCTCCGCTGAACCGGCTGAGATTCAAACCATTTATGAGCAGGCTGAATGTACCCATCCATCGATCGACTTGGGTACAACCAGCATGACAGATTCTCGGCATGCGATTATTGCCAGCCACTATAATCATCACTGTGTTCTCCCTGCAGGGACTGTTCCCCCCCCACCAGCAAAACACGGACTGTGTTGATGTGGGAATAGACTGGTTGCAGGAAAGAAATTCGCACCATTTATAGCCTGACTAAGTGATTGAGCTGATGAATAAGTGCTGATGCTGATTATTACTAACAGTCTGGCTATGAACAGTCAAACATCATCATCTAAAAATCTGTGTCTAATTTGTAATATTTAATCATTTTAATGTTAAGGCTTATCATGCAGTTTTCCTGTATTTTTAAAACATGAAGTGTACTTACGGTCCGAAGGATCTATGCACTGAGCACCTAGAAATGGGGAAAAAGAAGGAAGAGTCAACGGCCGTATTCTAAAGTGATGTATACAATAAACTATATATATATATATATATATATATATATGTGTGTGTGTGTGTGTATATATATATATATATGTATGTATATATATATATATATGTAGGAAGGCCAGTATGGTGGCCTGAATTTATGGGAGGAGCCCGGGGGGTACTTAAGCAGCCCGCTCACCTGTGGTGCTTGTCGGTTTCCTGTGCGCGATATACGTCACTAGGCCGACTATTCGATATACCAGCGTCCGCAAGTTCTTGCCTCGCAAAATTCCGTATTCGATACCGTTCTCAAAACTTTCGAAGTCTGCGTTTTTCGTTCGTAGTTTGTACCACGCGGCTGGCTTGGCTGTCGCAGGTAAGGTCCCGTCGGACTTTTCGTTTTCATATCAGGTCACTAAACCGTAATTTCAAAAATTTTTCGTTTCACTCGCTTTTCATAAACTGCAATGTATATCGAATTTTTCGTTTCATGTCATGTCACTAAACCGTACTTTCAAATTTCGTTACTCGCACTTCACTATTGTAATGTGTATCGCTCGTACTTTCGATATGTTACCATTTCGACAGCACCGCGACGCAGACGTCGCTTCATTTCTAGCATGTCGGTGTTAAAAATATGCATCAGTAAACAGCCATAGCAAGTCGCAATTTGCAAGTTATCGGATCAAGTCAGTTCGATACCAATCATTTCTCATTTCTGAAACATTCTAGAACTCATTTCTGACATTTCAAATCATTTCAAAACATTTCTCATTTCAGTCACCTACCGCGCTCCGATTCGAATCCAGTCGCATCAAAAAGATGCACCGATTCGTTCCGGTGTGCCCCAGTTATTTGGCCTCATTTCTATACATGCTCCAGAGTTACGTTATTGTCTGTCATTAGTACCTCTGTCATGGTTATCATTTCATTCCCACGTATCACGTTCCGGCATGAATCCAGTCGCATGGTAATGCACCGATTCGTCTCGGCGTGCCCCAGGATTGGCCTCATTTCTATACATGCTCCAGAGTTACGTTTTCAGTCATTCATACCTCTGTCATGGTTATCATTTCATTTTCACCTATCACGTTCCGACATGAATCCAGTCGCATGGCAATGCACCGATTCGTCTCGGCGTGCCCCAGGATTGGCCTCATTTCTATACATGCTCCAGAGTTACGTTTTCAGTCATTCATACCTCTGTCATGGTTATCATTTCATTTCCACCTATCACGTTCCGACATGAATCCAGTCGCATGGCAATGCACCGATTCGTCTCGGCGTGCCCCAGGACTGGCCTCATTTCTATACATGCTCCAGAGTTACGTTTATCAGTAATTCGTACCTTCTGTCATGGTTATCATTTCATTTCCACCTATCACGTTCCGACATGAATCCAGTTGCACGGCAGTGCACCGATTCGTCTCGGCGTGCCCCAGGACTGGCCTCATTTCTATACATGCTCCAGAGTTACGTTTATCAGTAATTCGTACCTTCTGTCATGGTTATCATTTCATTTCCACGTATCACGTTCACACATGAATCCAGTCGCATGGAAATGCACCGATTCATTGTGGCGTACCCCAGGGCTCGGCCTCATTTCTGATACATGCTTCAAAGTCCGGATCATAGCTAATCGCAGACATCGGGGGATGGATCCATGTCTCTGCCATGCAGCTTACTACCATTTCACTCCCACAACGCATCACCGTTCCGGAACCAGTCGCATCTGACATGCACCGATTCTTTACGGAATGCCTTGCTGGTACCAAACAGCATTTCATACCTATACCAGAGCTCGGATGGTTGCCAGTCGCAAACACGGCACAACCAATTCAAGCCTCGGTCTAATAATCATTTCTCTCATTTCATTTCATACGGTGCTCCGATTCGAATCCAGATGCATCAAATAAGCACCAGATCGTCCCGGGTGCACCAATGTTTTCACTTGCCTCATTTCAATACATGCTCCAGAGCCCGGTTCTCGGTCGAATCAATGATGACGACCAGGCCGGACCTCTGTCATGGAGTCCATTCATAATCAAGGCAAACATTTCGAATCATTTCATTGTCATACAAATCGTTGCTTCAAAAAACCAGTTAGCAATCCCTTCACGAATTGTCACCTTTTCGTTTTTCTCAGGTCAGTCAAAGTTCAGTAGGTCCACCCTGCACCAGGTTGGACGATATCCCCCCAGGTAAAAAAAAAAAAAAAAAAAAAAAAAAAAAGGGGGAATGGGAGAATAAGTCGGGTAAGTATGACTCAGCGGATCAAAGAAAAACTTGAAATTCATCTCACCCCTAATAGGTTACAGTCAACCAGGAAATAAAAGCTCAAGATAATCCTCACCAGAGCAACCATGTCTCAGACCGGCAGCGAAGACCTCACGGCCCCTCTGTCACCTTCTCCGGTCTCAGAAAGCGGCAGCGTGCAATCCCTTAGGGGATGGACTATCCCCAAACTGACGGCAGAGCTCAGACGCAGAGGTGTCCCCTTCCCCGCCACAGCAAGGAAAGGCGAGCTTTTCAAACTCCTCTTTCCCCCACCAGCAGCAGGACCCAGTACCCAACAGGCATCCCTTCAGTCGATATCATCGGCCATTTCACAATTACACACGATGGTGTCATCTCTATCCACCTCAGTTGCAGACGTCCAAACCAGGGTTGCACTTCTGGAGGCCCGACCGGCCACGGCTGTCCCCGACCCAACGGCAACTCAAAGCTTGACACCTCTTCCTGCAGGTACCTCAGGCTCAAGCCACATTGTCTACCCCTCCCACCTGGTCCCAACCAGTATCAGGAAGGACATCTTGGACGGCAAGGACGTCAACCTGGCCTCTCTCCTCATTTCCGTGCATGATTTGGCAGAAAATAAAGCCTACTCCTGGGGCGACATATCAGTGGTCCTTAAATCTAAAGACCCCAGATTGAACCGCAAGCTAACAGTCTCAGAGTTTACACTGGCCTTTGGCATGCTCAGAGATGTCCTGTGCTCAGCCACCCCTAGCAGGCGGGAAGAGCTGGACTTGTATCTCCATACTGTGGTAGACTTAGGCCACTAGTACGGAGGTTTTGCCTTTTACGACTACCACCGTTCCTTTTCAGCCAAGGCCGCAGCCAGACTCATACAGTTCCAGATCACGACAGATTGGAGTCTCATGGACACAGAGCTCTTCTGCCGCCACTTTGCCGGCTTACGCTCACCTCTGTGTGCGATTTGCCAGTCTTCCACCCACACTGCCACCTGGTGCGCCAATACGGCAAACAGACGGCCTTTCGAGTTTCCCTCTACCTCAGGTTCAGTACAGGGTCAGCCGATCCCTGAACCAACGCCTCAGGTGGACAAACTCGGACGCCCAGTCCGAACCGTGGGAGGGGCAGCCATCTGTAATAACTTTAATCAGGGGTCCTGCAACTTCAGCCAGTGCCGTCTACTTCACCTCTGCACCTTATGTCATAGAGCACACCCCAGGATTTTGTGTGAAGTCAAGCAACACAAGAAGGCGTGACTAAGCCGGATCAACCTCTTATGGTTAGGATGGTATCTCACTTCACATCCCACCCCTTCCCTGGCCACCTTCCTTATCCAAGGCTTCACAGCAGGCTTTCACACCGGCCTCATTTCACTACCCCACACTACCCACGAATGTGCCAATCTTCGTTCGGCAGCCATTGACGAACAAGCCATAGATCAGCTCTTACAGGCAGAGGTGGATCGAGGTTACGTGATAGGCCCTTTCAGTTGCCCCCCTTTCAACACATGGAGAGTCAGCCCTATTGGGCTTGTCAAGGGCAAGTTTTCAAATAAATTGCGTTTGGTGTACGACTTGTCTGCGCCTCATTCTTCCCACATACCCAGTCTCAATTCCCTGATCCCCTCCGAGGAGTTTTCCCTAAAGTATTCTTCCGTGGACATGGCAATACAGGCGATCATCAAAGCAGGCACAGGCGCCTGGCTCTCCAAAGCCGACATCTCGGATGCCTTCAAGCTCCTGCCCATCCACCCATCCCTTTGGTGCTGGCATGGCATCAAGTGGAAGGAAACATATTATTTTGCTACAAAGCTCACCTTCGGTTCGAAGAGTAGCCCGTGGCTCTTCGACACGTTCGCCCAGTCCCTCGGTTGGATACTATTACACAAGGGTCAATGCCATGAAGTCATCCATTATCTAGATGACTTCCTACTGATAGAACCACCCAGCAAGCCCCCAGGAGATCTCGACAAACTTAGGGTAATTTTTGGAAACCTCAATGTTCCTATTGCTGAGCACAAAGTCGATGGCCCAGCAAATAGCATCACTTTTCTCGGGGTCAGCTTGGATACCTGCGCAATGCAAGCCAGTCTCCCCCTCGACAAACTAACACGCATTAGGGCAGTCCTTCACGAGTTTACACACACCAAGGACTGTACCAAAAAACAGTTGCAGTCCCTCCTGGGTATGCTCAACTTCGCTATGCGAATTATTCCACAAGGCCGCACATTTGTATCACGCCTACTCAGATTTCTGTCGGAAACTCAAGACCCTGATCAGATTTTGAATTTAGACTCCGCAGCCATAGCGGACCTATCCATGTGGGAGGAATTCTTGTCCGCCTGGAATGGCATATCTCTATTCATACCTATAGTTTCGGTCCATTCACCCCAGGTGGTTACGGACGCCGCAGCCTCCACAGGTTTCGCGGCAATTTTTGGCCATCATTGGTTTTCAGGACCATGGCCTCAACAGATACTAATCATACCCGGCTTTTCCCAAACATCTGCCCTCTTTGAGCTTTACCCCATAGTGGCAGCCGCACAACTCTGGGGCCACCACTGGACAGGACAAACTGTAGTCTTTAGCACCGACAACCAGGCCACGGCAGACATCATCAACAAAGGCAGGTCCAAGTCCCTAGCAGTCATGTCCTTCCTGCGCAGGTTGGTACAACTGTCTTTACAACATCAGTTCAATATACACTGTACATTTATTCCCGGCAGATACAACTCAGCAGCTGACGCACTGTCACGTTTCAATTATTCCTCCTTTTTCAAGCAGGTTCCCGATGCCGATCCGATGTCGGCCCCTATCCCTGTCTGGTCACAACTGACCCTGGACTAGTTCAACATTTACACGGAGCTACACAACTTATAAATCATTCCCTCTCCTACAACACACTTAAAGCCTACCAGACAGCTTGGAAGGCCTTTAACAAATTCCTCACGTCCTGCCGTAAAGGACCAACAGGTATCAAGCAGGTACTGGCCTTCACTGCACACTGCCACACGCAGCTGGCCTTATCCTACAACACCATCCGGCTATACCTAGCCGGCATTCAACATTTTATGGCGCTTGAAGACCCCACGAAACCTTCACTATTCTCATCTCACGCTATACGAGCCGTTCTAAGGGGAATTCAGAAACAACAACCAGTCATCAGCACTAAGCGCTTGCCCATTACGGGACCCATCTTTAGGGACATGTCAACTATGCTGGCTACCTCGCCATTCGGTCTGCTCCGCAGCATCGTCTTACAAGCAGCGATATATCTAGCGTACTATGGGTTCTTGCGCCCTGGAGAATTCACCTCTAACAAATCCACAGACCGAGTACTATGCAGACGACACTTACTTAGATACCAAGACCACTTCATCCTGCACCTCGAGGTCTCTAAAACCCAGCAAACGGGCTCAGGAGCGAACATTCACCTCTACAAAACCGACAACAGCTGGTGTCCAGTCGCCGTACTCAACCGGCTCCTGTCACTCCTGCCTGAACAACCAGACAGCAGTCCCCTTCTACCGTTCCCAGTTAAACCCTTAAACGCCTCTCAGTTTGTGGAACACATAAGAATACTTCTCCGCAATCTTCATCTTAACCCTAGTCAGTATTCCGGACACTCTTTTCGCATCGGAGCAGCCTCCGCGGCATCCCGCCACGGAGTTCCAGACCACATCATTAAAAGACTGGGCAGGTGGAAGTCAGCCTGCTTCGCCCGGTATATCCCCAATCCACAAACAGAGATGGCACAGGCATTCTCCAAATTGGCTCAATAAGTAATTGAAAATCAATAAAATCATAACCCTACCTGAATGTTTTTGCCCCCTTATTTTGGCATACCGGCCATTAGACCAAGGCACACTTTCAGGTCCATTTCATATGGTAAGTCCACACTTTCAGGTCTATTTCCGATGGTAAGTCCTATCTTTACTGTAAGTGGTATCCATGTACATACCGGACATAGGGCTCCAACCATAAGTAGGAAGGCCAGTATGGTGGCCTGAATTTATGGGAGGAGCCCGGGGGGTACTTAAGCAGCCCGCTCACCTGTGGTGCTTGTCGGTTTCCTGTGCGCGATACCCACCCTCCCATCCCCATTTCACAGCATTTCTCAAACTATTCATTTCATTCATTTCTCTTACAGAATAATCATTTCTTAAACCAGGGTATGCCCCCTTATTTTGGCATACCGGCCATTAGACCAAGGCACACTTTCAGGTCCATTTCATATGGTAAGTCCACACTTTCAGGTCTATTTCCGATGGTAAGTCCTATCTTTACTGTAAGTGGTATCCATGTACATACCGGACATAGGGCTCCAACCATAAATATATATATATATGTATGTATATATATATATATATATATATATATATATATATGTATATATATATATATATATATATACATACACAGTATATGCACTAACACACACACACACATTTCGTATATTTGTAGCTTTATATGTGAACTGTAAAATATCTGAAAAAAGAAACAACTGGCATTGCTTTTTTTGGTTTCCTGTGATCTACCAATAGTCAATCACAGTTTATTTAGAATTGGTATGTAATTTGTGTACAATCTGCCTTTCAGGTGTTTTGCATGTACATAATTCAATAAAATATCTCCCACATTTTCTTCCATTCTCTAAAGCCGACCTGCGGGCTGAACAAAAAACATCTAACAGATTTCTCCATCCACACATGAATGAAGCTCCAGCGGCTGCCATAGTATTTTCACAGCCAGTTCCACCAGCTGTGAAAATATCTGGACAGCAGCTACATCTGTTTGGATGCAGTTTCTGTTCCGCTGACAATTTTCCGACCAGCTTCTGCAATTTTTCAGTTGAGGGATTTCAGGTAGAAAGCAGCTGACAGGGCCAACCACTGATTGGATTTTGCCGCTTTATCAGGAACCAGTTGAAATCAGTGTATGGCCAACTTAAAGTGGAAGCGAAGTCTAACACTAACTATACTTAATTCTAATTCCACCCTCATTCTAAGCCTATTCTGTGTATCCTGTAAATGATAGATCTGTATACTTACCTATCCTGAGGGTGCTTCAGGCCTGTCATATGATTGGGTCCCAGTGCCGACTTCAGTGAATAAGAGAGATCGCCCACAACGGCTGCAGAGCCTGGGCGTTGAGGTCACCCACAGGCTTACTATGGGGCATCCGTAGTCCGCTGTCCCTCCTCTACACTGAAGGCGGCGCTGGCACCTGATCATGTGACTGCACTGGAGTGCCCTTAGAATAGGTAAGTATGCACATCTTTCCTTTAGATAGAATAGGCTTAGAATAGGGATGGGAGTAGATTTAAATATAGTTAGTATTTGACTGAACTTCCACTTTCACGGTGCTTTGAAAAAGTATTCATACCCCTTGACATTTTCCACATTTTGTCATGTTACAACCAAAAACGTAATTGTATTTTATTGGGATTTTATGTGATAGACCAACACAAAGTGGCACATAATTGTGAAGTGAAAGGAAAATGCTAAATGGTTTTCAATTTTTTTTACAAATAAATATCTGAAAAGTGTGGCGTGCATTTGTATTCAGCCCCCTTTACTCTGATACCCCTAACTAAAATCTAGTGGAACCAATTGCCTTCAGAAGTCACCTAATTAGTAAATAGAGTCCACCTGTGTGTAATTTATTCTCAGTATGAATACAGCTGTTTTGCAAAGCCTTCATAGGTTTGTTAGAGAACCTTAGTGAACAAACAGCATCTTGAAGGCCAAGGAACACACCAGACAGGTCAGGGAGAAAGTTGTGGAGAAGTTTAAAGCAAGGTTAGGTTATAAAAAATATCCCAAGCTTTGAACATCTCACGAAGCACTGTTCAATCCATCATCCAAAAATGGAAAGAGTATGGCACAACTGCAAACCTACCAAGACATGGCCGTCCACCTAAACTGACAGGCCAGGCAAGTAGAGCATTAATCAGAGAAGCAGCCAAGAGGCCCATGGTAACTCTGGAGGAGCTGCATGAATCCACAGCTCAAGTGGGAGAATCTGTCCACAGGATAACTATTAGTCGTGTATTCCACAAATCTGGCCTTAATGGAAGAGTGGCAAGAAGAAAGCCATTGTTGAAAGAAAGCCATAAGAAGCCCCGTTTTCAATTTGCAAGAAGCCATGTGGGCAGGGCCGGCCCAAGACATGTGCTGCCTGATACCAAGAATTAAATGCTGCCCCCCACCCCCCAAAAAAACAAAAAACACGCCCACCAAAATACCCCCACATCCATTATTTTATATCATGATAACTAAAGTGGACCTGTCATGGCTCTATACATGTATATAGGAGTATAAAGAGGACCTGTTATGGTTGTTTACATGTATAGGAGTATAAAAGAACCTGTCATGGCTCTATACATGTATAGAGAAGTACAAAAAGGATCTGTCATGGCACTATACATGTATAGAGGAGTATAAAAAGGACCTGTTATGGTTGTTTACAAGTATAGGAGTATAAAAAGGACCTGTTATAGCTCTATTCATGTATAAGAGTATAAAGAGGATCTGTCATGGCACTATACATGTATATATAAGTATAGAGAGAACCTGTCATGGCACTATAGATGTATATATAAGTATAGAGAGGACCTGTCATGGCACTATAGATGTATATATAAGTATAGAGAGGACCTGTCATGGCACTATACATGTAAAGGAGTACGAAGAGGACCTATCATGGCACTATACGTGTATATATTAGGGGTGCTGAAATTAATCGCAGCATCGATGCATCGTCATTCGGGAGTCCCCGATGCAGCATCGATGCATGCGACCGGAAAAATTGATTACTTGCCCCGCCCCCTCCCGGGAGAGCGCTCCGTGCGTATAGCTGTTACTTAGTGTGTGTATATCCCGGTCATGTGACTCCCGGCCCGCCTCTCTCCTCTCACGTCTTTCCTGATGTCAGCCCCACCCACTGACTGGAACTATCAGGTCAGAAGAGAGGCGGGCGGGGTTGACATCAGGAGAGACGTGAGAGGAGAGAGGCGGGCCGTGAGTCACATGACCGGGATATACACACACTAAGTAACAGCTATACGCACGGAGCGCTCTCCCGGGAGAATTCCCTGCTGACCTCAGGAGAGAACACCGGCGGCTGGAATGGAGATCGGGGGGGAGATGGTGAGCAGGCAGATCGCCCTGCTCATTTCAGGCTGCCATGGTCAGAGGGACAGTCACAGCAATGACACGTTTCTTCAAGTAAGTTCCCTCCAATAATTCTCTATCGCCCGAGTAGGATTACAAATTACAAAATGTGCGCCTGCCTGGCCACGCCCCCTTCTTATCACTAGGCAACTCAGTGTTTACAGCGTTACCAGGTTGTGTCACAATCACTATTTAGCTGATCTACATAACCCACCCAACACAAGTCCATATTATAGATTTGTCTTCTATGTGCCTTCACACCACAACTCTGGATTATTGTCCGCAGTCTTTGACCATCTCCTGTACTATGTCTGCAGGCCCTGGCCATCTCCTGTAGCATGTCCGCAGTCACTGACCATCTCCTGTAGCATGTCCGCAGTCTCTGATCATCTCCTGTAGCATGTCCGCAGTCTCTGATCATCTCCTGTAGCATGTCCACAGTCTCTGATCATCTCCTGTAGCATGTTCACAGTCTCTGACCATCTCCTGTAGTATGTCTGGAGCTCTGGAGCTCCTCTGCTGTCTCTTTTTTTCTTAAGAACAGATAGAATAAAAAAAAATGGAGTTCTCCTGACTACTTGAATTTTTTTTTATGAAAACCATGCGCACTTGCGGACTTGCGCTGTAATCGTGATGCATCGCGGAATCGAATCGAATCGTTGACATGATATTCGTAATCGAATCATGAGGCCAGGGAAGATGCGCACCCCTAGTATATATAAGGATAGGCCGGACATGTCATGGCTCTATACATGTAAAGGAGTATAAAGGACCTGTCATAGTTGTTTACATGTATAGGAGTATAAAGAGGACCTGTCATAGTTGTTTACATGTATAGGAGTATAAGGAGGACCTGTCATAGTTGTTTACATGTATAGGAGTGTAGCGCTGGTAGATTTTTAATCTACTGCTGATAGGTAAATTTAGTGGGTTATCTGTTCATACATAGTCAGATTTGCCTCTGTTTCAGCTCAGCTGAGTTGCATGTGCCTGTGGGTGTCGTTGTCACTATGGACCGGTGTTGGAAATGCAACACGTTGAAGTGTATGAGTGCTCCTCTGTCCCGGAGATAACTCGGTGGAGGTGGCCCTCCTGACAGGTATGAGTACTACCTTGTGGTCCTCCGACCGGGGGGCCCGCGTTGGTGTGGCGTGTGGGTGGGCCCAAAAGCCTGTCTGGGGCCTACCACAGTGGCAAGGGAATGGTCCTGGGCTGTCTGTCCTACGGGAAGAAGCTGGACAACTGAGAAGATCCCAGGGGAGGACCCGTCATGGAAGGATCATGCGGAGTGCTGGTCTGGAGAGGGGCCTGGTGACTAAGTTTCAGGACGCATCCTAAAGTTAACCTACCACATAGTACTACCGGGTCGGCTTAAAGGTTCTAGTGCTGTATTTGCTATTCACCGTAAACCATTACATCCTGTGGCAGAGGATCGTACGGGTTTCTATTCCATTCAAGTCTGTGGCAGAGACTTTTGTTCGTGCTGCGTACTGGCTGCTAGGTTAGGGAGAGAAACCTATCCAGGCGGGCAAAGATTCAACTCTAAAAGGAAAGTACATTCGACTACAAGATTCCAATTTCTAATAATCCACTAAGAAAAGGTATTTGAACTTCCCTGCAACTCTTCTTCTGCTACTTCCTTTAATCACGTTTATTAAAGCATTGGAAAAGATACTCAAGTGTCCGGTGCCTACATTGTCTGGGATTAAACTCAAGGGACCCTAGACCCGGTTCTGGTGAAATTTAGGGAACGAGGGTGACGGTAACAGCCCGCTGTAAACCAGCAGCTCCACCAAGAGTTATTGCTACAGGAGTATAAAGAGGACTTGTCATAGTTGTTTACATGTATAGGAGTATAAAGAGGACCTGTCATCAGTGGCGGAACAACCAGGGTCGCAACAGTCGCGCCTGCGACTGAGCCCTGGCAAATCCTGCCACTGTAAGGGGGCCCCAAGACCGCACGAAAGACTTCCGGTCCGGCACCTGGTGTAGCGGCTGCTGGCTCTCTCACCTCTGATTGGCTCGCAGCATGTGCGGGGTGTTTCTGTTCCCACACGCTGTGATTGTACGGCATCTCTCCTTCTCTCCCCCCTTCCTCCCCCCTCCTGCCCACCCTTACACTAACACACGGACTGAAGTCCCCCCCCCCCCTTTTCCTTGGCTCCGATGTCAGAGACAGGAGAAGGAGGGGGAGGAGAATGGACACATCACTCAGCATCAACAGAACGGGACGTGCTGATCTGAGGTTTGTACTGAATCTTAATGCTTGGCACTGGCAGGGGAAGGGGACTCAGAGAAGGGGAAAATTGCCAAAGAAGAATACTTGCAGTGATTTGGGGGGGATAAGAGGGTGCTTTATGTGCTAGGGGGCACTTTGGGGTGGGAAGAAAACGTGTGATGGGGGGGGTCAGATTTTTTAATTAACCCCCCTTCCAGCACAATTTCTCTCCCTTCCCAAAGTGCCCCCTAGCACCTAAAGCATCCTCTTATCCCCCCAAATCACTGCAAGTATTCTTCTTTGATAACTTCTTAAAAGACAAACTGACTGCTATTGAGGGGACAATCATGGTGTCTGGGATCCTGGGCACCTTGCTAGAGATTCAGGGCAATTGCTCCAGGTACCTATGCTAGTGCCCCCCTGTCAGACAAGTTAGTGGAGCCAAGTGCCTGAACTTTTTTTTGGGCACTTGGCCCCAAGACTCAGGGCCGGTTCTCACCACAAATCATATAGAAACGCGCTGTGCGTTCCTTTGCAATTCACATGCCTTCCAGGTGCTGTGCGATTTCAGCCATTCCATTTTAATGCGCTGAAATCGTGTCGGTCTGCACTGAGCATGTGCATGCGCTGCGTTACAAAACGCACAGCAACTGGATCGCATGTTACTGTTAATCAAACATTCTGGTGCAGGCAAACACTGCATTTGTGACCTGAATTTGGGTAGTCATCAACCCCTTGCCACACACAAATATGCAGCCTCTCGGCACCTGGGCCTTGGCACAGAGCGGCCGCATATTTGCATGAATTGTGATCAGTAGCGATGTGCGCGCCTTGAGCGCCCCTTCACAGATACCGGTACACCCATTGCAGATCGCTATGGCAGTGCATTTTGAATGCAGTGTGGGAAATGCACACAAAACACAGGTTTCTCTCACAGCATTCTGGTATAAACAGACCCATAATCCGGATACACAGGATTTCATTTGTATCTCAGGAAGGTCCCACCAAAACCAGGACAGTTGGGAAGTATGGATTTGTATTAGAAGGGGAGATGATTTGTGTTTTGGGGGGTTTGTACTGAGAAGGGGGATTTGGGTAGTAGGATTTGTGACAGAACTGGGGAGAGTACTTATGCTGGCATAGGGGAAAGAGGATTCGTGCCGGGGAAGATTTGGGGGGGGAGCAGATTTGACCCAGGATGAGGGGGGAAGGGGTTCTGCTGGAAGGGAGGACCTGGAGGAGAGGATCTGTGCTAGAGGTGGGGAGAGGATTTTTGCTGAGAGGGGGATTGGGTGGGGATGGATTTGTCTTTGGGGGATTTGAATAGACGTCCTTCATGTTGCACCCCATCACAAACACAGGCATAATGTGAAGGAGGTCCTAGCACGGCTGTAGACAGTAGGGGTGGGGGTTGCATTGTGGAGGGGAGAGGGGTGGCAGGTGAACAGTGGAGTGGAAGAGCATCAAAAATCGAAATGCACCTTCGCCTGTGTAGACAAAAATCGGCTCTTCTGTTACTGATACCCGCCTCCTGACTTGGCCCCCCACCATTCCTCACCCCTGCTAGCCCAATGCTGCCAGTCTGACATTCCAACCTTCATCAGTGTCCCCAATGTGAGCCACTTGCTGTCAGAGCTCTTCTCCTGCACCACTGCAGCTCATATTCCTGGGGTCAGCAACGGGTACGTTGGTTCTCCTGTCACAGGTGATCTGCTCAGTGTCCGCTCACTGAGCCTGTCAGTAACATCCTGTTTAAAAGCCTTTCAGATGCTGGGAGTGCAGATCTTACATGCCGGTAAAATCACATTTATGGCAGTACCTAAATGCAGGTAGAACACAGTGGCGGAACTACCAGGGTCACAAAGGTTGCACTTGGGACTTGGTCCTGGTGTTCTACCACCATGATGGCAGAAAGGAGGCTGCTGTGAGACCCTAAGAAAGGGCCCCACAATGAGAGTAAAGGGATCCAGGCCCAGGACCAGAGGTAAGGGGGGCCCTTCATGATTTCTTGCACCGGGGCCCTGAAAGTTGTAGTTGTAGTTGTAGACGCCTCTGCCTGTCATCGGTCTATACATGTATGTAGTAGTATAAAGAGGACTTGTCATGGCTCTATAGGAGTGTATAGGGGTGTAAAAAGACGTGTCATGGCTCAATAAATGTATGTAGGAATATAAAAAGGACCGGTTATGGCTCTATTCATGTATAGGAGTATAAAGAGGACCAGTCATGGCATTATACATGTATATAGAAGTATAAAGAGGATCGATCATGGCTCTATACATGTATATAGAAGTATAAAAGGACCTGTCAGGGCTCTATACATGTGTATAGGAGTGTAAAAAGACGTGCCATGGCTCAATTCATGTATGTAGGAATATAAAGAGGACCTGTCATGGCTCTGTACATGTATTTAGGAGAATAAAGAGGACCTGTCATGGCTCTATACATGTATATAGGAGTATAAAGAGGACCTGTCATGGCTCTATACATGTATGTAGGAGTATAAAAAGACCTGTCAGGGCTCTATACATGTGTATATAGGAGTATAAAAGGATGTGTCATGGCTCAATGCATGTATGTAGGAATATAAAGAGGACCTGTCATAGTTGTATACATGTATAGGAGTATAAAGAGGACCTATCATGGCTCTATACATGTATATAGGAGAATAAAGAGGACCTGTCATGGCTCTATACATGTATAAAGGAGTATAAAGAGGACCAGTCATGGCTCTATACATGTATATAGAAGTATAAAGAGGACTTGTCATGGCTCTATACATGTATATAGGGGTAGAAAGAGAACCCGTCTATGCACTATACATGCATAGGAGTATAAAGAGGATCTGTCATTGCTCTATATATGTATGTAGGAGTATAAAGAGGACCTGTCATGGCTCTATACATGTATGTAGGAGTATAAAGAGGACCTGTCAGGGCTCTATACATGTATATAGGAGTATAAAAGGACCTGTGCATGGCCGGTGGCCACGATGTCACCCGCGATCGCTCCACAGAGAGCCACAACAGGGATCTGTCAATGTAAACAGACAGATCCCTATTCTGACAGGGAAGGAGAGACAGATCTGCTGTTCCTAGTGATTAGGAACAGAGATCTCTCTCCTCCTCCAGTCAGTCCCCCCCCCCCAAGTTAGAAACACCTCCCAGGGAACACATTTATCCCCTTCCCTGACAGTGACATTTACACAGTAATCAGTGCATTTTTATAGCACAGATCGCTGTATAAATGTCACTGGTCACAAAAAAGTGTCCAATCTGTCCACCTCAATGTCACAGTCTCGCTAAAAATTGCAGATCAAAGTAAAGGCAGACAGCAGAGAGATGATGTAATCTCTCTGCTGCCCACGGCTGCACAGTGAGGGCAGAACTGCAGTGATGCAGGGCAGGCGGTGAGAGATGACGTCATCTCTCTGCTCCCTCCGCCCACCGGTGTTCTGATGAGAAAGGCCCCCTGTTGAATAATGCCCGCCCTGTACTGCGCTTGCGTAATACGGAGTGGCCGAAAGCCGCTGAACATTGGAATAAGCTCCCGATGCTTGTGCAAGTCTGCAAGGGGTGGACTTGTTCATGATGGCAGTGTTTGAGGGGCAGATGGCAACAGAAAGGGGCGTATTATGCAATAATGGGCAGTGCTACTAAAATGGGGGCGGAATATGTCACAAAGCTGAAACACATCTCCTAAGCAAATATATCTCTGCTATTCTTCCTACACAAGTTAAGGGCAACACGTGTAGGAAGAATAGCAGAGATATATTTGTTTAGGAGATGTGTTTGAGTGTCGTGACAAATTCCACCACCATCTTAACAGCACTGCTAATCATTACTAAATACGCCCTATTGTGTTGCCATCCGCCCTTCACACACTCCCATCATGAACAAGTCTGCCCCTTGCAGACTTGCACGAGCATCGGGAGCGTGTGGCACTATGTCGGCTATAGTGCGCAGGCGCTGTCTACAGCTGATCGTCAATTTGGATGTTCAGAGGCTTTCGGCGGCTCGCTACTGCGCAAGCGCTGCGCATGCGCAGTACTGGGTGGGCATTATTCGACAGGGGGCATTTATCGACAAGACACAAGCCCACTGATTGGCCAGAAAGCCTGCTCACGTTCCAACTGTCCCACCCGCTGACTGTTCCCCTGTTCTGCATGTACGCTCCTTTCACATCGGCGCCGGGCTCCTCACAGTGGGATTCACAATGGGCGGAATGGGCTTGCTGGCGGACGATAATTTGCCGCCCCCCTGAAATTGCCGCCCCCCTGAAATTGCCGCCTGGGACGATGGTACCATCGGGTCCCATGGTAGGGATGGCCCTGCATGTGGGGGACACAGCAAACATGTGTAAGAAGGTGTACTGGTCAGATGAGACCAAAATTTAACTTTTTGACCTAAAAGAAAAACACAATGTGTGGAAGAAAACTAACACTGCACATCACCCTGAACACACCATCCCCACCGTGAAACATGGTGGTGGCAGCATCATGTTGTGGGGATTCTTTTCTTCAGCAGGGACAGGGAAGCTGGTCAGAGTTGATGGGGAGATGGATAGAGCCAAATACAGGGCAATCTTAGTCGAAAACCTGTAAGAGTCTGCAAAAGACTTAAGACTGGGGCAGAGGTTCACCTTCCAGCAGGACAACGACCCTAAACATACAGCCAGAGTTACAATGGAATGGTTTAGATCAAGTATATTCATGTATAGAATGGCCCAGTCAAAATCCAGACCTAAATCCATTTGAGAATCTGTGGCAAGACTTGAAAATTGCTGTTCGACGCTCTACGTCCAATCTGAGAGAGCTTGAGCTATTTTGCAAAGAAAAATAGGCAAAAATGTCACTCTCCAGATGTGCAAAGCTGGTAGAGATATCCCCAAAAAGACTTGCAGCTGTAATTACAGCAAAAGGTGGTTCTACAAAGTATTGACTCAGGGGGTCTGAACACAAATGGACGCCTCGCTTTTCACATATTTATTTTTAAAAACGTTTAAAAAACATTTATCATTTTCCTTCCACTTCACAATTATGTGCCACTTTGTGTTGGTCTATCACATAAAATCCCAATAAAATACATTTATGTTTTTGGTTGTAACATGACATGTGGGAAATTTCAAGGGGTATGAATACTTTTTCAAGGCACTGTAAGTGTTTTCTCATGTGTTAAGTGGTAGAGATTACAAATTCTTAATGTTTTAGTGCTGGGCTTGTACTGAAAGGCAAAAATTAACAAAATAAGAAGAAAACCCTAAGAAACCTGAAAGATCCAGACTAGTGTTTTCCCACTGGAGGACTATTTCTCCCTTATACCAGAAATAGCTCTTTTGTGGTCATTTACTAAGGTATAGAGAATGTCTATTTAAAGAAGTGATGTGCATTTACCGGTAGCTTTGTGAATAAAGCAAACTTTGAATACCCTATCTTGTGTAAAGGAAATAAAATACAGGGTTTTCCTTACACAGGGAGGTTGATTTACTAAAGGCAAATATACTGTGCACTACTAGTGCAGTTGCTCTGCAAAAATGCAGTTTTTTTTATTTTCCTTGCATGTTCCTCTCAGATCTAGAGCAACTGCCTTTAGTTGCCTTTAGTAAATCAACCCCATAGTAGGATGGCTGAAGTAAATGCAGTTTCCATTTATTCACTAATCTAAGGGAACATCTACTTTTTTGTTGGGTGCTCTTTTAACACAACAAGTCCATTGACTGGAGTTGGAGCATCGAGGTATTGAGCAAATGTTTGGAATGTAAATAATGAGTGGGAGTATCATGTATCATCACATAACCATTACATTGGAGTCTGTAGGCACACAGCCTTAGGTGTCCAAAACAACATCCCTCTGCTAGCATCTTTTTTAAACAGAATATTTTTTGTAAATGACTGATTCTAACCTGTCTTAGAATATTGTTACAATGAGTAATAGTATAAATCTATGTGAAATTAGCTTTAATTAAAAGACTGCATTTTACTCTAAAAATAGACAAATTTTGCTTGATAATTATACAGGGAAAGGCCCCTCTTAACTTTGCCACCTATAGTACTGGCCTAATGTGTCTATTACATCCAGTTCTTGCACCCAATTTACATAAAGAAGAGACCCACTGCTGTACTGAATTGAATCATAGGCACAGAAAGAGTGCCAGTTAGCTCTAGGTTCTATAGCTTTAGTGGTGCTTTAATAGGGCAAAATTCAATACGTCCTTTTAGCAAAGCTGGAAATACACAAGTTTATAATAAATATTAAAATGATTCTGTATGAGTGAGGGATATACTGTAACTAAATTATCTGTACAAATTCCAAAGGTTAAACTGTAATATTCAAAAATACAGTACTAGTGTAGATATTATTTAGTATTAACTTATTTATTGCAATCTGCAGCAACTTACCTGCATACTCGACAAGAACAGCCAATGCAATGATAAAGTGTAGCTTCATTTGTGCTGGTATATCTGGTCCTGAATATGAGCTGAATACCTTATCAGACCAAAGACCAAAATGCAGAAATCTTCACTTACAGCTGACTTTATAGATGAGGGGGTGGGAGCAAACCATAAAGTAGGCCGAATAATCAGAAATTATAAAAAGTAATCTGACGCAGAAACCCCAGGACTGTCCTAATTGGCCAAGGCTGACCTACCTTTTTAACTTGTTTAGTGCCCACTTCATGACAGTCGGGTTTTCATTTAACAAGTTCATGAGAATGTACACGGCCTGCAATTTTTAACATAGGAATGTGACTGATCAGACCAAGTGTCCATGTTCACACGTCAAATAGAGACCTACCTTACCCCCAGGTCATACTTCTAGCATAACCCGCAAAATATCAAATCAATGTGCGTATATTAAATAATTTTATTAATATTTAGCTGTGTATGACAAAGCAGTGCAGAATGCTATAAGCTACATTACCAAACAATCATAACACATTGTCCTATTATTCTGACTGCAATAACCTGAGTGTGAGCAGTTAAATTATATCTACACCAAAAAATGAAAAAAGAACATTTTCAGCGGGTACAGAAGATATTTGTTGATCTCAAAGTGCCATTGTAACTTTCTGTGTGCTGAAAACAGAACACAAACATCCTTATATTCCTTGCATAAACTACTACTCTCATCAATCCCCTATGTGCTGGAAATGAACAAAGGTGGATATTTGAAGTCCAGCCTGTGTGACAACCACCACTATATATACTGTGAAGAAACTATTATAACAACAAATGGACAGGAAGCCTGTTATTTGTGGGTTACTAGGTGAACCAAGCCTGGAAAAAATGAAACCAATTACAGCTATCTCATCTGAGGACTGGTATTTTGCAACACATAAAAACACATTATGTTTAGATGCTTCATTTAAATATAATTAATTTTTTACCTACTATTGCTAAATATGGATTAATACTTGTGTACATCAAAAAGGATTGTTTTTTTCTTGTCAGACAATTAAACTATAATTATTGAACAGAATAAGGTGTGCAATCTAGAGTATATACAGTCTTCCCTACACTGATGAGTGATAAGCACTCCAAGCTGCTGTGTCTCAGTTTGTTGAATTGTGGGGTCTTGAAGAGCTAGTAAGCTTTGTGTATAACTATTGTACAGAAGTAGTTTTCCATTTTGGTGGTTATTTAAATTTTTTACATTCAATTAAAGGGTTAGTTCACCTTTACCAAAAACTGCCTATGCAGGTACTGTAAAGGGTGCTTAATAAAAACAAACTGTGCAGCTATGACCAAATTTAAATAATGCCCTTGCTATAGGTGTAGGCCATTTACATACCTCCAGAAGACCGTTCAAAAAACTCCCAGAAATGGCATCGTCCTGTCCTGCCTTATTGCTAGGGCATTGCTAAGACACTCTCAGCCATTTCAAACCCCCTCACATGCGCTCTCTCCCCTATGGCAGTAGCTCTTAACACATCTAGGTCTAGGAGATAGTGGACTACGGGTGTGGGTATAAAAGAGCTCACTGCTGTGATAGTGGGGGTGAGCAGTAACTTCTGGCATTGTCCTAGCATTAAGGCAGAATGGGATGATGCCAGGCTTTAGGAATTATTTAAATGGCCTTCCTCTATAGCAAGGGCATTATCCAACTTTAGTCAAAGCTGCACAGGCAGTTTTTGGTAAAGGTAAACTAACCCTTTAATAAGATGTAGCACCGTCCTAGGTGAGAGAGTATAGTTTTTGGGTATATTTTACTTACCAGGAATATTGTCAGGTAAATTTAGATGCTGTCTTCCGACCAGGTAGCAAGAATCCATTGATAGGGTCTGCTCATGGTGCTCAGGTGCCTCTTATCTTGAATGTTTCACACTGGTCCAATAGGGGGCACATTGGACAGTGGAAGGAACCTGACAAATGAGGGCACAGGCATTATTACAGCCCTGGCTATTGGCAGAGGAAAGTGCCTCGGTGCATGCTGGGTGACTGTATAAATGCCAAGGGCACATGTGCTCTGGGTCTTCGGCTGGAGAGCGGGGACCCAGAGGGAAAGGGTGGCTGCCCCTCCTCTGCAGAAGCTGCCATGCGGGCTTGGTTGTCTGACCTGAGGGCCTGAATCTGAGAATAGCTGCAACCCAGATGTCCTGCAGAGCTGACTGGAAGGGAGACATGCTAGAAAGGATCTGCTTTGGCCTACAGTGAGTACAGATCTGTGTCTTGGGGCCTGTGCTGTGAGTGCCATATCTTCAGCTATTAGAGTCAGAGGACGGGTGTCAGTGAAAGTGGATCCTACTGAATGTCCTGAAGAGAAACTGTTTCATCAAGTCTGCTGCCAGAGCAAGCAAAGGACTTATTCTTCCCATACAAGTGTTGTATGGTATACCAGCAAGTCTGTTACCACAGCTAACCTGTGAGGCCAAGTGAGAGTTGTCCTCAATTGTAATTAATTCCAGTTGGAGTATCCCACTATTACTTTCTCCTATCCAAGTTCCAACAATAAATACCAAAAAAAACAAAAACCCCTGGATTGATTATTGGAAACGAGCGGATAAGAGTAAGGGCGGTTGTGTGAAAACAACTGGCTGCAAGATAAGAAGGGGAAAAGTCCAGGACAGTCTATACACATCAATCCCTACGGGGGCAGTGCTACAAACTGTTTTGTGATTCTGTGAAAATTCATTACCCAGTACCCAACACCATTGACTTTGAATTATATATATATATATATATATATATATAAAATTTTATCTAATATTTATATTATCTAATATATATATATTAGTTTCACCAACGAGGGCTGATTTACTAAAGAAGTTTTGAACTTTCACACAATAATTTGTGTTAGTATTCACTCACTTCAATTAACTAATCATGTGCAGATGTTCATGTACAAATAAGTAATCAGGAATCAGATTTTCACTAATTGAATAACTGAAGTGAATATTCACAAAATTTATTGTGTGAAGATTCTCAACTCCTTCAGTAAATCAGTCTCAGTGTATAAATATGCATTCAGTTGGTTTTCATTCCTATAAGACTTTTAAACTTTTCATTACCAGCAAGTGCTAGCTGCACCCAATCACCATTGTGGTACAATGAGGACCCTTTCACACGGGCTTTCTGATCAGGTTCGCCTGTCAGTTTTTTAGGACCTGATTGGAAGATCCATGAAGTTCTATGGACAGGTGGATGTAAGCGGACGTGTGTCTGTTCATGACACTGTAGGGGTTTAAGCCCAGTCTCCTACTATTTTACCTTACCCCACATTACCCTCCCTCCAAAAACATCATAAACGACTCAAACTAGTTTTTGGAGTAAATGGCCTCACGGCCTTAAATTTCTTTATTAAAATATAAATTACCATAAATATATAACATAAATAACCGTAACTTTTAATAATACTTTATTGTGTAACTATCAGTAAACAACTGTCACCATGGTCACTGTAAACAATTCTTTTCTTGAACCTACCAGTCGGGAACCCCTGACTCGGCAGTACCCTAACTTCCGGTGACCAAAACCTTTTTACCTCCTCCAAGCCCTACATAGCCTGAAAGTACCCAACTTCAATCCCCAACCTTCATGGATGGGTACCAGCAAAACTCCCCATCCAATGGATGGGTACCATAACGCAACCCCCATCCCCTGGATGGGTACAACATGTTTCATACATGTAACTTGAGAAATCCTATTCAAGGAAACCAAAAAACTGCCACAGCACGAAAGGGGTAACCCCTTACCCTTGAGCGCACCTCCACACCCTCAAGCCTCTCAGAATCCCTTCTTGCACACCTAGAGACCACAGATCAGTCCCCACCTCATTCAAATGTACCCCGTCACTGGGTAAATATCTCCAAGTATCTACCTCTAGCTCTCTATGCCTGGTGGCTAAGCCCCCGTTCTTCACAAAGAATCTGCTCACTTCTTTATTCACTTTGATCCTTGCTCTGTCTACCTTCTTTGCTGACCATGCTCAACGCCATGACAACCTGCCCACCATGTCAGACCAAACTGAGACCATATTAGGGTATGCCGCTTTCAAACGCAAAAAATCGCATTTTATGTCTCGAATAAGGTCCCTCATGGATCTGGCTCCCATGTCATTCCCACCTACATGCAGAAGCAATACATCGGGGGCTCTATCCAACCTGGCAAATCTATGTACCTCCCCCAACACCCTATTCCATCTCATACCCGGGACCCCAATCCACCTGATGAGTGCTTCTTGCCTGGGGATCCTTAACTGTCTGCCGTTCGGCCGAACGTCGGCTCTCTTTGCCCCCCAAAAAACGTATGAGTGGCCGAGTATCCATACCAGGCCCACTTCATTACCTGTAAACAAGAAGAACAATACAAAACTCCCATGAACATACAGTATCCACCAACATGCCCTGTAACTTAACCAACTATACTTACAACAATTGTGGGCGGACGTACAATTTAAATCTATCCGAATCCCACCTTCCAATACGTATAATGACGTCTTGGCTCAAACCTGCCCTAGCCGCCTCTGTGGCCGCCCCAATCCTGAAGGAATGGGAAGAAAAATGTCACGGGTCGCACCCCACCCTGACCACGCATTTTTTAAAAACCGCTATAAACTGGAATTTTGATAAGAACCCACCATCCTCATGTATTAACAAGGGCCCCTTAAACTCTGATCTAATCTCCAAAAAGGATTTTACTACAGTCACTGGGCAGATACTTACCTCGTCAATCCTGCCAACATCCAAGTACCTGCCTTTGCCAGCCTTATCAGTCTTAGACCTTCTGATCCACACTCTAATCGACTCATGCCCCAACTCCACATCTCCCACCATGAGACCCCCTGGTATTGTCTTAGATGGGCTGACCAACTCGCTGATGCGCAGTGCCCCAAAAAATGCCAAAGCAAAAGCTGCCCGAAATAACATGTGTTCGTAAACGGATATACATACCATTTCCAAACAACCAAACATCCTTTTCAACATGTCAAACGATACCGGTCGCCTCCCATCCCTGCTTATTTGTGACTTCCTATACCCCTTTACAGCCTGTCTTACCCAAAATTCCTTGGTATAATCACATAGCCCTTGCCATTTGAAAAGAAAGGCCAAACCTGCCAACTCGCGGTCTATGGCAGCTGCCGAGATACCCTTTTCAAAACCCTGAACGATGAAATACAGCACCGCATGTCCGACTGTCGGATCATCGGAGGCTATTCCCAGCTCATTTAAACAAGTAAACCAGGCTTTCCATACCTTAGAGTAGGCATTCCACGTAGCCATACTCACGGATTGCCGAATCCACTTTGCTGCAATTCCGATCCCTTGTCGTTCCGCCTCTGGCGCCAACGTCCGGAACCTGTCCCACTGAAAACGAGACAAAGCGTCAGCCAAAGTGTTGTCAACCCCAGGTAAGTTTACAGCATAAATAAATGCGTTCACTTGTAAACAGCGAAGCACCAAGTGTCTTAACAACCTGACCACTGGAACCGATGCTGCCGTCAGCCGGTTAACCACTTGGACCACTCCCAAATTGTCACAATTGAAGCGTACTTTTAGGTTCCTGAAGGATTCTCCCCACAGTTCCATGGCCACCGCAATAGGGAACAGTTCCAATAAAACAAGGTTCTTCAAGAACCCTGCCTCTTGTCATGCCTCCGGCCATCTGGCCGCGCACCAATGACCTTTGCAGAAAGCCCCAAACCCTGTGGGGCCGGCCGCATCGGTGAATAGCTCCAGGTCACAGTTGCTAATGGCACCCAAAATCCAAAGAGTCCATCCATTGAAGGACTCTAAGAAAACCTGCCATACACGCAAATCTTCTCTATGTTCCCGAGTAAGACTGACAAAATGTGTTGGCGCCCTGATCCCAGCTGTAGCAGCCGCCAAACGCCTGCAAAAAACTCTGGCCATCGGCATGATTCGGCAAGCAAAGTTCAGCTTTCCCAGTAAAGATTGAAGTTTTCGTAGCTGTATTTTCCTAAGCCCTATGGTCCCACGCACTTCCTCCTGTAACTGCATCAGCTTGTCCATCGGAAGCCTGCACTCCATCTTAATTGAGTCTATCTCAATGCCCAAAAACGTTATAGTCACAGTCGGGCCTTCCGTTTTTTCAGGAGCTAGGGGAACCCCAAAACGATCCGCCAGGTGTTGCAGTGTACCCAACAGAACCGCACAAATCTTGGAGCCCGCTGGGCCAACACATAAGAAATCGTCCAAATAATGGATGACTGAGTTGATCCCCGCGGCATCCCTAACTGCCCATTCCAGGAAGGAGCTGAATGTCTCAAAAAGGGCGCAAGATATAGAGCATCCCATGGGTAGGCATCTATCCACATAGTAAGCCCCTTCCCATGAACATCCTAGTAACCTAAAACTGTCAGGGTGCACCGGCAATAACCGGAAAGCCGATTCTATATCTGACTTTGCCATTAAGGCACCCTGCCCATACTTCCGTACCCACGCCACTGCCGCGTCGAAGGACGTGTACGTCACCGCACACTCTTCCGGAGCAATGGCATCATTGACCGACCCCCCCTTTTGGAAAAGAGAGGTGGTGTATGAGCCTAAACTTATTGGGCTCCTTTTTGGGAACCACTCCCAAAGGGGAGACCACTAAATCCGGCAGTGGCAAGTCTTTGAACGGGCCCGCCATGCGACCCAAAGCTACCTCCTTCCCCAATTTCTCGGCCACAATCGCTGGATGTTGCATTGCCGACTTCAGATTCTGAGCCTCTGGCGGTGTTGTTGCCAAAGAACACGGAATCCGAAAACCGCTAGTAAATCCAGCTTCTAATACAGCAGCCGCTGTATGATCGGGATATCTATTGAGGAAAGGAAGCATCCTTTCCACCCACACCGGGGTCCTCCCTCTTACCCGAAGCATCTCCAACCCGACCTTTTTCTTTTTTAAAACATTTGGACAGCACACGTGTTTAAAGCGACAGTTGGATCCAAATCTGCAGGTGCCCTCGTTGAACTGCCAGCAGTAACCCCATCTTTTTTCGGCCGGTTGTCCTGGAGCTGCGGAACCTCCGACCCCTGCCTGAAAAAACTGATTCGGGGCCCTCGCCGCCGTCATCAACCTCATCCATAGACTTATGTCTTTATGGTCCCAGCGCAGAGTTGGTCTTACCGCCATCCGCTGACGAAATTGTTCATCATACCGTAGCCAAGCCATGCCGCCATACGTCCTGTGGGCTTCGCTAATGGCTTCCAGATAAACAAATAAAGCCGAGCAGTTCTCTGGTGCCTTTTCACCTACCACACTTGCTAAAATGGCAAACGCCTGCAGCCAATTAGCAAATGTACGCGGAATTAAGCGATATCTCCGCTTTTCCTCATCCTCCTTCTTGCCCTCAACTGGTTTTAACCTATCCAGGTTAAATTTTTCCAACGGCAATAACGTGAAAATTTCTACGTATTCACCCTTCCATATCTTTTCCTTTATCTCCGTCTTTAAATGGGCTCCCAAAGGTCCCTCAAAACACACGTACACTTCGCTCCTAGCCGCATCTGCCAACCTCACTGAATCCGGCCTTTTTTCGCCCGTCTTAACTTGATCCCCCGAAGTCGTGGCCACTACTGTCGGGCTGACATCCCCTACCGGTGTCACAGGTGGAACGCCTGTGACCTGCGCGTCCCCCCCTGTCTGCGGAAGGGTAGGTGCCGTCCATGCACTCGCGGGACTACTACTCGTCCCTGCCTCAACCCGTGTTACTAGCTCCTTCAGCCCGACTAACAGCTCCCTTAATCCAACGTTCCCAGACCCGGGTACCCCCACTGTCGGTGTAGCTATGGTAGGCCCAGTCACCCCCGACCCTGTTGACCCCCCTGTATGTTGTAGTCCCCCCTGTTTTCCTTGCCCCAATAATGCATGTAACAAAGATGTAAAAGAATTTGAAGAATCGCACTCACCGGGCTGCCCTGGACTGGGCCCAACAGCCGCCACTCCTGGAACCACCGCCGCAGGAAGTCGTTCGATTTCTCCTCCATCCGACCCGGACACTTCTCCTTCAGATCGGTCATCACTGGGTTCATTCCTGACGACCGCCTGCTGCACCCCAGGCGCGGCCGCTCTGGGTGCCGAGGGTCTGCGGTGCTGTGGCTGGCCTTCTCTTTCAGAAGTACCGCCAGACCCATTAGATGCCCCCCTAGCTGAACCTCTGCGACTTCCGTGTTGTGGGGTACTTAACACCTGGCTGCTGGCTGCACTGGAGCCCGACCCTGCATTCCTCGCTGACCCACTCCTATGCTGCCGAGTGTTGCTAGCCGACCCAGCCATCTGTGCTGTCTCGTGGCAGGCTGATCCCCTCTCTCTGGTGTCATTCCTCCTCTCCATCCCTGCTGCTCCATCCCTCAGTGCCATGCACCTGCGACGCGCTGGGGGGAAGAGCCACGTGGTCTGCTTGGCATCCTGGCACTTGTCCCACTGCCTCTGCGACTGGCTCCCCTTGCTTCCCCTGCTCTGGTCACAGGGGGCCGATTGCTATCAATACTCTGGGGATCACTGTTGTCCTCCGGTCTTCCCCTCCCCCGGGACTCACTTGGGCCTGAAGCTGGGCTGTACCTCTCAGGAGGCCGGGACCGCCGAGCACGAGGTGGGGGCGCCCCCCCCCCCGCTCACCGCTGCTCTCTCCCCAGCTATCTGTGCAAGCTGCTGCTGCAGCCAGTCCGCGCCGTGAGCGGCTACCGCCGCTCTTAGGTCATCTATAAATCCCTCCATCGCCGCCATCCTTACCACTGAGCACTTACAGGAGGGGAAAAGGCCTGGTTTGAAGAGCGGTGAGGAGCTGTGATGAATCTTCTTCCTCCGCCGCTCTTCGAATGACATCACTTCCCCCCTCCTGTTCTACTTCCCCTCACTGCTCCCTCAGCCCCTCCCATATTCTTAAAGGGCCAGAATCTCTCTTCCCAAAGCAACTGTGCCATCCCCAGCACTGTCATGTCGGCCCGGCACCGATCGTTTCACTTAGCTCCGGGCCTCTCTCATCCACCTACCTCTAAATCTGCCCAGGTCCAAAAAAAAAAAAGGTTCTACCTGTGTCCGCCGTCCACAAACTGAGCAAACAGGGATGTAAAAAAAACTGACATTCGTCCCATTCGGCTCTGATTCAGCAGACCTCAGTCCTCGCTCTGTGACCTCTAAGGCCAAAGTAAGCCACCACTTTCTACTCACAGAAAGAAATTCTTTAATATTAATTATCCTTCTATTATAGTGAAATGCTTCATATATTTCTCTTTGTGGTTTAGATGTGGTGGTTATATAATGACTGAAGCTAAAAATGCATGGAATTGATTTTGAACTGTGTGTATAAAATGGCTTTTCTTCCATTTTTTTTCCTTTTTGTTTTTGTGTTTATTTATTTTCGGCCCCGTGCTCTCACTCTCTCTCTATCTCTCTCCTCTTTTTTAACTCCTAGTATTCTGTCAGGACCCTCTTTGCCATGGTCTTATTTGAGAGATAATTTTTTTTAGGCCTATGGATATCTTGTTTGGTCTGCTGGAGTTCTAGTTCAATACCTTTGGGTGAACTGAAATAATGAATAGGAAAATAACAGTGTTGTCATGGAATGTGAGGGGGTTGGGAGACAGGAGGAAGAGACAGGCAGTTTTTGAGTCAACTGAGTTCTACAAACCCGAAATAATATTTTTGCAGGAGACCCACCTTGAGCAAGAGGACACAATGCTTTTTGAAATTTCAGAATTTCCTTATAAATTCCATGCTGTATATATTACTTATTCACAAGGTGTTAGTATCCTGATCTCTCACTCGGTACGGTTCTCATGCAAAGAGAGTTTTCTAGACCCAGAAGGTCGATACATTTTGCTACGGTGCTTATTAAATGACAAAAACCTTTTGTTGGTGAATACCTATATCCCCCCCCCCTTATAAGGATGAAGTGTTGAAATATGTTTTTGGGAAAATGGCACAATGGCCAAACTTACCAACCCTAGTAATGGGAGATTTTAATAACATAATGAATGAGGAGGAAGATATAGTACCAAAAAAGGTAAACAAAAAATGAAAAGAACAAGGTTTGCTGGACAACTGAAGAAGATGGGGTTAATAGATTTGTAGAGAATTAGATACCCATTAAGAAGAGAATACTCATGTTGCTCAAGCACATTTGGCCCTTTGTCAAGAATAGATGTGGCTCTGGGAAATGATAACTTTATTCCTTGGGTAGAGGCAATTCAATACGGTCCTAGGGGGCTTTCAGATCATTCCCCACTTATAATGAATATACAGTTTGAGGGACAGACACTCTCTCTTCCTTGGAAAATTAATCCACAATGGCTATTATTAATGATAATGATAAAAAAAAAAACTCAACATCTTTATTAGTTGTTTGGGATACTATGAAGGCGTTTATGTGGGGAATAATGATTAAAGAAATTCATAAAATTAAGAGTTCATCTAAGAGGCGAGAGGAGGAAGTACTGCAAAAGGTAACTCAAACAGAGCAGGATTACATTACAGATCCCATAGAAGATAAGCGGTCAGCATGGCAGGAGGCCCAGGATATTTATAAAACTTTAGCCTTAACTAAAACAGAAAATAGCAGATTTTTTCAAACGCAAAAACATTATGAGATGGGGAACAATTGGGTCGTATGTTGGTGGTGATAGCTCGGGCACAAGAGGGCCCGATAAAAACCCAGAAGGAGTGGTGATGCATGATACGGGTAGCATCCAGAAGATGTTTGTTGACTTCTTCACCTCAACTTTATGAGTCAAAGGTGTTGAAGTCAATGAACCAAGCCAACCAATTTTTGGATAAATTGGTTCTCCCAAAACTTGAAACGGAGGATAGAGACTCTCTCGATAGTCCTTTATCCCTGGAAGAGTTAAGACTTGCAGTTACACAAACCCATAAGGTAAGGGATGGACTACCGACAGAGATATATAAAAAATTTTATAAGATTCTGCTACCAGAACTTTTAGAGGTACTAAAAAACGCTTTTGAAAAACAAAAACTTCCAGAATCAATGCAGGAAACGATAATAATAGTGATTCCTAAACAGGGAAAGGACCCAATGTTACCTCAGTCTTATCGCCCTAAATCTCTCCTCATCTCAGATGTCAAGATTCTGGCTAGGGTTCTTGCAAACAGGTTATTAAATTACATTAACAGTTTGATACATGAGGATCAAACGGGTTTTATTCCAAAGAGAGCTGCATCAACAAACATTCGCAGGTTATTCTTGAACTTGCAATTACCTATGGAAAATATGGAATCTAGAGCAATATTGTGTTTAGATGCCCAAAAAGCCTTTGATGTGGTGGAGTGGGAATACCTATGGACTGTATTGGAAGCATTTGGTATAGGCCCGGGATTTCTAAAATGGGTCAAAATATTATATAGGGACCCTAAACAAGGGTAAGGATTAATAATACACTTTCCAGTCTGTTTACCCTATCAAGAGGGACAAGGTAGGGCTGCTCCCTGTCCCCATTATTGTTCGATATAGCAGTGGAGCCTCTTGCCCTTGCCATTAGACAATCAACAGAAATAATAGAAATAATAGGATTCCGTCGGCCAGGAAGAGAGGATAAAATAGCCCTTTATGCAGATGACGCTCTTATGCCGCGTACACAGGAGCGGACTTTTTGACCGGACTGGTCCGATGGTCTATCCATCGGACTTTCGGCGAACTTCAGATGGACTTTCCGAACAAACGGACTTGCCTACGCACGATCACACCAAAGTCCGACGGATTCGTACGTACGGCATGTACGTGGCATCATTTTCCTGGGGGACACCTTAAACTTGTTAACAGAACTTATGAGCCTTGTCTCCATATTTGGGCTATTTTCGGGTTTCCAGTTAAAAACCCCCCTAATCAAGCCTCCAAAATTCAAATTAAGGACACAGTGAAATATCTGGGGATAGAGATCTCTTGGGATGTAAAAGACTATATTAACTTGAACTTGAAACCTCTATTAAAAAAATTTAAAGATAAAAGCCGTAGCTGGTGTAAGTTACCCCTGACGGTGATAGGTAGAGCAAATCTTATCAAAATGATTTGGACCCCGCAACTACTTTATGTGTTTAATAATTCACCTATATGGATTATAACAGTACCTTGGTTTAGTAAAATAGAATCTCTATTTAGAGAGCTGATTTGGGGGAAAAAGCAACCACGTATAAAGTTAACAACATTAATGCTAACCAAAGAAGAAGGTGGACTGGCGATCCCCCATCCCAAAAATTATTTTCTAGCCTCTCAATTACAACATTTTTATGGTTGGACAATAGTATCAGACTCTGATCCTATACAGAGGCTGTTACTATCAGTTTATGAAGACTACCCATTAATTTCCCTACTAGAATCGAGAAATCAATTGTCCGATAAAGGAATTTTTTCGGGAATATTGTTTGATAAGGTATGGCAGGAAATGAGGAGAAATACTGGAATAAAGGGATATAGTCATATACTCCAATATGAAACAATAGTAGCTATACGGAACTGTTGAAACTGGAAGGGTTTGAAATTTGGAGGCAGAAGGGACTAAGGTACATGATACAGTTATTTCAGGAAGATGAGATGAAAACCTTTAGTGAATTAAGAAATGAATATAATATCCCAAACCAAAGATTTTTTCAATTTTTACAGCTCAGGCAGGCATTAAAAGCACAGGGTCGCATGAATTGAAGTTTAATAAATCAGTGGTAATAGCCTTGCTCGATAAGATGGAAAGAAAAAAGGGTTTGATATCACAATTATATGATATATTATATGAGAAAACTAAAGGTGCTGTGGACATACCTGCAAGATCAGCTTGGGTTGGCGATATAGGGATATAGGGCCAATTTCTGATGAACAGTGGGCATTGGCACTGTCGGCAATACCTCTGGCCTCTCTATCTCCAACTCAAGATTTAACACAACTTTTCATCCTACATAGTAGGGTACATTATACACCAGAGAAATTATTTAAATGGAAATGGAGGGATACAGACCAATGCCCTAGATGTAAAGGGAGGGCAGCCAACGTAATACACATGATATGGAGATGCCCTAAACTCCATCGATATTGGTACGGGGTGGTATCTATGATTAATAATGTATTTGAGATTGAGATGTCTATAGAACCGGGGGGATGTCTCCTGGGTATCATGGATGAACTAAGAACTCTGGGGGAATACTTGGTATCAATAAACAGAAGTTTATTTCAGGCTCGTAAGCTTATAGCACAAAAATGGTTGTCACCATATCCACCTACAGTAGCAGAATGGAAAATGCAAGTAAAGGAAACCATAATTAAGGAAAAATATACCTTTTTATTTTTCAAATATATATTTTATTAGTTTTTTTAAGGAAAGGGCAGAGCCCAGAAAATACCACAATGGTACAAAACAAACAGGGGGGGTCGCAGCCTCCCAACATTACATCTTAATAATATATAATACATTTTGGAAGACTTGTTAAACAAGTTCTGTTAGCATGCTACTGTTACTGAAACATACATGTTTCTTTGTTCCACCGTCTTAGAACTTAAATTCTGTGGGTACATGTAGAGATCATCGGACTAGATCTCCAGCTAAATATCAAGTCTTTCGAGTGAAGACCTGTCTACTGCAATCAGGAGGCAGCAATCAGAGAGTGAAACAGAGAGATAGAAAAGCAAGTAATAGGAAAGAAAAGAAAACAGATGGGGGGAAAGGTTGGGGGGGTGGGAAGGGAAGATTGGGGAGGGGAATAAAGGGGGGGTCAGCGGAGACCTTTATTTAAGTAAGTCATTCTATGTCAGGTGGGCCGTGAGTTGTTAGTGATTTGGATTCCCAAAAAGGGCTTTTCCTTCCTCTGAATATTTAAATATATTCCAGAGTGTCCAAGTTTTCTTATAAATTGCTTGTCTATCTTGGGCCATCATTATGAGATCTTCCATTTTGTTTATGTCCTCTACTTTCCGTAGCCACATCAAAGTGGTTGGTGTGGAATGCTGCTTCCAGAGCATGGGGATGCAGGACTTGGCTGCATTTGTTAGGTGACGTAATATAGATTTTTTATAAGTTTTGAGCAGTATGGTGGATATATGGAGTAGAAAAAATGCTGGGTTGTTCGGGATCTGAAAGTCAGTGAATTTTTTGGAAATGGAACGGACTGTAGTCCAGAAATTCGTCAGTCTAGGACAGGAGCAAAACATGTGTAGTATTGTTCCCTCCTCCTCCTGACATCGCCAGCAGTATTTTGACGTACTGGGAAACATGGTATGTAAGCGGCTAGGTGTTAAATACCACCTAGTCAGGATCTTGTAGTTCGTCTCTTGTAGTATTTTAGTGCATATTGAGGATTTAAGGGAGAGAGCGATCATGTTCTGCCTCTGTACTGCCGTAAAAGTACGCTGAAGGTCTATTTCCCATTTGGTGATGCATGGCAAGCTAGGTGGTTGTGGGGGTGTGTTTAATAAGGTGTACATCTTGGATAAGACCTGTGGTAGTGGTATTGTGTCTGAGCATATTTCTTCAAACGTGGTCAAAGGTCTAGTGTAAGATTGAGGGTTCGGAATTGCCTGAAGAAAATGGTGGATTTGTACTGCTCCAAAATACAAGTTTGAACGGGCCTATCGGGTCCACTAGTTCTGAAATGGAGGGCCATTTATCTTGTTTCACAAATTGCGAAGTTCCAACACAGTTAGAACTCCTTAATGCCTGAAACTGCCCAGATGTGATTCCGGGGGAAATTTGGGGTTTCCAAGGGTCGGGGTCAAAGGAGATTCTTTGGTCGTTAATGAGGCCTGTAACGTTGCCTGTAAGCATTGCTTAATAGTGTTTCCTATGAGGGGATGAGACAATTCTAATGGAAGGGAGTCCCAGCACCACGTTGTCGTCTGTAAAGGTATCTTTGTTTGATGTTGTTCTATTTGTGCCCATAGTTTAGACTCTTTATGTCGGTGCCAATCTACTACTCTGCCTAAATGGACTGCTTGGTAATATTTCCGAATGTCTGGGAGCGCAACACCCCCATAGTGTTTTGGTATGGATAGCTGAGATCTTGGGATGCGCGTTTTTTTATGTGCCCAAACAAAGCGCGTAAAAAGAGTTTGCACTTGTTTAAAGTATGTGGTAGGTATCTTAATTGGCAGGGCTTGGAAGAGGTACAAAAATTTTGGTAATATACTCATTTTGATTAAGTTACACCGCCCAAACCAGGAGTGTAGTCCTGTATTCCAGTCATCTATTAATGTTCTAGTCTTGATTAGTAAGGGAGGAAAATTGCTGACATACAGTAGGGCCAGTTCAGATGGTATTTTCGTACCTAAGTAAGTCAAAGCAGAATCAGTCCATCTGAATCTAAAACTCGATTGCAAATTTGGAAGACTGTTGGCTGATATAGATATTCCCATCGCTTCTGACTTGGAGAAATTAATTTTTAGGTTTGCCAGCCTCCCATATATTTCAAATTCTCTGAGGAGATTAGGTAGGGACACCACTGGGTTGGTCAGGGAGAAAAGTAAATCGTCTGCATAGGCTGAAATCTTATGTTGCATGGGACCAAGTGATATTCCTTGTATATCAGGATTTAATCTTATTTTGGAGAGAAAGGGTTCTAGAGAAAGGGCAAAGAGGAGAGGGGATAGAGGGCATCCCTGTCTCCTTCCATTTGTTATTGGGAAGGGATCCGACAGGACTCCATTCGCCTTCACCTGTGCTGTGGGAGTGGAATATATACCGGCTATTCGGCTAAGCATCACCCCCCCCCCCCAGGCCTATGTGTCTGAGTACCGCAAACATGAATTGCCAGCTTACTCTGTCGATCGCCTTTTCAGCGTCGGTATTAAGGAAGACACGTGGAATTTTTCTGGACCTGGTGATATGCAATAAATTTAGCACCTTTGTAGTGCTATCTCTAGCCTCCCTAGAAGGAATGAATCCGACTTGGTCTAGGTGGATAAGTTGTTGGAGGTGCTGCACCAGCCGAACCGCAAAGATTTTAGTGAATAGCTTAAGATCAAGATTTAACAGCGATATGGGTAGCTACCACATGCTGCCGGGTCCTTCCCTTCCTTGTGAATCACCGAAATATGGGCCCCCAAAGTTTCTCTAGCAAAGGCTTTACCCACTCCTATCATGTTAAACAATGTGACCATGCGAGGTCCCAGTATAGGAAAATGTGTTTTATAGTATTGTAGTGTATAGCCATCAGGGCCTGGGGCTTTACCTGGTTTCATTGTCCCTATGACTCTTTGGATTTCTGTCAGGGTTATGGGTGAATCTAGGTCATCTCTGATCTCCTGAGGGAGAGATGACATTTGGGAGGACATAATGTAGTTCTCTATCTCGGTAGTGGAGGGAGTTACCTGTGGCAAGTTGTATAAACTAGAGTAGAACTGTCTAAATTCTTCAGTGATTTGTGGGGGTAAGGTTACATTTTTGCCTCTAGAGGTGGTGATGTGTGGGATATAGGTCGCTGATTTGTGGTTTCTAACCATTCTGGCTAATAGTTTCCCGCATTTATTCCCTGAGTCTAATAGTTGTCACATCTATCTCAGAAGACCTTGTACTGGCGTGTTTGTGTCTGGCTTCTGAGGTGGCAAGTTCAAGTAAAAGTTGGGATAGCGGTTTATTCCTCTTTTTTTTGATACGGGCCCCATGGGATATGAGGATCCCCCTAAGGACTACTTTGTGAGCTTCCCACAGTATTTCCGGGTCACAGTCTGGTTGGACATTTTCTTGAAACTATAAATTAATCGCTCTAGTCACGCCTGTCAATACCTCAGGGTTTTGTAGAAGGCTTTCATTTAGACGATAAAAAAGGGGATTTTCGGAGAGGAAGTATCTGACAAGCGGTAATTCAAAAATACAGGTGCATGGTCTGACCATGTCCTATTTCCAATTGAAGTCTGCTCCACAGCGTGTAGCTGTGTATGGGGGATCAAAAAGTAATCAATTCTGGTGGATAACTGGTGCACGTTTGAGAGAAATGTGAAGTCACGTTCTCCCGAATGTTGTAAGCGCCAGACATTAGCTGAGATTTGTGTAGCGTTTTAGCTATTCGTTTGAGTTGGTTCGGTGGGATCGACGTTCTAACCGTCGACGTGTCCACCGAGGGAATTAATGGTGTATTGAAATCTCCCCCTACGATCAGTTGTCCTTCCCTAAAATCATTTAGCTTCTCTAGAGTCTCTCTTAAGAACGTGGCCTGTTGTTCGTTAGGGGCAACATGGTTGCTAGTGTTACCCTTACCGTACCGATTAGGCCTTTGAGGAAGATGTATCTACCTGTCGGGTCTATTTCAGAGCTCTAACGCTGCCAGGGGATCTTACTTGACATTAAAATGGAAACTCCTTTGGATTTAGACTCCAGATTCATGGAGTGATAGGTTACTGGAAAGTGTCTGTTTTGTAAGTACGGTAATCTATTGGTCTTAAAGTGTGTCTCTTGGATAAAGGCTATATCTGTATTATTCCGCTTTAAATCATCTATCAACATACGTCTCTTCTCTGGTATATTAAGTCCTTTTGCATTTAGAGACATCACTTTAATTTTGCTGGCCGCCATGTTATAATGGGACGGGGGGGGGGGAGTAGGTTCAGGTGAAGGGAAAGGAAGAAGGGGTAAAACGTGAAAATAGAGAAAGAACTTAAGGTAGGAAGAATAGACAGATAGTTAGCAGAAAAAGAGAAGATACAGACAAGGCCTAGTGTCTTGCCTGTTACAAACCCCTTGAAGATTCGGGGAGTATATTCTGCATATGACCCCCGGAAGGTACAAATCCGTCCTCCAGGGGGATATGCTGACCTAATCGGGAGAGAGGTAGGACAAGGCTCGAAAAGGTGAGTCTCCCGTCTGCCCCCCCACCCCAGCATATCTGAAGATATAACCATAAAAATTACTATGCATATTTCCAGACAGATCAACAGATCAACTCAATATAACTAAATGGGCAAACGCTGTAAGTCCCTTTTATCAACGGCTCAGCCAGTGAATTGGGTAACTTTACTGTGGCAACAAAACGTGGCAAGCAAACCGACCAAATTCTAAAGTGCAGCCTCACAACATAACCCGTGACCCAGAGCTAGGCATAAATAACTTCCTATGTCACTAAAACTTATCTTTGCATTAGCATATATCCTGCATCTCGGAGATTCCTTGATTCTCAGAGCGCTGTGTCATGTCTGCAGGGTGGGCACCCCATAGCTCCACTAACCAGGAGCCGGCAGGTCCACCCATGGAGCCATCAGGGACATGCTCTGCAGGCCATAATTCACGCCAGTCATCTAAGGGTAAGTGTCCATCAGCGTCTCTTTCATGTAAAGTTTCTGCTTCAGCTTCCGTCCATAGATGCTGGCCACTTATGTGAACTTACAGGGCAATAGCAGGGGTACCTGTAAAGTTTTGGGACAGTTCCCGTTAGACAAAATGCAGATGTCTGGGCCTACCGTCTCGAAAGTTCCGCAGGCCATGGTATAGTGGCCTATCTTAAGGAGAAAGTATCCAGAGCAACAGATAAGTTGCTTAAATATAGCAACGGTACGGGTAAAGATCAAAGTACGGCCCGCCAGCAGTGACAGTTCAAGCGGCCTCCCACCCAGCAAGACTCAGATGATTCTTTGACCGCCATGTGGCCGAGATAGGCTAGGGACAACTGCTGAATGTAAGTGACAATCCAACCCAAACAATGGGGAACAGAACAACCACAACACTACTTCTTAGAGAGTGAATGTGTTGCAGATAAACATATGTTTCACGACTCACGTGCGTCTTCCTGAGAAGTTGCCCTGGGTCAACGGCGGTTCCGCTGTTGTTTCGGTGGGAGATTGCATCCCATTCCTGACATGGGCGGGCGTCCTGGTGTGCGCGGAAGAGGGCCCAGCCAATTGGGAACATCTATAGGGTCTGTGTCCAGAAAGGTGAAGAAGGCTGGCAGGGCATCTGGTTTGCGCAAGGTGAAGATCCTTTGGTCTTTCCTAAATGTGGCAGATAGGGGGTACCCCCAGTGGTATGTAGCTCCTTTCCGCCTAGCCAGATCCAGCAGTGGCTTCAGGATCGCGCGCCTCTGCAGGGTAGCGCTAAATTGATCCGGAAAGATCTTTATCGTGACAACGTCCAGTTCCGGATCCTCCGTTTCCCAGGCTCTGTGCAGGATTTGTATTTTATGCACATAATGGTGTACCCTGCAAATGACATCTCTTGTTCTCAGGGGGTCAGTTGGTTTAGGGCCTAGTGCACGATGTATCCTGTCAATTACAATACGGTCTAGTAGATCAATACCTGGAAGGCTGCGGAAGATGGCGATCGCTGTATCTGCCAGATCTTCAGGTCCTGTGGCCTCTGGGAGTCCCCGGAGGCGCAGATTGTTCCTGCGACTCCGGTCTTCCATCTCTTCTAAGCGCAACTGCTGTTCTTGTAGTGCTTCTGCTTGTGTGTCCTGGCTCTCCTCCACTGCCGACATTCGGCATTCCAGCGCCGCTAGGGAGCTTTCCCCTGATTCTAGTAGTCAGCGCACTGACATCCGCCCTCACTGCATTCATTTCTTTGCGGTGAGCGGCTTCCACCGTAGCTATGAGGGCCGCAATGTCTACTTTAGTAGGTAGTGCCTGTAATAGAGTGCTCAGCTCTGTGTCCACTCCAGGAGCTTGAGATGAGGGCTGTGAATGCTCACCGAGAATGGGGCGGAGGTCCGCGGGGAAGCCGGTGTAGTTGTCTGCCGACTGTGTGTCTCTATGAGGTGACAGGGATCCGCTTGCTGCTTGTCTCCCTGAATGCTCTCCACGTGGCGTCACCATCTTGAGCTCCGGGGAACCGAGGAGAGAGAGCTGGAATCTCCTTCTAAGTTCGCTCGATATGGGTGGCTGAGGAGTGGATTTAGTCGATCTGCTGCTCTTCTTTGTCGTTTTCCTTCTGGAAGAGTGCATAGTTTAAATTTCAAGCTGAAATAGCCGGGATAGGGGTAAGACGGCCGGGAGCTCAGCTAATGCACGTCTCTATTCAGCCACGTCCAGGCCACACCCCAAAAATATACCTTTTTACATAGAGGCAATCTAGAGAAATTTGAAAAATATGGAGAAGATGATTTAATATTCTGGATGTATGACTATTCTGACTCCAATTGTTGTTAAGCGATTTATCCCTTGTGAGACCTCTATGCCTGGCCTGTATAAGCAGATATAATCACTGAGGACAATCCTCATCAGATAGCTTGAACTCACCAATACCGATTTCCATACACAGATGCTTTATTCTGAACATCAGATTACAGCAGATGACAGGATACAAACAGATGAACAGGTTGTGGTATTGTGCGGTCAAAAGATGATATTGTCTGTAGCTTACAATAGAGAATACATGTGCCCTGCTACATGTGGTTTGTTAACTGCATAGATGACACAGGAAGTACAAACACAGGAAGAAGGGTGGAGCATTACATTCAAAGGAAGTGTGTCATAACATAAGGGAAAATAAACTTGAGAGACAAGTGCATTACCACAAAGGGTCACTAGATGGCAGCATGTAAACTAAACATAAATGTCCATAGAAAATGAATAAGGAAAACAATATATACAAATTCTATGCCCTGTTGGGGCAGCACACTCCCCGTCTGGCATTGGTAAATGTCACTATATATATATATCAGAACGGTAGTGATACAACTGCAAATAACAACAGCGTAATTTGCTGGATGTCTTGAAGACCTGAAAGACATAAAGAACATGCATATAATGCAAAAACAACAACTATTAATTCAAGGCTTCAAGATATGTCAACTTAAGTCCAAGACACTTTCTTCTTGAAGTCGCAGGTAGGATCCAGCAGCGTAGGAAAACAAGTTCATTCTCCAAAGGGTAAGAGCAGAATAAGTTCCGTGATAGGTCTGATAAAGGTCTTTACAGTTCCTTGTCTTGAAACCTTCACCTCCACCTTGCGTACCTTACCGTCATCACTAGGAACTCTCTTTACAATAAGTCCCATGGGCCATTCGATTCTTTCTGCTTGCTGGTCCTTAAGTAGAACAAGATCTCCAACTTGTATGTTAGGGTTCAGGCGTTGCCATTTCCTGCGTCCTTGCAGAGTAGAAAGATACTCCATCTTCCAACGATTCCAGAAGCAGTTGGCGAGGTGTTGTACTCGCTTCCACTGGTCATAGCAAAGGTTTCCTGCTTTGAAGTTTCCAGGTGGAACAGGAACGGACCCAAGCTTCTGGGTAAGAAGAGTAGCTGGAGTAAGGATAGTTGGGGTCTCTGGATCATTGGACACTGGAACAAGTGGTCTTGAATTGATTATGGCAGATGCTTCTGCCAAGAAGGTAGTTAGAATCTCGTGGGTAAGTCTTGTGGAATTAAAGTCCATAAGCATGGAATCCAATATTTTACGTGTGATACCTATCATTCTCTCCCATGAGCCACCCATGTGGGAAGAATGAGGAGGATTGGAAATCCATGTACAACCTTTTTTAGCTAACAGGTCTTGGATTGGCCTAGAGTTGAGCTGTAGTTCTCGACAGGCTCCAACGAAAATTAGTTCCACAGTCAGATCTTAGTGTCTTGACTGGTCCTCTGATGGCTAGGAATCGTCTTAGAGCATTGATAAAACTTGAAGCATCCATAGATTCTATTACTTCAATGTGTACTGCACACACACTCATGCAAGTGAACAGCACTGCCCATCGTTTGCTATTTGCTTGGCCACCTCGAGTTCTGCAGGCTGTTACCATCCATGGCCCAAAGACATCCAGACCAACATGAGTGAAAGGTGGGTCCGTACTTAACCTGTCAGCTGGCAAATCTGACATTTGCTGTTGCTTGTGTTTCCCTCTCAGTTTGCAGCACTGAACACAGCTGTGTAGCGTAGCTGTGATCTGTCTTTTTGCTCCTATAATCCAAAGGCCTGCAGCTCTTATAGCACCCTCTGTGAAGTGTCTACCTTGGTGCTTAACCCCTTCATGGTAGTGCCGTATGAGCAAAGTGGTGATGTGATGGCGAGCAGGTATAATGAGAGGATTCTGTTCTTGCTCACTCAACTCAGCCTTGTTTAAACGTCCACCAACCCTTAATATGACCATGATTGTCAATGAATGGATTCAGGTTGGCAATTGGGCTGTTTTTTGCAATGTCCCTCTTGTCATGGATACATTTAATTTCTGAGCCAAAGACACTCTGTTGTACACTTCGTATTATGATCAGTTCACCTTCAGCAATGTCTTTTGCAGAAAGAAGCTTTTGGCACACATTCCAACCTTGACAGTGAGCATCTGTGGGCTTTGTGTGGAAGCAATCTGCAAAATGAACTAACCTTGCGATGGTGCGTACAAGCCTTCTCCACTTGGAGAAACATTCAAAGCGATAGGCGAGTTTTTGTTCAGTTCTGGTGACGAGGGTTTTAACTTCAGGACGAATCTCTGGATCCTTGTCAGGTTCTAGAAGACTGAAGACATCAGCTGTGGTTTCTTCTGCATGATCCAGCAGGAATTGAGGTCCTTGTATGGTAATGGGAGCCACGAATCCCAATGGTTCGTATAGACTGTTCACCACTGACAGAACACCACGTTTGGTAAATGGCTTGTCTGCAGAGCTGACTTGAAAGCCGAAGGTATCTTTTAATAAGTCCCACCGTAGGCCCAGACTTCTCTGTACAGGTGGTATGTCCATTCCCAGATTCAAGTCTTTAAACCCTGTGGCATGATCGCTAGGTTGAAAGGCTTTCATAACAGCAATACTATTTGAGGCAATCTTGTGTAGTCTGAGGTTAGCCTCAGAAAGCATACCTTGAGTCCTTTGTAGCAGGTCTATGGCTTCTTCGTCTGTAGGTAAAGATTTAAGTCCGTCGTCCACATAGAAGTCTCTCTCAACAAAGTGTCGAGCATCTTCGCCATACTCCTTTTCCCCTTCAAAGGCAGTCCTTCGTAAACCGTATGTTGCGACAGCGGGTGAGGGACTATTCCCGAAAACATGTACCTTCATGCGGTATTCAATCATCTCATTGTCCATGTTGTTGTCACGGTGCCACAGAAACCTTAGAAGGTTCCTATGATCTTCACGTACAGTGAAGCAATGAAACATTTGTTCAATGTCAGCAGTTATGGCAACTGGCTCTTTTCTAAACCTCATAAGTACACCTACAAGATTGTTGGTTAGGTTTGGACCAGTGAGAAGAACATTGTTCAGGGATAGGCCTTGATGCTTGGCACTGGAGTCAAATACTACCCTGATTTGCTTTGGCTTACGTGGATGATACACTCCGAAGAAAGGCAGGTACCAGCACTCATCGTGTCTTTGAAGTGGTGGAGCTGGTTCGGCATGATCATTGTGAAAGATCCTTTTCATCAAGGTCATGAAATGGTCCTTCATTTCAGGCCTGTTCTTTAATGTTCGCTGAAGTGAGTTGAATCTGGATAGAGCCTGTTCACGATTGGTTGGGAGTTTAACCCTTGCAGCACGAAGAGGTAATGGTGCAACCCAGCTGTTAGACTCATCCTGGAAGAACTCTTTGTCCATTATTTTGGTGAACTCTCTGTCTTAGACTGACAAGGCTATTTAGTTGTCATCGCTTGTAGTACAAAACACTGTGGTACCTAGGTTGTCATCACAAAGGTTAGGAGTGACATCAGGTACTTGGATGATGTCAAGAGGCTTCTCTTTTACTTCATAATGGCGAGGACACTGTTTGAAGTGGGATGCACGTCCATTTCCTAACATGTAAGTTTTGAAGGAGTGGATATCGGATGACGTACGCATACTATCCAAGCATACGTTGCCCACGATTACCCAGCCTAGGTCAAATTTTCGTGCGTAAGGGGAATCATCGGGTCCATTGCACTGCTTGCGTACTTTATGTACTCTAATGCCCCGTACACACGGTCGGACATTGATCAGACAGTCCGACAACAAAATCCTAGGATTTTTTCCGATGGATGTTGGCTCAAACTTGTCTTGCATACACACGGTCATACAAAGTTGTCGGAAAATCCGATCATTCTGAACGAGGTGACGAAAAACACGTACGTTGGGACTATAAACGGGGCAGTAACCAATAGCTTTCATCTCTTTATTTATTCTGAGCATGCGTGGCACTTTGTGCGTCGGATTTGTGTACACACGATCGGAAATTCCGACAACGGATTTTGTTGTCTGAAAATTTTATAGCCTGCTCTCAAACTTTGTGTGTTGGAAAATTAGATGGAAAATGTGTGATGGAGCCTACATATGGTCGGAATTTCCGACAACAAGGTCCTATCACACATTTTCCATCTGAAAATCCGACCGTGTGTACGGGGCATTAGAATGTCTCTTCCTAGCAAGATCAAGATTTCAGCATTCATGTCCATTGCAGGAATTTCATTAACAAGGTGCCTCAAGTGAGGATGGTGATATGCTGCCTCTGGAGTAGGAATTTCTTCCCTTTCGTCTGGTATCTGGTCACACTCGACTAATGTTAGTAGGGGTATGCCCTCTCCCTTATTGATATGAGAGACCATGAACCCATCGGCCCTTCTACCGAAGGTCTCTTCACGACCAGAACAGGTTCTGAGAGTACACGGTGATGCGTGTCCCTCTATACCAAAGATCTCAAAGAATTTAGGCTTAACCAAGGATCTGTTGCTCTGTTCATCTATTATGGCATACATCCTAATAGCTTCCTCAGGTTGACCCTTTGGGTATATCTTGACTAGGCATATCTTTGCACAGCATTTGTTATCTAAGCCTTCTCCACAGACTTCTGTGCATGAAGAAGAAACGTTAGCTGTGACTGGAGCATGACCTTGTTGCTCCCCGCCATGACTTGAGACAGGGCTGGAGGTAGGAGGCTGCTGTGAATTGTCTGAGGGTGGACCCGGATGCATAGCTGTAACATGTCTGTTGCCACTGCATTCTGTGCACTTGATGACAACTTTACAGTCTTTAGCAAAATGTCCATAACAAGCACAGCACCTGTAGCATATTCCAATTTTCTGAAGAATCTCCCTGCGCTCTTGTAACGTCTTTGCCCTAAGCCCACAACATTTCTTTAGGGGGTGAGGCTTCTTGAGAATAGGGTGGTGAGATGTCTGTCCTTTTAACAGATATTGCTCTATTAAAGTATTTGCGTTTAGCTGCTATGTTATCATACCTTGATGAAGATGATGATGATAAAGCAGGTAAGTTGGGTTCAATGAAGCTGGGATCGTTTCTTGTCCAGGCTTGATTGCTGACGAACCTGCAAAAATATGCGAATGGAGGAAAAGATACGTTATAGTCTCTTTTGTACCTTGAGCCCTGTTATGCCCATTTCTCTTGCAGGCCGTATGGCTGTTTAGACACCAATGGATTGACACCATGAGCAGTGTCCAGGAAGCTTAGTCCAGTTACACGTGGGTCTGTCTTTGCCAACTGCAGCTCCATGAGAAGATCACTCAGATCTTGGAGCTTGCGGTAGTCTTTGTTCCCTATTTTTGGGAAGTTTTGCAGTCTCTTGAATAGAGAGCTTTCTATGGCTTCAGAGCTACCATAGGCTTGCTCAAGTCTTGCCCATGCAGCAACAAGACCTGCATCTGGGTGGTCAACATGCACTGTTCTCAGTCTTTTAACATAATCTGCAGATTCTGGCCCCAGCCACTTTATGAGCAAATCAAGTTCCTCCTTGGTAGTAAGGTTGAGATCAGCAACGACAGCTTTGAAGGTTGATCTCCAGGCCCTGTAGCTCTCCGGACAGTCATCAAACCTTGAGAGGGTAGTGTTAATGAGCTCACGGCGTACCATATATCTGGCAAAGTCATTCAAGTCTGGTCTCTCACTCTTCGGTGTCAAAGTAACTTGTGGAACTCCTTGGGTGTGAAAGTTCTCTGGTGAAGTAGGGTGAGGTTTACCAGGATGAAATGATGTTGCAAGAGGGTTTAACTATGGTGTAGTCCCCAAGGCTTGTGCTGGCTGTGGCTTGAGCTGTGGCTTGTCACTGGAAGTCACCTTGTTGTCAGCAAGAGGTGATGCGGTTTGCTGCATAGATGCACTTGTGTTGTAGACTTGAAGAGGCTCAGGCATTTGGAGCTGAGAGGTCTCAATGTTGAGAGTCAGAACAGTGTTGTTGGTAGGAAGTACAGGAGATAACTCTGTATCATTGCAAACATTATGCTTTAGTACATATTCACTGGTGCGTTCAACTGGGTCTTGCAGTTCTACTGGGAAGGAACAGACTGAGTTAGCACTTTCTCCCATCACTTGTTCAAGAACTCTCAGCCTTGCTAGGGCAGCTGCTTCTTCCTTTTCCATTTGCAGAATCTTTAATTGGGAATTTGCCTCTGCTTGTTGAGCTGCTTGTTGAGCTACCATCTCTGCTTGGTGAGCTTTCATCTTTGCTTGGTCCTGAGTCCTCTATATTACAGTCCTGCAAGAAAGCTGTGTATTTTGCAAACAGCCGCTGGTAGCGTTCGTACACGGCAGATAAGCGATCTATAGAGTCTCTTAGTTCAGCTGGTTGATCATTAAAGTGTGACAAAACTGACATGCAGTGTGAAGTTCTGTCCCATAAGTCTGACAGATTGCTGGAGAACTCATCTCTAGTGGCTTTATAGTTTTCTCTGAGTTTCTGTATCGGTTTTATTGTACGTTTGGGTCTTACACTCTGGTCTGCAATATCTGCAGAATCTGCTCCCTGTACATCTGCGGGTTCAGAGACATGATAAATCTGCGTTGGTTCAGACACAAAGGGATGCTCAGAGTCTTGTGTAGACATTTTTTTCACGTTTTTGCAAAAAATGGTACTGTCTCTTTAAGAAGACGAACAGCAGCTTAGACAGGTGGGGTAACACAGTTCAATGTAGAGAAACAGTTTTTAACATTCACATGAGGTGCAGTAAACTCATGCGACCATGTGCTTCACAAGATGGCGGATGGCACTGAGCTTGATTGCAGATCAGGCACACATACTGTATATACACAGCAGGCTGTAGGAATTCTATACATTTTTTGACTATTCTGACTCCGATTGTTGTTAAGCGATTTATCCCTTGTGAGACCTCTATGCCTGGCCTGTATAAGCAGATATAATCACTAAGGACAATCCTCATCAGATAGCTTGAACTCACCAATACCGATTTCCATCCACAGATGCTTTATTCTGAACATCAGATTACAGCAGATGACAGGATACAAATAGATGAACAGGTTGTGGTATTGTGCGGTCAAAAGATGATATTGTCTGTAGCTTACAATGGAGAATACATGCGCCCTGCTACATGTGGCTTGTTAACTGCATAGATGACACAGGAAGTACAAACACAGGAAGAAGGGTGGAGCATTACATTCAAAGGAAGTGTGTCATAACATAAGGGAAAATAAACTTGAGAGACAAGTGCATTACCACAAAGGGTCACTAGATGGCAGCATGTAAACTAAACATAAAAGTCCATAGAAAATGGTTAGGAAAACAATATATATAAATTCTATGCCCTGTTGGGGCAGCACAATCATGAGAGGGGTCCGGATAAATGTGGGAGCAATGGGGAGAGAAGGGGGGGCATGGGAGCCAGGGGTGGTTTTTTTTTTCTCTCTTTTTTTTTTTCCCCTTTTTTTTCTTCTTTTTTTCTTCCCTCTCTATACGTGCTGGGTTGTATGTTGTTATAGTTGTTTAAGATGTTTGTATATAAAAGAAATAAAAAAATTATTTGATTTAAAATAAAATGGCATTTCTTTTATATATTTTGTTTTACATTTCATCATTTGAACCTCTTATTGTATTTATCAAGTCTAGTTAAAAGCGTATTTGGTGTATTTTCATGTGGAAAATCCAAATGATAACTCACTTTAACGATAAGAATTTGCTTTTTAAAAAGCTTTAAAACTATTTAGGAACTTTCTCATATATTCCTAGAACTTTTTCATATATTTAAACAGACGAAAAGTATAAAACTATGGTTAAAAAAAGAGAATAGACTAAAAAAGAAAAACAAATGGCTAAAGTAAGCCAGTAGTAAAGTGTGAAAAATGATAAAAATTGGGATTCAAATTTATTGGTGTATAATGCACAACTTGGTTAGGTGAAATTAAATCTGAAGTGTAATGTACACATAAAATACCTTCCTTTGCTCCCCACTTCGCCCAATCAAGATTCAATTTAAATTAAGCAAATTTAAATTAAGCAAATCATTTTGTTTTCAAACAATACCTCTTGTCATCACTGGGTCCGTCTGCTAAACTTTGCTCTAAATGTGGTAAAAGGGACTGTCTAAAGGGACACTGGGGATGTGTTCTTTTATATAATGCGTGGGAACAAAATGTTTGATGCCAGGGAAAGCTAAGAGCCTTGAGGGGTGGGCAGTAATAGTGTGGAGAGAGGGGATTGATTGATGATAGAAGTCATTCAGACAGGAAGTGAAGGTAGGCTCAAGATAACTGCTGCAGCTTCAAAGAAGTTTGCAAGAAGTTTGCTGTAATCAATTTCAACAGAAGAGAGGACTTGCTACAAGTGTAGAGGGGAAAAAGGTAACGCTGGAGTTCGGCTTTAAAGTGTTTCTGAGGGCAAAAGTTTTTTTTTTTAATTTAATGCTTTATCTGCATTAAGGTAAAAAACCTTCCAATGCCTGAGCCCCCCCCCCACCCCTTTCCCAGCCATCCCTAAACACTTACCTGAGTCCTCTCTCTAACCAATGCTGTCCCCTGTGCAGCAGCGTCACTCTCCCTTTCTGCATTCACATGGATCTCTGCCATTGGCTCCTGCTGCTATCAGTCAAACCCTATAAGGAGAGGGCAGTGCTGAGCTGCGTTGTGTGTGTCTTTGGATGCACCCAGCCCGGCTTGGGAGTGCGCCCGCAGGAATGCCCCCTCAGCAGCCAGCTAGCTGAGGGGGCAATCTGAGTAGAGGAGGGGAGAGCGCCATTGGGGGATTTCAAAAGAGGAGGTAATACCTTTGCACAAGGCAGGTTAAAAATAATATGTTTATTATTTTAATGTAAAAAAAAAAGCTTTACAATACTTTTGAGCTGCTGTTGTAGCTATTAAAGTAGAATACATTTCAAACTAAATTCGACTTCTGTCTACCTCTGTCAAATCTGCCTCTGTATATTATGCTCTTTTTTCATAAACTATATTATGTAGCTGGCCTTTAAAATGTTATTTATGTAATGCTGGTTAATCACTGTCTAGGCTAACTGGTTAAATTAACAGAAACATTTAAATCATTCAAATTATGATCTGTGTGGTTAAAATGTACTCTTGATATACACATTAGTATCTGTTCATTGTTCCCGGTCTACAAGGGCATTTTGAATATAATTATAGATGTAGTGCTTGAAGACATCTGCTCAGGGCAGTATCTGAATGTTGTGAAGAGGACACAGCATGGAAGATTTAGAGAAGAAGTAGCCTTCTACAGGTAATGTAGATGGTTATAACTAATGTGTACAGTTCTGTATCTCTCAGATATTTTTTTAGCAAATTTCAGCTTTAAATTAAGGCAACATTAAAGATATGTCCTCTAGAAGGTAATTAAAGTGGTTGTAAAGGGAGAAGGTTTTTTACCTTAATGCATTCTCTACATGAGGGTAAAAAATCTGTGTTTAGCTCCCCCCAGCCCCTCTAAATACTTACTTGAGCCAGATCTTGATGCCCACGAGCAGCGGCTCTCTTCTCTCTCCTTATCGGACATGGAGGCAGCAGCAGGAGCCATAGGCTCCTGCTGATGTCAATCACTGCCTGTGAGGAGAGAGTGGGGGGCAGGGACAAGCAAAGCTATGCTATGTGTGTCAGCGGACTGTGATCGAGCCCGCACAAGTGCCCCCTAGCAAGTGGCTTGCTATGGGGGCACTCAGAAGGATACCCTCCAGGGCGTATCAGATGCAGCCAATAATCTTCAAATCGTCAGTGGTTATTATATGATCTCCAAAGACACCCAACGGAACCATTACTCCTCAGATCGCCTCATTACATGCTATGCACATCCACCTATGGGCTGGGAATGAAATGAGGCGATCTGAGGAGTAATGGTTCCGTTGGGTGTCTTTGGAGATCATATTTTTCACATGTTTAACACGATTTTATTTATTTTTTCTATTTTTGTTTACTGTATTGAGGAAGTGTTTAGCCACTTTATTTGTCCTGGTGGCCAGAAAGCGATAGTAAATCAAAAATATCAGAGTTGTTACAAGAACAGAAAATACAACGTTGTAAGTAGAAATCCTCCAATATTGAGCACTGTCGTGGCAACTGTCTAAAATGGGGTTCCCGCTGCTTTGGAGGGATTTCCTTTTGCTCCTCGTTTTGTCTTTGGGACAGAAAGTGAAATCAGCAAATTAAAAATACAGTAAAAAAGAAAAAGGGGGGGAGTGGGGGGGGGGTTAACCATTTGCTACTCTATCCAAAACTAAAAAAAAAAAAGTTTTGGCTTTACTTACACATATACATACAAAATTACAAATTGCAAGCAGATTGGCTTTACATTACTGTGTCTCTTGTACAATAAAGTAAACTTTCCTGCTTTACAGGTAAGTTTTATTAAAATCTTGTTTATAATGTACACTGAGCTGCACATGTGCTGTGTTTTAATGAATAGCTAAATGGGTGGGACCCATCCCACTATTTAACATTTGCATATCTAGATTTTGCTATGGTTTATAAAGGAATATTTCCTTCAAAGTTTAAGATTTCAATAAAAAGAACACAAAATGAGTTACTATTAATCATTTCACACAAGCCACTGTTTTTATCAGCCAAATATTATATTTTATTTATGTAATGAACACTCAAAACCAATATTGTATATATATATATTGTAAATACTGTATAGTCCATTATATAATAAGCAGTTATGCACAGATTTGCCACTTATCATTAAAAGTGGCAAGCATCATTAAGAAAAAAATATGATGTCTAAATGTCTGATCAAGGGAAAGATAAAACCAAAATGTTTTGGTCCAAAATGGTAAAATGACATTAGAGGCTGCCCGTTCCATATAGAGTCTCTTTTAGTCTTGTCATACATATATTGCAGGCCAGTGGAAAAGAGATAAATAAAATAAATGGTGTCCCTATGATGAAATCCTCATTTATAAGATAGCCCATGACCTAGCCCAACCATCTTCTGTTTAACAGGGCAAAATGCTGTCATTTATTTAGAAAGGCTTAACGTAGAAGTATGCAAGAAGGGTGCTGACCAGCAAAGCCCAGGAGACACCTAGAAGGACGAAGGAGAGGAGATCTAAGTTTTAGTATTTTATATGTAAATATACATATTTTTCATGTTTTAAAACATATAACATATAACATGACATTAACTATAATCCACTAGGTCAGAAGTTAACGATCACTGATATATATATATATATATATATATATATATATATATATATATATATATATATATATATATATGGTACTTGACTAAATAATAAAACTTCATTTTTAATCTAATATTTTTTTATTATAAAGGTAGAGGAGGGTGACATACAGCCGCATGGCTGTATCCAGGGGGGTGCTGGGGTAGGCTGTGCCCCCTAGAGTTCAGTTGCTCTCCCAGAAGCCCCTTGTCCACAACATCCTCTTTATCTCCCCACACAGCACATAGTGGGCAGGTGGCCCTGAGAAGGGTGGGTGCAACTCAAATCTGGGGGGTGCAGCCCACCCAGCACCCCCCTATATACAGCCATTTAGCATTTACTTGCCTGGCACTATTGGGTGTCCCTGTATTCACTGCTGCCATTGCTATTAAAAAAATTAGCAGCCTCTATACCCCTCCAGCAGTGTCTGTGTCTGCATTCTCAGTGTCGACCACTGTGGCCTCTATGCTTGCATGGCATCCCCGGCATTCCTCCATATGTGCCTGTGCGCAGCTTGTCCCTGCTGGCCACTGTGGCCTCTATGCTTGCATGGCATCCCCGGCATTCCTCCATATGTGCCTGTGCGCAGCTTGTCCCTGCTGGCCACTATGGCTTCTATGCTTGCACAGCATCCCTCAAGACATGCCCAGGCTGCATGCTGAACTTAAGTATTGCTTTAATGAGTGTTAAGGCACACGGCTTCAAGGCAGCCCATGCATTCTGAATAGTCTGGCATTGCACCTTAACACATTGGAAAAAATATATGTGACTTCCTCTTTTAAGGCAATGAATGTAGTGTGGGTATGTTGCCTGCTACTGTAACATGGGATGCCATTCAGCAGGTCATGTATTACCATGTGTTGTAGTGATGTGCACTAAAACTCACATTTTACTACAACTTATAAAAGTGTATCCACCCCTATAGTACTAGGGTTTTAAAAAAAAGTGTTATAAACCAGCACTTTGCTGTGCAAGCCACAGAATGGTAATAGTTGAGTGATTGTACCTTTTACCGATATCAGTATATTGTTGACTATCATATCATAAAACTGATGCCTAATAAAATGGATGTAATATGGCACTATCAACTGAAAAAAAAGGGGTACCTTGGGTACAGGGGCTAGGTTCTAGAAGGGCTCGAAGGACAACCAGCTATAGAACGCTCATCCTATTTCTACCACTGCTGTTGTTTAACCTCTTCTTCTCTTCCTTTCCAATCGTATTCAAGATAGTATTCCCACATGAGTTACATTTCCAGATCTGTATATATTGCAGTGGTTTTTTTCTGGGTTGTCTTATTACGGGATTGTCAGGAATCTGGATCGTGCCTCATTTTTTTCTATACCGAATGAATGGAACATTAAGGGGCTCCAGAATCCTGTCCTGTGTATCAATCTTTATTGTGTAACATTGCGTGTTGTTTTATGAACACAAATATTTTCATAAGTCTTTACCATGCCTTATCCAGACCTCTGTTCTATTTGAATTATTGAAATTCTAGGTGCTTTCCTAACCTCCCAGGCGGTATGATTATTTCAGATTTTTGCGTCTCAAAGCGGTACAATTATTTTGCATAGAAATTTGGTGTTTTATATTGTAGGCCTGTGATTCTTAGGAATAACTCACTTAAATCTGTCCAAACCAGAGTCTAGTAGACATCTCGGGTATGATAAAGTTTGAAACACAAAATCATAAGTTATAATATAATAAATAACTATAAATAATTATACCAAATAATAATATAATAATAATAAAAATGTATCAATATTGTAATCAAATCAAAAACACTAAAATTATCTCAGTTGCAGAATTGTCGCTGTCGTTACTTTTCAGTGTTTGATGACGGATCTCCCCACAAATCACTATTGCCCAATTCTGCGAGTGATTCTAATTTATTATCGCTGTTTTCTAGCTGGTCTAAAACCCTTTTTGATGTAAATGGACCGTTTTGGTTGCTATGGACAATCTCCAGTTTTCAGGCAGAAAGAACAGTTTTTATAATATGAAACTGCATGCAGGACACTGGAGAAACCACTAGGGACAAAAGGGGGATGAAATCATTTCATACAGTAATGCAATCTGTAAGATTACAGTATACTGTATGTATTGTGTGTGTTTCACTTTTTGAATTTGGCGCCGTTCTTCGTCCCTGTGCGTCGCAATGCTCGCAGGGAATGGAGCTCGGCTCCGTGATGAATCGAGCGGAGGACGAGCCGCTCACACTGCGGGAGACATCGCAGGATCCAGGGGACAGGGTAAGTAAGCTCTTCCTGGATCCTGCGATGTGGCGGTATTCCCGAGTCTGGCTCGGGGTTACCGCTTTTGGTTCTGAAATTCCACCCCGAGCCAGACTCGGGAATACCGCCAGGGAGGTTAGAACAATAAAAAAAAAATAATTGTAATTAAAAAAGTATTGACACATTGAGATTGGTTTACTAAAACCGAAGAGTGTAAAATCTGTGCATGGTAGCCAATAAGCTTCTAAAATCAGCTTGTTCAATTAAGCTTTGACAAGAAAATAAACAAACCTGGTAGTTGATTGGTTTCTATGCAGAGCTGCACCAGATTTTGCACACTCCAGTTTTAGTAAATTAACCTGTTGATATTACAATGTTCAGCCCCCTGCACCGCTCGGTCAATTGTTCCGCACTACTTACCCCACCCAGGTCACAGGCAGTTTCCGTGGCTCCCCCTCTGCTTTTCCTTGTCGGCGGCTTCCCCCCTGCTTCTCCTCCCGGCCAATCCGGTCGCTTCTCCTCCTGACCCGCTTCCTGATTGGCCGGGAGGAGAAGCAGAAAGACAATCGCGAATATTAATTCACTATTGTTACACAACTGGGTGGGCTCAGAGCGCAGTGCTCTGCACCCGAAGTGCACCCTTTTTGAAGCCAATTAGAGCCTCAGGCTGTAATCATGTGCTTAAAAAAAAAACAAACCCCATAGAAATCAATGCGTCCAGCGCTATGCATGGAGTATAGAGGCCGGGCGCATGGAGATTAGGGGAACGGCGCCTCGAATGAGCGGCCGCCACTGATGTTCAGTGTAAGCTGCGTAATTCAGAGATCGTTAGTAGCACATTGTATTACATGAAGAGTATATACAATTGCAAAATTGGCATGGGAAAAAGTCACCTTGAGATGAAGTACACTATTTACCATGGATCATTCCTTGTAACCTCCACTATGCTACATGTACTTGACTCAGACAGAGTCATGTAACAGTTTTCAAGGTAATGTGATCTGGAAAAGGACAGATGTCACAGTCTCCACTCTCCATGAGACATCTAGTCATCTAAGGTCAGCCTGAGAGTCCCCCAACAAAATGTATTTTAGTTTATGAAATAAAAGTGACTTTTACAAATGTACAATGATATATGTTGCTCTTCCCCAGACATAGTTAGTGCCACTTGAGTGGCTGTTAGTCCAGGAAAAGATGTTACACTTTCCATCACAAGCATTAAAGCAACTGAAGAAATCGATTTATTCATAAAATAGTATTCTTACCTTTAACATGTCCAGAGTTGCTGTACTCAATGTTATTAAGATCTGTTAATGAAATCATATTATAAATATTAAGTAATTTCTTAAGACAAATATAGTAACTAAAACACTGAAGAAGAAAGAGTTTATGGAAATAGTCACATCTCTCTTGCAATACTGCTATTGAAGGGTCTTAGGTCACCACCCAATTTTGACCATTCCTCTTTATGCTTTAATTTTATTCTCATTCTTCTCCTGTGTAGTCTTTCCATTTTCTGTCTGAATTTACTTTTTAGGTCTTTTTACCTTCTCCTTGTCATCTATTATCAATCCACTGTTTCTTATATTCACCATTACACCTGTTGTGTGATTTTTTATTTGTCCTCATTTTCCATGTATGGCAAATACAAGGATTGGAGGAATGTTATCAACCTAACAATGTAAAGGAGTACTCACTCTTCTTACAACTGAAAATAAAGATTATACTAGCAGGTATAAAGGGTGTTTTTCTAAGAAAATAACCCCTAGAAAAATTGTCACTAAACCCACATCATAAAAAAAAGTATCAATAAATGGTGTATTACATGCTGTTTATACACACTCGGTCACTATGAGATTTGTTTTCTGTATTCTGCAAAAAACCTGGCTGATCCTGCTGTTCTCTATCCCCCCTTCTGTTCATGTCCCCAATTCAGCTAGTGAATTTGCAGCTGTAGTGGTAACTCTGCACATGCTCAGTTTTCAGTGAGTTTCAATGCTGAGCATTTTTTCCCTATCACATCTGAGCAGCCCATGTGACTATAGAGTCACACATGTGGGCATATATACAGTGGTAAATGACAACCCAATCCCTCCCTCCTCCATGTCCCCTAACCCTCTAAACAAAATGGGGTGGGTTAGTACATGTAGATTGATAGAAGCTTCACCTCCCTCCTATTCTAAGACACAGGCTGGAGGGGCGTGACACAGCCTGAGACTGGCAGAAATCCACCCACACCATGTTATTGCCAAAAAATAATAAATATTTTATTTCAAATATATATATTTGTATGCCAATTTAAAAATGTTTTGGTTTTATTATTAAATAAAAGAAGCTCGTCCTGTTTATGTTTCCCTGAAGACAGGCTGAGAAAGTTTAATTTATAAGTACTATTACATTAAACATTATGGTAGCACAATTCCAGCCATTTGAGTAGCACATATGCATTTGCATTGTTCTTTTACTGCACAAAGTGCTAGCTGGTACTTGTGGGCTTACATATTTCACATTGGAAGTAGGTATATGAAAATCTTTTTTTATCCTTGTATTATAGCCTTACCTTCTAAGTTCATCTTTATTGATAGAACTGGGCTGATTATATCTGCAGCACGGGCTGGGTTGCACTGTAAGAAAAAAATGTATGATATCAATAGATTTGAGTGCGGTATATCAATATAACTGACTAGCCAAGTTGTACATTCTAATGATTGAGCAAGACTTTTTTTTTGTTTTATAAAATGGAGAAACAGCGCATAAGGAAAGCAAATACAAATTGTTATCACAATTTAGTATAGGGAGGTACACTTAAAATGATTACCAACGTCACTCCCCTGATTTTAAATAAGTAAGTATTTAGAAAAGTATAAAGATGTAAGTCTAGCAAAGAAAAAATGTCCTATCAAATCTGACTTGATACAAACCAAAACTTATGTAAAAAGCTTTTTTAATAATATTTATAATGCCTATGATGTTCTTCACGTGGAAAAAGGCAATTTCTGGGGAGGTCTAAATGTTTGAGGCTAACTACGGTAAGCTCTGTTGCTTCTAAAATCATTTGAAATGTAACTGGACTTCAAATGATGGTGTGACCATGCCATATTTCTGGAGGGCCTGAAAACCGTTCTTTTACCATTAGAAATGTAAAAACAAAATTAGTCAGTTTTAAAAGCTAGCAGTGGTTATGTAAGGTGCAATGGAAAACACACACACATAATACATATATATATATATATATATATATACCGGTATATATATATATATATATATATATACTTTTTTTATATGAAAATGTTAAGCAAACCAACAGTTATGTAGTGTGCAAATAGATAAATAGATCATTACCTTTGTGCAATCTTCACTTTTGTTGCATATTGTCACACTGCAGAATATAAAAATGTCATTGTATCCTTGAAATAGGAAGGAGCTGATCTCAATTCTTGCCTCTGTAGACTTTCCATTTTCTAAAACTGTTGTTGAAACACTGCCAGCAGCTGCACAACTAGTATAAAAAAAGATGTGCATTATGTTTTCATATGATCAATTTAAACAATACAGAATCAACTGTCTGTTTCTATATCTTCTACTATCATGATTACAACATTGTATATCTTCTGTGGCTATTACTATTTCCACCACAATGAATAGTTTAATCTCCTGTATCCAGCAATAATTAACTTGAACTTTTCCGGTGGACTCTATTATTTGGCTCTTATTAGGTCTAGATTGGTACAACATATTTCATTGATACCTCAATATTTATTTACTGATTATAAATTATTATAATATAAACAAAATAATATAGCTCAGAGTTTATTGTCAGTTTAGATTTCTAATATTTTGGCAAATGTGACAAATCATCAATTCGCCATATAGATCTCTTGGGGACTCTTCTGGAGATATCCCTGTGTGTAAGTTCCCAGCTCTACCCATCTTCCCTGGCTATTACATGAGGATCCCACTCTCACTGATAAATTCTTCATTACGAATAGAGTAAGACTCCCTCTTTTGAATCCTTTGTTTGGCAAAACTATTGACCCTGAAACTGCCTCAACCTAAGAAGATTACAGTCAGTGTGAGAGATGGGGGTAGAGACTGTGTGGTTGAACTACTAAAGACAGGCACAGCAAAACATAAACCAAGTAAAAAGCACCACTGTTTACATGCGCTTGTCAGATATACCGTCCGGTTTAAACATTGCTGCTGGGTGCTGGGTCACTGATAAGAGAACATCAAGCCCATCCATATAGCAACAAATGTTTCCCAGGACCGCACATCAATATAATGATTCATGAAACAAATGATCACAAACTGGCTTCAGCTGGCTTTCTATCAATCAAGTAAGCCCTCTAACATGTTTCACCCATGTAGGGCTTAATCAGAGAGGCCTCTCTGATTAAGCCCTACATGGGTAAAACATGTTAGAGGGGCTTTCCTGTTGGGTGGAGAGCCAGCTGAAGCCAGTTTGCGATCATTTGTTTTGTGATTTAATATATTGGTGTGCTGTCCTGCAAAACATTTATGAAGGGAAGTACAGTTAGTTATCTTGTCACACAGGCAGTGTTCTGGATTGTAAGCTAAACTACACATTTCAGTGTAAAACTGACCTTTTAATGAGGGAGAATAGGACAAAATGTAGTGGAGATAAAAAGTACAGGCAGATGTTTTACTACAATAATTAAGAGATAGATGGTACAACAGTGTAAAATTGGCCAGTAGCAGGACAAGTTTTAATGTGGAAGACTGGACCCAAAGGTAATTGAGACAAGAACACAAGTAGAGGTTTTACTACAATAGTTGAGATTCTACAGATGATATAGCACTGTAAAATTGTCCAGCAGCAGAACAATTTAATGAGCAAGACTACTAATTTACTAAAGAGCAAAAGCACAGGCAGGTGTTACACAACAAGCAATAAGATATCCACAGAGGATACAGCAGTGTAAAATTGGTTGGCAGCAGGACAGTTTTCATCACAGATAATAAGTCTACTCAGATTTGACTTTTTATTTATTTTTTATTTTTACTAGTGGGGTGAGGTGAATGTGACTGATATGATTTGAGGTGGGTTCGGTGCACACTCTTTTTCCACTTTTTTTTTTTTTTCTTTTTCAAATGATGCAGCAGCGTGCTGGGAACTACCATTATGTTTAAAAAAATGTATCTTCAGACAAAATTGCCAGGATTGTGAATTTCAAACCCATAGGGTTTCACCTGAACCCACAGTAGTACCAAATCTGAACCTTAGTCCTGTTCAGAAGCTGCTAAATGAAGGTCATACCATAAATCAGACAGGCAGAATAGTTGATTGGGTGATGAATTTGTGAGCATAGGTGCTGAAACCAATTCACATTGTACACGGTAATTATTATCCTTATTGTTGGATTGGCATCTGTGACATTAAAAAACAAACAAAAAAAACTATACATTCCTCCTCCATATTATAAATTATACTCACCCTCCATCTACTAGTATTACATTGAGGTTGGAGTTAGAGTCATTTGTAGGAGTGGCAAAACATTTCTCTGCCCTTAATGTAAATGCGTCTCCATTTAAATCTGGGGAAAATATGCCTAGGTATAAAATTGATCCAACAGTCAAGGTATCACTTCCCTGTAGTGGCAAAGTGCATGTTTCATCACTGTAAGCTGCCATTGTTACAGTATAACTGCTGATTCCATTTTCAGATGGAATGGTGATTGTGCTGAGGAAACAAAAAATATGTAAAAATTGAAAAGTTCACAAACCTTCCATAATATTCCTACAGGAACAGTGTCACATTTTTGTCAAGAGGGATAAAAGAATAAATAGATTCTGTAAAGTGTACATTTTTTTATATTGAGCATCATTGCCCTGTTTATCCTTAAGCTAAATTGCATTCTGCTATTAATTTTGCATTACCTGGTTTTTGCTTCTGCAAACTTTTACCATTTTCATTACATACTTTTTTAGGTGCCTAGGTTCTTGAAAACATCACAGCACCCTGTCTCTAGTACCTGCTTTCAAGAGCCCTGGCCCTGATATGCTTTTATGCGTTTATGGGCATGTGTCAGTCTAGAGGAGTGGACATTCCTAGGCATGTGACATTTAGACATTCAGACTGCCCTATTCAATGTCCACGTGTGATGCTGAGTCTCCATGATTGAAAAAAACGAAATCCAAAGAATAAAAGGGGCAGGTCAGGGCTAGATGATCCTGAATGTCCCCCAGCCATGAAATTAGGTGGGCTCTCTTCGACTTGCTACAGCTTTTATTGCAGCCTAGGAGTTCAAAGTTCAAAGTGTGCAGTAAAATCAGAGTAAGCTATTTCAGTAGAGGAAATGAGCCTGTACAACTGTGCATAAATGAAGGTAAGGCTGGAGAATAGCTTTAACCACTTCAGCCCCGGACCATTTGGCTGGCCAAAGACCAGAGCTCATTTTGCGATTCGGCTCTGTGTCATTTTAACTGATAATTGTGCGGTCGTGCACACAAATAGAGCTTTCTTTTGGTGGTATTGGATCACCTCTGCGTTTTTTATTTTTTGCGCTAAAAACAAAAATATAGCGACAATTTTAAAAAAAAAGCATTTTTTTTTCCTTTTTGCTATAATAAATATCCCCCAAAAATATATTTTTTCCTCAGTTTAGGCCGATATGTATTCTTCTACATATTTTTGGTAAAACAAATCGCAATAAGCATTTATTGATTTGTTTGCGCAAAAGTTATAGTGAATGTGAATGGTCCCAAAATAGCGCCAAAAGTGTCCAATGTGTCCGCCATAATGTCGCAGTCACAATAAAAATTGCTGATCGCCACCATTACTAATAAAAAAAAAATATTAATAAAAATGGCGGACACATTGAACACTTTTGGTGCTATTTTGGGACCATTCACATTTATGCAGCGATCAGTGCAAATAAAAATGCATTGATTACTGTGTAAATGTGACTGGCAGTGAAGGGGTTAACACTAGGTGGCGCTGTAGGGGTTAAGTGTGTCCTAGGGAGTGATTCTAACTGTGGGGGGAGTGGCTATGTGTGACACGACATTGATCATCGCTCCCGATTACAGGGAGCTGTGATCAGTGTCCTGTCACTAGGCAGAACGGGGAAATGCTCGTTTACATCAGCATTTCCCCGTTCATCCTCTCCGTGAGACGATCGCGGGTATCCCCATGGACATCGAGTCCGCGGGACCGCGATCACACTCATGGAGCTTGCTGCGGGCGCGCACGGCGGCATATTTAAAGGGACGTACCCGTAAGCCCATTTGACTGTCCGTGCCATTGTATCGATGTAAATGTACAGGCGGCGGTCGGGAAGCATTTAAAGTCTTTTTTGATGATACTTTCAGGTATTTGCAAATCTTGTTCTTCTATTTTTCCATTATTCTACTTTAAATTTAGAATTGTAAATTAGCCACTAGAGGGAACTTTTACTGGACCAGTGCTATCACTGTACTTCACACAAAGGAAAACTGTCTATTCCAACTTTGACATTGATGACTGACTGATGCTATGTTAGTCTTGGTAATGGTTGGGTGGGAAACCAGTCTCTTAGTTCACTTGCAGCTTATGAGAGGCAGAGATTAACACATATGCCTCGATAAATGCATAGCACCATGCCTGAGTTCTGTCTGTGCTCTGGTTGTCCAGCAATCAGCACTGGAACCTGCAAGCCATTTAACAAGAACACCATGCAACTCATAATGTCACTCAGCTCCCCCTGCTATCTCTACACCTTGTGAATTAGAAGTGGAATAATGGAAATATAGAAGAACAAGCTTTATAAATGCCTGGAAAATGCTCCCTCTGTGCTCTGATGTTGTCAAAGACAAGGACAGCTACTAAGTCACACCATGAATTGCATCGTGTCGCTGGTAAATGGTTGGCAGGTTTTAGTGCTAATTGCTTGACAACCGGAGCACTGACATAATTCATACATGGTGCTATGCATTTCTCAAGGTACCTGTTTTATTTGGCTGTTTAATGTAATAGAGTAATTCTAGGCTTCATTTCTGCTTTAAGATATGAATCTATACGCATCCTTGGAGAGTCAAGCACTGAGTTTGAAAAAGCTGTTTTGGGACACAACCTTTATAGGTTGGTTCTTCTAGTGTATAGGCAACACCAAACAAAACCCCCCTACCACAGTAATTGATAAAAATGTAAGTAATATTATTTCTAACCTTGATATGGGGTTCAGAAAGAAAGTGAGGCTGGTCTGCATAGTGCGGTTAAAAACACAAGAAAAGTTGTAACTGATTGGATTCTTAGTGATGAGAGGTCCTGAATTTGCTTCAATGTGAAGATTATTGGTAAAATAAATGTCTGATAAGCCCACCTAAAAAAAAAAAAGTAAAAAAAAACAAGAAAAAGGAAAGTGAAGCAATTAAAAACACATAGAGACTATGATAAAAGTTATTATTTTTTTTAATATAAACAACAAAAACAGATCTGAACCAATGTTCCAGGTTATTAGGAATGCTCCATGTATATAATTTAACGGAAGAACACTTATAGGCTTGATATACTAAAGAAATAGACACTGTTTGCTTAGCTTAGTATTTTAAAAACCCAATCATGTGCTAAGCAAAACTGGCAAATGATTGGATGACACATCTTCATCCTATGTGGTAAGATAAGTAAAATTGATTCCTATGTTCTATTCATTAGGTAACCCTATAGTGCTCTTCAAAACTAGACCTTGACTTTAGTAGCTATTCTCTTGTCACACAGAAAAAAAGAAACTTGTCGCACTACTCTCAGCTGAAATAATCCAAATTTGTACATTACTTGAAGCAATACCTTCTAATATACTGGTATGGGGTTGATTTACTGATTTACTGAAGTAATCTATAATAATATCATCATAATGTTAATATAATAATGTGTACAGTTTGGTGTACACTAAGCTGTCAATCTTATAATAAAACTGACAGCTCAGTGTACACCAAAAAAATCTTTAAAAGCCTTGATTATATCATATGAACTTTTTTTAAACCCAACCTAGCTAAAACTTGCTAAGGAGAAGTACAACTATGTTTCAAAAAATATATGGAACTGGATGGGACTTTAATTGTGCCCCTGAGAAGTGTAAATGAATGAAAAACAATTTATGAAAATATACCCCACCACTCCTAAACCAGGAGGAAAGGGTAGGCCCCTATGCATGCAAATGAAAAGGTATGGTAAGCCAAAGGATTAAAGTGCATGCATAGGGGCCTACCCTTTCCTCCCGATTTAGGAGTGGTGGGGTGGAGTATTCCCACGAGCACCCAGGCCTAACATTGCCCCGCCGAGCCGGTGTCCTCTGATTACAGTTTCCGGGTGAGTGGGAGACATGCTTTTATAAAGCACCACTATCTACATATATATATATATACATTTTTATACAATTCCACACTATAATGTCACATGTCTAGACATTTAACAACATGAAATTTACTCTTATTTCTTCTTAAACCTCACGTGTTACAAGCATCGCTACATATCCCCAATGGTTTGAAAATGCAGCTATATTTATCTGTTCAATATCTCACAAATATTCAAGTTTTATTGTTAAACATTTATAATGACATACCCACGTAAAAATCTATGTATGAATACGTGTATACATTTTGTATTCAATTTTTATCTATGCAATCATATCATGTATGTAGTACTAACTGATGTTTTATCTGTAGAATTCACACAATGTCATACTGTGCAGTCTTCAAGGCCCTGAAGAAGCGGCACTGTCCATGAAACGCGTAGGCCACATCTCTATTTAATGTTGAGGATTTGCACACCCTGAATCCTAACTTAATCATCCAAAACTGTAATGTATTTTCAACTATGCTAATATGCATAGAATATGCAAACACAGTTGATTGATAATAAATGGCTTCAGCCAAACACTAATCATGAGTGAAAGAAATGTTTTTGTGTTATCATTCATATTCTCTGAAAAATGGCCAAGAAATCATAAATTCTGCCAGGGTATGTAAACCTATGAGCACAACTGTATATATAACACTTATTAAGGATCTTCTTTAATTTAGAGTAATTTACAGTAAACAAACATTTGCAAAAGGTAAGTTGTACCGTAGCAGTGTTTCCACACCATCCTATGGCTGCTCGCACTGGGACGTTGATCATACTTATATCATTCTGAATGCTGGCATATGGAAAGAGACAGATTTCAGAAGCATTGAACAGGTGAACGGAACTGAAGTTGTAGCCCAATGCTTGTAACTCACACTTGCTTAAAGATGTTGTCATTGTACCCTCAGAGCAGATCACTGAGGGTTTGAAATCTCCAATAACTGTAAAATAATGTCAGTAAGCATAGTAATATTAATATTTTATTTGATGAAACATGGTTTATTTTCTTAAATGTGATTTTTATTTTTGGTTACAGCTGGAGCCTGGTGGGTGAATCAACACTTGGCTTCTTATATGTCTTGGATACAATGATAGTGGAATATCCCTGCTATAATTCCTAACCCATCTTTCAATCACCTCTTGTTTCATGCCCCATGATATACACGTAAAACATCCAACAGGGAGAGATGGACTTGTTCATAATGGCCACAGCAGATGACACACCCAGAAACACAAGTTCAGAAATTTCAAGGTGTAAAGGTGGTTTAATCCCTCAGGATCTGCCAAAACTGATATAGCGTTGGGTTGACTGAGCTGTTATTCTATTTTTTTTTTTTTTTTTGCTATGGCCATCTAAGAGAGCTGATTTAGGTTGAGGACTGTAAACGTACAGTATATAAAAACATGTAACCATTAACATGAACAAATATGTGGAACACCTTTTTATCTGGCTGAAGAAGGTCTTTGGTTGGAGACAGCAAGCTGAATCACCAGCTAGTTCATATATTTCTCAGGGAGATCTCTGGAAAACCTCAGTTCCACTTCTTTATTCCAGCATAACAACAATGTTACACTCTAAACAATAGGATCACCTCTTATACTACAAATGCAACAAGCGGGATGAGTCTCCAAGCATCTTTGCCAGAGCAATCTCACTGCTGAAGTCCCAGAGAAATAAAATGTCCCCTTTAATGGTACAACCTAAAATCACACTTCTGCCTTCTTTCCTGGCAGTTGTGAACTTGTGTGGATTTTAATCTGGACTCAGGCAATCAACAAATGAAAAGGTGTTCCTGGGTTTTCTTATTAGAAAAAAATATTAAATATCATAGATGCTATGACTTTCAAGCAGAATATACTGTATGGCCTTTGAACCACAGCCAGTGAAGCTGACAAACTGTGTATGGAAAGGTTAGGTTCATTTAAGATACTGTGCTTTACTTCTGATTGCAAGTTCTTTGGGAATCACCCCTTTGCTTTTTGTTGTTATTTTTTTATTCTTTTTTTTTTTTTTTGGGGGGGGGGGGGGATATTTAGTATTTTCATCTTGCTTGGGGGGCATGTATTTATTTTTATTTTTTTATGTTGAAAGGGACCTTTTTTTAAGTTAAAATAACATGTAAGCTTTTTCACAAAATCCCAAAACATTATATATTTTCTAAAATCAAAGATTAACCACTTCAGCCCCGGAAGATTTAGCTGCTCAATGACCAGAGCACTTTTGCGCTACGGCTCTGCGTCGCTTTAACTGACAATTGCGCGTTCGTGCGACGTTGTACCCAAACAAAATTGACGTGCTTTTTTTTCCCACAAATAGATTTTATATTAGATATAGATATAGGCAAATAGATTAGATATACCAGTATTTCTTTTGGTGGTATTTGATCATATCTGCGTTTTTTATTTTTTGCGCTATAAACAAAAAAAGAGCGACAATTTTGAAAAAAACACAATGGGGGTTATTTAGGAAAGGCAAATCCACTTTGCACTACAAGTACAAAGTGCACTTGAAATTGCACTGAAAGTGCACTTCCACCAAAGACCTCAGTTTTAAACAGATTTATTCTTCAGCCAGATAAAAAGGTGTTCCACATATTTGTTCATGTTTTCTCAGTTTAGGCCGATATGTATTTTTCTACATATTTTTGGTAATAAAAATCGCAATAAGCGTATATTGATTGGTTTGCGCAAAAGTTATAGCGTCTACAAAATAGGGGATAGATTTATGGCATGTTTATTATTTTTTAAAATTTTCACTAGTAATGGTGCAGATCTGCGATTATTATCGTGACTGCAACATTATGGCGGACACATCGGACACTTTTGACACATTTTTGGGATGATTGACAATTATACAGTGATCAGTGCTATAAAAATGCACTGATTACTGTATAAATGTCACTGGCAGGGAAGGGGTTAACACTAGGGGGCGATCAAGGGGTTAACTGTGTTCCCTGAATGTGTGTTCTAACTGTAGGAGACTGACTATAGGATATGACAGATCATGGTTCCTAGCTATTAGGAAGTCACAATCTGCATCTCCTCTCAGAACAGAACAGGGATTTGTGTGTTTACACACACGTGTCCCTGTTCTGCCCCTCGTGAATAGCACAGTGTAGTGTAGTGAATAACACAGTGTAGTGTAGTGAATAACACAGTGTGGTGTAGTGAATAGCACAGTGTAGTGTAGTGAATAACACAGTGTGGTGTAGTGAATAGCACAGTGTAGTGTAGTGAATAGCACAGTGTAGTGTAGTGAATAACACAGTGTAGTGTAGTGAATAACACAGTGCAGTGTAGTGAATAACACAGTGCAGTGTAGTGAATAACGTAGTGTAGTGAATAAGACAGTGTAGTGTTGGGAATAAAACAGTGCACTGTAATGAATAACGCAGTGTAGTGAATAATGTAATGTAGTGAATAACACAGTGCAGTGTAGTGAATAATGTAGGGTAGTGAATAACACAGTGCAGTGTAGTGAATAATGTAGTGTAGTGAATAGCACAGTGCAGTGTAGTGAATAACGCAGTGAAGTGTAGTGAATAACGCAGTGCAGTGTAGTGAATAATGCAGTGCAGTGTAGTGAATAGGGATGAGCCGAACACCCCCCGGTTCGGTTCGCACCAGAACCCGCGAACGGACCGCAAGTTCGCACGAACGTTAGAACCCCATTGACGTCTATGGGACTCGAACGTTCGAAATCAAAAGTGCTCATTTTAAAGGCTAATTTGCATGGTATTGTCCTAAAAAGGGTTTGGGGACCCGGGTCCTACCCCAGGGGACATGTATCAATGCAAAAAAAACTTTTAAAAACGGCCGTTTTTTCGGGAGCAGTGATTTTAATGATGCTTAAAGTAAAAAAAAAAAAGTGAAATATTCCTTTAAATATCGTACCTGGGGGGTGTCTATAGTATGCCTGTAAAGTGACGCGTGTTTCCCATGTTTAGAACAGTCCCTGCACCAAATGTCATTTTTAAAGGAAAAAATCTCATTTAAAACTGCTTGCGGGTTTAATGTCATGTCGGGTCATGGCAATATGGATGAAAATCAGTGAGACAAACGGCATGGGTACCCCCCAGTCCATTACCAGGCCCTTTGGGTCTTGTATGGATATTAAGGGGAACCCCGCACCCAAATTAAAATAAGGAAAGGTCCCTATATACTCTGAACAGCAGTATACAGGCGGTGCAAACAAGACAGGGACTGTAGGTTTGTTGTTAAGTAGAATCTGTTTGTAATTTTGAACATTTTTAATGTGTTTAGCTCCAGCCAAAAAATCTTTTCTAAGCTTTTTGGAAAACATAGGGAAGGGTTATCACCCCTGTGACATTTGTTTTGCGTCTTTCCTCCTCTTCAGAAGATTTCACCTCACTTTTTTGTCCCAATGAAAAATGTTTTTTGAAAATTTGGGTTTTTTTGTGGAACAAGGATTGGAAAGCATCAGTGGAAAGGAAAAATTGTTTTCCCATATTAACTCTTACAGGAGAGAATTTCCCTTCCTTAGGGGTAGATTTCATCTCACTTCCTGTTGTCTCCTTCCGTTTGCAAGTAGGAGTCGTTTGTAAGTTAGATGTTTGAAAGTAGGGTCCTACCCTATATACTCAGCAGAAATTTGGGCCTTAGGTGTTGCTGTGGCCAAAACACTGTAAGCCCTCACAGGGCCCTGCTGTGAAATATTAGATCAAGAATTGTAATTACATGCCCCTGTTGAACAGGAGCTGAAAAATTAGGCCTTAGGCACTGGTGCTGGTGCCACAACACTGCAACCCCTCACAGACACTCTAGTTGGAACGCAGGAACGAGCCCTGCTGCAAAGTATTGCATCAAAAATTGTAATTACACGCCCCTGTTAGACAGGGGCAGAAAAATTGGGTCTTAGGCACTGGTGCTGGTGCCACAACACTGCAACCCCTCACAGACACTCTAGTTGAAACGCAGGAACAAGCCCTGCTGCAAAGTATTGCATCAAAAATTGTAATTACACGCCCCTGTTAGACAGGGGCTGAAAAATTGGGTCTTAGGCACTGGTGCTGGTGCCACAACACTGCAACCCCTCACAGACACTCTAGTTGAAACGCAGGAACAAGCCCTGCTGCAAAGTATTGCATCAAAAATTGTAATTACACGCCCCTGTTAGACAGGGGCAGAAAAATTGGGTCTTAGGCACTGGTGCTGGTGCCACAACACTGCAACCCCTCACAGACACTCTAGTTGGAATGCAGGAACAAGCCCTGCTGCAAAGTATTGCATCAAAAATTGTAATTACACGCCCCTGTTAGACAGGGGCAGAAAAATTGGGTCTTAGGCACTGGTGCTGGTGCCACAACACTGCAACCCCTCACAGACACTCTAGTTGGAATGCAGGAACGAGCCCTGCTGCAAAGTATTACATCAAAAATTGTAATTACACGCCCCTGTTAAACAGGGGCTGAAAAATTGTGCCTTAGGCACTGGTGGTGGCGCCCAGAACCAAAAATGTTCTTACAAGCTATCAGCGTGATGATTGAGGAGGAAGAGGATAATTACTCAGGGATAGTCACTCAGCATCAGCATAGGCAGTCTTTGAAGGGATCTGAGATTTCAAAAAAAATTATTCGGTTACATCTGCATCAGGTGCTTGGTAGCTGGTGGTGATCCAAGACTGATTCATTTTTATGAAGGTCAGCCGATCGACCGAGTCGGTGGACAGACGCACCCTGTGATCGGTTACCACGCCTCCAGCAGCACTGAATGTGCGTTCCGAAAGAACGCTGGATGCAGGACAGGCCAGTAGCTCAATTGCATACTGTGCAAGCTCTGGCCAGTGATCCATCCTCAAGACCCAGTAACCCAGAGGATTTTCGGTGGGAAAGGTGTCCAAGTCTGATCTTGCCCCTAGGTATTCCTGCACCATGTAAAACAGACGCTGGCGATGGTTGCTGGAACCGATCATACCTTGGGGCTGCGGACCAAAAAATTGTCTGAACGCATCGGTCAGACGGCCACCTTCTCCACCGCTCCTTCTTTGACTGACCGAAGCCTCAGCAACACGTTGTCCAGAAACAGGAGTTTGTAACCTCCCAGTCTCTGGGAACGCGTTGCACAGACCTTTCTGCAAGGCCTCCCGAAGATGTTTCATCCTCTGCTCCCTCTGCGATGGCAAGATAAGGTCCGCAACCTTACCCTTGTAACGTGGATCAAGGAGGGTTGCCAGCCAGTATTGGTCCTTCTCCTTGATACCACGAATACGAGGATCCTTACGCAGGCTTTGCAGGATCAGGGAGGCCATGCAGCGTAGGTTTGCTGAGGCATTCGGTCCGGAGTCCTCTGGGTCACTAAGGACAACAACGTCCGCAGCCACCTCCTCCCAGCCACGTACAAGTCCATGTGTTCCTTGGGACTGATCCCTTAAAGACTGCTGATGCTGAGTGCCAGGCTCCACCTCCATACTGACACAATCTTCCTCCTCCTCCTCCTCCTCCTCCTCCTCGTCCTCTTCCTGTGTGATCGGCGGGCACGCAGGAACACTGTCTGGATAAAGGGGGCCTTGAGAGCTAAGGAAGTCCTCCTCTTCCTGCCTCTGTTCTGCCTCAAGTGCCCTGTCCATTATCCCACGCAGCGTGTGCTCCAACAGGTGGACAAGGGGGACAGTGTCACTGATGCATGCACTGTCAGTGCTCACCATCCTCGTGGCCTCCTCGAATGGTGACAGGACAGTGCATGCATCCCTGATCATGGCCCACTGGCGTGGGGAAAAAAAACCAAGGTCCCCTGACCCTGTCCTGGTGCCATAGTCGCACAGGTACTCATTGATGGCCCTCTGCTGCGTGTGCAGCCGCTGCAGCATGGCCAACGTCGAGTTCCACCTGGTGGGCATGTCACAGATTAGGCGGTTCTTGGGCAGGTTAAACTCCTTTTGGAGGTCCGTCAGCCGAGCACTGGCATTATATGACCGGCGGAAATGCACACAGACTTTCCTGGCCTGCCTCAGGACATCCTGTAAGCCCGGGTACCTGCCCAAGAACCGCTGCACCACCAAGTTAAGGACGTGAGCCAAACAGGGCACATGGGTCAGTTGTCCCTGTCGGAGGGCAGAGAGGAGGTTGGTGCCATTGTCGCAAACCACCATTCCTGCCTTAAGTTGGCGTGGCGTCAACCACCTCTGAACCTGCCCCTGCAGAGCTGACAGAACCTCTGCCCCAGTGTGGCTCCTGTCCCCCAAGCACACCAGCTCAAGCACCGCATGGCATCTTTTGGCCTGCGTACTTGCGTAGCCCCTTGAACGCCTACGGAGCACCGCTGGTTCCGAGGAAGAGGCCATGGAGGAAGAAGAAGAGGAGGGGGTGGAGGAGAGAGGTGTGTCACAATCAGCATTTTGGAGGCGTGGTGGCGGAACAACCTCCAACACTACTGCACCTTGTCCTGCATCCTTCCCAGCTGCCAGCAGAGTCACCCAATGCGCCGTGAAACTTAAGTAACGTCCCTGTCCATGCCTGCTGGACCATGAGTCAGCGGTAATATGCACCTTACCGCTGACCGCCCTGTCCAGCGAGGCATGGACATTGCCTTCCACATGCCGGTAGAGAGCCGGAATCGCCTTCCGTGAGAAAAAGTGGCGTTTGGGTACCTGCCACTGAGGAACCGCACATTCCACAAACTCACGGAAGGGGGCAGAGTCTACCAACTGAAAAGGCAGCAGTTGAAGTGCTAGCAATTTTGCCAAGCTAGCATTCAACCGCTGGGCATGTGGATGGCTGGGAGCAAACTTCTTTCGGCGGTGCAGCAGCTGGGGCAGGGAAATTTGCCTGGTACAATCTGACGTCGGTGTACCCAAAGCAGATTGCCCATAAGTACTTGGCTGTGACACACCTAATTCTACACCTTCATTCCTCTCACTGCAGGTCGCAGAGAAGACTGAAGGTCTAGTGGGGTTGGAAATCTCAGCTGATGAGGAGCAAGGAGAGATCGTCTTTGTTCTTTGGTGTGGGTCTTTTAGATACGCTTGCCAACGAACTGCATGGCAGGTCAACATATGTCTGGTCAAGCATGTGGTACCCAAGCGGGAGATGTTTTGGCCACGCGAGATACGCTTGAGACATATATTGCAAATAGCAGCGGTGCGATCTGATGCACTCGTCTCAAAAAAGGCCCACACCAAAGAACTTTTTGAATAACGCGCAGAGACTGCAGCGCCCTGCACATGTGGAGCTTTGGGGTGTGATGCAGTCAATGTGCTGCCCTTAGGCTGGCCCCTGGAGGGCATCCTGCCTAGTTGGTGATGTGCCACCTCCTCCTCCTCCTCCTCCTCCTCCTCTCTCCTATCAGGCACCCACGTTGAGTCAGTGACCTCATCATCCCCTCCCTCCTCATCACTGGAGCAAACCTGGCAGTATGCTGCAGCAGGGGGAGCATGACTGCCAGATTGCTGTCCTTCTTGGGCACCCCCTCTGTCCGTGCTCATGTTACTGCCTTCATTGAGCTCAGTATCATCATCAGAGCCTTCCAAACGCTGGGCATCCTCCTGGAGCATGTACCCAACACTGTGGTCAAACAGTTCGAGGGAATCCTCAGGAGGACATGGTGGGGCTAGGGAAGGAGTCACTGATGACATTGAGCTGAGGGAAGAGGCCGCTGCTTTGCCAGACAAAGCACCCTGGGCATGGGTGAGAGAGGATGAGGAGGATGAGGACGGCTTGGTCATCCACTCGACCAAGTCTTCCGCATGTTGCGGCTCAACACGACCAGCTGCCGAAAAAAAGGCCAAGCGTGTCCCATGGCCACGTGCTGATGAGGATGCACCGTCTCCACGACCAGCACTAGACACAGAGCCTGCTTGCCCTCTCTTATTGGCTTGTGACTGTCTGCCTCTCCTTCTTGGCCTTCCAGACATACTAATGGCCTGTAGCTGCACTAAGCTGGGATAGAACACCTGTAATTTTCTTCAGGTAGCTTTATATACTGTAACCAGACAAGCCTGCCTGTCAGTAGGAAGATAACAGGAACGGATCTAGCTGAACACTGTGAGTAGGACGTACTGCACTAAATGTATATAGCAGGAACGGATCTAGCTGAACACTGTGAGCAGGACGCACTGCACTGAATGTAAATAGCAGGAACGGATCTAGCTGAACACTGTGAGCAGGACGCACTGCACTGAATGTAAATAGCAGGAACGGATCTAGCTAAACACTGTGAGCAGGACGCACTGCACTGAATGTAAATAGCAGGAACGGATCTAGCTGAACACTGTGAGCAGGACGCACTGCACTGAATGTAAATAGCAGGAACGGATCTAGCTGAACACTGTGAGCAGCACGCACTGCACTGAATGTAAATAGCAGGAACGGATCTAGCTGAACACTGTGAGCAGGACGCACTGCACTGAATGTAAATAGCAGGAACGGATCTAGCTAAACACTGTGAGCAGGACGCACTGCACTGAATGTAAATAGCAGGAACGGATCTAGCTGAACACTGTGAGCAGGACGCACTGCACTGAATGTAAATAGCAGGAACGGATCTAGCTGAACACTGTGAGCAGCACGCACTGCACTGAATGTAAATAGCAGGAACGGATCTAGCTGAACACTGTGAGCAGGACGCACTGCACTGAATGTGAATAGCAGGAACGGATCTAGCTGAACACTGTGAGCAGGACGCACTGCACTGAATGTAAATAGCAGGAACGGATCTAGCTGAACACTGTGAGCAGGACGCACTGCACTGAATGTAAATAACAGGAACGGATCTAGCTGAACACTGTGAGCAGGACACACTGTACTAAATGTAAATAGTCTAGCTGCCTGACCGTGGTACTAATAGGATCAAAAAGAACACCTGTAATTTTCTTCAGGTAGCTTTATATACTGTAACCAGACAAGCCTGCCTGTCAGTAGGAAGATAACAGGAACGGATCTAGCTGAACACTGTGAGCAGGACGTACTGCACTAAATGTATATAGCAGGAACGGATCTAGCTGAACACTGTGAGCAGGACGCACTGCACTGAATGTAAATAGCAGGAACGGATCTAGCTGAACACTGTGAGCAGGACGCACTGCACTGAATGTAAATAGCAGGAACGGATCTAGCTGAACACTGTGAGCAGGACGCACTGCACTGAATGTAAATAACAGGAACGGATCTAGCTGAACACTGTGAGCAGGACACACTGTACTAAATGTAAATAGTCTAGCTGCCTGACCGTGGTACTAATAGGATCAAAAAGAACACCTGTAATTTTCTTCAGGTAGCTTTATATACTGTAACCAGACAAGCCTGCCTGTCAGTAGGAAGATAACAGGAACGGATCTAGCTGAACACTGTGAGCAGGACGTACTGCACTAAATGTATATAGCAGGAACGGATCTAGCTGAACACTGTGAGCAGGACGCACTGCACTGAATGTAAATAGCAGGAACGGATCTAGCTGAACACTGTGAGCAGGACGCACTGCACTGAATGTAAATAGCAGGAACGGATCTAGCTAAACACTGTGAGCAGGACGCACTGCACTGAATGTAAATAGCAGGAACGGATCTAGCTGAACACTGTGAGCAGGACGCACTGCACTGAATGTAAATAGCAGGAACGGATCTAGCTGAACACTGTGAGCAGGACGCACTGCACTGAATGTAAATAGCAGGAACGGATCTAGCTGAACACTGTGAGCAGGACGCACTGCACTGAATGTAAATAACAGGAACGGATCTAGCTGAACACTGTGAGCAGGACACACTGTACTAAATGTAAATAGTCTAGCTGCCTGACCGTGGTACTAATAGGATCAAAAAGAACACCTGTAATTTTCTTCAGGTAGCTTTATATACTGTAACCAGACAAGCCTGCCTGTCAGTAGGAAGATAACAGGAACGGATCTAGCTGAACACTGTGAGCAGGACGTACTGCACTAAATGTATATAGCAGGAACGGATCTAGCTGAACACTGTGAGCAGGACGCACTGCACTGAATGTAAATAGCAGGAACGGATCTAGCTGAACACTGTGAGCAGGACGCACTGCACTGAATGTAAATAGCAGGAACGGATCTAGCTGAACACTGTGAGCAGGACGCACTGCACTGAATGTAAACAGCAGGAACGGATGTAGCTAAACACTGTGAGCAGCACGCACTGCACTGAATGTAAATAGCAGGAACGGATCTAGCTGAACACTGTGAGCAGCACGCACTGCACTGAATGTAAATAGCAGGAACGGATCTAGCTGAACACTGTGAGCAGGACGCACTGCACTGAATGTAAATAGCAGGAACGGATCTAGCTGAACACTGTGAGCAGCACGCACTGCACTGAATGTAAATAGCAGGAACGGATCTAGCTGAACACTGTGAGCAGGAAGCACTGTACTGAATGTGAATAGCAGGAACGGATCTAGCTGAACACTGTGAGCAGGACACACTGCACTGAATGTAAATAGTCTAGATAGAAGATAACAGGAACGGATCTAGCTAAACTGAATACAGTGTATATATATATATGCAACACCTGGGATGCATATATATACACAATACACTGTAAGTGCAGCTAACTGACTGACTGTTCTGCCTAATCTATCTAACTCAAATCAAATGACACTGTCTCTCTCTCTCTCTATCGCTCAGCACACCGGAACACACACTACACAGGGCCGCCGTGCAGGCGGCCTTATATAGTGTGGGGTGTGTACTAAATCCCCTGAGCCATAATTGGCCAAAGCCACCCTGGCTTTGGCCAATTACAGCTCTCTCTACTGACGGCGCTGTGATTGGCCAAGCATGCGGGTCATAGTGCATGCTTGGCCAATCATCAGCCAGCAATGCACTGCGATGCCGCAGTGAATTATGGGCCGTGACGCGCCACACGAATTTGGCGCGAACGGCCCATATCGTTCGCAATTCGACGGACGGTCGAACAGCCGATGTTCGAGTCGAACATGGGTTCGACTCGAACACGAAGCTCATCCCTAGTAGTGAATACCACAGTGTAGTGTAGCCAATAACACAGTGTAGTGAATAACGCAGTGCAATGTAGTGAATACCATAGTGCAGTGTAGTGAATAACAATGTAGTGTAGCCAATAACACAGTGTAGTGTAGTGAATAACACAGTGCAGTGTAGCTAATAACACAGTGTAGTGTAGCTAATAACACAGTGTAGTGTAGTGAATAACACAGTGTAGTGGCGCCACTAAAGTGTTGGTGTGTACAACACTACTGTATCACCACTGACACCATTTTTTATTTTATTTTGCAGCATCAGGTTCTGTTGCTGCATTATTGGTATGCCCCCTTCTGTGTCGCAGGTGTTATTCCTTCGGCATCAGCACAGCAATGGTTTCCTTTTTTTTATTTTTTTTTGGCGCAGCAGCACTAATACTACTTATTGCATAATTGCTGTCCCCCTTCTGCTTCGAAGGTGTTCCTCTTTTTTTTTTGGCGCAGCAGCACTAAGCATATAAGGGCATAATTGCTGTCCCCCGTTCTGCGTTGGCGGTGTTCTTCTTTCTGCGTCAGCAGTGGCTTTCTTTTTTTTCTCAATTTTATTTTAATTATTTTATATTATATATATTTATATATATATAGGGTTTTTTTTGCCGCAGCAGCACTAAAAATATTTAGGGCATAATTGTTGTTCCTCCTCTGCGTTCTCCTTTTTTTTGTTTTTTGTTTTGGCTTTTTGAGTTTTTTATTTTCCAGCAGCAGCAAAAAAAAATGTCTCCATAATTGCTGTTCCTTTTTTTGAGTCGCACGTGGCCTTCCTTCTGCGTCACCACTTTTTTTTTTTTTTTTATAGCTTTCCTAATTTTTTGACATTTATTTTATTTTTATTTTTTTTCAGCAGCAGCAGCAGTAAAAAAAACTTTTCCACAGTTGCTGCACCCTTATTTTCTTTATTTAAAAAAAACTATAATAAAACGATTTAAAGTGCACCAAGCACAAAAGCATTGCACCCAAGCACCATATTTCCATCCCACACTCTATAATATAAAGTTATAAAAATCCCCCAAAAAATCCTCATCATGTCTGAAAGGCCAACAAGGAGAGGCAGACACTAACAGGCCACTAAAAGAGGGCAAGCAGCCTCTGGGGCCCAGCAAGTGTAACCGTGAGGGTTTATAGTTGTTCAGGAACCTCTAGGGATGGGCGAACGGTTTGGGCCAAGCATAAGTTTGGCCTGAACATCGTCCATTCAGGTACTTGCCTAAAACCCAAACTTTCTAGGCACTTAGTGGGATGTTCGCCCGCCAAGCTCACAGTCAATAGGTTGTTAAGGCTTCCCCACTTTGGGTCTGGTATGGATTTTAACCACTTACCTACATTGTAGGGAAGTGGGGCATTGTAAAATGACGCCAGCAGAAACACTCCCTTCCTCCTGCAGCCCATCAGAGTACCCAAGTACCTATCTGTAGCCCATCAGAGTACCCGAGTACCTATCTGCAGCCCATCAGAGGACCCGAGAAACTATCTGCAGCCCATCAGAGTACCTGAGTACCTATCTGCAGCCCATGTCTGATAGAATATATACGTTGGGGTGTTTTCTTTCCAAAATGTGGTAATTATGTGGGTAATTCCACTATCCTGGTTCTCCAGAACCTTCAAAAGTGTGATAGGAAGGAATGAAATTAGATGTGTAATTTATGCTCGTAGAACACCTGATGGTGCTCCCTGCATGTTGGGCCTGTTGTGTTACACTGTGTGATTTATTATGCTCTGTGTCTTTAAGATTTGTTCCCTCTGTCTATCTGAACTCTTTCTCTCACCGTAGTTCTTTATATTCTCCTCCCCTTCCTCTCTCTGATTCATTGTGCACAGTATACCTCATTGCTGTAACATCTTACATGTGGCTTACAACTGCAACGTTTTTCTACCTATGAATATCCATCATTAAACGGAACATTCGAGAGGATTCATCGTCTGTCTTTCTATACAGTGAGTTATTCATTGAGTTAAGCTGCCTGAATTGATGCAAGGGATAAATAGATAACCAGGTCATGTAAGCTCTATGTGAAGCTGAAGATAACATTTATAGCCTTGTAGTTGAGTCAGAACAGGGCCTCTGTATGTGGCCAGGCTGTGAAAAAGTCTCACACATGTGGCATCGCCCATACTCAGGAGGAGTGGCAGAATGTGTTTTGGGGTGTTATTATGACAATTTTGTGTAAAAAAAAATCTTAATTTTCCCAAGAATTGTGGGCAAAAATTACAACTTCAAAAAACTCACCATGCCTTTTACTAAATATCGCGGACTGTCTACTGTCCAAAAAGGGGTCATTTGGGGGGTATTTGTACTTTCCTGACATTATATTTGCAAAATTTTACAATAGAAACTAAAAAAAGTAGGGTTTTTTTTCAAAATATTTGCTTATTTTTTACTTATATCGCAAAAAAAAAAAAAAACCAACAAAAACCCAGTGGTGATTAAATACAACCAAATGAAAGCTCTATTTGTGTGAAAAAAATGATAAAAATTTTGTTTGGTTACAGTGTTACATGACTAAGTAATTGTTGTTCAAAGTGTGAGAGTGCTGAAAGTTGAAAATTGGTGTGGGCAAGAAGGGGGTGAAAGTGCCCAGTATTGAAGTGGTTAAGGGGAACCTTATGAGAGAATTAAGAAAAAAAAACATGTGGGGTTTTCATCCATACCAAGATCCATACCAGGCCCTTTTAGGATGGTTTCTGAAAAGCGTTTTTAAAACGACACTAGCATTAGAAATGACAATCTGGTGTCCTGTGTGAAAACAGTGCTATTTACCTCGGTCTTTGTAGATTGTCACATTGCATGGACACTCTGGTATTCCACTTGCATTAAAACAAATTTCATCACCGGCGCAAAGTGGATTGCATCGAAATGTCTCTGTAATAGATATGAGAGAGCAGAAACAAGTGAGCCTGCAATGCATGAATATTTACATAGAAAGCTCTTCAATGTATTTTAACAACAATACTGTATTACGTGTGCAGCAGGGCTTTGTTGAGTCATAATACCACCCGGAATTCACATCACAGCAGTCATTGGAACCCATTATGCAGTCTGTAGGAAAGCATTTTGTCGAGCCATCACTACAGATACATCCATTATCTGCATTACAAGTTCCTCCACATGCATCATCTTCACATAGAGGGGGGTCACTTCCAGCTGTAATTAAATAAAACATTTTTTTTAAAAAGGCCAGACAGTATTTAACTCTAAGTCAGCCAACAATGAAAGATATATTTGTATAACCGTCCTGTAAATGTGTGCAAAGATAGGGTAGTAGAAAGGATTAATGGCAGTAAGAAGGTTGTCATAATGCTGAGATTTGCCCAATTCCTCCATATGCAAATGATCCTGACAACCAGTTGTCAGTATATGGAGAGGAGATGATGGAAAGGACCCATCCAAGTGTAAACAGCCCCAGCATTTCTAGATCATGGTATTTTCTTATTAGTGATGCAGATCCAATACTTTCTTTATGCACAGAACTGTCTTTTTGTTTAATGGAAGATTATTGTTCGTTAGTCTGCAGGATATCATCTATTTTTGAAAGACTCAGGAGGTCACACAGAGGTTTGTATTTTCTTTGAATATATCCTTGGGATTTTGTTGAGGGGACAGTTTTCATATAAATATTGCTTACGTGAATTAAAGTGGAAAACAGAAAAAGAAACTGTGCTAGGATGAGTGAAAGCAACTAAACAAATACACCTATTCATAAAAGATATCTGTGAAATTGCATGTAGAAAATGTTAGAGCAGCGATTCTCCTGCATAGCATCAATACAGTATATAAAAATGGAAAAAACTAGAATCGCGCTAAAACCTGTGAAATTAAAAATGAAAAAATAGGTGCAAACTGACACACCAACCCACTAATTAAAGAGTGATCAAATTATCCATAAATGTGCAACCATTGGAAAAACAAGAATTAGCAAATGGTGATTGTTCAACTGAACCGAATAGCTGAATAAATAACATAAAGCATTCATATCTTTACCAATTTCATTCCTAGCCCATACGTGGATGTGCGTGGCATGTAAAGATATGAAGGCACCAATAGTGTAAAACCTCCTCTGCTGCTGAAGTTCCGGGTGAGAGGTGAGTCTGGAGGAATTAAAGAGGAGACATTTTTGGAAGTAACAGCAGAGGAGGTTTTACACTATTGGAGCGTTCATATCTTTACATGCCACGCACATCCACGTATGGGCTGGGAATGAAATGAGGCGATTTGAGGATTATTGGTCCCGCTGGGTGTTTTTGGAGATTACATCATTACCACAGGTGATTTGTAGGGTATTGGATTCATCTGATACGCCCTGGAGGGTATTCATCATTACAGGCTTCCCTTGATCCTCTGTAACGGGGGATCACGGGCTTCTGGTAAGAAGTAATTCTCTACACAACGGTGGTAGATTTTGCACAATTTTTCCATTTAACACTGAAGATTTTTCTCATTTATGGATGGACTTTCTATTTAATTTTTTACATTTCTATAATAACTTTTCATAATTTAATCACGGGTGATATTGTTTATTCCAGTTACATTATTGGACATTTTGCATTTATATGATATTTTTTCAGCTATTCGGTTCAGTTGAACAATCACCATTTGCTAATTCTTGTTTTTCCATGTGTGTTGGTGCATACGACATTCAAGACCATTGTCCACAACACACATGGTTGCACATTTATGGATAATTTGATCACCCTTTAATTAGTGGGTTGGTGTGTCAGTTTGCACCTATTTTTTCATTTTTGATTTCACAGGTTTTAGCGCGATTCTAGTTTTTTCCATTACGTAAGTGAAAGCATTCAGATGGCTGTGCTGCTGCCCGATTACTCACACCCCCTACCAGTGCCCCCCGTGCCACTGCGGCCGCCATGTTTTGCCGATCTGCGGGCCTGGGACCAACATGGCGGGTGACGGTGGGTGGAGGGGAGGGAGGAGAGCAGACACTCCTTCCCTTCTTGCTGTGACCTGGAAAGCGACATCTATGACATCACTTCCAGGTCAGCCTTTCCGTGTCCCCCTCTAGCTTAGCCAATCTGCATTGCAAAACATTAGGTGGAGCACAGAGGAGACATGCCTGAACCTGTCACCCAAAAATCATCACATAGGGGACTTTGTCCCCTATGTGATGAAAAAAAAAGTTAGAGCGGAAGTCCGCCATAGGCGTCGCTAGGGGGTGGCTATTGGGGCTACAGCCCCGAGTCTGGGGCCCATAGCCCCCAGTCTCTTGTCCCAGTCCAGAATGCAAGGGACAGGGGCGGACTGAGCCGTGGTAGCGCTGGCTCCAGCACCGCCCCCACCTGACTCTACTCTTGGTCACTGGTTGCTAGAGCCGCCTAGCGGCTAGCAACCAGTAACATTACGGCTGCAACTTCCTTCCTGCCCACTGTGCCCACACTGCCCAGCATTCAAAGTGGAGGAGAATTTGCACTTCCTCCTCCTCCGTGCTAGTGCTCCTGGGGCCTGGCTTACGACTCCTGAACTGGAGAGTCCCACCGCTGGTGCGGTGGCGGCGTGGAGTGCAGAGCAGCAGGATCAAACAGTGAAGAGCCAAGGAGGGAGAGAGAGAGAAGACACCGCCACCCTGAGCACCATCCCCGGCGCCTCCTGGAGCCTGCACTCCTCCAATCTCAGTCCTCTCCCAGCTCGCTGTGACTGGAACAGGAAGAAGGCTCCAGAAAAAGGCTCCAGAAGGCGGGAATTACAATGCGGCCGCCGTACCACATCAGTGGCACGGCGGCCAGTCTGTGTCAGGTAGGTCAGTGTGGGTCAGGTAGGTCAGTGTGTGTCAGGTAGGTCAGTGTATGTATGTCAGGTAAGTCAGTGTATGTCAGGTAGGTCAGTGTATGTAGGTCTGTGTAGGTCACTGTGTGTCACGTAGGTCAGTGTATGTCAGGTAGGTCAGTGTATGTAGATCAGTGTGTGTCAGGTAGGTCAGTGTATGTCAGGTAGGTCAGTGTATGTATGTCAGGTAGGTCAGTGTATGTATCCCAGGTATTTAGGTCATTGCATGTATGTCAGGTAGCTCAGTGTAGGCCAAGTAAGTCAGTGTAGGTCAGTGTATGTATGTCAGGTAGGTCAGTGTAGGTCAGTGTGTGTCAGGTAGGTCAGTTTATGTATGTCAGGTAGGTCACTGTATGTCAGGTAAGTCAGTGTAGGTCGGTGTATGTCAGGTAGGTCAGTGTGTGTCAGGTAGGTCAGTGTAGGTCAGTGTGTGTCAGGTAGGTCAGTGTGGGTCAGGTAGGTCAGTGTATGTATGTCAAGTAGGTAGGTTAGTGTATGTATGTCAGTAGGTCAATGTGTGTCAGGTAGGTCAGTGTGTGTATGTCAGGTAGGTCAGTGTATGTCAGGTAGGTCAGTGCAGGTCAGTGTATGTCAGGTAGGTCAGTGTGGGTCAGGTATGTCAGTGTGGGTCAGGTAGGTCAGTGTGTGTCAGGTAGGTCAGTGTGGGCCAGGTAGGTCAGTGTATGTCAGGTAGGTCAGTGTGTGTCAGGTAAGTTAGTGTATGTATGTCAGGTAGGTCAGTGTAGGTCAGTGTGTGTCAGGTAGGTCAGTGTATGTCAAGTAAGTCAGTGTGTGTCAGGTAGGTCATTGTATGTCAGGTAGAAGAAAAAGCAAGGTGGGACTTTGAATGAAACATGCAGTCACCAATAGAGGGTCAAAACACAGCATATTTAGGAGCAGCAATGTATATTTATCTGAAAAGAGACATAAAAGCAGGGCTTTTTTTCAGGGAGAACTTCTGGCTCAGACCCTTTGGTGCCTGCTCACCACAATCACTTGTAAACACAGAAGTCTGGTTTCTGTGTTTACAAGTGACAGCTCTGCACTCTGTGTGTAATCCCCCTGAACTCTGCACTCTGTATGTAATGCAATCCTGATATTTAATGCCACTTTAAGACCCCCCTACTGTTTGTGAAATTTGACTGACCGCACCCACTATTTGATGTGATTTGGAGGGTGTGTGTGGGTGGAGGGGTTTTGGGGGGTTGTGGTTGAGTTCCAGCACCTATTGTTAAAGAAAAAAACCCTGCATAAAAGTATCTGAGTCACTGCCTTAAAAGGGAGAGGGACACTCACTCACTACCACTATGTGGAGGTGCCAACTTGAGAACTGGAGGCTCCCCAAAGGGGTATCTTGTCCGGGAGCTGTGGCAGCGTGTGGTACAAGCAGGTCACCCCCACAACTGCCACATATGCTAGGGTAACTGTACGCTGCCACAGCTCCCGGACAAGATAGCCCTTTGGGGAGCCTCCAGTTCTCAAGTTGGCACCTCCAGATAGTGGTAGTAAGTACTTTTTAGAGGAGATCACATTTTCCAACTAGATTTTCCCCACGATGTCCCTCTCCCTTTTAGGGCAGTGTCTCAGATACTTTTATGTCTCTTTTCAGATAAATATACATTGCTGCTCCTGATGAGTGGATCAAAACACTCCACGAAATGCGTAGAGCCTTAGTTATGCAATGCTTCACTGATCATGTATCCTATTTTTATTCATATGGACATTTGTAATGTTATCAGTATTTTCAAACATATGGGAAGTTTCTCAGTAGATGTAGTTCAAGTCTCTACACACTGTCATGCAATTCATGTTCCTTTTATGTATATATATGAATTTTACTGTTTTACTGTGTATTTTCTGTATGAATTTTTTATGATTCACATTAAATATGCCGTGTTTTGACCCTCTATTGGTGACTGCATGTTTCATTCAAAGTCCCACCTTGCTTTTTCTTTTTCCAATGTAACCGGGTCCCCCGCCCCAAGGATGACTGTGCAGGTTTGTCTGAGGGTGCTTCATAGACATTTAATAATTGGTGAAAACACTGCTGGACCAGGAAACCATCATCTAATCTCTTTAAACCAGTGGTCATCAACCCTGTCCTCAGGGCCCACTAACAGGCCAGGTTTGCAAGATACATCACAGGTGATATCATTTGCTGCTCAGTGATTGCAGTATTCTAGTCTGCATCTCCCCAAGGTAATACATAAAACCTGGCCTGTTAGTGGGCCCTGAGGACAGGGTTGATGACCACTGCTTTAAATACCTTTAGTGAAGGTCAGATGAAATCCACAAGTGGTCATTGACCTGGTAGTGGTCACCATCGCTGCTATCTTGTTCCTTCACCACTGAACAGAGTATAGTATAGGCTTTGCTTCAGAGGTAGTACAATATTACATTTTGGCATGAAGTAAAACCCATTTATATGTAAAAATTGCCAAAGTATAATATAAAAGGATGGCTTACCGTAGCATTCAGGATCTGAAAGTAAAAGACAGAAAGTGAAATGAAATATTATCCATAATTAACAGAAGGCTTACATGAGCATTCATGTACAAACATTCATCAGTGGAATTCAAAACAAGTAACCAACATAAAGTAAAACTGTTACTAAGAACCTGTACGCTTTTTTCTGTAAAATTGTACAACTGTATTGTATAAAAGTCTTATAAAAATTCAGAGATGATTCCATGTGTAATATAATTACCTATTATAAAAGGCACAAGCTAATCTGTTTTTAACTATAGAAAATATTCATGCCATCTTGCCCCTACACTCAAATTTGCATAGCAAAAAAAGCATTCCTCCAGTGGTGCGAGATAACACATTTCCTAGAGGTTTAAAGCTAGCCTGGTGTATTTGATGCTGTAGTATGTTAACCTGGAATGTATTATCCAGGTGTAGCGCTGGTAGATTTTTAATCTACTGCTGATAGGTAAATTTAGTGGGTTATCTGTTCATACATAGTCAGATTTGCCTCTGTTCCAGCTTGGCTGAGTTGTATGTAATTTCACACTGTGCCTGTGGGTGTCGTTGTTACTATGGGCCAGTGTTGGAAAGGCAACACGTTGAAGTGTATAAGTGCTCCTCCGTCCCGGAGATAACTCGGTGGAGGTGGTCCTCCGAGTTGCATTCTGGGAGAGGGTATTTATGGGACAGACGCCATGTTTCAGGGTTTTTTTTCCATCCACCTGCTGGCCCTCCTGGCCAACAGGTATGCCCTAAGAGTACTACCTCGTGGTCCTCCGATCGGGAGGTCCACGGCGCTGCGGCGTGTGGGTGGGCTCAGAGGCTTGTCAGAGGAATGGTCCTGACCTGTCTATCCTATGTGAAGAAGCTGGACAACTGAGAAGATCCCAAGGGAGGACCCGTCACGGAAGGATTATGCAGAGTGCTGGTCTAGAGAGGGGCCTGGTGACTCAGTTGGAGGACGTATCCTAAAGTAATCCTACCGCATACCACTTCCGGGTTGGCTTAAAGGTCCTGGTGCTGTGTTAGTTGTTCATCGAGAACCAATACATCCTGTGGCAGAGGATCGTACAGGTTTTGTTTCAATCAAGTCTGCGGCAGAGACTTTTGTTCGTGCTATGTACTGGCTGCTAGGTTAGTGAGAGAAACCTATCCAGGCGGGCAAAGATTCAACTCTACAGAGAGAGTATATTCAGCTACAAGTTTCAATCCCTAATGCTACACAAAGAACATTAAGAAAAGGTATTTGAACTTCCCTGCAACTTTCCTTCTACCTCTTTCCTGCTACTTCCTTCAATTTACATTTATTAAAGCATTGGAAAAGATACTCAAGTGTCCGGTGCCTACAGTGTATATGGTAAACTCAACGGGACCCTAGACCCGGTTACGGTGAAATAAAGAAGGTGACGGTTACAGCCCGCTTAAACCAGCAGCTCCACCGAGAGTTATTGCTACACAGGCACCAAAATATAGAATAGTTTGCCAATCCTTTATACTTTGATCACCTCACCTGCACTATCCTAGTCCCTGTTCCAACAAAAGATCTCTTAAACATAAACTATCTACTTAGCGTGGGCCTATATTCAAATGATGACGTGGAACTAAACTCACAAATTTAACTGTTTCCTAAAACAGTTACATTCAAGGCATGCCATGAGTGGCAGTTGCTTGTGCTCTCAACTGAACTGTCAAACCATCAAATGGCTGGTGTCATAACTGATCACATGTGCAGCACTTTGGAAAATTCAGATCAACAAGAGGCTAAGATGGCAGCTTTTTTGGCTATAAAGTATAGGAAGGTTTAGTTCCTCTTTAAGCTATAGGATAGAACAATCTTGTTCTCATGTATAAAGAAATAACGAGTAATGTAAATGCAGAAATAATTACAGTTCCCAAAGCCATTTCAGTTCCAGAATCCATGCTGTCATATAATGGAGCCTCAACATTTGGCCAGGGCCAGGCCAATGCAAAGGCAGTGGAGTCACTGTAGTGTACACCTGCAGAACACACTGGAAGAGCCATTCAAACTGGCAGCTGGGTCCCACCTTGTGTCACAGTATAGCTGAGTGTAGGACTGACCGTCAAACTGATTGTCAAGGCCACACTACAGAGGCAGAGATCAGGATCTGCATTGTGTATTAGGAATGCTGTCAGACAGTGGCTCCTGTATGGAAAAAGCCTGCCAACAACAATTGCATATTCGTTTGCAAAAATGTTAACCTTTAACTACATGTCAAAGAACAGAGATGAAAAACTCCATGGAACTTTCATTTCCAAATGTGCAATGACCATTTCATTACTCTGAGCCTTTACTTTGTTTTATACATTTAAAAATCCTACTTGAGAGCAGAGACCACAAGTTGCCTTGTTAGTCACTGGGGTTCTCTAATTGGCCACATGAGTGGTGGTTGGCAGGCCTTGATGGCATCATGTTATTGAAAGTCAGACTCTAATAAGTAAAGGTAAATCAGAGCAAGACACACAAACAATTTCTGGTCTAAATTTAAAGGTTGGAATGGAGTGCAGATTCACTTTAAAACAGTGCTAGTTGAAAGCTAAAAAGCACCTTGGCATATAAACATGCAGCGGCACAGTTAATTGTATGCAACCAGTGATAGTAAAGTGCAGTTAGATCAACAATGTAATAAACATTTGGTATTATAGGGATTCTGCTATTTTTTAGCACAAGATTGTGAGGTTGGGCAACCACCAAGTACTTCCATTGGTCAGCAGTATCAGAAAATGCGCTGTATCTGGCCAGGATCGCCAGATTACCAGTCCAGGCAAAAAAGATCAACTTCTAGTAAATGTAACCTGCCTCAACAAATTCTAATTGCACAATTTGTTTTATGTTTTAAAATCTATTTATTATTTCCAAATATGTTCATGACTTCACCACTACTTTAAAGTGATACTAAAGTCTAGTTTTTTTTTTGTTAAAAATAACAAACATATTATACTTCCCTGCTCTGTGCAGTTGGTTTTGCACAGAACAGCCCAGATCTTCCTGTTCTCGGGTCCCTCTTGGCTGCTCCTGGCCCCTCCCTCCTGTTGAGTGCCCCCACAGCAAGCAGCTTACTACGGTGGTACCTGAGCCGAGTCACAGCTCCCTGTGTCCATTCAGACACAGAGCCGCAGCCTGGCTCGCCGCCTCTCTCCTCATTGGCTCACTGACTATGATTGACAGCAGCGGGAGCCAATAGCACTTCGCTGCTGCCTCAGCCAATGAGGAGGGAGCCGAGTCTCTCATGCAACATCGCTGGATAGAAGGGGGCTTAGATAAGTATTAGGGGGGCTGAGGGGGGCTGCTGCACACAGGAGGTTTTTTTACCTTAATGCGGAAGTGACGTTCCAAGCGTTTTTTGGATAAGGAAGTCGGGCAAAATTTAAAGGTTCTCTTATGCTCACCGCGATGTGATATTTCCGGCATCATACACGATACCCATGCAATACTTTCATTGCCTTTCACTGCTATGAATGTTTATTATCGCTAATTAGCTCTGTGGCACAGTGTTTTGATCTTTGTTGGTGGCGCATTTTAAGATCTTATTTTTATTGAAACTATTAATATGTAATTATATAGTAACAATAATGCTGAAACCCCCTTATGTAAAATATCAGCATTTAAAGGTGTCAGAATTATTCCTAATATATAATCAGGTTTGTAGTTTACCAAGGTAGCGTTGCATTCTATTTTTTTTACATTTTTGCTTTGATGTTTAGGATCGCATGTCAGTGCCGGCTGCTACCTATTTACTTTTTCACTGCATTTGGAGGGGTTGCGTGATAGTTTTTGAACATTTTTTACTACTTAAAAGAATACCATACATTCTTGAAATTTGAATCACTTGCAAGGTTTAGTAAATAAAAGTTACGGTATGTTGTTTCCGGATGCTTATTAGGCCTCACCCATATTCCCAAGACCAGTGTTAATTTTGCCAGCAAATTTCGATTTAGTTTTAGTCTTAGTCTTGGGACTAAAATGGCATTTTAGTTTTAGTCCCATTTTAGTCTTCTGCAATTGTTTAAGTTTTAGTCGTATTTAGTCGACTAAATGTCCAGTACATTTTAAAATCTCCAGTACATTTTAGTCGACTAAAACTCATTTTAGTCATCTAAAATCTAATGGGTGTAATTAAATTGTAATGTATTAGTTAACATTTCTCTAAAATTTCCAAACTCATTATATACTGCTGGAGTGAAAAACCTCATATATTATTTAAGGTATTGAGGTATGAACATGCACTACAGACCAGTGTTAATTTTGAAGTCAAATTTCAATTTAGTTTTAGTCTTAGTCTTTTGACTAAAATGCCATTTTTGTTTTAGTCGCATTTTAGTCTTTTTACTAAAATGCCATTTTAGTCGTATTTTAGTCATCTCAATTGTTTTAGTTTTAGTCGTATTTTAGTTGACTAAAATAGTATTCATTTAGTCGACTAAAATGTTTTAGTCAACAAAAGTAACACTACCCAAGACGAAGTAGTGAACGTCTGCAACAGCACATCAAATGGCCACCATAGGGACCCAAAGGTAGGGGGATTGGAGCTTGACTAGTTCCCTTCACCTTATCTACTAGTGTAGACAGAAAGATCACAAACAAACAATTTAAATTGTTAGACAGGATAGGTTTGGTTGTTTTGCAGGCTGGCTGGTGGTAAGTGTGCTGGCAAATCGTTTGTTTGTTTGTGATGTGCCTTCCATGTGCACTTTGCTGCAAAGGCTAGTTATAGGTACAGGTGGTTGCCACTTTTTTGTACAGAAAACAGATAGAACCTAATTGTGTCCAGACTTTCCTTTTTGCTTAGGATAAAATGGAAATGATTCCTAACTTTTGTCAGGTTTTTATTGCTCTTTAGATCCCCATAGAAGAGATTTCTCCTCACTTCCTGTTACAATGACATGGGATCAGAGGCACAGAGTTATGAGAAATCTCCTTAATGGGGATGACACGAGAAACAAAAGCATATTTTTATTGCAGTGAAGAAAGTTAAAACCTTGGTCAGGATTCTTTTTCTTTTTATGCCTTCTTGTCCTGTGACCCCTATTCTCTCATTTCTTGTCCTTGTGTCAGAGGGGTGTCACTGGTGCTCACAATTAAGGGAAATGTTTTCACTGGAGACAGTAATATAAACCTAAAGGGGTTCTTACTCCCCATGCTTTATTCAGAACACAACTTTGCAGCATGTCCAATCAAGGGGCAGGGGTTATACCAGTGGTGTATTTAGGTTTTGTGCTGCCCTAGGCCTGACTAAACGCATGCACCCCCCTAATTTAAATACGACCCACCCCATCCTGCTGAGGCCACACCCCTTCCTGTTTAAGACCTACCCTATCATCTGTAAACAACACCCCTTCCTCTTTAGGCTCATTTGGCACCTTTCAGGGGGGAACGGGTACCTGTTTCTGACAGGTACTCTTCCCCACTTCTGGGAGACTGCGCTGTCCCCTCTGAAGTTTGCCCCCCCCTCCTCCTTCCTCCACTGGGCCATTCAGAAAGTGCAACGCGCTTCGCACATGTGCAGTAGGGAACCGGTCGGTTTCCCTTACCATGAATGATAGTGGCAAAACCCGAGAGCCAATCCGAAAATCGGCTGAGGTGTCGACATCACTGGATCCTTGGACAGGTAAGTGTCCTAATATTAAAAGTCAGCAGCTACAGTATTTTTAGCTGCTGAGTTTTAATGCTATCACGGGGGGTCTCACTGTGCCCATCAATTGCAGCCTCACTGTGCCCCATCAAACGCAGTCACTGTGCCCATCAAATGCAGCCACTGTGCCCATCAAATGCAGCCACTGTGCCCTCAAACGCAGCCACTGTGCCCATCAAACGCAGCCACTGTACCCATCAAATGCTGCCACTGTGCTATCAAATGCAGCCATCAAATGTAGCCACTGTGCCATCAAATGCAGCCACTGTGCCCTCAAACGCAGCCACTGTGCCCATCAAATGCAGCCACTGTGCCATCAAATGCAGCCACTGTGCCATCAAATGCAGCCACTGTGCCATCAAACGCAGCCATTGTGCCATCAAACGTAGCCATTGTGCCCTCAAACGCAGCCACTGTGCCCTCAAACGCAGCCACTGTGCCCTCAAACGCAGCCACTGTGCCCATCAAATGCTGTCACTGTGCCCATCAAATGCTGCCACTGTGCCCATCAAATTCTGCCAGTGCCCATCAAATGCTGCCAGTGCCCATAACACTGATATACTTTATTAAATCACTGTACCTGCTGTCCTGGGGGTTTCCCTCGTGCTCCTCTCTCTCTCCTCCTGACGTCACAGCCCCAGGGCCGAGGAGAAGATTCACTGCAGGAAAGCAGTGCAGGGGAGGGTAGGCGGAGCTTAAGGCTCCACCTGTCACCTGTTGCTCATGGGGGTGCGAGTGACACACGCCACCCCCCCGCATGAGAGAAAGCCCCCCCACCCGTCTTGCTGATTCCCAGCTTCCGCTGCCGCCTCCCGCACACATGCAGCCCACGGCGGCCGGCTTTCTGTAGCAGCGCCGTGGTGTGTGGGCGTGCTTGTCAGAGAGTAGGGGGGCGTGAGATACACGCCCCCATCCTCTGCCAAGCACACCCATACACAGTGGTGCCGCTACAGAAAGCCGTAGGCTGCATGTGTGCGGGAGGCGGCAGCGGAAGCCGGGAATCAGCAAGACGGGTGAGGGGGCTTTCTCTCATGCGGGGGAGCGGCCCTTTTTGCCGCCCCCCCCCCCCCCCGCAAAGTGCCACCCTAGGCCTAGGTCTTGTCGGCCTAGGCCAAAACACAGCCCTGGGTTATACCTTTATAAGGCTCAGGGACTAGCTACAGAACTCAACATTTTTTAAAGTAAGGTTATTCAAAGAACAACAATCATCACGTGAAATGCTTAAACTCCAAACCCAATTAATAAGAAATCATTTTAAATCTGATCTGAACTGTGAACTAACATGATTGGTTGCTATGGGGTGTTGTGGGTTACTCCACTGTGCACTTGAGTGCCTGTCTAAAAACTTGCTAAGGATTATTCTATGTAAACCTGCAAAGATCAAAGATGATATTCAAAGCACACATAGCAACAAAGCAGAAATTCTAAGTCACATACAAGCACAGAGCAAATAAAAAACGGCTATGCATATCTCTATATTCGATCTAAGTCATTGACTCGCATCACAACATTTCATGATATGTGCCTGCTGTACCATGTACTTGTATGAAAAAGCAACCTGTTCTCTTTGTATTGCTTCCTTTGTGTGAAATACCTGGTAATCCTGCCAGCCCTTCAGCTTTCTTTATAAAAACTGGCCATACTAGGCAATAGGCATGAGGGCAAAGCGTGGTCAGTTTTCTGACTGTGCTTTAACTCCAATGATCAAACTTGTGCTGACACCCTTCTCCTGCACAACAATCCACTTGGGAGATCAGTGGGCTGCTGTTTTATCTCCCCCCGGCTCTCTGAGCTCTTTATGCAGCTGAGAACTGAAGGTATGTGGTCATTGATAAAAAAAAGAGAAAAGGGTATTTATAACGTACGTATATATATATAAGGGTTGTTTTACAAGGTGAGGGTTCACATTTACTTCCACTTTTATATACTGTGGACGGGTGGCACAGCCTGCCTAGGCAATGTACCTGTACGCCATGGCCTTTCTTCTGGGTTTGGGGTGCGCATGCGATGTGATTGGGCTCAGCACTAATTTGTCAGCAGATTTCAGTCAATGATTTTAACTGAAACTTGCTGATCGGCTGTGGCCAATCACAACACAGGGTTCTGTATTTACAAACACACAGAACTCTGTTCACAGACCGCAATCTGGTTGTTTCTTATCACTGAAATCAATGTGACTTCAGGGAGAAAAAGCAGCCAGATCTGTGAGCAAAATCAGCCCCTATACACTTGTTAGGCACACAGTTAGCACCTTGATGTCCTCTTGATGGTAACCTCTTCCTAGCCAGTATCATTAGTATAGTGTACAGTATTATTACTGATCACTATATTAGTGTCATTAATGACGTCAGTGTCAGTTATTGTCCTTCCCAGCCAGTGCCTGTTAGTGCCAGATTGCCACCACACTATCACAGTCACACTATAAGTAGCTGATCACCACCATTACAAGTATAGAGTCTATAGCTGCGTAAATTTCAGTATATATGTACCATAGTTTGTAGATGCTATAACTTTTACACAAACCAATTGATATACACTTATTGGGATTTTTTTTTCTTACCAAAGACATGTAGCAGAATACATTTTGGCCTACATTTATGAATACATTTATTTTATTGGATATGTTTTTTAACAGAAAGTAAAAAATATTGTTTTTTTTTTAATCAATAAAAATGATTTAATAAAAATGATTTAATAAATTAAATAATAAAAATCCCAGTGGTGATCAAATACCACCAAAAGAAAGTTGTATTTGTGTGAAAAAATGACATAAATTTCATTTGTGTAGAGTATTGCACTACCACGCAAGTGCCAGTTAAAGTAGCACAGCGCTGAATAGCAAAAAAATGACCTGGCCATGAAAGGGGTAAAGCCTTCAAGAGGTTAAGTGGTTAAAACTAAATTAGGGACTGTGACAACCCAGGAATTTGCATATTCAGAAGGAGAAGTGAAAAAATTGAGATGTTATAGTAAGTATGAAAAGTAGAACAATACCAGTTGGGAAAGGCTCCACAAATGTATAGATAAGGAATTAATAAATAATGTAACTGACCAAGTAAACTATACTTTGTGCATTTTAACATCCAACTGAAAAATCCTAATTTCAAAACAGATAGATATACTGTATATGGATTCATATCATATTTAAAATTCTATTTACTACATTATCCATTACTATCATCATTTATGATTAACTCATTCTACAGACATGCAACATACGGTATATTAAAAAATATCTTCTGTGTGCATTTAGTATGAGTAGCTCTGGGGTTCAAATTATAATGCTGTAATGTATCATATACTTACCTACTGCAGATACTTGTTTAGTTATAATGCCGACAATTATGAAGATGAAAGCTTTCATTTCTACAAGTGTGTTCTCTTCGGTATGTAAGATGCAGATGCTCTCCAAGTTCAGATTCAGGGAATATCTGCTTTTATAGATAAATGCTTCTTAATATAGAAGGAGGTGGTACCAAAACTACTTGATCGAACGTTTTATGGTCTACGTCCAGTTGTCTATAAAGAGGTGACACTGTGGCTGGGGGTTGCTACAAGGAGTGGCTGGGTTATGATGTATATCTATAAATGCTTTCATCTTTTCTTGCAGGTAGACATTGGTCATTAAAAACAGAAAAATATGTCATTCAAGAATGTCATTATGCATTGAGAGTTATTGCTTTGAACATGATAGGGTGCCAAACCTTTCCCCCAAGGTCACACTTTGGCTAAAACATGTCTGACATTTTCTCGGTTATTCTGACCTGAGTTCCTGATTCCGCTTTTCAAGAACTTTCACCAGAGAACCTCACACATCCATGTACTACACTAAGCAAAATTATAAACGAAACACTTTTGTGTTTGCCCCTATTTATCATGAGCTGAACTCAAAGATCTACGACTTTTTCTATTACACAAAAGGCCTATTTCTCTCAAATATTGTTCACAAATCTGTCTAAATCTGTGTTAGTGAGCACTTCTCCTTTGCTGAGATAATCCATCCACCTCACAGGTGTGGCATATCAAGATACTGATTAGACAGCATGATTATTGCACAGGTGTGCCTTAGGCTGGCCACAATAAAAGACCACTCTAAAATGTGCAGTTTTAGTGTACTGGAGGGTTCGGAGGGGTCCGAAAACCAGTCAGTATCTGGTGTGACCACCATTTGCCTCATGTAGTGCAGCACATCTCCTTCGCATAGAGTTGATCAGGTTGTTGACTGTGGCCTGTGGAATGTTGGTCCATTCCTCTTCAATGGCTGTGTGAAGTTGCTGAAAAAGCGCTGTCGTATACGCTGATCCAGAGCATCCCAAACATGCTCAATGGGTGACACATGGGTGAGTATGCTGGCCATGCAAGAACTGGGATGTTTTCAGCTTCCAGGAATTGTGTACAGATCCTTGCAACATGGGGCCATGCATTATCATGCTGAAACATGAGGTGATGGTCATGGATGAATGGCACAACAATGGGCCTCAGGATCTCATCACGGTATCTCTGTACATTCAAAATGCCATCAATAAAATGCACCTGTGTTTGTTGTCCATAGCATATGCCTGCCCATACCATAACCCACTATGGGCCACTCGATCCACCATGTTGACATCAGCAAACCGCCCACCCACACAACGCTATACACGCTGTCTGCCATCTGCCCTGTACAGTGAGAACCGGAACCCAGAATCCCTTGGAAAGTGTGGGATACCCTTGTTTCAGCTCCCCATACACCTCTTATGTCTAAGTCACCCTGTGCTATCCTGGCACAGGGTGAGTGAGAAAATATATCTTGGACTACTTAAAAGGGGACAGTAATATTTATCCACAATACCTCCCAGGATATATGTAAAGATTTGTTTCATTCTAAACTCCACATGTTAGTTGAGAGAGCTTATCACATTGGCCTCTAGAACTGGCTAGGAGCCAGACAGTCTACGCCTACTATAGTTTGTTGCCTACTAGGCTGAGGAGGGGGGGGGGGGGGGAATTCACTGTTTGTATTGTTAATTGTAATTACCTCCTGCTATTGTGTTTATACTACTGTGTGACGCTCGGTGACCACAAGTCTGCCCAAAGATCATGTCTCTGAGTCACCTAGTCTGGGTAAATGATTTAGTAAACTAGCTCATGTTAATTAGGTTACAGTTGTATTGTTAGAGTAATATGAGCAGGAGGGGGGAACCTCCTCTTTAACGGTATATAAAGACTTGTAATTTTGGTTCTAATAAATGAGTCCATGTTAGCAGCTAAGCAAGTCTCGTCTTGTTTTGTGCTTATGTGTTAGGTACCTGGTAGATGAGCCCGACTGGTGGAAGGAGACCTCTCTTAAGCGCTGGTTCAGGAGCCACTGGAGTGGGAACAGTGGTCTCCTGAGCACAGTGGGTAGGAGTGTCTGATGCGATTCCTGGCGACAACCAACACAGGAGCTGAGGAGACTTCTCCGGAATGACTGTATAGCGGATGCGGGTAAGCAGAAGCGGATCCGTTAGCAGACAGGTGGATGGTATGCAGCAGCAGAACCTGGATCTTGGAAGAGTAGGTGGTGACAGGGTCACAGGCACAAGCAAGCAGCGTCAGACAGTCCGAGTTGGCAGGAGATCAGGCAGGTATAAGGCAGAAGGAATGATCACAGAATAGTCAGGCAGGCAGGTATTCGGTAACAGGTAGCAGGATATCAACAAGGTCAGGCAAGCCGGGTCGGGTTGGAGATAGCAGAGTAGTCAGACGGAGCCGGGTCAATAGTAACAATAACAACAAGCAGGATACAGGTTTTCAGGTGCAGAGCTGAAGACGAACAGCACCTAATGGGAGTAACTGACACCCTTTTAAAGGGGCTTTGGCGCCAAACAGCGCTAGCGCGAACGGGCGCGCGCACGGGCGCGCGCGCGCACCCGCGAATGCGCGAATGCGCGAACGCGCGCGCGCGGAAGCGCGCCAGCGCCCCCCAGTGGGGGATTAAGCCCAGCAACTCTAGGAATGCTCCTTGTGCACCTACGTGCACGCAAGTTAGCCAGATTGCCACCGACATGTCCCTGACATTGCCCCCTCCCAACGGGCAGCCTCCGGATGCCCAGATAACTCTTCTTCTCAGGATGGGCAGCAAAATAAGCATGGATTAAACGTTTAGCGTGAACATTGCTATTAGGTTCCCAAGAATTATTCTCCGGACCGTACCCCTTCCATTTGATCAGAAACTGTACCTGTCCCAATCTCTTTCTACAATCGAGGATGGCCTCCACCTCGTATTCCTCGTTTCCGTCCACCAAGACAGGTTCGGGGGCCCTGGTGCCCCTATTAGGGAAGGGATCGGTTACAGCAGGCTTCAATAATGAGACATGGAAGACAGGATGGATTTTAAGCGAATCAGGTAAACATAGTTCAAAAGACACCTCATTAATCTTCTTTTTCACCGGAAAGGGCCCAATAAACTTAGGAGCAAGCTTTTTGGAAGGACAAGCTAGTTTAATATTACTGGTAGACAGCCATACCTTATCACCAATTTGCAGCTTTAGATCTCCTCTTCTTTTTTGATCGAAGATCCTTTTACTGTCTGCTTGTGCCTTGGATACCGCTTCCTGTAGCATCCGGTTGTTGCGACTGAGGAACTGTACTGTGTCCTGGACTGCTGGAACTGGAGATTCTGGAAGACAATCTGGCAAGAAAGATACGTGAAAACCATAATTGGCAAAAAACGGGGACTGACCCGTGGCAGAATGGCTAGCATTATTATAAGCAAACTCCGCTAAAGGCAGTAGGGACACCCAATCGTCTTGCACAAATGAGGTAAAACACCTAATATATTGCTCTAGCGTTTGATTAGTCCGTTCCGTTTGCCCATTAGTTTGGGGGTGATACGCTGAAGACAGGGCTAATTCAATTTTCAGTATTTCACATAGAGCTTTCCAAAAACGTGAGGTAAACTGTACCCCCCTATCAGATACTATATTTGCAGGTACTCCGTGCAGCCTGACGATCTCTTTTATGAACACTCGGGCCGTTTCTACAGCAGAGGGTGTCCCCTTTAAGGGCAAGAAGTGAGCCATTTTAGACAGACGATCGACGACCACAAAGATCGCCGAACATCCTTCTGAGCATGGTAATTCTACAATAAAGTCCATGGCTATCATCCTCCAGGGCCTATCTGGTACGGGCAACGGCCTCAACAGTCCCCAAGCTCGGTTCCTGGAGGTTTTATTTTGAATGCAAACAGAACAAGAGCTGACGTACTTCCTGCAAAAATCCTTCATGTTGGGCCACCAAAACGTGCGTTGCACGAGTTCAAGGGTCTTACGAACCCCAAAATGTCCCGCAAGTGGGTGATCATGCAACAAAGTCAGCACTTTGACTCGGACATCTTCTGGCACGAATATCTGACTTCCTTTCCATAGCAACCCATCTCGGGAAGTTAAAGCGAGTCCCTGAAGATTTGAAGATTCTGGTGATGCTTCTCTGATCAAGGACAGGATGTCCGTCTGGAGGAGTAAAAAACTGTTTGCTGGCAGGATGGTGTCAGGTACAGAAGGTTCCTTGGGGTGATCAAACATGCGCGAAAGCGCGTCTGGTTTTACGTTCTTGGTTCCTGGCCGGTAGGTGATATGAAAGCAGAAACGTGTGAAGAATAGGGCCCATCGGGCTTGACGAGGTTTCAGTCTCTTAGCGGATCTTAAATACTCGAGGTTCTTGTGGTCGGTATATATTAAAACCGGATGGACTGCACCCTCTAGCAGATACCTCCACTCTTCTAGTGCCGCCTTGATGGCCAGTAATTCTCGGTCACCCACATCGTAATTTCGCTCAGCCGGCGAGAGTTTCCTGGAGAAAAACCCCACAGGATGCATGAGATCCTTATTACCTCGTCGCTGAGAGATGACTGCACCCACGGCCACTTCAGAAGCATCCACCTCTAGAATAAAAGGTAGGGACGGGTCAGGATGGCTGAGAATTGGGGCTGAAGTGAAACGCCTTTTCAATTCTTCAAAGGCCTCCTGGGCCTCTGGGCTCCAATGAAAACGGCAGTTCTGCTTGGTTAGTTGCGTGATGGGTGAAATGATGGCAGAGAATCCTTTAATAAATTTTCTATAGAAATTTGCGAATCCGATGAAACGCTGCACGCCCTTCTTGTCCAAAGGAGCAGGCCAATCTAGCACAGCGGACACTTTTTGAGGATCCATCTTAATGCCGGTAGGGGAGATCACTAGCCCCAAAAACTGAATGTTACTTTGTTCGAATTCGCATTTTTCTGCTTTGGCGTACAGTCCATGTAAGCGAAGACGGCCCAAGACCTTGCGAACATGTTCCCGATGTTGTTCAAGGGAATTAGAAAAAATTAAGATGTCATCCAAGTAAACTATCACAAAGATGTCCAGGAAATCTCTGAATACATCATTGACCAGATGCTGAAAAGTTGCAGGAGCATTGCACAGGCCAAAGGGCATGACCAAGTACTCATAATGCCCGAAACGGGTCCGGAAAGCCGTCTTCCATTCATCCCCGGCCCGAATGCGAACCAGGTTGTAGGCCCCTCTTAGATCCAGTTTAGTGAAGATGATGGCAGATCTCAATTTCTGAAATAGTTCAGGTATCAGGGGCAGCGGGTAGCGGTTCTTAACTGTGATCTTATTTAAATCCCGATAGTCCACACATGGACGAAGAGTTTGGTCTTTTTTAGAAACAAAGAATATTCCGGCCCCAGCTGGGGAGGTAGAGGGTCGAATAAAGCCCTTTTCGAGGTTTTCATCAACATACAGTTTAAGTGCCTCTTGTTCCTTTTCAGATAGTGGAAAGATGCGCCCGAAGGGAATCTCGGCCCCAGGGAGCAGCTCAATTGGGCAATCATACGGGCGGTGGGGTGGTAGGGAATCCGCTCCCTTCTTGCTGAAGACATCCGCAAATTCATGGTAAACCTCTGGTATGGCTTGGAGATGGTCTGGATCCGCATCCATGCAAAGTAAGGTGGCAGCTGGTTTGGGAATTTCAGGAAGGCAATGTTTCTGACAATAGGGTGACAAAAACTTGATTTCACCGGTAGACCAATTAACGTGAGGGTTATGGGCCTGGAGCCAGGGCATGCCCAAAATGATCGGGAACAGAGGAGAGGAGATGACGTCCAGGATCAGGATTTCTTTATGCTGAGATGAACAGGTGGCAGACAATGGGAGGGTCTCCTGAGAAACTTGTCCTGATTTTATGTGAGACCCATCGGCCAAGAAAACTGAAAGTTTGTGTGTTTTGTTTTTCAGAGGGAGATTTTGTTGAGCAGCAAAGGCAGAGTCAATAAAGCAGCTGCAAGCCCCAGAATCAATGATGGCGTTGATCCGGATTGTTCTTCCCTGGAGCTGTAACGAGAGGGGGAGAGCAAGTTGAGTGGCATTGGCGGTTAATGCAGAAAGACTGGCTGAAGTATAGGAAACACACTTACGGAACTTGACCGGACAGTTGTTTACATAGTGGCCTGATCCACCGCAGTAAAGGCAGAGGTTTAGCTGGCGTCTGCGTGCCCGCTCTTCTGGGGATAAAGTAGAACGCAGTAGTCCCAACTGCATTGGTTCAGGGACGTCAAATGTTGAAGTGACCGGGTTAGAGCTGGTTGACGGTAGATATCGGGAAGCAGGCATTGGAACCTTTGCAGTCATCCACATGGGGCGTGTTTGCTGGGAAGATCGTTCAGACCGACGTTCACGAAGGCGTCGGTCGATCTGGATTGTTAGAGCAATAAGTTCTTCAAGGGTATTTGGCATTCCTACCCGTGCAAGCTCATCCTTGAGATTCTCTGATAGCCCCATGCGAAATTGATGGCGTAATGCTGCATTGTTCCATTGTGTGTCCGCGCTCCAGCGTCGAAAGTCCATGACATAGTCCTCGGCCGGTCTACGGCCTTGCTGGAGCGCGAACAAAGCTGACTCAGCAGTGGTGGTCCGCTGAGGATCCTCATACAACTGAGCCATGGCCTCCAAGAAGGAGGGCAAAGTCTGGACCTGTACCGAGTTAGATTCCAGCAGGCGGTGAGCCCAGGTCTGCGGCTCTCCTTGCAGTAGGGATATCACAAATCCTACTTTAGTAGCCTCCAAAGAAAAAGTCAGTGGTTGTAGAGCAAAGTATAACTGGCAGGCACTGCGGAAGGCCACGAATTTTGTGCGATCTCCGGAGAACCTCTCAGGGACGGGAACTCTTGGTTCGGGTGGAAGCATGACCACAGAGGGAGGTGCAGCAGCTTGTACTGGGGCTGCTGCTGAAGCAGGGGATGCGCCTCCTGGCCCACTAAGGTTCAGGACTTGACCTTCTAGTCTATTATAGCTATCTTGCAGAGTCTTTACGGCTTGTGTGAGTGCCGCTAAATGCGTGCAGATCTCCTGGATAGGAGAGGCCTCTCCCGCGGGCTCAGACATGGCTGTTCGTACTGTTAGGTACCTGGTAGATGAGCCCGACTGGTGGAAGGAGACCTCTCTTAAGCGCTGGTTCAGGAGCCACTGGAGTGGGAACAGTGGTCTCCTGAGCACAGTGGGTAGGAGTGTCTGATGCGATTCCTGGCGACAACCAACACAGGAGCTGAGGAGACTTCTCCGGAATGACTGTATAGCGGATGCGGGTAAGCAGAAGCGGATCCGTTAGCAGACAGGTGGATGGTATGCAGCAGCAGAACCTGGATCTTGGAAGAGTAGGTGGTGACAGGGTCACAGGCACAAGCAAGCAGCGTCAGACAGTCCGAGTTGGCAGGAGATCAGGCAGGTATAAGGCAGAAGGAATGATCACAGAATAGTCAGGCAGGCAGGTATTCGGTAACAGGTAGCAGGATATCAACAAGGTCAGGCAAGCCGGGTCGGGTTGGAGATAGCAGAGTAGTCAGACGGAGCCGGGTCAATAGTAACAATAACAACAAGCAGGATACAGGTTTTCAGGTGCAGAGCTGAAGACGAACAGCACCTAATGGGAGTAACTGACACCCTTTTAAAGGGGCTTTGGCGCCAAACAGCGCTAGCGCGAACGGGCGCGCGCACGGGCGCGCGCACCCGCGAATGCGCGAACGCGCGCGCGCGGAAGCGCGCCAGCGCCCCCCAGTGGGGGATTAAGCCCAGCAACTCTAGGAATGCTCCTTGTGCACCTACGTGCACGCAAGTTAGCCAGATTGCCACCGACATGTCCCTGACATTATGAGCGGTTGGAATATCTGATATCTGTATCCAGACTGGGAGGAAGTGGTATACTGATGGAAGCACTCAAGCGGAGTGTGGGACGTTCCGTTACAAGAACATCTCTCCAAAGTGCCAGACGCCATCGAATGTGAGCATTTGCCCACTCAGGTCAGTTACGACGATGAACTGCAGTCAGGTCGAGACCCCGATGAGGACAACAAGCATGCAGATGAGCTTCCCTGAAATGGTTTCTGACAGTTTGTGCAGAAATTCTTTGGTTATGCAAAGCCCTCTGCCCGCAGACCCCAACAACCAATGGCCAGGTTTGATAGAAAAAGGCTCTTGTCCCCATTAACATGGGGCCAAGCTGCTTTGGGGGGGACCCCAAAGCACCAATAGGTGAAACCTTGTGAGTTGCCACACTAAACCTAAATAACCTAAATAAACACAAAAGATATAATCAGCTGCCCGCACTTCCCAGACTTCCCCAAACTGTGATAATGCAATATATATATACACTGTACAGCTCTAATATGTATAAAAACAATACTAATGTAAATATATAAATCCAATGAACTATATATAGCAAAAATATCTAAAACATAACACCATGTTTTTAAAGGAATGTATAAATCAAAAGTGCTCGTGCTCTGTGATTTTACACTGAGTCCCTGTGGCGTAGCATGGGTTGTCAGCACCCGGGGCAAGGCAAGTAATTTGCGCCCCCTAACCTGCGGACTTTTAGCAGTCCCCAAGTCCCTTCAAATACAATAGTACTGACCTACCTGATTCCTATACTGACCACTACACTAACCTACTTGATTTCAACGCTGACCAACCTGATTCCTTTACTGACCATTACACACTACACTGACCACTATACTATACTAGACTAAAGTGTCAAAAAGTAAAAACCACAACAGACAGTTTTTGACAATTCCTTTATTAAAAAAAAAAAAAAAAAAAAGTGTCCCGTGACATCCATCCATTCTCAATCACACCGCCTGACGGACCTGAGAAATAGAAAAAAATAAAAAAGCTCCTTCTCAGTGGGAGGCCTCCCAGCGACTGCTGTCTCTTGGCTTTGACAGCTGTTATATAGGCAAAGGCGGCGGGGCCACCTGGTGAGGTAACCGAGTGACCCCGCCCTTGCCTATGTAAGAACTGTCAAAGCGAAAAGACAGCAGTCACCGGGAGGTCTCCCATGGAGGCTGTGTTTTTTCTTTTTTTTCTATTTTTCGGGTCCGTCAGGTGGCGTGATTGAAGATGGATGGACATTGTGGGTCACTTTTTTTTCTTCTTTACCCCGACAACCAATGGCCAGGGTTGTCGGGAAGAGGCTCTTGTCCCCATCAATATGGGAACAAGGTGCTTTGGGGGGACTCCCATATTAACTCTTACAGGAGATAATTTCCCTTCCTAGGGGTAGATTTCCTCTCACTTCCTGTTGGCTCCCTCCGTTTTTTAAGTAGGAGTGCCACAACACTGTAACCCCTCACAGATACTCTTGTTGGGCGCAGGAAAGCCTGTGAGTGTCTGCCTCTCCTTGGTGGCCTTCCGGACATGATGGGGATTGGGGGGTGGCCTTCCGGACATAATGTATTGTGTACTGTGTACACCACCAGAAAAGTAGTAGCAACTGCACTATGGGTGCACGGTATTGTGTACACCACCAAAAGTCTAATAGCAACTATGGGTGAACTGTATGTATTGTGTACTGTGTACACCACCAGAAAAGTAGTAGCAACTGCACTATGGGTGCACGATACTGTGTACTGTGTACTGTGTACACCGCCTGAGGTATATTAGAAACAGTACACCAGGAACGGCCTGCAGTGAGATATAGCTAAACTGTATGCAGTGGATAGATAGATAGATAGATAGATAGATAGATAGATAGATAGATAGATAGATAGATAGATAGATAGATAGATAGATAGATAGATAGATAGATAGATAGATAGATAGATAGATAGATAGATAGATAGATAGATAGATAGATACACACACACACAAGACTATCTGTATATATATTAACCACTTCAATACAGGGCACTTATACACCTTCCTGTCCAGACCAAATTTTCAGCTTTCAGCGCTGTCGCAGTTTGAATGACAATTGCGCGGTCATGCTACACTGTACCCAAACTAGATTTTTATTATTTTGTTCCCACAAATAGAGATTTCTTTTGGTGGTATTTGATCACCTCTGGGATTTTTATTTTCTGCTAAACAAATAAAAAAAAGACCAAAAATTTTGGAAAAAAAAAGTTATTTTTTGTTTCAGTTACAAAACGTTGTAAATAAATAAGTTTTCTCCTTCACTGATGGGCACTGATGGGGCTGCACTGACGGACACTGATAAGGCGGCACTGATGGGCACAGATGAGGTGGCATTGATGGGCACTGATAGGCGGCACTGATGGGCACTGATAGATGGCACTGATATGCGGCACGGACGGGCACAGATAGGTGGCACGGACAGGCACGGATAGGTGGGACGGACGGCACAGCACTGATAGGCGGCATGGATGGGCACTGATAGGTGGCACGGATGGGCACTGATAGGCGGCACAGATGGGCACTGATAGGCGGCACTGATGTACTGATATGTATGGTGCTGATGGATGCCGGTGTCAAACAATAATGCCTGCTAATTAGTGATGCCCATTGTGGGCACTGATTGGCATCCATTATGGGCACTGATTGGCATCCCTGGTGGTCTAGGCTGGCATACCTTGTGGTGACATCCCTGGTGGTCCTAGTGGCGTCCATGGAGGTCCAGTGTGGGCATCCTCGAGGGGGCTGTGCTGATAATCGATCAGCACAGACCCCCTTGTCAGAGGAGCAGTCGATCAGCTCACCTCTACTCGAGTCTGACAGACGCGAGTGAGAAAGCGCCGTGATTGGACATGACTGATCATGTGGTAAAGAGTCTCCCTCAGAGACTCTTTACCGAGATCGCAGTTGCGGTGTGTCAGACTGACACACCGCAACAACGATCGCCGTGATACGCACCCCCGGGGGAATGCAGCAGCTTAATATCCTGAGGACGTCATATGACGCCCAGTCAGGTTATTGAAAACACTTTGCCGTCGTCATTTTGCTATATGGCGGGCGGCAAGTGGTTAAATACAATGCAGCTAACTGAATCACCTGCCTACCAGAAGTATATTTGAAAGAGTACACCAGGAATGGCCTGCAGTGAGATATAGCTAAACTGTATGCAGTGGATATATATATATATATATATATATATAGTCAGGTCCATAAATATTGGGACATCGACACAATTCAAATCTTTTTGGCTCTATACACCACCACAATGGATTTGAAATGAAACAAACAAAATGTGCTTTAACTGCAGACTTTCAGCTTTAATTTGAGTGTATTTACATCCAATTCAGGTGAACGGTGTAGGAATTACAACAGTTTGTATATGTGCCTCCCAGTTTTTAAGGGACCAAAAGTAATGGGACAATTGGCTGCTCAGCTGTTCCATGGCCAGGTGTGTGTTATTCCCTCATTATCCCATTTACAAGGAGCAGATAAAAGGTCCAGAGTTAATTTCAAGTGTGCTATTTGCATTTGGAATCTGTTGCTGTCAACTCTCAATATGAGATCCAAAGAGCTATCACTATCAGTGACGCAAGCCATCATTAGGCTGAAAAAACAAAACAAACCCATCAGAGTGATAGCAAAAACATTAGGTGTGGCCAAATCAACTGTTTGGAACATCCTTAAAAAGAAAGAATGCACCGGTGAACTCAGCAATACCAAAAGACCCGGAAGACCACGGAAAACAACTGTGGTGGATGACCGAAGAATTCTTTCCCTGGTGAAGAAAACACCCTTCACAACAGATACTAAATTAGAAGTCCGCGCTTAGGAAAATATTATAAAAGGCTGCAGCCTCCCCTTAATTAATTCCTATTAGGAGTTAATTGAAAGTATTTAAAAGGATAGATCTGGGGAATTGGCGCTGCCCTATTACCATTAGATGTTAGTTAAAAGTCACAGAAACATATAAATAAGTGTATAAAACGAAATGTGTATCCCTTAGGTGAATGTACTCCTACACTTGTGCCAGATTTAATAAAATTAGTGAGAAGGTGTGATTCTTTAAAGTGAGCGTGCAATTCCTCTGTATTGCGTAAGTGAATAATACAATATATGGGTTTGGTTTAAATTTGCCCCACCTCCATTGCAAAACTACACACTATCAAATCATATCAAACTAACCAAAACTTTTGAAAAATTAACCTCACACGGATATTGTTACCCCCCAAATAGTGTGGTCTGTCACGGACCCCAACAATATTATAGGGGACTACTTAATATTAATTTTTCAAAAGTTTTGGTTAGTTTGATATGATTTGATAGTGTGTAGTTTTGCAATGGAGGTGGGGCAAATTTAAACCAAACCCATATATTGTATTATTCACTTACGCAATACAGAGGAATTGCACGCTCACTTTAAAGAATCACACCTTCTCACTAATTTTATTAAATCTGGCACAAGTGTAGGGGTACATTCACCTAATGGATACACATTTCATTTTATACACTTATTTATATGTTTCTGTGACTTTTAACTAATATCTAATGGTAATAGGGCAGTGCCAATTCCCCAGATCTATCCTTTTAAACCCTTCACAACAGTTGGCCAGATCAAGAACACTCTCCAGGAGGCAGGTGTATGTGTGTCAAAGTCAACAATCAAGAGAAGACTTCACCAAAGTGATTACAGAGGGTTCACCACAAGATGTAAACCATTGGTGAGCCTCAAACCTGGAAGGCCAGATTAGAGTTTGCCAAACCACATCTAAAAAAGCCTTCACGGTTCTGGAACAACATCCTATAGACAGAGGAGACCAAGATCAACTTGTACCAGAGTGATGGGAAGAGAAGAGTATGGAGAAGGAAAGGAACTGTTCATGATCCAAAGCATACCGCCTCATCAGTGAAGCATGGTGGTGGTAGTGTCATGGCATGGGCATGTATGGTTGCCAATGGAACTGGTTCTCTTGTATTGATTGATGATGTGACTGCTGACAAAAGGAGCAGGATGAATTCTGAAGTGTTTCGGGCAATATTCTCTGCTCATATTCTGCAAAATGCTTCAGAACTCATTGGACGGCATTTCACAGTGCAGATGGACAATGACCTGAATTATACTGCGAAAGCAGCCAAAGAGTTTTTTAAAGGAAAGAAGTGGAATGTTATGCAATGGCCAAGTCAATCACCTGACCTAATTCCGATTGAGCATGCATTTCACTTGCTGAAGACAAAACTGAAGGGAAAATGCCCCAAGAACAAGCAGGAACTGAAGACAGTTGCAGTAGAGACCTGGGGAGGAAAACCAGGGATGAAACCCAGCGTCTGATGATGTCTATGCGTTCCAGACTTCAGGCTGTAATTGACTGCAAAGGATTTGCAACCAAGTATTAAAAAGTGAAAGTTTGATGGATGATTGTTAATCTGTCCCATTACTTTTGATCCCTTAAAAAGTGGGAGGAACATATACAAACTGTTGTAATTGCTATACCATTCACCTGATTTGGATGTAAATACCCTTGAATTAAAGTTGAAAGTCTACAGTTAAAGCACATCTTGTTCATTTCATTTCAAATCCATTGTGGTGGTGTATAACGCCAAAAAGATTAGAATTGTGTCGATGTCCCAATATTTATGGACCTGACTGTATATATACACGAGACTATCTGTAAATATTTATTAAATACACTGCAGCTAACTGAATCACCTGCTTGCCAGAAATATATTAGAAACAGTACACCAGGAACGGCCTGCAGTGAGATATAGCTAAACTGTATGCAGCGGATATTATTATTATTATTATTATTATTATTATTATACAGTATTTATATAGCGCCAACAGTTTACGTAGCGCTTTACAACTTGAGGGTAGACAGTACAAATACAATACAATTTGATACAGTAGGAATCAGAGGGCCCTGCTCCTTAGAGCTTACAATCTAAGAGGGAAGGTCAAGAGATACAAGAGGTAATAACTGTGGGTGATGTGCTGATTGAGAAGATAAATGTACAGTTGTTAGGTGGGGGCCAGATAGGCTTCTCTGAAGAGATGAGTTTTCAGGGATCGTCTGTAAGTGGATAAAGTAGGAGAAAATCGGACGGATTGGGGAAGAGCATTCCAGAGGATGGGGGAGGCTCTGGAGAAGTCCTGAAGGCGAGCATGGGATGAGGTGACAAGGGAGTTTGAGAGCAGGAGGTCTTGGGAGGAGCGAAGAGAACGATTAGGTTGGTATTTTGTGACTAGGTTAGAGATGTAGCTAGGGGCCAGGTTGTGGATGGCTTTGTAAGTTATAGTTAGTATCTTGAATTTAATTCGGTGACTGAGTGGCAGCCAATGGAGGGATTGGCAGAGGGGTGTAGCAGACGCTGAGCGGTTTGTGTGGTGGATGAGCCTGGCCGCAGCGTTCATGATGGACTGAAGTGGGGATAGCCTATTTAGAGGTAAACCAATGAGTAGGGAGTTGCAGTAGTCAAGGCGGGAGATGACCAGGGAGTGGATTAGAAGCTTTGTGGTGTCATTGGTTAGGAAGGGGCGTATGTTGGAGATGTTGCGAAGACAGAGGCGGCAAGCTTTGGATAGTGATAGAATGTGGGGTCGAAAGGTTAGTTCAGAGTCCAGGATTACACCTAGGACCTTGGCGTGGGGAGATGGGTTGATAGTTGAGCCGTTGATCTTGACAGGGAGTTCAGGGGAAGTGGCACCTGAGGGAGGAAATATCATGAGCTCGGTTTTGGCTAGGTTGAGTTTGAGAAAGTGATGTGACATCCAGGCTGATATGTATGCTAATAAGTTGGTAATGCGTGAGGAGACAGATGGAGAGAGCTGGGGGGTGGAGAGATAGATTTGGGTGTCATCAGCATAGAGATGATATTTAAAGCCGTGGGAGGCAATCAACTGACCCAAGGAGGTGGTGTAGATCGAGAAAAGGAGAGGTCCGAGAACAGAACCTTGGGGGACCCCAACGGAAAAAGGAAGAGGAGAGGAGGAAGTAGAGTTGTAAGTGACACTGAAGGAGCGGTGGGATAGGTAGGATGAGAACCAGCGAAGAGTACAGTCACGGAGACCAAAGGAGTGGAGTTTTTTGAGGAGGAGGGGGTGGTCCACTGTGTCAAAGGCAGCAGAGAGATCCAGGAGAAGTAGTACAGAATAGTGTCCATTGGCTTTAGCCATTAGTAGGTCATTTGAGAGTTTAAGGAGAGCAGTTTCCGTGGAGTGTTGAGGGCGAAAACCGGACTGAAGGGGATCAAGAAGTTTATTCATGGTCAGATGGTTGCTTAATCGGTTGTAGACCAGTCTTTCAAGAAGTTTGGAGGAGAAGGAGAGTAAGGAGATGGGACGTAAGTTGTTGAGATTGGTGGGATCCAGTGAGGGCTTTTTTAGTATGGGGGTGACTAGCGCATGTTTTAGAGTTTGGGAAGATGCCACAAGAGAGGGAGAGGTTGAAAATGTGAGTTAGAGAGCGTAGAATCGAGTCAGAGGGTGAGCGTAGCATTTGCGAGGGAACAGGATCCAGGGGGCAAGTGGTTAGATGAGTGCTAGATAAAAGTTTAGCAACCTCAGTAGTAGTAGCAGGGTTGAATGAGGGAAGTAATGATTGTATCTGTGGACATGGGGTGTTGCATGGGGGAGGTTTTTGCGCATTGGCGATCTCCTCGTGAATTGTATCAATCTTAGTTTTGTGACGTGCCAATATGTGACGAACGTGGGTGTCAGATCCCTGCCCTCCTCGCTAACTCGCGACAAAGGACCGGCCAACCTCACACCACGCTGTCACTTACGTAACAATGCCACTCTCAGCTGCGCCCAGCACAAAGATTTTCCAGCTTGCGGGACCACAATCTAGGTGCGAGCAACCTGAGAGTGATTGTCACTGGGCTAATTACACAATTAACCCTTTAACTGCCACCACCCCCGTTTAAAAGACCGAGCCGGGGGAGACTCGTAATATATATATATACACACACACACAAGACTATCTGTGTGTATGTATATATATATATTTATATATATATAGTAATACAATGCAGCTAACTGAATCACCTGCCTGCCTAAAGTATATTAGAAACAGTACACCAGGAACGGACTGCAGTCAGATCTAGCTAAACTTGATACAGTGGATATATATAAGTATACATGGACTTAGTCCCCCTAAGCCATGATTGGCAAAAGGCACCCTGCCTTTGGCCAATTATGGCTCTCTTAGCTGAGGGCGCTGTGATTGGCCAAAGCATGCAGGTCATGGTGCATGCTCTGGCCAATCATCATACAGCAATGCACTGCGCTCCCGCAGTGCATTATGGGCCGTTATGCGCCACTCGAATTTGGTGCCAACGACCAATAATGTTCGGTTTTCGACGAACGGGCGAACAGCCAATGTTCGAGTCGAACTCATGTTCAACCCGAACAGAAATCTCATCCCTAATGACAAGTTAGCCAGTTTGTCAGTATTTGAATGTCTAGCTCCAGTAATTACATGGGCTCAAAAGAGAAACTAAAGACACATTGAAAAGAGGGTCACACTAGCTATACAGATAATCTCGTAGCTATGAAGAGAAGAAGGGACAAAATTAGTTAAATGCAATCAAACAACAATGCATTTTTAACATGATAGATATTAAAAAATAAACTGCCATGGATGTAATATCCACCCATAAGTACCATCTCTGAGCTGTAGATATAATCATTTTTAGCAGGGGTACCTAAAGTTATTTCAAGGGTTCCTCAGGGGGTTATAAGGTTGAGAAAGGCTGCTCCACAATTTAATAGCTTTCATTTAATAATAGGTTGAATGAGGAAAAGCAGCTTGAATCCCTTTTCCATACTAAACAGCGTGAATGGACAAAACTCCACTGCCAACTATTGTATTCTAACAGCTGGCACCCGTGTTTTGAATATCGGGAATGGCCAACTCCAGCGAACCCTGCACTCCTGTGCCTCCAACAACCTCTGCACTTTTGTGCTTCCAGGACCTATTGAATCCTTTACCTCCAGGAACTCTTGCACATCTGTGACTTCTGCATCTCTACACTTTATGCCTCCAGTAACCTCTGCACTCCTCTGCCTCTATGTGACCCCTGTACCCGGGGTCTCCAGTGACCTCCTGTATGCCCTGTGTATCCTTTGTCACCCAGTGACCCCATAGCATCCCGTGTCATGCAGTGACCCAGTACTTCCTGTGTCACCTGGTGACCCCTCTGTTTCCATGTTCTCAAGTTACCTGATTACCTGTTACTCTGGTAAAATAATTCTGCTTCTTTTAAACTTTCAGACTCTATGAATGACGCTTGTATTATTGTATTGCCAAAGCCGGATAAGGATCTTTTGATCCCGGAATCTGGCAAGGATCTTGGCGAAGAGACTGGGTAAGGTTATTCGGGGACTGATCCACCCAGACCAATCTGGTTTCATACTTACCAGGTCTACAGCGATAAATTTAGGGAGACTATATCTGAATATGCAATTACCAACAGATAACATGGGGAAGAGAGCTATTTTGTCACTCGACGCTGCAAAGGCGTTTGACAGTGTCTAGTGGATATTTGTGGGAGGTTAAATTATTATACCCAGCTCCAAAGGCCTGCATGCGAATTAATGGGCATGTGACAGAATTCTTTACACTATCAAGGGGCACGAGGCAGGGGTACCCCCTGTCCCCTTTGTTATTTGCATTAGCTGTAGAACTGTTAGCAGAAGCAATCCGGCAGTCTGAGGATATCTGTGGATTTATTGGAGGGGCACAAACTGAAAAAATATCACTTTATGCGGATGATGCTCTGTTGTTTTTTGGGAGATACAGATAATTCCTTGATCTCTGTAATGACCTGTATAAAAAAATTTGGCTAATTTTCAGGATTTATCATTAACTGGGACAAATCAGTTTTATTTCCTATAGACGATCCCAATTTAAGTATATCAAGTGAGGTTCAGCAAATAAAAGTTGTGACATCCTTTAAATATCTAGGAATATGGATATCCCTAAGGGTGAAGGACTACCTACAATATAATTTGAACCCTATTTTTAACAAAATTAAACAGTTTGGCCTGGTCTAAGTTGCCTTTATCAGTGGTGGGTCGAGCAAACCTTGTAAAGATGATTTAGGCTCCCCAACTGTTGTATGTGTTACACAACTCACCCATATGGATTCCTTTAACCACTTGACGACCGCCTCACGCCGATGTACGTCGGCAAAGTGGCACGGACAGGCAAAATCACGTACATGTACGTGATTTGCCTTCCGCGGGTGGGGGGTCCGATCGGACCCCCCCCCGGTGCCCGAGGCGGTCGTCTTTTGTCCAGCGGCGATCGGTGATGAGGGGGAGACCATCCGTTTGTGGCCCCCCCCTCGCGATCGCCGCCGGCCAATGGAATCATTCCTTTGCTGCTGTATGCTAAACAGCAGCAAAGGAAATGATGTCATCTCCCCTCGGCTCGGTAATTTCCGTTCCGGCCCGAGGAGAGAAGACTTCACTGTGAGTGCACCAAACACTACACACACAGTAGAACATGCCAGGCACACAAATCACCCCGATCCCCCCCCCGATCGCCCCCCGATCCCCCCCCAATCACCCCCCCCCCCCTGTCACAAACTGACACCAGCAGTTTTTTTTTTTTTTTTTTTTTCTGATTACTGCATAGTGTCAGTTTGTGACAGTGACAGTGTTGGGACAGTTAGTATTACCCCCCTTTAGGTCTAGGATTCCCCCCTAACCCCCCCTAATAAAGTTTTAACCCCTTGATCACCCCCTGTCACCAGTGTCGCTAAGCGATCATTTTTCTGATCGCTGTATTAGTGTCGCTGGTGACGCTAGTTAGTGAGGTAAATATTTAGGTTCGCCGTCAGCGTTTTATAGCGTCAGGGACCCCCATATACTACCTAATAAATGTTTTAACCCCTTGATTGCCCCCTAGTTAACCCTTTCACCACTGATCACCGTATAACCGTTACGGTTGACGCTGGTTAGTTTGTTTATTTTTTATAGTGTCAGGGCACCCGCCGTTTATTACCGAATAAAGGTTTAGCCCCCCGATCGCCCGGCGGTGATATGCGTCGCCCCAGGAAGCGTCAGATTAGCGCCAGTACCGCTAACACCCACGCACGCAGCATGCGCCTCCCTTAGTGGTATAGTATCTGTACGGATCAATATCTGATCCAATCAGATCTATACTAGCGTCCCCAGCAGTTTAGGGTTCCCGAAAACGCAGTGTTAGCGGGATCAGCCCAGATACCCGCTAGCACCTGCGTTTTGTGCCTCCGCCCGGCCCAGCCCAGCCCACCCAAGTGCAGTATCGATCGATCACTGTCACTTACAAAACACTAAACGCATAACTGCAGCGTTCGCAGAGTCAGGCCTGATCCCTGCGATCGCTAACAGTTTTTTTGGTAGCGTTTTGGTGAACTGGCAAGCACCAGCCCCAGGCAGCGTCAGGTTAGCGCCAGTACCGCTAACACCCACGCACGCAGCATACGCCTCCCTTAGTGGTATAGTATCTGTACGGATCAATATCTGATCCGATCAGATCTATACTAGCGTCCCCAGCAGTTTAGGGTTCCCAAAAACGCAGTGTTAGCGAGATCAGCCCAGATACCTGCTAGCACCTGCGTTTTGCCCCTCCGCCCAGGCGAGCCCAGCCCACCCAAGTGCAGTATCGATCGATCACTGACACTTACAAAACACTAAACGCATAACTGCAGCGTTCACAGAGTCAGGCCTGATCCCTGCGATCGCTAACAGTTTTTTTGGTAGTATTTTGGTGAACTGGCAAGCACCAGCCCCAGGCAGCGTCAGATTAGCGCCAGTACCGCTAACACCCACGCACGCACCGTACACCTCCCTTAGTGGTATAGTATCTGATCGCATCAATATCTGATCCGATCAGATCTATACTAGCGTCACCAGCAGTTTAGGGTTCCCAAAAACGCAGTGTTAGCGGGATCAGCCCAGATACCTGCTAGCACCTGCGTTTTGCCCCTCCGCCCGGCCTGGCCCAGCCCACCCAAGTGCAGTATCGATCGATCACTGTCACTTACAAAACACTAAACGCATAACTGCAGCGTTCGCAGAGTCAGGCCTGATCCCTGCAATCGCTAACAGTTTTTTGGTAGCGTTTTGGTGAACTGGCAAGCGCCAGCGGCCTAGTACACCCCGGTCGTAGTCAAACCAGCACTGCAGTAACACGTGGTGACGTGGCGAGTTCCATAAGTGCAGTTCAAGCTGGTGAGGTGGCAAGCACAAGTAGTGTCCCGCCGCCACCAAAAAGACAAACACAGGCCCGTCGTGCCCATAGTGCCCTTCCTGCTGCATTCGCCAATCCTAATTGGGAACCCACCGCTTCTGCAGCGCCCGTACTTCCCCCATTCACATCCCCAACCAAATGCAGTCGGCTGCATGAGAGGCATTTTCTTTATGTCCTCCCGAGTACCCCTACCCAACGAACCCCCCAAAAAAGATGTCGTGTCTGCAGCAAGCGCGGATATAGGCGTGACACCCACTATTATTGTCCCTCCTGTCCTGACAATCCTGGTCTTTGCATTGGTGAATGTTTTGAACGCTACCATTCACTAGTTGAGTATTAGCGTAGGGTACAGCATTGCACAGACTAGGCGCCATTTCACAGGGTCTCCCAAGATGCCATCGCATTTTGAGAGACCCGAACCTGGAACCGGTTACCGTTATAAAAGTTAGTTACAAAAAAAGTGTAAAAAAAAAAAAAAATATGAAATAAAAAAAATAGTTGTTGTTTTATTGTTCTCTCTCTCTCTATTCCCTCTCTCTATTGTTCTGCTCTTTTTTACTGTATTCTATTCTGCAATGTTTTATTGTTATTGTTATTGTTATTGTTATTATGTTTTATCATGTTTGTTTTTCAGGTGTGTAATTATTTACACTTTACTGTGCTTTATTGTTAACCATTGTTAACCATTTTTTTGTCTTCAGGTACGCCATTCACGACTTTGAGTGGTTATACCAGAATGATGCCTGCAGGTTTAGGTATCATCTTGGTATCATTCTTTTCAGCCAGCGGTCGGCTTTCATGTAAAAGCAATCCTAGCGGCTAATTAGCCTCTAGACTGCTTTTACAAGCCGTGGGAGGGAATGCCCCCCCCCCCCCCACCGTCTTCCGTGTTTTTCTCTGGCTCTCCTGTCTCAACAGGGAACCTGAGAATGCAGTCGGTGATTCAGCCAGCTGACCATAGAGCTGATCAGAGACCAGAGTGGCTCCAAACATCTCTATGGCCTAAGAAACCGGAAGCTACGAGTATTTCATGACTTAGATTTCGCCGGATGTAAATAGCGCCATTGGGAAATTGGGGAAGCATTTTATCACACCGATCTTGGTGTGGTCAGATGCTTTGAGGGCAGAGGAGAGATCTAGGGTCTAATAGACCACAATTTTTTCAAAAAAGAGTACCTGTCGCTACCTATTGCTATCATAGGGGATATTTACATTCCCCGAGATAACAATAAAAATGATTAAAAAAAAAAATATGAAAGGAACAGTTTAAAAGTAAGATTAAAAAAGCAAAAAAATAATAAAGAAAAAAAAACAAAAAAAAAAAAACACCCCTGTCGCCCCCTGCTCTCGCGCTAAGGCGAACGCAAGCGGCGGTCTGTCGTCAAATGTAAACAGCAATTGCACCATGCATGTGAGGTATCACCGCGAAGGCCAGATCGAGTGCAGTAATTTTTCCAGTAGACCTCCTCTGTAAATCTAAAGTGGTAACCTGTAAAGGCTTTTGAAGGCTTTTAAACATGTATTTATTTTGTTGCCACTGCACGTTTTGTGCGCAATTTTAAAGCATGTCATGTTTGGTATCCATGTACTCGGCCTAAGATCATCTTTTTTATTTCATCAAACATTTGGGCAATATAGCGTGTTTTAGTGCATTAAAATTAAAAAAAGTGTGTTTTTTCCCCAAAAAATGCGTTTGAAAAATCGCTGCGCAATTACTGTGTGAAAAAAAAAAATGAAACACCCACCATTTTAATCTGTAGGGCATTTGCTTTAAAAAAATATATAATGTTTGGGGGTTCAAAGTAATTTTTTTGCAAAAAAAAAAAACTTTTTCATGTAAACAATAAAGCCGCGTACACACGGTCGGACTTTTCGTCTACAAAAGTCCAACGGACGCTGACGGACTAAAGCTGGCTGGTAATCCGATCGTGTGTGGGCTTCTCCGGACTTTCAACGTACTTTTTTAGCCTCAAATCCGACGTACTTTAGATTTGAAACATGCTTCAAATCTTTACGTCGTAACTACGACGGACCCCGAAATCCGCTCGTCTGTGTGCTAGTCCGACGGACAAAAACCCACGCTAGGGCAGCTATTGGCTACTGGCTATGAACTTCCTTATTTTAGTCTGGTGTACGTCATCACGTACGAATCCATCGGACTTTTGTGTGGTCGTGTGTAGGCAAGTCCGTTCGTTAGAAAGTCTGCCACAAGTCCGCCGCAAGTCTGCCGAAAGTCCTCCGGAAGTCTGTTGGACAGGCTGTCGGACTTTTGTAGCTGAAAAGTCCGACCGTGTGTACGCGGCATAAGTGTCAGAAAGGGCTTTGTCTTCAAGTGGTTAGAAGAGTGGGTGATGTGTGACATAAGCTTCTAAATGTTGTGCATAAAATGCCAGGACAGTTCAAAACCCCCCCAAATGACCCCATTTTGGAAAGTAGACACCCCAAGCTATTTGCTGAGAGGCATGTCGAGTCCATGGAATATTTTATATTGCGACACAAGTTACGGGAAAGAGACAAATTTTTTTTTTTTTTTTTTTTTTTTGCACAAAGTTGTCACTAAATGATATATTGCTCAAACATGCCATGGAAATATGTGAAATTACACCCCAAAATACATTCTGCTGCTTCTCCTGAGTACGGGGATACCACATGTGTGAGACTTTTTGGGAGCCTAGCCGCGTACGGGACCCCGAAAACCAAGCACCACCTTCAGGCTTTCTAAGGGCGTGAATTTTTGATTTCACTCTTCACTGCCTATCACAGTTTCGGAGGCCATGGAATGCCCAGGTGGCACAAAACCCCCCCAAATGACCCCATTTTGGAAAGTAGACACCCCAAGCTATTTGCTGAGAGGTATAGTGAGTATTTTGCAGACCTCACTTTTTGTCACAAAGTTTTGAAAATTGAAAAAAGAAAAAAAAAATGTTTTTTCTTGTCTTTCTTCATTTTCAAAAACAAATGAGAGCTGCAAAATACTCACCATGCCTTTCAGCAAATAGCTTGGGGTGTCTACTTTCCAAAATGGGGTCATTTGGGGGGGTTTTGTGCCACCTGGGCATTCCATGGCCTCCGAAACTGTGATAGGCAGTAAAGAGTGAAATCAAAAATTTTCACCCTTAGAAATCCTGAAGGCAGTGATTGGTTTTCGGGGTCCAGTACGCGGCTAGGCTCCCAAAAAGTCCCACACATGTGGTATCCCCATACTCAGGAGAAGCAGCTAAATGTATTTTGGGGTGCAATTCCACATATGCCCATGGCCTGTGTGAGCAATATATCATTTAGTGACAACTTTATGGAAAAAAAAAAAAAAAAAAAAAAAAAGTGTCACTTTCCCGCAACTTGTGTCAAAATATAAAATATTCCATGGACTCAATATGCCTCTCAGCAAATAGCTTGGGGTGTCTACTTTCCAAAATGGGGTCATTTTGGGGGGTTTTGTGCCACCTGGGCATTCCATGGCCTCCGAAACTGTGATAGGCAGTGAAGAGTGAAAGCAAAAATTTACACCCTTAGAAATCCTGAAGGCGGTGATTGGTTTTCGGGGCCCCGTACGCGGCTAGGCTCCCAAAAAGTCCCACACATGTGGTATCCCCATACTCAGGAGAAGCAGCTAAATGTATTTTGGGGTGCAATTCCACATAGGCCCATGGCCTGTGTGAGCAATATATCATTTAGTGACGACTTTTTGTAAATATTTTTTTTTTTTTTTTTTTTTTCTGTCATTTTTCAATCACTTGGGACAAAAAAAATAAATATTCAATGGGTTCAACATGCCTCTCAGCAATTTCCTTGGGGTGTCTACTTTCCAAAATGGGGTCATTTGGGGGGGTTTTGTACTGCCCTGCCATTTTAGCACCTCAAGAAATGACATAGGCAGTCATAAACTAAAAGCTGTGTAAATTCCAGAAAATGTACCCTAGTTTGTAGACGCTATAACTTTTGCGCAAACCAATAAATATACGCTTATTGACATTTTTTTTACCAAAGACATGTGGCCGAATACATTTTGGCCTAAATGTATGACTAAAATTTAGTTTATTGGATTTTTTTTATAACAAAAAGTAGAAAATATCATTTTTTTTCAAAATTTTCGGTCTTTTTCCGTTTATAGCGCAAAAAATAAAAACCGCAGAGGTGATCAAATACCATCAAAAGAAAGCTCTATTTGTGGGAAGAAAAGGACGCAAATTTCGTTTGGGTACAGCATTGCATGACCGCGCAATTAGCAGTTAAAGCGACGCAGTGCCAAATTGGAAAAAGACCTCTGGTCCTTAGGCAGCATAATGGTCCGGGGCTCAAGTGGTTAAAATGGTTTAATAAAATAGACTTTTGGTTCCAAAAGTTATTGTGGAAAGAAAAAAGCCCTAGGATCAAACTTTAGGGATTTAGGGAAGGAGCAGCATCAGTTTGTAAGAGTGCACGTTCATATTTGGCGCTGTGCCCATTATTTGATACTTATACACTTGTTCCATTAATATTCTCGCATTTACCTCAGAACTCCAATCCTCGAATACTGGTCTATTAGAAAACATCCATTTTCTAGCAACTATCTTACGAGCTATGAATAGTAATCTGCCAATTGGTATTAACTTGTCTATCCTTCAGCGTACTAAGGAGGGGGGGGGGGGGAGTCTAGCGGTACCACAGCCGAGAATGTATTTTATCGCTTCTCAATTGCAGCACTTTGCTGGATGGGGGACGATTGATTGGACCCATACAAGCTGTGCTTCTGAGTCACTGCTCGTGTTATAATCTCATAGCCCAGTTAGAATCGGGATCATTTGCGATTATTCAGTCTAGATCAACATTGGTCCTTATGAATAAAATATGGCAAGAAATGAAATGTATAATGGAATATGTAGGGGTGTCAGAATTTTCACCAATTTGGGGGAACAGGCATTATAAAGAGTTATGTAAACTGGAAGGGTTTGAGCACTGGCGTTCTAACGGAATACAATATATCTCGCAGCTTTATGTTCAAAATGTTATGCGTTCATTTCAGGAGCTACAGGAGTCGTACCAATTACATCATAATAACTTCTATAAATATTTACAACTGCGTCATGCAGCTAACTCGCAGCTTAAGGGTGTCGGGAGGAATACAAGATCTATACCATTGATGTCTTTATTGGCGGGGGCTAAGGAGAAAAAGAAAGGTCTAATTACATTAGCTTATAACCAACTTATAATGAAATATCAAGATTTTAAGAATACTGCAGTTAGAAAGGGGTGGGAGACAGACCTGGGGAGTATAACAGAGGATGAATGGCAAAATATTTTGAAGAGGGCCCCATTGGTATCCATATCACATACATAATGCCTATCTCAATTGTTTATTATATATAGGACATATAGGATGCCGGAAAAACTATATAAGTTGAGGAGGAGAGAAGCCCCGGGTTGTCCGATGTGTAAGCAGGCCCCGGCTGATTTGATCCATATGTTGTGGAACTGCCTCAAGCTGGTTAGATATTGGCGAGAGGTGGTGTCCACAATTGATGAGGCTTATAATATCAATATAGAAATGGAACCAAAGACTTGTCTACTGGGCTATGTTAATGAAGAGCTATATCCATGGGACAAGTTAATACCAATTGGCAGATTACTATTCATAGCTCGTAAGATAGTTGCTAGAAAATGGATGTTTTCTAATAGACCAGTATTCGAGGATTGGAGTTCCGAGGTAAGTGCGACAATATTAATGGAACAAGTGTATAAGTATCAAATAATGGGCACAGCGCCAAATATGAACGTGCACTCTCACAAACTGATGCTGCTCCTAAAATTAGTAAATACTAATAGACAATAGACAAAACACTAAAGGGCGCATCAATAGTGCAATAATTACAATAGATATCGTGTTACCTCAATCATGTAAATAAAGTGCATCAGTGTATTTAAGGTAAATAAATTAAATTAAATCATATATAACCAATAAAGTGAATATAGTACAAAAAAGTTCAGTATATCTTCTTATGAATATGAGAATCTTCTCAATAATTCCAATAACCACATGATAAAGTGCAAATACTATCATAATCGTGTTTCACCTAATGTGGTATATCAAAGCGCTCACCAGACAGTAGTGGCCACAGAGTGACCCTCAGGCATGGAAAAAGGCAAATAGTTTCATCAGAAGTGGCTATCCGGATATCTTGGCTTAAAATAATCAATGCAGAAGGGCTCCACTCACCGGACAGCAGGAGTGTGGAATATGTAACTTCTTGAACCTGCGCCTTGGTGCCTCAAATCACCATCCAAATCTGAAAAGAGTGGCTCCCCATGAAAGCCGAAAGCCACAAAGGCTCAAATAGTGTTAAAAATGTCTTTATTTCATGCCGATAAAATCTTTACATCCAGACCAGTATATAGGGTACAAGACGAGAAACAGACCAGGGCTGCAGCTATGGAGGAAAACAGAGACCAAAGCGGTACCTTAAACGATTGCGGGTACTCGGTGTATGTCTCGGTGTGTGCTCCAGCTTAGCTGATACCAGGAACGGAGGACTCATTGTTGCGTGTCGAGCCTCCCTTCCAGTATATCTCACGCTCTGCGTCATCAGGAAATGGGCTAGTACAAGTGTATAAGACCAGGGGTAGTATAGATATACTAGCCAAGTTATGGGGACCCTGGGTAACCGCTCCAGGATTGGCCTTTTTCTCTTTGGCTCCCCCTAGAATATCATAGTAATGATCTAAATTATATTTCATGGGCAGAAATGGGATGGACAGGATGCCTTATAGTTTAGGAGAGGACCGATAGTGATGGTGGGGAGGGGCGGAGGAGAGGGGAGTGAGTGGGGGGTTCCCGTTTTTTGTTTTTTTCGTTTCCCTTTTTGTGTGTTGTCTGTTTGTTGTTTGATTTGTTAATTTGTTTGTTTTGTTAGGAATATTAAAAAAAAAATAATAATAATAATTCTGCTTATATGTTATTCTTCTTTTTCACTGGCCACCCTTACCTTTAGCCAGTCTTTATAACAGAGCTGGTCTGTCCACTTTGTACTTTGAAGCAGGGGTGTAGATGAGAGAGAGTTTGGTGATCCAAACTCCTTCCAGAGTGTCCAGCAGCCTGAGAGGCACAGCTCAAGCACTCATTTGTGTCTGTTCTGCATGTGCTGCAGTTACTTCTCCTTCTCTAGCCAAAGGATTGACAGTCTTATCTGCATATGGGTGAGCCCCATCCACTGGAACTGAAGCCCCAACCCACAGAATCCAGAGACTGGGGGGACAGATGGAGGAGATGTCTGTGTGCTGTTAGGGTGATAGAGAACAGGCAGTCCCATTAGGTAGGCTCTATGATGCATTCTCCTCTGGGTGCCCAAGACTGAACCCCCAGCAAAAATTTTTTTATCAATGGCTCTATTTTGCTGTGGTCCTTTTGCTGTTCTTCTGCCATCTGGTGTGTTTGAGGGCCATAACCTGGGAGCTGTTTTTTTTCAGCAAAGTCCATCTCCCCTTGCAGGATGCTCTGGTGAATTCCAGGTGGCTTCTTAGACTTTGCACCTCAAACCTTTTTAGTGCTCACATCTCCTCCAACTGTGCACAGAGATGTGCCCATTTCTATTCCCCATGACATAGCTCTACATAGATCTTTGTCATCTGCCTCTGGTTTTAGAAAGCAAAATTTCAGACATGTTAATACCTATATTGTATTTTATGAGACTTTACGATGTTATGTAGGTTTAGATAATAATATAGAAAGGTTAGAACCCATGATTGTATCTCAGTATATAACACTAGCTCAAAAGACTAAAGAACTTTAAAATGCTCTAGCGATGTGCATGAAAACATTTCATGGAGTGGTTACAAACGTCCATAATATCCAATGTGCTCACAGAGCAAGAAACACTGGTAGAATTCAGATGGAAATCATGCAAGATAATGAAATCAGTCCATGAAAATATGTCATCCCATTCATTGGCAGTGGCAGGTAGTACAAGGATGGAACAGCTTTGTAGATGATGTGGGATATCCTGGTGCAGGATGTCAAGGCTGTACCCTTGCCTTTCCACTTTGGGATTATGCCAAGTAATAATCCATTCTGTTAAAGCTAAATCCAAGACATGCAGCTATGTACACTTTGAAATTAAATGTAAAGGAGTTGATTGTTTTCTTTTATTAGTTTTCTGATCCAGGATCCCTTACTGAAAACACAGCAAGACCATAGACCTCAACTGTTGCAGCACAGATGATTGGACAATGAAGGACAATTGCACACCTTTCCACAGCCTGGTTGGCTCCTAGTGCCAGCCTTCCTTTTCCCAGATCCAAGTTTGTTTAAGGTTAGGGTTAAGACAGTGGCAGAACTACCCCTTACCATCATAGCCACTTTGGGGCCTGGACGCTTTGGGGCCTGGGACAGAAAATGCAGCAGGAATAGAAAGTTCATGGAATCTGACTCTGAGGTACTGCCAGTTGCCACTAATTGCTTAATGCTTGTACAGTAGAGGACAGTGGTGAGCCTGGGGAGAGGGATTGCTCACAACATATAACTTTTCCTGAGTCTGTGGTAGGTTTATAATCATTAACACTGCCACCATGAAGCGGAGGAAATGGCTGTTATATTTACACTGTAGTTATAATCCCAGCTTCATTGGTGGCAGTGTTAAAAAACAATTCTCTAGCCAAACTCCAGCCAAAAACAGTTTTTTTTTGGACAATTGCCACTAATGAAGTGTAGCACCCTCTAGATTGCTAGATAGTGAGTAGTTTTTTTTGTACAGGATAGGGAAATTATTAGGCTTGGCTGGCAGCCAAGCCTGTGTGTTTTTCTTCTGGTTTGGGAGTTACTCAGAGCAGAGCTGGTGACTGGCAGGATCACCAAGACCTCCCACTTCTTTCCAAAGCCTTCTAGAATATTCTGGAAAAAAAGGAGGAGTGGGGGGTGGAGATTCTCGGGGTGTTTTAAGGAGCCCTGACCAATCCCCAACTTGGATTGGCAGGGGGCAGGCCTATTTAAATACCCAGGGTCAGCTCAGATGGGGGAGGAGTTGTTCGGGTGGAAGCTGGAGATGGAGTGCTAGATTGTCATGGACTTCGAGGACTCTCCCCAGTCTGGGGGGGTGACCTGGGGCTCGGGTGCAGACAGGACCCCTCTCACGACAAGCGGAGATGTCCTGGACAGGTGGCACGGGAGAGGGGCAGCTGCAGCCAAGACGGCTGGTAGGGCCCGGAGATGTGGTACTGGGCTCAGTAGCTTGTGCAACTTGTGGCAGGTGACGTGGCGAGTGACAATCCGCAACTTGTGGCAAGTAACAATCTGCAACTCGTGGCAGGTGACGTGGCAAGTGGACAATCCGCAATATGTGGCAGGTGACGTGGGAATAATGTGCTACAATCATCCTGACACATAACAACCATGGTGCCGGGATGATTGAAGCGTTAACACCAGCCATTTCCCAAATAAATTGCCACAAAAAAAACGTATTTTCTCACAGTGCCCCTCCCGAGACTAGACTCTGGATCCCCCCCTGCGTTGAGGATGAGGAATGTAAGTTTACTGCTAAGCCTCCCGGGCCCCGCGAGTCCGGCCCTGTCCCGACACACGCAGACGCATACAGCAGGAGACAGGAGCAGAGTGGGTGGGGCAGAACGCTCGAACGTGCCTGTGAAGAGACAGTTTTCGGCACTGGGTCACTGTTCATCATTTGGAATAGTGATGGGGGAAATGCTGCGCTGACCCAAAAAAATTATCAATAAAGTGAACAGCAGCTAACACACAAACAAACCAAGTCACATCAACATGTATGTAAAACAAGTGCAGCGCTAGAGTTCAAAACAAAAACTGAAATCATGTATGGAACAAATATAAATCTGTGACATAAAAAAACCTAAAAATAATTGTGAATCAACACAATACAAAAACATGTGAGATATGCAAAAATGTCTATAATGCAATGTGATATGCTCTGGAACCAGAGTCCATAAATATAAAATCAGAGGGAGTCTTCTCAAACAGAGGAGGCGCTCGAACAATGGACATTGACTGGAGACTTAGATGTAAGGCAACCCCAGGGAACACATCACAGACATCAAAGGTTAGGTACTCTTACCAGATCTTGTAGGACATATCTGCCATATAGCAGTAAGTCTGTTAGAGCTTGTGGAGGTGACCTCCCGTGGAATCCGCCCGGATGTTGTCCCTTGGGTCGCGATCACCGGTATGGAAGGGTTATCATGGGTGGAAGTTAACCGCTCACTCGCACACTCTCCAATTCAGGGACCAAAGGTCAAAAGGAACCAGTTGAGGATGAAGTCATGGAGGGAAGAAGAAAAAGGCTCCACATGGCGTAGGTCAAAAAAGTTAAGGATTTTAACGAATAAAAAAAAAGCCTTTATAGGGTAAAAAGTGATCACTAGTAAATAAAATGGTGGCAACGTGGGAAGCTGGAACTCCCTACGCGTTTCGACTGAGAAGCCTTCAACTGGGGCATAAAACAGCCTCCCCACATTACCCATATATATAGACTGTATACACCATTTCAAATTGGCTTGGTCCGCCCCTATCATGGCGGAACCTGGAAGTGAGAGGTCAGATATCATAAACATTTAAAACTGGCCATATATAATAATAATCTCATACATAGTAACAAAGTACATTGGGCCTGGAGTTGTAAGGGTAGCTCATAGGTCTAGGGGAGTGCAAACAGTGGTGAGGGCCCCAAACACCGGACCGTCAACTCGGCTTGCGTTCCAAGCCTCACATCCGCAGTAACTAAAGGAACATATTCTATTCCCAGAGCTTGCGTCCCAAGCCTCGCCATCCCAAGCCTCGCCGATCATGTGGCCAGGGAGGAGACAACAGCCAGCAGCCAATGCGCTGCTGGTGTCTCCCTCACTCCTCCACGTGGAGTGTGCGCTCCAAGCCTCGTCGTTCCAAGCCTCGCCGATCACGTGACTAGGGAGGAGACAACAGGCAGCAGCCAATGCACCGCTGGTGTCTCCCTTACTCCTCCACGTGGAGCGTGCGCTCCAAGCCTTGTGTGTGGAGGGGACGAGCGGCCAGCTCCAAGGCTGACATCATCCCCACTGGAATATTAAACACTCCCCCTCATGGCGTCTGGGCTCACCAGTGAAAGATACCATGGCAACAACAGACGCCGATCTCGAGGCACCACGGCAACAATAGACGCCCAGAAGGGTCCGGCCCATACTCATTGGTCACAAACTCAGAGGTGGCCAATTATACAGACCATATATCCAGTAGCATTAAAAACCGACTCAGGGTGGTAATCCGATGTACATAAAACATCACACAAAGGTCATCCTGGTATAGGAGTGGACATACCACGCTATCTGGCTAAATGACCCGGGTCACCTAATCCCTGCAGCTAAGACAAAGTAATACATGCTCAGGCCCCCGAAGGGAGTACTAAGCAATGTCACGTTGTCAAACTGACATGGGAAAGAGCCCAAAGGTCCTGAAAAAAAAAGAGAACTAGTATTATTAACCAATAAAAAATCGTACCCAAATACAATATTAGGATGAATGACTAATAAATGGACCCCCATAAGGTACTATCCCCCTCCCCTATATCCCAAATGCTGAATGGCAGGTCGATCGTCTCGTCGAACAAGACAGGTCGGTCGCCTAAATCCGTAATGGGGCCAAAATAGTGGACAAACCCCCAGATGGTATCGCAGGGAGGTGTGATCCATGAAATAAACAACCAACATGAATACATAATGGATGACAACACAAGCCAACCATCCCATGTCCTGGTTTGGTTTGACTAGGTTATTCTAAAATGATCCTCTAATCTATCTATCATAAATAGACCCAGGATGAAACCATGATATCATAGACCAATGAATTGGAACAGGGTAACCAAAAGGTAAGAATCATAGGTGTTCAAATACACTTGGGGAAAAGGAGGGGGGATAAAAACCATAAATCTTAACCCAAAAATGTAACACAAATAAGTTAATAAAGAACCCAATGGCACTCATAACAACTCCCTATAAGGCAAGGCAAGGAACAGGAAAAGGACAGTAGGTGTGTCGCGGCTTGAGAGCAGGGGCGCTTCTCACGCATGGTTGATGAAGCTATTAATGTCCCACTCTACATTCATACCGTGTGACGAGAAGCACCTGAGCTCATAAATCCAATACCTTTCAAGCTGCGACACACCCCTAAGACAACACTCGCCTCTCCGATGAGGGACGAATTTGTCAATAATCAAAAAAGAGGTACCCGTACCATGATAACCCTTCCATATCGGTGATCGTGACCCAAGGGACAACACCCGGGCGGATTCCCGGGGAGGTCACCTCCACAAGCTCTAACAGACGTACTGCTATATGGCAGATATGTCCTACAAGATCTGGTAAGAGTACCTAACCTTTGATGTCTGTGATGTGTTCCCTGGGGTTGCCTTACATCTAAGTCTCCAGTCAACGTCCACTGTTCGAGCACCTCCTCTGTTTGAGAAGACTCCCTCTGATTTTATATTTATGGACTCTGGTTCCAGAGCATATCACATTGCATTATAGACATTTTGTATATCTCACATGTTTCTGTATTGTGTTGATTCACAATTATTTTTAGGTTTTTATGTCACAGATTTATATTTGTTCCATACATGATTTCAGTTTTTGATTGGAACTCTAGCGCTGCACTTGTTTTACATACACTGTTCATCATTGCTGTCTTATTTCTCCCCTATTTGTCATGTATTTACACATAAGTTTAATCAGAGCAGAAATTGGTTAGAAGGCATGGAGGTCAGCAATGTGTGTCCTTCAGGGGCTGCATACAGTATATTGCATACTTTATTGTTCTAAATCAATATAAGCTATTGCCTGGGTACTGTGCCACATGGATGTGGTAATCTGTTGTTTAATGACATTAGTTCATTTTTGGGGGGGGGGGGGGCTGTTTGCAGGGGGGCCCCATACAACATTTTGCTATGGGGCCCTGTGATTTCTAGTTACGCCCCTGTCTGCAAGCAAGTGCTGTGCTGGAGTTGAAGTGTCAAAGTGTAATATACAAGAAGTGTATATAGTTGTGTCCCATATACATTCTTCAATCAAGTGGGAATCCCATACTGCCTTACCCCATCCAAGTTTAATACCCCTTAAAAAGGACTGTACTTGGTTCCACCACTATTGAGGAATTGAACCGGGGAAGGACTTATTTGCTCTGCCTGCTATTCAGTACTACAGTAACAAGTGCCATTGCCCATAGCAACCAGTGGGAGCTGCCTGTCAACTTATTGCTGCCTGCTTACTCAGTTGCCCAACCGCGACTGGGATGGACATTTGTGCAAAATCCTGCAAATCAGTAACTTTTACCATGTGCTGTCACCCGTGGCAACCACGGTGGGCGATCGCACCCATGGATTACAAATATGTCCAGCGATCTGCTATTGCTGGGCATCTTGATCTTTTGCTCCAAACTCCTGCTTATTACAGTAAAGTATGCCTGGAGATGTCTACTGTTGCCCGGGGTGATCGAGGTCAGCCTGCGGGCGGGACTGTGCCAAAAGTGTTTCCTTCAGTGAGGCATGGGCTATAAACTTTATTGTTGCTACCGGCAACCACTGGAAAAGTCAGCGGTCATGTGCTTTCAGTTGCTCGGGCACAGTTGGTGCCGAGCAACATGCCCAGACAAGTCCTGCTAGTTACAGTGTGCCTGCAAACTTCAGTTCATCTAACAAGGGGTTACAACAGCACGCTGAGGGAGGGGGTCTGTCTATCAGTTTCGTAGACGCCAGCCAGTCTAGAAGTGGGGGAGGCCGTGCCACGCCCTAGAGGAGACCTAGCGCTCCCTGCTAGCAGACACCACGAGGCAGAGGAGCAGGATGGCGGAGTGTGCTTGTGTGTTTCTAGGGCTGACATGGTTGCCCGATCTGCAGGAGCGGATGCTGGTGGACACCGGTGTCCAGTTGGAGCATTGCAGGGGATTCGCCCTCAAGACGATTGAGGGGACAGAGTGACTGTGCCTGCTGTGACCAAAGTTCAAGGACTGGTTTTCTGCCTGAGGATGAATGCAAACTGTGTGCCTGGCTGGGCAGGGTGAGAGATGGACTAAAATACTCAGCAGCCCCTCTGGGGGGACCACTACAGAAGTGTGTCCAATGTGTGGCTGTAACTGCATTTTGGGAAACTTTTACTTTCATTCAGCAGTTTAGTAAGCACTGGCACTGAAACGTATAGATTCGGTTGCAGTACACAGCTCATAGCAGGTTACTTACTCTGCAATTCTTCCATTCAGAAAATGCCTTGCATTCTTTTCACAAAATACAAGGGATTTTATGATTGGAGGGGGGGGGGGAGAGAGATTGTGACGTTCATCCAAACCTCTTTCAACCACAGATTGTACTTTGTGAAAAGAATGTAAAGTCTTCTGAATGGAGGAGGTGCTGAGTGAGTGACCTGCAATAATCGGTGTACTACAGCTGAATGTGTAAGGCTCAGCACCGGACATATGGTGCTTACTTTACTGTATGGGCAGCAAGTGTGCCTTTCTGTGGGACTGGTGGGCCTTAACTCTTTGAGAGCCAACAACACACTGGAGCTATAGACACCAGTGAGATGATGTAACTGCACTAAGGATGTACAGACAGACACACTTTCCGGAGCATTGCAATCACATGTCCGTTTGGAAAAAGAATATAAAAAGGTATTTTCACTGAGATATTATAAATTGTATTCAGCAAATATAAGGCAACAAAAAGTGGTATATTTTATAGGTAGTATAGCGATACCCTCGGGGGGAGCTGCTTTTGTTTGTTCATTGCGTTACTCCGCCTCTCAACCCTAATAACAGCCTCAGCCCCCTTTGGGACACCTGGCAATAGTGTAAGTGCAATGACCAATGAGAAACACACACATTATGATAAAACACAGAAATTGTCTTTACTGCAAACTTTCTGTGTAAGAATAACAGACAGTAACAATATATATTCATAAAAATCAGAGAGCACAAACTGAGATTTAAGAGCAATATAGCTCTCAATCCTATATTTAAGCTGCTTTCAGGGGATTCCAAACCTGAGATGTCCCCAAGAGCAGAGGCACACTTTAATGGTAAATAAAGCACAATATGACACTTTAAATTCAATTGGTTACCTTTCATCAGATTGGCTCTATGAGTTCAGGAGGAGAGCAGAGGAATGACTCCCTTTGTGTCAATCCTCTCTCTTCTGTTCCCTGACACCAACTTTAAACACTTGTTCAAGTCAACAAGTAATGGCTTAACTTTCTAGATAAACTGTCCCACACACCCAATGCATATGCAGAGCCCTTAACATGTGTGTGTGGATCCGTATGGTACAAGTAGTTTCAGTCCTTTTGAAGAAAAGATAAGATTTGGTGTCTTCAACCAAACAACACAACTGGCCCAGCTTTACAAATGAGACAGGCAGGATCTTCCTAAGCAAGGTGAGAGGACAATGATGTCTGTATACAGTGTCCCTAAAACAGGATAGCCTTATCCCTTATCCCTGTGGCACTGCAAGTGTCAGCAAGATGACTACCAGCAACCATGTCTGTATACAGTGTTCATATTCCTTCTATGGTCCAGTGTCTCTGTTTCCTGAAGATAGGCCAAAATGCCCTCTCACTAAATCCTGTGGTCAAGGCCCAAGCGCATGTCCTGGAGGTGCAGGTGCGCCTCGATATGCACCTGGAACCCCTCTCTCTCAGGCTGGAGGTCCTGACTGACGGGGGAGGCCTGAATTGCACGGGGAGATCATCTGAGAGTCTTTTACTTTCCTCCTACAGACAATGCTGGTCTTGGTAGTTTCAGTCACTATACAAGGCTATGGGGCCGCTCTCTGCTGGAACGTCATACTACAGAGTCCTTTGCAGCTGCTTCCTGCAGCTTGTTAAAGTCCCTCTGATTGGCTCCTGCAACTGCTCCTTTAATTGGCTTTCTTCTTCCTGCCAATAGGGACACAGGGGAGGCTGCAAAGTGAACAGCTCTGTGTGAGTCAGCTCGCATTACAATAGATTCAGTAAGTCAGTGAAACAGGGAGAAGGTGGGGGGGGGGTGAAAAAGCACATGCAGACGTGACAGGCAGCTCCCACCCTCTTTCAGGCTGGAAAGCCTGTGTACATTGCGGCAGTCAGCTTGGTGGGGTCACGGGTTATAGAGTGAGACATCCGCTCCAGTAGTAATTAGGATGTTGTTCAGTGGTGTTCTTTTCTGTTTAGTGAGGTGCACCTATAAAAAAATGTTGATGTTTTCCAGTTATGCCCTTGAGTTTTGTTCATCAGAGGATACATAAAAAGATTACCTGCTGAAGCGGAGCAGAACGGGATGCATGTCACTTTGGAGTTGATGTCAAATGTAAATGGTGTTCAAACCACACATGTGAGGTATCGCCATGATCGTTAGAGGGAGAGCAATAATTCTAGCACTAGACTTCCTCTGTAACTAAACTGGTTGCCTTGCATGCGTTGAGAAAACGGAAAATTGTATACTCACCTTTCCGTAATTTTCCTTTCCTGACGCCTTTCCATGGCAGCACACGCTGGGTTGTGACTCCGCCCCCACAACCTGACAGGATTGGTTAGCTATAAGTTTGAAGGGGAGACACACTGCATTTTCTGTAAATATATCACCATAAAACGGGGTGGGAATCTGTGTGCTGCCATGGAAAGGCGTCAGGAAAGGAAAATTACGGAAAGGTGAGTATACAATTTTCCGTTTTCCTGACGCCTCCATGGCAGCACACGCTGGGAAATAACTCGCCAGTCGGGTGGGTGCAAGAAAATAATATTTATTCCTTATAATGTGGAAGAACTGGCTCTAACAACGGATCTACCGAAGTCTGCCATAGCCAAATGAGCAGAATCTACTCTATAGTGAGAAATAAAAGTATGTCTGGAGGACCAAGTTGCTGCTTTGCAAATAGTCTCCGGTGAAACCCTGCAATACGCTGCCCAGGAGGTAGCCACTGCCCTGGTCGAGTGAGCCCTGATGCCTTCAGGAATTGCCATATCCTGCATGGAGTATGCCTTCTTGATGGACTTGACTAACCAGGAGGCAATAGTACGTGAAGTAGCCGCTTGACCTCGTCTGTTTCCATGTGGGATGACCATGAGGGTATCCGTCTTTCTAAAAGAATTCGTAGCCGTCAGGTAACTAATGATGGTAGTTTTAACATCCAGGGGATGAGGTTCACCCTGATCATTAGTGAAGGATGGTAAGACAATATCTTGGTTGTAATGGAAGGAAGTTGCTACCTTCGGGATGAAGTGGTCTGAAGGTCTTAGTACTACCTTATCAGGAAAGAATACCAAGTAAGGTTCTGATGCCATCAGTGCTTGGATCTCAGACACCCTCTTTGCTGATGTGATTGCAATGAGAAAGGATAGTTTTAGAGTCAGATCCCATAGAGATATTGATTCAGATGGAGTAAAAGGAGGATTGGTGAAGGCTTCAAGAACTATTGAGAGATCCCATGATGGAAAAACTGGTTTCTTAGGAGGTTTGATTTTCAGGCAGGCTCTCAGGAATTGGATAACCAGCGGATGTAATGCCCATCTGGTGCCTGTTTTGGCCGACAAGGCAGATACTTGTACCTTAAGGGTACTTGAACTTAGACCTTTGTTGATTCCTGATTGGAGGAATTCTAGGATTTGAGAAGGTTCTGGAGCAATAGGATCCCATCCCTTCTGCTGCGCCATTCTAAAGAATTGGTTCCAAATTCTTGTATAGGTGGTGTTGGTGGTGCTCTTCCTGGCTTGCATCAAAGTCGATATTACTTCCTGTGAGCAGCCTTGTTCCCTTAACCTAACCCTTTCAACTTCCATGCTGTCAGATGCAGTTTCTCTGGAGCTGGATGTAGGAATTGGCCTTGAAATAGCAAATCCGGAGTTACCGGAAGGAGGATTGGAGGTTGAAGGCTGAGCTGCAATAGGGTCGTGAACCATGGTCTTCTCGGCCAAAGAGGGATTATCGCGATTACCGTGGCTGAAGATCTCCGAAGCCTGGACAGGAATCTCGCAATTAGCGGAGTTGGCGGGAATATGTACCCCAACTTGAAGTTCCAGGGGTGAATTAGACAATCTATCCCTTCGGCTGAAGGGAAAGATGCTCTGGACAGAAACTTCCGACACTTCGTATTCGCAGGAGTAGCTGCTAAGTCGATCTCTGGTACTCCCCATGTCTCCGTAAGAAGAGAAAAGGCCTGGAGACTCAGGGACCATTCGTTGTTCGAAAGAGTTTCTCGACTCAGGTAATCGGCTAACATGTTCTGTGCCGCAGGAACATATATTGCTTTTAAATCTGCTAGGTGTGCCTGTGCCCATTCCAAGATAGGGCGGACTTCCTCCATCAATGTGAGACTCTTGGTACCCCCTTGCCTCTGGATGTAGGACACTGCCACCTTGTTGTCCATCCGAATAAGCACGTTCTTCCCTCTGAGGACTGGTGCAAATGCCATGAGGGCCTGGAAGGCTGCTCTGAGTTCCAGTATATTCGATACTAAATCCTGGCCCCGGAACTGCCATCGGCCCTGCGCTGCTTGATCTTGACAGTGAGCTCCCCAGCCGCTCTAACAGGCGTCCGAGGTGACTATTATCGGATCTGGGGGAACTATCAGTTTGTATTTCCTGAGGTTGGTCAAGTGTGTCCACCACCACACTGATTGCTTCATTGGTCTGGAGATAGTAATGGTCTGACGCATCGATACTCCATCCCACTGCCTCAGAAAGGAGTTTTGGAGGATTCTCATGTGCCATTGTGACCATTGCACCATGGGCAGGGTTGCAGCCATAGACCCTAGCACACTTAAGCAGATTCTGGCTGGAAGATGCCTTGCTGATAGTAATCTCCACATCTTCTGTACTAGAGGCTGAATCTTCTCCTGAGGAAGTTGTACCATGTTCAATTTGGTGTTCAGATCTGCTCCCAAGAATACCATGTTTTGAGTGGGTTGTAAGCTGCTCTTTTTCCAGTTGATTAGCCAGCCGAAGTCTTGGAGAGTCGTGAGTAAGATCTTCTGATGGCATAGCAAGGTTTCTTGATCCTCTGCCAAGAGCAGGATGTCGTCCAAATAATGGTGGACTCGCAGACCCTTTTCCCTGAGGAATGCAACCAAGGGTAGAAGGACCTTGGTAAATGTCCTGGGAGCCGACGAGATGCCGAAAGGAAGGCACTGAAATTGGAAGTGGCTTTTGTTGATGGCAAATCGGAGGAATTTTTGAAAGGCGGGATGAATTGGAATATGTAGATAAGCGTCTGATAAATCTACTGAGAGCATCCAGTCGCCCAGGTTCACTGCCAGAAGTAAAGACTGCAGACTCTCCATTTTGAAGGCCTCTGTTTTTATGTTCCTGTTGAGATTTTTTAAATCCAATACAGGACGTAAGTCTCCGGTCTTCTTCTTTACCAAAAATAGTGGGGAATAGAACCCCTTCCCCTTTTGATCTGACGGAACTTCCAGGATTGCCCCTTTCTCCTTCAATTCCACTATATATTTTAATAGTAACTTCCTTTTGACTAGTGAAGATGGCAGTCTTGTTGATTGGAAGTGATTTTTTGGAATTTTGCCCATAAACTTCCACTTGTGTCCAAATTTGATCGTGGAAAGAGTCCACTGGTCCTCTATATGGCTTGACCAAATCTGTGCGAAGTCCTTGAGCCTGGCGCCCACCTGTACTGAGTGGGCAGGCGAACCTTCAAAAAGACTTCTGCTGCTCCCCTGCCGGGGTAGGCTTGGACTTCTGCATCCTTAGGAAGGAAGGTCTTGTGTTCTTCCAGTCCCTTCTAAACTCCCTACCAGGACGGTAGGATCTAGCTTCCCTATATTTCTCAGGAAGGTTGCGCCTGAAGAAGGAACCCTTTTGGGCCTTCTATCTGAGGGAATTAATCCCGACTTCCCTCCTGTTACCTTCGAAATAGCGGTGTCCAATTTAGACCCGAACAGGTTTGAGCCATCATATGGAATTCTGCACCAGTTTGTTTTGGATGCAGTATCGGCCATCCATGGTTTCAGCCTCAAGGCCCTTCTTGCCGTGACTGAGGCTAGCATTGATCTCGCCGAGGATCTTATAATATCCACTGAAGCTTCTGCCACAAAGTCACCTGCCAACTTGATCTCCTGAAGAGAAGATATTATTTTGTCTATTTCAGTACCGTCTTGCAGATCTTTCTCCACCTTGGTTGCCCAACCTGATATGGCTTTGGCCACTGCTGCTGTGGTAATTGCTGGTCTGCACGCGCCCCCAGCAGTGGAGTATGCTTTCTTCAATTCTAGATCCAATTTCCGATCCAGAACATCCCGAAAGGAAACTGCGTCTTCAATAGGCAGAGTGACATGCCGTGCAAGACGCATCAAGGAGGAGTCGACTACTGGAGCGTTCATCAATGATTTGACTTTTGACTCCTTCAGAGGATACATTTTTGTCAGTCTGTTGGTGAGACTGGACCGCTTATCAGATCTTTCCCACTCATCTTTAATTAGATCCTCCAGTTCACCTATAAAAGGGAAATTCTCTGGTTCTTTCCTTAAATTTGGGAAATATTTCCGGACTTTCTGTGGTTCCTCTTTATCTTCTTCCCAGCCTATCGCTTCTTTGACTGACTTTGCGAAAGGCTGTACCAGGGAAAAATCAAAACCTGCTGACATGTCCTGGTCCTCATCTCCTGAGGAGGGTTCTGATGCCTGGGGTTGGCGGTCATCCGCCACCGATGTGCTAGGCGTAGGCCTATCGATTAGTGGTGCTGTTGTCTCCCTTATGGATTCCCGCACAGATTCTCTTATGAGCTCCGTAGCCATTGCTGCGTCTAGCTCTTTGTCCTTTGCTGCTTCATTGAAGCAGGATCTGCAAACTAGCTTATCTGGCAAGGCTGGTGCGCCGCATACCCAGCAAGCGTTAGCTGCAGGACGGGTGTGGCGGCTTTGGCGGTGCGATGAAGGTGTTCGTCTGCGGTGTGACCGACTGTGACGGGAGCGGCTGCGTCTTGAGTGGCTGTGACGTGAGCGGCTATGTCTTCGGTGGCGAGAAGAGGATCTTGAGCGGCTTCTGCGAGACTTCTTGCTTGACGCATGACTTGATCTCCTCTCACGCCTGGAACTTGCGGCTCTTGACCTGGTGGGGCTGCCAGCGTTAGTGGTTGGCTCTCTTTTTTCTCTCCCCTTCTTCAATACTTACCAATGACGAATGGCCTCTTACCTCGTTTGCTGATGGTGGTCTGCGCGGGCAGTGGTCTCCATAGTGATAGTAAGACAGTGTAGACTGAAGGAAAATAAGAGAAAAGGAAAAAAATTTTTTTTTTTTTTTAAAATCTTACTCTTTTTTTTTTTTTTTTTTAAAAAGGCTAAATCGAATAAATTGACTACTTACCTGGTCTTGCTGAGTCGTTTTCTGGCAAAGCAGTTGAACGCCGGTGAACATTCAGGTATTTGTGATACTGCTCAGCAACAAACACAGAAATGCCTGTGTTTTTAAATCTGCCGCCGCTGTCGCGGCAAAATGACGCTCCCGCGCATGCGCAGAGTGTCCCGAGCGCCTCGGCGCCATCTTGGAGAAGGGCATTACCTTCCCAAGGCAGAACTAGGCCCTGAGGCCAATTGCAGAGTGGAGGAGGCGGCCTCGGCGGCCATGACGGTTCCACAGCGGTGGACAGCAAGTGCCAGCAAGCCCCCTAAGCAGAAGAAACACCATAAGCAAGCTACAGGCAAAGTACAGGCAAAAAGGAAAAGGAGACCACTGCAAAAATATGAAGCTTCTTTAAAGCTTACTGTGCCAGATGTCCAGACGCCCCCTGAGACCACCAGACCGGGGGTTCCCTCCATAGAAGCTCCTTTAGAGACTGTACAGGAGGGACTTCCAAACAGGAGAGGCTTGAACCTGCTGGGGCGAGTGCGGTAAGAGGCTTTTTCTTTATCTTGACAACAGGAGCAAGCTGCTTATCCCAATCTGTCAGGTGAGGATAAAAAAGAGAATGCAGCGGGGTGTCTCCCCTTCAAACTTATAGCTAACCAATCCTGTCAGGTTGTGGGGGCGGAGTCACAACCCAGCGTGTGCTGCCATGGAGGCGTCAGGAAAAAAGTGAAGTAGATGTGGCACTGTTCTATTGTGTTTGTGCACCTGATCCCTGATGAGCATAAATATACCAAACAGATATTGTGAACATGTATTAATGCATTTTGCATGCATTGCACCGTATCATTTGTGTACGTGAAAAAATATAAAAAAATATAAAAAATATTAATGTTAACCTAAATCTCAGAGAAATGGGGACAATTAGGTCCAATGTGACCTGCAAATATATAATCCCATATATATAACAATAAAGTGCTTCTGTGCTGGTGAAGGATTAGTGTTAATATTAACCATTTATCAAGTTAGTGACTTTAATGGAATAAATAAACTTAATTCTCAAAAAAAGGGGACTAGTTCAGTCCCATAGACATGCATTTAAAATTATATAGTCCCACTTAGTAAATATTCAAAAAATGTGCTTCTGTGCTGGTGAACAATTAGTGTTGATAATTTCCACTTTCCAAGGGTGATCACAGCATACGTGTCTTATCCATGCTCTTATTGTGGCTGCACTCACCGGAATTCCCCCCCCCCCCCTCTTGGGGTATGGAGCATTCACAGTATCTGCCACTGTGTAGCACTTTAAAGGCTGGATGATCCCCCATGTAATGGCAGTCCTCCAATCTTGTATCATATATCATATAGAACATAGAGGAGAAAGGAATCCCAATAGTGTAGTACTCTTTCAACTGTTTATTGCTGATAGGAGACTGGAAGTACAAGGTGGCCTTTCTCTTGTATCTTCAGCCCAAGCACCCCTGGAACTGGAGCAGACAGTGCAGGAGGAGGAACATGAGTGTCAGATAATGTTGACTGCAGAAACTTGGACTGGAGATGCCGACCTTTCCTTTTGTGTTCACCTTGCCTACGGAGACTCTTAAGTACCGTAGTTTGTCGCCATTCCACGAGTGTGTGCAATTTCAAAGCATGACATGTTAGGTATTTATTTACTTGGCATAACATCATCTTTCACATTATACAAAAATATTTGGCTAACTTTACTGTTTTGTTTTTTTTTAATTCATGAAAGTGTCTATTTTTCCCCAAAATTGCGTTTAAAGGACCGCTAAGCAAATACCATGTGACATAAAAAATTAGCAACAATCGCAATTTTATTCTCTGGGGTCTCTGCTAAAAAAATATATATAAAATTTGGGGGTTCTAAGTAATTTTCTAGCCCAAAATACCGATTTTAACTTGTAAGCAACAAATGTCAGAAATAGGCTTAGGCATGAAAGGGTTTAAGGCAGAGAACGCATTAAGGTGAAAAACCTTGTAAAATTGTATACTCACCTTTCTGTACTTTTCCATTTCTGACGCATCTTCATGGCAGCACACACACTGGATTGTGACTCCGACCCCAAAACCTGACAGGATTGGTTAACTATAAATTTGAAGGCAAAGGCACCTCACCTCATTCTCTGTAACTATCACCTAAGGAAGGGTGGGATGCTGTGTGCTGCCATGAAGATGGGTCAGGAAAGGAAAATTACGGAAAGGTGAGTATACAATTTTCCGTTTTCCTGGCGCCTCATGGCAGCACACACACTGGGAAATAACTCGCCAGTCGGGTGGGTACAAGAAAAAAAGTAACATTTATTAAATCAAATAGCAGTAGAATTGGCCCGAATAACAGATCTTCCGAACTCTACTGTAGATAATTGGGCCGAGTCCACCCTATAGTGAGACAATAAGTGTGCCTGGAGGACCAGGTCGCTGCCCTGCAGATTGTTTCCGGGGAAACCCTGCAATACGCTGCGCATGAAGCGGCCACTGCCCTCGTTGAGTGAGCTCTAATGCCTCCAGGTGTCGGTAAATTTTGAATGCCATAGGTTTTTTTGATTGACTTGACCAGCCATGATGCGATGGTGCGAGAGGACGCCATATGACCTTTCCTACTCCCATGAGGAATCACCAAAAGATTGTTTGTTTTCCTAAAGGAGGCTGTAGCTGTCAGATAGTTGCTAATGGGAGATTTTACATCCAAGGCATGGGGTTGACCCTGATCGTCAGAGAAGACTGAAAAATTGATGTCAGACGGGATCGATATCGATTTTCCTCCAGTCACTTTAGAGATTGCAGAATCCAACTTAGAACCAAAAAGATTAACTTCGTCATAAGGAATCTTGCACCAGTTGGTTTTAGATGCTGTGTCCGCTACCCTTGGTTTGAGCCATAAGGCTCTCCTTGCCATGATTGACGCCAGCTTGGCCCTTGCAGAAGATCTGATGACATCAACTGAGGCTTCAGCCACAAAGTCACCTGCCAGCTTCAGCTCTTGAAGGGAACTAATGATCTTCTCTTGGTCTGCCCCCTCACATACAGATTTTTCTATGTTGGCAGACCATCCGGAAATTGCCTTGCCGACTGCTGCTGCAGTGACTGCAGGCCTACAAGTTTCTCCTTCCTTGCAATATGCTTTTTTCAAGTCTAGGTAAGGTGACGTGCCTTGCGAGACGATCAAAGAGGCATGAACAACAGATGGATGAATCAGTGAATTCAGATTAGGCTCCTTCAGGGGATAAACTTTTTTCAGCCTATTATTGAGGTTAGACCTTTTGTCTGATCTTTCCCACTCATCTTTAATGAGGTCCTCTAATTCTTCTATGAAAGGGAAGGATTCTGGCCCTTTCTTTAGATTGGGAAAATACTTCTGATTTTACGGGGAGCTTCTTTAGCTTCCTCCCATCCTATGGCTTCCTTCACTGATCTTATGAAGGGCTCGACCAGGGTAAAATCAAAACCTGTAGACATCTCTGGGTCTTCAGTCTCTGAAGATGACTCCGGATCCACAGAAGGAGTGGGAGCTCCAGAAGACAAGCTTGGGCCTGCTCTGTCTGTCTCAGGGGCTGATGTCTCCAGGATAGTTTCCTGAACGGATTCCCTGATGAGATCGGTTACCTCCTTTGTCAGGTGAGGAAAAAAAGAGAATGAGGTGGGGTGGCTTTGCCTTCAAAATTAATGGTTAACCAATCCTGTCAGGTTGTGGGGACAAACTCACAATAGTGCGTGTGCTGCCATGATGCGTCAGGAAACCCCTTTATGGGTTAAGTGTTGTGGTAAAGGTATGGATTCATTTTATGGGTTATATTCAGGTTTAGGGTTCAGGGAAGATAGGAGAGGGGAATTGGAGTTAAAGGGTAATTCCACTTGCGTGGGAAAAATTATCAGGCAAAAAAGATATTATATATGCAGCATATATAATTGCTAGACAAGCCATATTGTAATTGAATGTTATTAAAAATGAACTTTCCTTTTCAATCTGCAGTGCTGTAATTTTCTATAAAATATGCATTATGGCAACTTGGAGGAGTTCTGTACACAGATGGTGTGCAGAAAGCCCCCCCCCAGAAATGTTATTTCCTGCTTGTGTGGTTGACTTATTGATTTTCCCAGAAGTCTGCACTAAGATACAAGTCAGATTTCGGGCATCCCCAGCAATAAAAGCTGGTGAGATATGCCCAAAGGGAAATCGCATCTAAATGGATGCACACCCTGCCACTTTCCTCATTAGAGCCCTGTAAGTGTAGCAGCTGATTGATAGCTGAATGTTTTTTTTTTTTCTCAACAAAAGTTAAATTACTCTTTAAGTTTTAAGGTTAGGTAGGTCTTTTCCACATGTATAGCCCAGAAACTATATCTAAAGGCTTTTGTGTTCGAGTATGCTTTAAAACTGGCCAGGGGGTGGGTTGATGAATGTAGCAATCATTACAGATTGTGACTAATTAATGAATGCCATTGTTTTTATGCTAATATTAAAGTTCAAGGACTGAGGTTGCCAATAGTTATTCTTGTTATTTTATTCATAACCAAAACATTTTAATAGTAGCCTAACACGCAAACACCATGTTTATGCTATTGTCTAATTTTAGTTTGTTTCTTCAAAATCACAGCTCATTGCAAAAATTTCTCAGAAATATGAGAACATGAGTAAAAGGCAACATGGACGTCACAAGGTTTTATTACAATTAATAAAATAAAACTACTTACATGAAACAGTATGTTATGTACTATATGTCTTAAGGGTATGATGTGAAACACAATGCGACATGCTGTTTACCTTGAGGAATTGTACATATGTGAAATACCAACACCTCAACTGTCATATTAACTAATTACATGTCATGCCTCGCACCCGTTTCAAACAGTGGTACCAGTAGTAAGTCTATTTAATCACTTGGCCTCTGGATTATTTACCCCCCCTTCGTGACCAGGCCATTTTTTTTCGATACGGTACTGTGTTACTTTAACTGACAATTATGTGAACATGTGACACTGTATCCAAATACAATTTGTGTTTTTTTTCCCCACAAATAGAGCTTTCTTTTGGTAGTATTTGATCACCACTACATTAAAAATTACAATACAATACAATAATACAATTAAAAAATCTAACTTCTTCATAAATGTAGGCCAATATGTATTCTGCTACATGTTTTTGGTAAAAACAAAACCCCAATAAGGCTATATTGATTGGTTTACATAAACGTTATAGCATCCCACAAACTATGGGATATATTTATGGAATTTTTATTTATTTATTTTTATACTAGTAATGGCTGCGATCAGCAACTTACAGCAGGACTGCGATATTGCGGCAGAAATTGGACACTATCTGACATTTTTGACACTTTCCGGGAAACAGTGACACTAATGCAGTGATCAGTGCTAAAAATGTGCACTGTCACTGTACAAATGACACTGGCTGGGAAGGGGTTAAACATCTAGGGCGATCAAAGGGTTAACGGTGTGCCTAGCCAGTGTTTTTGTGTACACAGTGTGCTGCTTTCACCAGGGGAAGAGATTGATTCTAGTCCTTGCTTTGCAGAGGCACAGAATACATCCCTTCCCCCCTGTCAGAACTGAGATTTGCCTTGTTTACTTAGGCGTATCTCAGTTATCTGTGTTTTACTGATGATCGGCGGGTGCTGAAGAACATTTTGTCCCCTGGACCCATAGATTGGTTTCTGTTGTGAATTATCACAGCAGAAGCAGCCCGCCGCCGGCGCGCGCTACCCCTGCAGGCAGAAGTGCAGGATAATGTATATATACGTGATCCTGTGCAAGCAGCCGCCCTGTAGCAGTAAAAGTGCTATAGGGAGGTCAGCGAATGGTTAACTAATGTTCACTTATTCAATTAATGAACTTATGCAATTACCAATGTAATTATGTAAGTCTTTGGTGTCTGCTGGCAAGCTAAACCACATGACTCTAGAGGACTCTATCAGAAAGATCTCCCCAACTCTACCCCATTGTCCCAACCATTATGTTAAGTGAGGATGTCACATTCTTCCTGATGGATTGTCTGTAAAGCCTCATACACACGACAGGACTTTGTACAAACTTACCCGTGGATTTTTGTACAAAGGGCGTTGGCTATAAGTTTGTATTGCATACACACGACACAACTTTTTCAGCCAACTTTCACCAAATCACGTGGTTTTTCAGCGCTTTACTACCACCCTTTGGTCAACTTCTGTATTGTCTGATATTGTGTCAATCTCGCCGCTTTTATCGGCAAGATTGACACCTTGCGAGCCAGGTTCACACTGGTGCGGGGATCTGACTTGGATGATTCATACCAAACACAGTGCATGCTATTGGCGGGGAAATTTTAAATAAAAAAACAGCATGGATTCCCCTCCAGGGGCATACCAGGCCCTTAGGTCTGGTATGGATCTTAAGGGGAACCCCCTATGCTGAAAAAACGGCGTGGGGGTCCCCCCCAAAATCCATACCAGACCCTTATCCGAGCACGCAGCCCAGCCGGTCAGGAAAGAAAAATGTTCACACGACGCTCTCTCCCACTGTAATGCTGTATGAGCGCCTCGCAATGACTTATATAGGCATGGGCCGTGGTCACCAGGTGATGTCATCTGGTGATCCTGCCCCCTTATGACGGCACAGTCCCAGCATGCCCCGGGACTGTGACGTCATAAGGGGGCGGGGTCACCGGATGACATCACCCGGTAACCACGCCCCATGCCTAAGTCATTGCGAGGCGTTAACACAGCATTACAGCGGGAGAGAGCATCGTGTCAACATCGGAAGAAGAGAAGAGGGAAGGATACGACAAAGAAGACCGGGCCACAGCTAGCAAGAGAGTGTCAAAAGAGCAGAAGATAGTGGAGGAGCCCGGCAGAAGAACCGGACACCGGGAGAAGAACCGGACACCAGGAGAAGAGGCCAGAGAGAGCGGAGAAGAACTGGACACTGAGAGAAGAGGCCGGAGAGAGCAGAGAAGAACCGGACATTGGGAGAAGAGGCCAGAGAGAGCAGAGAAGAACCGGACACCGGGAGAAAAGGCCGGAGAGAGCGGAGAAGAACCGGACACCGGGAGAAGAGGCCGGAGAGACCCCCGAAATCGGAAAAAGACCCCCGGAGCTGCCTAATTACTTTAAAAACCTGTGTAGTGTGTTTTTTTACAATGTACCCAATACTCATTCACATAGGGTGGGGGGCCGGGATCTGGGGGCTCCCCTTATTAAAGGGTGCTCCCGGATTCCGATAAGCCCCCCGCCCGCAGACCCCGACAACCAATGGCCAGGGTTGTCGGGAAGAGGCCCTTGTCCTCATCAACATGGGGACAAGGTGCTTTGGGGTGGGGGGGCCGCAGGGCGCCCCCTCCCCTAAAGCACCCACCCCTCATGTTGAGGGCATGCGGCCTGGTACGGTTCAGGAGGGGGGGCGCTCGCTCATCCCCAACCCCTTCCTGACCGGCCGGGCTGCGTGCTCGGATAAGGGTCTGGTATGGATTTTGGGGGGACCCCCACGCCGTTTTTTTGGCGTAGGGGGTTCCCCTAAAAATCCATACCAGACCTAAGGGCCTGGTATGCTCCCAGAGGGGAATTCCCTCTCGCGCTCACTGCAATAGGAAAATGTGTTTTTCCTATTGCAGCCAGCGCAAGATGTACAGCACCCTGTCGCCAAGAACCAGCGCGATGAGATCGCGCTGGAAACATTCTCGCGGCTGCGTACTGTAAGTCCGATGGTTTTGTGTACACACGATCGGACTTTGCTCCATCTGACTTTTGTTGCCGGACAGTTTGTGCGTTCGCACAGCCAACAAAAGTCCGATGAAAACATAAAAAGTTTGTCCGATGGAGCGTACACACGGTCAGATGTTGCTCCAAAACAGTTAATTTGCATGTTTGTTGTTAAAAGTCTGATCGTGTGTACGGGCCATAACACAGACTAAATGGGTAAATAAAGAATCCATTTGCAAGAGGATGACAACTTTACTGTGTCCTTGCGTGTGAGTTTATGATGGAGTTGGTCTTGAATTACCTTGTTTCTTTTCAAAATACAGGCTTAATAAAGGGAGAACTAAAGCCAGGGTGGTATTCACCAGAAAATGCCATTGTAAAATGATCTATGCTATGTGTTTTGGTATTTTAGTTTTTGGTGGCGGAAGCACAACGCTGTTAGTTATTGGCTCAAAAAGAGTGCCTTTTTTATGTTTCACAAAATATTATTATTAAACAGGATTTATATAGCGCCGACAGTTTACGCAGCACTTTACAACATGAGGGCAGACAGTACAATTACAATACAATTCAATACAGGAGGAATCAGAGGGCCCTGCTCGTTAGAGCTTACAATATAAGAGATGTACATGTTTAACCTTGCCCGTAACAGGAAACCCTTAACATCTTGTCTAATCTTCCCCAACACTTAAACTCTCCATTTATACCTAAAGTCAAATTCTAAAATATACCTAACTACTGTTAAAAGCGCTCCACCCCCCCCCTAACACTTTTGTAGCGGTACCCTCTTAGGGGCTCCTGGTAGTTGTGGTCCGTCTCTCACCCTGCACAGCCAGGCACACAAATTCCCAGACAGCCAACAATCAAGAAATAGTCCTTGTAATTGTTTTTTTCAATTTTTTATTTAGGGGATTTAACTTGGAAGGGGATAGGGTACTTATGGTATGCCCACTTGATTGCAGCCAGGCCCACAGCAAAAATACCCTTTGCAGGCAAGGACCACAGGCCCCTATGGTGTAGCAGAATGGTAGTCCTAGTGCTAGCTGTGCCACATCTTCAAACCCTGCCAGCCCTCCTGGCTGCAGCTGCCTCTTTCCACTGCCCATGCCACCACAGTCCTCCATACTGGCTCTACACCCATCTGGGACTGCTTGCTCCCAGTCCTCTCAGGAGTGCTTCCCAGTCCTCCTGACTGTGTGTCACTCACCAGTCCTCTTGGCTGCAACTTGTTGATCCTCCTAGAGACTTGCCTGGCAGTGTTCTCCTGCTGTGTCTGCTCCTTTTTCCTGTGCCTCCTGTCCAGGACACCTCTGTTGGTTGTAGGAAGGTTCTGTCCACACCCAAGCCTAGGCCCAAGGTCACCCCTCAAACTGGGGAGCTCCCTCAAAGGCCCTGACAGTCTAACACTCCATCTCCGGCTTCCGGACAACCCCTCCCCAGGTGGGCTGACCCTGAGTATTTGTGGAGTCCTGCCCCCTGCCAAGCCAGGCCTGCATAAGTTTGCCTACACTGGCAAAAAACTTTCACACATAGCACACTAGAGGACGTTACACTTATACTAACTAATCTATGTAAGAAAGATCTGCATACTTACCTATTTTCAGGCTGCTCTGGTCTAGTCACGTGATCTTCACTGTGTCAGCCTACTGGGGTATAGAGAGAGTGCTCACCTATGAATAGTAATGCCTGGGAGCATGACATCACCCATAGGCTCACTAAGGCCCATCCGTTGTTGGCACTCCCTTCTCTCACCTGAAGCCACCGTTAGCTGACACAGGGGAGTCAGATCACGTGACTGCACCAGAGCGGCCTGAAAATAGGTATGTAGGCACGTGACTACTAAAGTCTGCTACCTCACTGTGCCATGTTCTTTATGTTCTGACTATGTACTGTGTTGTGCATTGTAACTGTCTGTAATGGCTGGTGCACTCTTGTTAGAAAAAGACTAAGTACTTGTGGCAGCTGACTGCATGTTGGTCATAATATCATCCCCTTTTGCTGGCATAGAAATACCAAGGGAGGTGGGTGAAAGGGGCCCCCTTATGTTAATATTATGTTTTGCAAGCTAAGACTCGACTGTGCCTTTAAGTTTATTATTTTGCTGATCAAGTAAATATGTTGTTTAAGAAGTGAACTTGTGTTGAAATCGAAACCAGAAATAGGGAACTTACGTGTTTGTCATGAGATGGTCTGTCTGGAGTTTTTTAGGTGACATAATGTGACATAATGAGTTTGCTTGGATACAGAGATGTAAAGAGTTAATATATATGACATTATGATTGGTTGAATGCATGTTATAGGAAATATGTCATTTGAACATGTACACCTTATTGGTGGAAAATGGTTGGTAACGCCGATCTTTCATTCATACTTAACACCCAATCTGAGCCATAATAAAGTGGAACAGTGAATTGTAGATGAACCTGTGTTGTGTCAATCATTTATATACGCTGTCCCCTATGCATAGAGATATTTGGGGATGGGTAATTATAATTAGATAATAGTCAAGACTAGTGGTTAAAGGTAAAGGTGAGCCTTACAGTGGGTCTCTAGGGAGATAGGTCCATCTATGGGAATGCTCAGAGGACTGAGGATATAAAGAGGACTTTGAGTTTCAGCAGCCCCTTGGTGGGACCTAGTTGGGGTTCCAGGACATAGACAATTGTGCCTATGTTGAAGTTTACTAAACAGGTATGGACCAAAGAACAGGGCAGAAATTAGATAAGAAATAAGATATGCCTGTGCTCAAATCCCAATAACTTGTACATGTATATATTACATCAGGTGTTAAAGGACTGTGAACACATGTTAACACTAGAAATTCTGGATGAAACCGCTGCACACATACCATTTCTAGCAAACTTTGCAATGAGAAAAACAGGTGTTTTTAGTTCACACATATTGAAATGCATGTTTAGCCTGGCTAAGTTCTTCAAACGAATCCCTCTATGGCCAGTGCCTAACCTGCTCTGCAAAATGCAAATGCTACAGTGGATATATCACCAATATGAGGAAAATAGACACAAGCTGGAGAAGAGTTACAGGTTCAGGTCTCAGGGTTCATCCCAAATAACAGGGCAGGGTACCAGGGGCACCAGGGATAGCAGCACAAGCTTCTGTTAACTGTGAAGATGTATTAATTTTATATTATGAAAAGTTCTTCAGTAAATAATTCCATTTAGGAAAGAAATATCCCCATATCTCTCCAACCGAGAGAATATAGTAAAAGGGAATCTTTAAGTGCCTAACAATACACCCAAAAGCACATAATATTGACTAAAAAAGTATTTTTTTATTTATACAAAAAAGATTATCTAAAAACATGTAGTCAAAGCTTTAAGCACATAATAGGGACATCAATATGTCAAACAGTAATGAAGGTTAATTGGATTGACGCGTTTCGCCCAAAAGCGAGCTTCCTCATGATCCACTTAGTTTTTCAATCTTTGTGATGTTTCAGTTGATGAATAATACAGAAAAAAACATTATACAAACAAAAAAATTTTGAAAATAGATATATTACACATGAGGAAGAAAAGGGCTTTAAGGCATAGAGCCTTGGGACTTTAAAGGTGTCAGTATTCAGGAATTTAATCCAGATTGAAATTTGATTAAAAAATAAATTTTATTATAACAATTTTTTTTAAAAAAAAGAAAGAGGCCTAATGAAGGCCACGTGCAATACAAGGATTACAAAAATTTCAAAATTATTTTATAAAATACAGTAGCAATACATAATACAGATACCACTTATTCTCAACATGTTCCTCTCTGTGGAGCTTCTTCAGGAGACTGTGTATGGCATCATTAATAAAGCTAGAAATTACATAGAAAAAGAAAAGATCAATATAATATGAAATGGTTGTATACAATTATTCATCATACAGAGAACTCTAATGTACAGTATAGGCTATTTTACAGGGTGTTACATAAAGACATGTGAATCTATATATGTATTTTAATTATTCATATTGATTTATTATTTTATGTGTAAGCTAGACTATAGCAAAAGAAATGAACCTTACCCAAACAAAATTTATTTCAAATAATTACACTTGGAGCTGGGGATCACCAGATAATAGAAAGGTTAGTGCATCAAATAGCCCTCTCCCACTATAATCCTGCCTCGTAGAGAAACTTGCAGAGATAATATATGTTCAAAATTGGTAGTGTCCTTACTGAAAAAGACAGGGCAAAATGATTAAAAGAATATATTTGCGTGGTTAAAAAAATGTAATTGAATTTTCTCAATAGAGAAAATCATTATGTTAAAAGTACTTAGTTTTACCTTTAGTATGAATTAAATGGTAGAATCAATATTGGTCACTAAAGACATCCTGAGTGTTACATTGGACAGGAATGCCGCCGTAGGATGTATGGGGTAAAAAAACTTGAGTATAGCAGGAATGCTGGGGGAGATCTGGAGAGGAAAGGATCGACGTCCACCTACAACCAGACCAAACCCTAAACCGCAAAGGTAGCCAAATAAGTTTAAATTAGATTAATTTAGCCAGTTATAAAAAAAGTGTTGGGAAAGTCAGGAAGCTGCCATACATGGTGCACCTACCTTGAAAAAGTATGACCGAAGCTTAGGTTGAATGACCCGGGGAGGAAGAATCCTTCCCTCCTTACACTGTGGTGTCCAGCAGAGAAGTGACGGGGAGCAGAGGAAAAACCTCCCCGTTTAAGTATGAATCTCCGGAGCGGCGGCGTCTGACATCACCGCCGCTCCGCGGTCGTACAAAGGGTGTCACTGCGCATGCGCCCGCACCAAGGCGGCCGGCACCAGGAACTGCCTAGACGTGCAGTCACTGATCGCCATATTTGAAAAACACTTTGCCCTCACATGATGGGAGGAGGGCTGAAAAACACTCAGGAGGAAGTAAACCGGACCAATGAGAACATCAGTCATGGCTACAGTCCTAGAGGTAGCCCTGATGGGCTGAGAAAAGTTGGAAAATCTAAAGCAAAACGCAGGTACAACAGAGGCATTTGAGGAGGGGATCATTGATTAGGATCCACATCAAACAAATGCCTGGGTGTCCGTGCAAGTTAAAAAAAGAGACGAAGCAGGATACAAAGGGGGCTACACATGGAATAAAAGAAAAAGAACTAGCATAGTAATGTTTTTGGTTCGTAGAAATGTCAGCTGATGATGACATAAATCAAGAATAAATGCAATAGTATTAAAAGGTGATATATTTGACCCAAGTGAGCAATAAAAATTAAATTATATAATATACTTAATATACATAATTATGGTAAGGTTAAAAAAAAATGAGTGTTTTTCAGGCCCTCCTCCCATCATGTGAGGGCAAAGTGTTTTCAAATATGGCGATCAGTGACTGCACATCTAGGCAGTTCCCGGCGCCGGCTGCCTTGGTGCGGGCGCATGCGCAGTGGCACCTTTGTACGTCCGCAGAGCAGCGGTGATGTCAGACGCCACCGCTCCGGAGATTGATACTTAAACGGGGAGGTTTTTCCTCTGCTCCCTGTCACTTCTCTGCTGGACACCACAGTGTAAGGAGGGAAGGATTCTTCCTCCCCGGGTCATTCAACCTAAACTTGTTATAATAAAATTTATTTTTTAATCAAATTTCAATCTGGATTAAATTCCTGGATACTGACACCTTTAAAGTCCCAAGGCTCTATGCCTTAAAGCCCTTTTCTTCCTCATCAGTAAATATTTGGGATGTGGTGTCTAATGCCGCATACACACGAGCGGACTTTACGGCAGACTTTGCCCGGCGGACTTTTCGACGAACTTTACGACGGACTTTCTGAATGAACGGACTTGCCTACACACAGTTAACCAAAGTCCGACGAATTCGTACGTGATGACATACGACCAGACTAAAACAAGGAAGTTCATAGCCAGTAGCCAATAGCTGCCCTAGCGTGGCTTTTTGTCCGTCGAACTAGCATACAGACGAGCAGACTTTTCGACCGGACTCGAGTCTGTCGGATAGATTTGAAACATGTTTCAAATCTAAGTCCGGCAAACTTTTGAGAAAAAAAAGTCCGCTGGAGGCCACACACGATCGAATTGTCCGACGGACTCCGGTACTCCGGAAAAGTTTGCCGGAAAGTCCGCACGTGTGTACGCGGCATTAGTTGTTGGTTTTTCTTGGTTTCACTCCTTATCAGATATATTACACATATTAAATACATACAAAAAAGAGATAAAAATTTTCATGGGGCTTCCCGGGACGGGAAAAAAAAGGTGGGGGGAGGAGACCTAACTGGACTGACTATTGTAGAGGGGTGTAAGATCAACATATATAAATAATTCCTTTGTTGAAGAGTCTTTTGCCTGGTCTGAATTTATTTAAGGTCATTTAGTGGTGTATGAACAGTGTATAATACATCAAATAATGGTAGAACCAGTAACTTTCTGGGATAAAGTAAAAAAAAAACATGTACCTGGTGTTGCGGCTGATGGTATACAAAGGTACAAGTGTCTATAAGATAGCATCCAGCCAGCCAGGAAGTGGGTTACATGGCGGTGGTGACGAAGGCCAACGGTAATGAAGGGATCAGTGTGCTGGGTCCTTCCCTAGCAGCCAGTTCACCCAAATTTGGTCTGGCTGCAGCACAGGGGGCCCTAGGGCCTGTTGGTCATGGGCATGAGGCCTCGAGACAACAAGCACAGTGGTAGCTTCTCATGTCGCCTGAAGCCAGAATACTGATGTGAATTTGCAGAGATTATATACTAATATCCATGCTTCACATCTTAATATAGGTTCTAGGGTGGTTGCCTCTCTAGATATAGAGAAGGCTTTTGACACTCTTGAATCGACCTTTCTTTGGGAGGTGCTTCGCAGAATGGGCTTTCCAATGGTATTTATAAAATGGTTGCAGGTCCTATATAGACATCCCACAGCTGTAGTGAAAATGGGGGGAGGATTGTCAGCTTCATTTTTGTTATTTAGGGGAACTCGGCTCTTCGAACTTCGCCCAATATTAAGGGGTTGCGGATTGGTTGGTTGGTTGGAGGTGAGGGTAGCACTGTATGCAGATGATCTTTTATTATTTTTGAATGATGCTGGGCCCTCTCTCCAAGGAGCTTTACAGATATTGGAATATTTTTCAACTGTCACTGGGCTGAAGGTAAATTGGGTAAAGTCCTTATTGTTCCCAAGAGTTATCGAGGCCCATAGTACGGCTTCAAATGATATTCCATTACAGTGGGTAGAGAACTTCACGTACTTAGGAGTTGTATTCTCTCGCCATGCTTCTGAATATATTACCTTGAATTTGACCCCGATCTTAAGAGATTTTTTGTTAAAGCTAAAAATGTGAAAGTCTTTACCATTATCCTTACTGAGACTTATTAACCTTTTAAAAATGAAAATTATACCAAAATTTATGTACCTTTTTAGACATTCTCCTCAGTAGCTCCCTGGCGCCTTTTTTACAAGATTAAATCAACTTATTTCATCCGTCATATGGGGAACAAAGAACCCCAAGTATAAATTAACCACCCTGATGCGTCCTTGGGATCAGGGTGGTTTATTGTTACCGGATCTATATACATTTTTTTGGCCACTCAACTGGTCACGTCCATGTGGTGGTTGAGTTCGGATTTATGCAACTCCTGCACCCGGCTTGAAGCAGCGGTGGTGGGTTCTATAGAGGCTCTTAAGGTACTCGTATTTAAGGGTTGTGGGGCACCCTACCAGTTGACTGCTTCAATGCTCAACACTATTCGAGCTTGGAAGCCTGGCCTTAGATGTAAACATTATCCCAAAGAGGTGATGACTCCAAATGCCCCTTTATGGTTAAATCCTACCCTTCCTCAATTTTATAAATTACCAGAGCCTATTGCATGGACTAATTATAATATCAAACTACTTTTTCAGGTGGTTACTGATCGGAAAATGTCTTCTTTTTCTACACCTTCCTCAACTTTTAGCTTGCCTGGTTCTTATTTATTTAGATATTTCCAATTTTCTCATACTTCTCATGCCCAGTTTCCACATGATAGTTTAATGATTACACAATCCACTCTATAATCAGTGCTTAGGTCTGAATGTACAGAGAGGTCCACCTCGAGGTTGTATTCTCATCTTAACCTAATTTCCCTACTGCCATTGTAGGGTCTTAGGGCTAGGTGGGTGCGAGACATACCGGATTTGGACATGGAAAACTGGAGGAGTGTGTGGGATTTCCCTTTGCGATCTTTGGTGTCTTTGAGAGACCGTATGATCCAATTTAAATTGGTACATAAAGCATATCTTACACCATACAGATTTTGGAAGATAAATCCTGAGTGCTCTTCTGAGTGTTGGCGGTGTGGAGCGGTTCAGGGGGATTTCTCACACATATTCTGGACCTGTCCAAATATAGCTATTTTTTGGGAAGAAGTGGTAGATCTGTTGAATTCTATTAGTTCTGCTCCCTTGCCAGTTTCACTGTCTGTATGTTTGTTGGGTCCAGTGGAGGTTACTCTTCCTGTGTGTCAGAGCGAGTGTTTGCTAATACTACGTTATTCTATGCGAGAAAAGCTATTGCTTTGCATTGGAAGAAATCCTCTTCTCCTACGCTTTTGTACTGGAAACAATTGGTAAATAATAATCTCCCACTGTATAGAGATACCTACACGAATAGGGTATGTCCCAGTAAGTTTGACAAAGTCTGGGCAAAGTGGCTGGATAAGCCGTACATGGCATCTAATGCTTATGGGGAGGACCTACGTTTATTGCATATGTGTTGATAGTTAATTTGATAAACGGTATGGTTTAGATTTCATTCGAATCAAAATATTTTTCTTTTCCATTTAACTATTTTTTTCTTCTAAATTGCTATTTTGAATTGATGGCTACTATGCAATGTGATTGGATTTTGAAGTTGTTTCATTATTTTGATCCAATGTGTTTGATGTTTTATTTTGTCTTGTATTGTCTGTTTGTTTATTAAGAAAATAAATAAAAAGATCTATAAGAAGAAATGCGTGGATGGGGGAATCAAATCATTTTCTTTTGTTCAGCCTGCTGATTGAAGGGAAGAAGATGAATTATGCATGGCCTGCCTAAAACTGGCAATGCATTATACAATTATACATTATACAATTATACAATTTTCTTTTTCAATGTTATTTAGATTTACCCTCAACTATGAAGTGTTTAGGTTTTACCTCATATTATATAGTTTTGGAGAATTGTACAAGAAAATTGTATAATGTATGACGAGCCTAACAGTAGAACTAATGCACCTAATTCCTAAAACTAATCTAATATAACAATTTAGATAATCTCTAACAATAAATTATCCCTATTTGCATAATATCGTCCTCTTGCCCTTTGCCAGGAGCAGGTATGCTGAATCCTCGAAGCGTCTACACTGAAAGCTTACAATTCTGATCTCTAGGAGCTGAAATAAAATGTGTCTTATTTAGCTCATCAGCTACAGTAGCAACTCTTCTGAGGGTTGTCAATTACTTACGAACAACTGAAAGTAATGTTCCAAAGGAAATCCTCCTAACAGCAATACATATGACAAGTTCAGCAAGATGCTTCCACTGCTGACCTCGCCTACTGAAAATGCTAGTTGCTTTGTGTGTTGCTATTACAGTGGCTTTGATATTTGTAGAGCATCCTCCGTAGGAGCCACTGGTGAATAGGGATCACCCACCCTTCACAGCCAGGCACACCGAATTTCCACAGGCGTACTTGAGACAGGAAACAGTCCAACAAACTTTGTTTTTGTGTTTTATTTAGGGGTTAATAAACTTGGATGGGGAAAGGGGTATTATGGGATGCCCACTAGACAGGGACAAACCTCTTCAACTATATTCACAGTCTGTATACACTCATCTTCCTCCAGCACATCACTTGCTTGCAGAAAACAACATAGACCCAGCTGGAACACTGGTGAATCTGGCAAGGCACTCAGCCAGATCAAGCAAAAGCCCTTTACAGGCAGGGACCTCGGCAGGGACCAACCAACCTTTGGTTGTGTAGAGAAAAGTTCAGTGTCCAGCTACATTCCTGTGGCTACTGATCACAGCACCACCTCTTCAGGCACTGCCAGCTTGCCTGGCTGCAGCTGCCTCTCTCACTAGCCCTCCTGGCTACTTCCCACAGTCCTCCCAGACTGCCACACTCACCAGCCACCTGGTGGCTGACTTCTCCTGGACATCTCCCGGAAGTGCTAGCTGGCTCCTGCTGTCCTCACTCTTGCTCCTGTGCCTCTGGACATGATTCCTCCATGTGTTGTAAGAGGATCCCTCCAGCACCTGAGTCCCAGGCCCGAGGTCACCCCCAACCCAGACTAGGGGTTACTCTCAAGAGCCACCGACAGCCTCCTCAGCACTCCTTCTCCAGCTTTCACCCAAACTCCCTGCCCCTGCTAACCTGACCCTGAGTATTTAAGTGGGGCCTACACACTGCAAGCCCATTTTCTGGGGATTGGCTGGGGCCCTCCTCAATACTCCAGGAAGCTCCTCCTAACGTCCCTCCCATTCTTCTGGAAACTCCAAGGTTCCAGCAAGTAGGGGGAGGTACCAGAGGTACTGCCTAATGAGTCATCTAGCCTTCCTGAGTCATTCATCCTGACCCAGATTCAATCTACCTACACTCACCACCCCCACCCCCCCTAAAGAGACCAGTCTGTCCCCTCGGCTGGGAAAAAATGGAAAAACAGCTCCTGCGCCCAAGAGCAAGGGCATCCCATATAAATACAGTTTTGGGAGGGGATGAGCGAAACAACTTGGATGGGGCTATAAAACAAATAAGTTAGCAGGCATAAAAATAGACATTTCTCTAAATCACATATGCACATTACAAACGTAGCAATATATTTACATCCTAGCTAAAGGTCCCTGCAGCTTACACTACACAGTATATATGGCACAGAGAATTATGCTGGAGAATTATGCTGGAGGGCTTCCCCTAGGGGGAAGCCCTCCCAGCTCGCTGGAAAATGTTGAGTACATAATAAGCAGGGTGAACGGGCGTCCACATTGATACCTGCAAATGGAACAAAAAACACATTCCTACTTCTTACTTACTACCTAACAGCAGGCGGTTATGAACCTGCTGGCAGAAATAAACAAATTGTAGCACAAACAAATTTTTTTTTAGAGTCTCTGGTGGAAGGAGCCCCCCCCCCTTTGTTGGCAGGCTCTTTTCAAAAATGTTGTGTCACTGTACTAGACCTCACCCAAAGTTCTTCAGTTGGGAATGGGATATCCATCTGGAACAAGCAGGGTGCTAGGCCGACCTAGTCCATGAAAGCAAGAAACTCAGGCAGCAAATCTCCTCCATGCTGTCCATGTCGAAATCTCTACCTGCAAGCTGAATACTCCACATCAGTCCTTCACAGGTAAAAATAAGGATTTGGCAATAAGTTGCCATCAGCTCTTTTGACAGCAACAGAGTAGCTCCTGGCAGGCTGTCCTGCTTTCACAACCACCACCCTGTCTTTGTAGATTGCCCTCCCCAGCCTCCATTCCTGTTGGATGTCCTGAAACTAGGCCTAGGTCTGCCCACAATCTGGCACCTGCAGAGGCTTGGGAATATGCATGTACTCCTACACCAGGTCATCCTCCCTCTCTGCCTGGGAGTCTTCAATGATGTCCATGATGTTAGGAGGGACATAGGGATAGTCCAGACCCCACTCCAGAGCTGTTTTGCGCTGCACTTCCCACTGGAATCTGAAAAACCTGGGCAGTTCTCTTGAACACAGGCATTGGGTGACCTCACTTCCCACTGCCTGTACTCAGCGGCTTTGGACTGGGTAGTAGAGAGTCTGTTGAGGTATGTCAGTCTGACACGGACTGAGATCTGCAAGGCTCCTCCGGTCCCTTCAGCTAGATCTGGCACATTAAACACCTCGGGCAATACTTCCACATGTTCCTAAGAGTCTCTCCACTATCACTCCTCCTCCATGCTACTGTATGATGACCAGTCTACAAACTCACTATCCAAGGGCTCGAATTCTGCCTACAGTCTAGGCGACCCCCAGTCTATGCACCCACTGCTACAACTTCCAACTGGCTCACCTGAAGACGAGTTGTCTTCCTGCAAAGGCTTCTTCCTTGTGGAGCTGATAGGGTCAACAGGCGCGGCCAGCACTTCAGGGATGTCATCTAGCTCCTGCTGGGCAGGAGTCACAGGTGCCTGATCCCTGACTGGGCTGCAATCTGTGGCAGACCGCCAACTCTCTTCCCTAATGTTGGTTATCTTCATAGGGGAGTCATCAGCCTCAGACTCAACCCCGCCTTGAGCAGATGTTTCCAGGCCCATTTCAGCCTTTTCGGGACTTCCGCGGCTGTATAGTGCAGAGTCCTGACCGCAGGTCCAGATTGTAGTTTAGGGGCTCCTGCTTGCTGGGGGCCCTCCTCAATACTCCAGACAGCTCCTCCTAACCTCCCTCCCATTCTTCTGGAAGCTTCTCCAAGGTTCCAGCAAGCAGGGGGAGGTACCAGAGGTGCTACCTGATGAGTCATCCAGCTTTCCTGAGTCACTCACCCTGACCCAGATTCAACCCAGCCTGGCTCTCCGCCAGGCTAAATTTTCCTACACTAGCAAAAACCTTTTTACAGCCACTACATTAAGCTAGAGGGTGCTACATGTTTTTAAGTCACTAACCTAGAAAATTTAACTGCATCAGGAGTGTTTACTGCCTACATTTTTGTTCCAGGTCTGTGAAGCCAGAGAATGAGGCAACTAGCATTTTTAGAAGGAGGTAAGTAATAGCAGGCTTCATATTTCTCTCAATACAGTATTTTGTGAAAAAGTTGTTATATCCTAAATAGGGCTGTATTTTTTTGTTATGTTTTGTTGTTTTATGTGTAACATGTTGTACAAAATGGGCAATATTTTACCATAAAATGAAGGGGAATGCAAACAAAATTATACCTAAATATTTAAAGTGACCCTTTTCACGAGGGATAAAAAACAATGGCGGATATAAAGTAAAGGCACCTGGAGGAATCTGTGGGCACCTGCAGCAAGGTCCCACACCCTCCTGTTGCACCCTCCTCACCCCCAGAGGCAAATGAGGACTCTCATAAACAGGGTGGGCTAGAATTTCACCCCAGAGTCCACATTGAATAGTGGTGGATTGGGTGCCAATCACTGATAATCTGTATTTATTTGGCAGCAATTGAGCAAAAGGAGAGACGGTTTAGGGTATCAGATACCCAGAGCAAAGTTCTGCACATTTTCCAGCCTCCCCTCCCAGCTGAATATAATAAGTGCCTTTCTCTTTTCTTTCATTTGGTAGCATTTCTGTTATTTAGCAGTACCTTGGCTGATGAGTAAGGGACTCAATCTATTCTTTAAAAGAGTTTACAGTCCTATGAGAGGCTTCAGTTGCTTACAACTATCCAGAACATCTTCTCTAAGAGAGATCTTTTCCCCTGGTAATCTAGCTTGAGTAGGGCTTCCTCTGTTTCAAGCTTCCAAGGCCTGACCTCCAAACATGCATATCCCTGCCTAGGCCACAGGCCTAGAAGGATAGCCACACTTACAGCACTTCTCCCTAGGCCTAAGCCTGGGGGAAAAGTACCTTCTCAATGCTAACTCAAACATTTATATCCTTTCCTAGCATGCACCACTGAAAACAAAAACTTCAAGTGGTTGGCCTAAGAAGGACACACATTTTCATACTTCAGCCCTATTGCTTCTTCCCTCTCTATTACCAGAAACACTCCTTGATAGCAGGGATAAGAAAGCAGTCTGGCTGGAAATAGGGAAACCAAGGAAAACAGTGCCATCTATCAATTAAGCACCAACTGAGTACTGCCAGGCAGTGCTAAATTTGGTGAGGCACTCCCGCTTAAAGTAGAACTACGGGCAAAACTTTTTAATTCATTTTAGACAGAGTAATGGAGGGTTGAAACCCCTGTAGGATTTTTTTCACCATCTGTGTCCCAATGGGGAGATTTCCCTTCACATCATGTCTCATTGCCAAACAGGAAGTGAGAAGAAAGCCCTGCAAATTAAGGGAACTCCTTGGGGACCCCTAGGTCACCAGAACTAGTGTCCCCATTGGAAGATGTCCCCTCTATTACTTTTCTGGGGACAATCCAAATTTGGGGATTTTTTGTTTTACTTTTACTTTTAATGATAATGGAAAACAGGACAAATAAAAAGGGGGAATCTCCTTAACGGAAGCATAGACAGTATTAAAACGTTATTGGTGTTCTACTCCAACTCCACTCTAACCAAAACTAAAAAAAAGGTTTTGCCTTTAGTTTTCACTCCTAATCTACTAAATTCTGGGCTACTCTTATGCCGCATACATGCGATCTGATTTTCCAACAACAAAATCGTGGATTTTTTTCCAAAGGATGTTGGATCAAACTTGTCTTGCATACACATGGTCACACAAATGTTGTCGGAAATTCCGAATGTCAAGAACGCTGTGACGTACAACACGTACGGACGAGTCGAGAATAAGGAAGTTCAATAGCCAGTGCAACTCCTTCTGCTTGATTCAGAGCATGCATGTTTGTGCGTTGGACTTGTGTACACACGATCGGACTTTCCAACAACAGGTTTTGTTGTCGGAAAATTTGAGAACCTGCTCTCAAACATTTGTGTGCGGAAATTCCGAGAGCAAATGTTCGATGGAGCATACACACTGTCTGACTTTCCAACAACAAGCTCACATCGAACATTTCCCATCAGAAAGTCCGACTGTGTGTACGCGGCATTACAGTTTAAGGTTACAGACCTTTGGGTAATGTTGGAGTGCACTGCTAAGCTTCACCCACATACATTCCTTTTGGCCGACTACTGTGATGGGCTGCCTAAATGAACAATAGAAATGCGGAAGAAAGAAGTTGCCAAACATAAGCATTAGCAGGGAGTGTTGAAGCTTTGCCTGAAATAAGAGCCTGGCAATCATCTGGTTTGGTAGGTCACTCACCTCTAAATATCTGAAGTTTTTTTACCTGTGCCAGTATGAGTTTTTTTCCTCTATGACAGAGTCTCCCGGAATGTATTCACCAGTTGCAAAGGAAGTCTTCATGAGTTCACTCCATGGCAACAATTATTTATATACAATACGACAGATTCTTTTTGAATCATTTTAGGGCCTGAATAGATGGCAGCATCATAAACAACGTAACTTATTTACAACCGTAAATTATACTTCCGAGCCTGTATCCTAACCATTGTATGGGATTGCATTGGGTTGCACTGTGGTTTACCCAATACCACACCCCTTGCCTCCCTGTTAGTCACAGAATGTAATTAGTGACCACACTGGTCAATAGAGAGGAGAAGGGTGCAGAAGGTGACAGGCCACCATGCAACCAGTACTCAGAGTACAGTGTTGTTCTGGAATTGAACAAAGCACATGTGTAGGCATTTAGGAGTACTTGCTATATCATCCAGCAGCCAGTTACATTCATGAATATGCCCACAGGATTTTTAAACTACTGTACACTTGTGATGTGAGCTATATTATCCTCATCACCTAAGCAAATCTTCATTTTACCAATATACAGATATCCATATACACACTGAAATCAATGAGCAAGCCACCAAGATGATATATTATAAATATATTTATTTGATGCAGGAATAAAAATCAGAACATTCAGTATATGCAGATTTTTTTAATACTTAAATTAAAGTTGATTTTCAGAGAATACATCCTGAGCACTTGGTGGGTGTAGTTTCTCAAAATAATAGGGGTTATGTGGTCTGTGAAGGATAGTAGGAATATATTCAAATGACCTCATGTGGGTAGTTATAAGGTCAAAAAAACATATCAAAGCCCTTCAACTAAGCGTTGTTCATCAGAATGGTAAAGAAAAATAAATAGCTTATAGTCCCTCAGAAAACAGCTTTAAATACAAGTATATCCCAAGACCATTTTTTATTTATAGCCCACTCAGCAGCAGGATCCTCCTCAGAAGAATTTCATGGAGAAAAAGACCAGAAGGGAGCCGGTCAGCAGAGCCCAGGACACAGCTAAAAAGAGAGCAAGAGAGGTTATAGAAAATATAAATAACCTTAGTAATGTGCTTTTTTTTAATATATATTAGGTTTATGGGCTGCCATCAAGTGCCAATACCAGTCCAACAAAAGATGATTTTAAATGATTACTTAAATAACATCTAGCTATCAGCATTTCAAGTACATCTCTAGCCAAAACCTTTTTTCTAGTTTTGAGGAGGAAGGTGATAAATCCTTTGTGAAGTTTGTATTGCTGTCTGCCTGCTGGAAGTTCGTAGTGCAGTTCAAAGAGATGAAAGTCTTTAACAAGCCCTAACATAGCTCTTCTATTGCATCTCATCATGATTCTAATAAATTGCATTGCTCAAGCCCTGGAGAAGGTAGAAGCCTTTCCCCTGAGATGTTGGCTGTATTTGATCTTCTTAACCAATAAATATTTCAAGAAGATCTTGAAGTGATAATGTCTTTAGAACAGGAAGTAAATGGAAGACTCCCCAATGGGACACAAACTCCCCAATGGGAGTTTCCCTAGTCTATCCACAATTATAAAAAAAAGAATTAAAAAAAAGTTTGAACTAAATATACCCTTTATGTGTTAAATATACAGCTCCTGTTAAAATGCCTTGCACTGTATTGACTCCTTGCAAGCTCCTGACCTTACCATGGCTTTGCAATTGGAGAGTTAGAAACTGCATAACTTGAAACCGTACCAACACCAGAGGGTGAAAAAAAGGGTTTTCTACTCTGCTGTAATCCTAAAAAAAAGTTGCAAATCCTTCTCACTTTGTTGCTGCAATAATTTAAGGAGTACTGTGGACCAGAACTGGTGCTGTGCGGTTTTTTAAGCTTTCCTAAGTCTGAGCCCATCTTTACCAACAGCATAACATTAGTGAGATAAAAGACTCTGAACAAGATTAACATTTTGTTTTTAATAATGAGGCTATAGGCTTTCACACTACACAGACTGTACAGTGAGCAAAAGGTATTCTGACAAACAAGAGGCGAAAAGACTAAACAGTGTGAATTGCCACAGGAGGTTGATATTATTAATTTTAAGGGCTTTGCATAGTCAACTTTTCTTTTTTTATGTTTATAGAGAACCTCTCAGATGTTCAAGACTAACCACACATCATCATCATCTGTCCTAAATGAACAGTAAAGTTTATTCTTTTGTTTCTATATGATGAAGAGATGAGGCGAAGGGGAGGTTTTGACACAGTGTGGTAGATTTACTAAAACTGGAGAGTGCAAAATCTGGTGCAGCTGTGCATGGTAGCCAATCAGCTCCCAGATTTTTTTTTGTCAAAGCTTAATTGAACAAGCTAAAGTTGTAAGCTGGTTGGCCCCCATACACAGATGCACCAGATTCTGAGGACTCCAGTTTTAGTAAATCAACCCCAATACCTCCCCAGGCCAGAAAGTGATTGAACTCCAGCACTCCTCCCACTCTGTGGCTGGATCACCAGATGAATTCAGCAAAAACGAATAACTAATGCAACCACCACATGTAAGGACTGGTAAGCTGAAATATATTACAATTTTAGTGTTGCTTTTAGATACACTTTATGGGTTAAGTGTTAGGAGAAGTTAAGTCTTAAAAGTTGATTGTAGCTTATGTTTTAGGTTTTAGGTGATAAAGACTTTGAATGTTAGGGTGAGCCTAAGGGCCATGTCACATCAGCAATCTTGTGGCGAAAATTTGCCTGTGACATGATCTCAAAAGACTGCTTACCTATTTCTGCTCCTATGACTGCCCCCTTGCTAGTGATATGAATTTGTCAGTGTTTCAGACCAGCAAAGGATCACTTCCATAGAAGTAAGTGGAAGTCTCTTTTGGAGGATTCTGTAGAATCGCCTATGAGATAAAGCCCTAAGGGTTACGTGAAAGTAAGAATATGCAGGGAACTGGAGTTTTCCCATTTTATTGGCAGTGGACAATACAGACACTGGGGGGTTGATTTACTAAAACTGGAGAGTGCAAAATCTGGTGCAGCTCTGCATAGAAACCAATCATCTTTCAGGTTTTATCGAGAAAGTTTAATTGAACAAGCTGAAGTTAGAAGTTGATTAGCAACCATGCAGATCTGCACCAGATTTTGCACTCTCTAGGTTTAGTAAATCAACCCCTAAATTCTTAGTGCTGAAACATAATAAATCTTCTGCCACACAGGCGATGGGGAAACAATCTGCTGGAACAAAAGCAAGATGTGTGATGGGCTATTCCCATTCATTTGTATGTTAGACTCTAACGTAGCTCATCCATGTATGTCGCTTTACTTGCACGTACAATCATCTGTCTGACACTCAATGTCACTCCTGACTGCGATGTCACTTCTGTGATCCTGACATGAGTCACATTGAAATTGTACAGCAATCTGCACATCAATCAGGAATTTGACTGCTGTGATTTTCATTTAAATAAACCCCCAACAAGAGCTTTCATGTGACCTTAGCATTAACCTTGCATTACATAATGTACACATGATTCGAAATGTTATACTGTATTATAGTATGAAATGTTGAGCATCACGTTGCTTCTCTTACCTGTGCTGGATGCTGAATTTCCATAATCATCTGAAAGTAAAATTATATATTAAATTACAAGTCAGCCTGCTAATGAAAAAAAATCTAATACCCGAATGGTTAACAATAGTTGTGAAACAAACAATAGGATGGTAAGGGAGATATGGAAAGGAGAATAATAGTTACAGGTCAGAAAGGACTGAGAGGGCTTAAGTATTTGTGCCCAAACAGAATGGGCATGTGGCCGCCCCCTTCCAACTTGTTTGGTATATAAAAAAAATTAAAAAAGGGTCACTTTAAGAAAAATTAATTTGATTCTTAGGCAGGAAAAAAGGGGTCATGTAACATTGGGGAATTTCCTTTAATGCCACATGACCGCCGGGGAAATTCTCAGAGGATCAAATGATCAGCTGGAGTGTTCTAGAAAGAGGGCTCTCTATATAAGGCAGCCCGCCGCAGGAACATTCTACCGTTGGCAGAAGTCAAAAACAAGCTCCCCACCCCCCCAACCCCTTGTCACAGGCATATTATGTGGTCGGTCACCCTTTACATTTAAAGGGGGGATTTGTGTTTATTGATACGCGGTATTCCTCGAGTCCTGAAGACTGAGCTGTTTTGTACTTATTATTTACAAGTTAAGAAATTTATGTATTATTAAAAATGATTAAATGGATTTTCATTTATTTAAATATTACGCCAATAAACATGCCAATTATATACCAAGCTTCGGTATTGAACGTCTTTATTTTTTAGAAATTAATACTGTCGATATTCAGGGAGGGAGAGTTGCGGCCTACATTCCCATGTAAGACATGACCCAGGAATGTTGTAAAACAGTTAGGAGGAACATACCTATGAAGTTGATTGGCAGCTGTAACACGCCTAGTCCAGTATCAGCATCACGAGCAGCATTACACTGTAATAGAGATGTGCAATGTGTTATGATCTATATACTATGTCTACACCAAAGAAAAAAATAAGACCAGATGATAATATTATAAGTATGTGGAATAAAATTTTTAGTGGATTTGACATGAGTATATATACATTCTCTTACCCCTGTGCAGGTTGTGTTCTTGTTGCATAGTCGAACAGTGCAGGTGATATAAACTAATGGCTGTCCTTGAAATGCAAATGAGCTAAACTGGAATCTGGATTCAAGAGACCCTCCATTATCGTTAACCTGTGCACTGATTCCCTGGTTGGCAGGACACCTGTGAGTTAACATAACATTGTTAATAATTGGATATGAATTTCCTCTTCAGATTGGTTAAACACACTGTCCGCAGTCAATAATCTCTAATATTGTCTACACACAGTTGAATTTTGGTTATATGGCCAAGTAGTGTGATGGCCTACCTAAGCAATGCATTCAAATTATACACAGACTCTCACAATACACCGTTCCTGGCACCTTTTGTGAATGAGACAAATTAACACTGAAATAAAATCTCATGTTGCATGGCCAGCATAAAAGGATTAATGAATATCTCAATTTAACATAATGTAACAACATGCCAGGGTCGCTATGGGCTCTGTTTGTTCCACATACTGTATGGTCTGCATTACCTGTGTAAATTGTATTTCAGGGAAGCCATATTTGGATTTACGTGATGCCCTTACTTGTCTCTAAGGCTGGCCATACATTATATCCTTTTCTTGTACAATTTTCCTTTAGATTTACCAAAACCATATAATATGAGGTAAAACCTAAACACTTACAATTCGTAGGCAATCAGGCAGGCTCTTGTACTACATAGTGTAAGATAAATCTAAAGGAAATTAAATAAGAAAATTGTATAATGTATGGCCAGCTTAAGGTTTGGTGAATTTTTTAATGTCTCACAATGCATCTCCAGTAGACTTGGGTGTATATGGCTGTATTATCAATTTTTAATTCTTCAAAAAATTAATATAAATAATTAAGATGATGTTAGATATGGGAAAAAATGCATACTGAAGTGAAGGCATTAATTACAGCTCTGTATTCATTAATAAATCCTTGACTGTATTTTTGTAAAAGCAAGCATTATAAATACCTGAATTTGACTTAAAATCAATCTCCACTGTTTCTTTACAGCAAAGCTCAAAGCTCAAACTAGGGGAGGGAGAAGCAGCACAAGGAGACAATATATGTGCTGCAGTTTAAGGAACATGTTTAAGGAACATGTTGATATGAGGACAGAGCTGAGTGAAAGAGAGATGAACTTATCAATCTGCTGCTTCTCCTTTCACTGTGCAGTCCATGGTTAGGATAAAATCAAGACTAGTAAATTCCACCTAAAATGGTATTAAACCCAAAACCAAAATTGTTAATATATTGCAGCTTACCAGTCTTTAGATATGGTGGCAGCATTCGTTTTCTTTTTTAGATCTTTTTTTTGTTTGTTTTCACCTGGTGATCTGGCCAGTAATACACCTCCTGTATAAGAGTGCGCCCGCTCTAAATGAAGGAGCACTGGGGGCACAATTAGACAGCGTCCTTGTCAGTCTAGGGGGGAGCGGAGTATTAGATGTACTAGCAGAATTAGACACTAAAAAGTTGAAGCCAAACTCCAGCTCACACTTTAGAAGCAGTTACAGCAACAGTTTTTCTTCCTTTTGGGATAAAGGTTTCACATAAATAAAAGCTGACCATTGCAAGCACCCCTGTCAGTAGTAAATGGTTTGTCTTAACCCTATAACAGCTACATCTGCAGGACAGATTATTCTGTTGAAAAACAACAGACACACTGACTGGATCACCAGGTGAAAATAAAAGTAAGAAAGTCTAAAAAAAGAAAACTAATCCAGCCACCGCATCTAAGAATCGTTAAATTGCAATATAATCTAATTTTGCTTTTAGATTTAAATGCAGCAAGTCTCCTGCTCTGCCCAACAGCTGTGCTCTGAGATGTATAAATGACAGAATTGGATGGACACAGATACAAATAATTTGGCAGATAAAACAGCTCACTTATATGCATTTCCTTTGTGTATTTGGCTGCCTGGAGTTTTACTTTAATACAACTGGTTTTGTCTCTGTATGATAGTCAGAAATACAGTATGAAAATAATAAAAAACAGAAATGATTACAGAAATCGCAAAAACGTACCCTCCGCTCAAAATGACTGCCTTGTTGACATTATTAACATTATTATCAGGAGTGGCATAGCAGCTCTCGGTTCTTAGAACAAATGTGTTGACATCTCCAGCATTTGCGAGCACTCCGATATAGACGTTTGATCCAACAGGTACAGTGTCACTGCTTTGTATAGGTTGAGTAAATTGTGCATCCCAGTAGGCTGCCATTGTAGTGGTCACGGAGCCAACCCCGCTTGCCGTGAGGTTGACAGTGCTACCAGACAAGAAAGGAAGGAAGAGAAATGAAAATGTATATACAGTACATGTCAGGGAGAGGCCAAAATATTTCTAGACCTTTTCTGTGAAATGTTAGCACTTAATAGTTTTAAAGGTATTCTTACTTCGTGGAAGTATTAAAACCGCCAGCCAAGCTTGTCTGTATCGTCAAGTTGTAGGAACAGGAAAAGGTGAGGTTTACAGGATTTACGGTAATTACAGATTTGTTCTGAATTCCAATGTGGAGGACATTTGAATAATAAACTTTTGAGCTGTCCGTCTGAAAAACAACAAATGTTGGAAATATGTCTGGATCCTTTTTTGGCAGATGCAAAGATCAACGAGCTTGATAACATCACATGTTCACTTATTTTAGACCAGTGTTTCTCATCCTGTTTTTAGTTAAGGCACTTATTAAAATTCTGCACAATCTCAAGGCACCCCATTTCAGAGGGCAGGGGAGGGTCAAACAAGGATGTCATGCAGGCGCCCGATGTCCTCCTTATCAACCGATGACATCATTGGGTGTTAGGACGATGGTGGCTGGAAGGTTGTAATGGTGCACAATGAAAACCTGTGGCTTTGTTTAACTTAAAGGCAGACTTGATACACCCGCTGTCTTGTGCACAATTTTTGGACAATTGTTAGGCATTTTTACAAGGCACCCCTGAAGTAACCTGAAGGCACCCCAGGTTGTAAAAGGCTGTATTAGACTACTGTAGGTGCATGGAATAGACCATGACGTTCAATGCACATATAAATGTTCTGTGGATGTAATAGCACCACTTGCATTGTGTTTCTCTTAGGTGAAGTAGAAGCATTCTGAAATTGCATCATAACGTAACATACTTTCTAGTAAATGTACAGTAATATAAGTGTGCGGGTTAATATCTACCCAGTTGACCAACACTAACCTGCTCTGAGCTTGGACACTGAGAGCCCTGTAAATCAAGACTAATGCCCCGTACACACGGTCGAACATTGATCGGACATTCCGACAACAAAATCCATGGATTTTTTCCGACGGATGTTGGCTCAAACTTGTCTTGCATACACACGGTCACACAAAGTTGTCGGAAAATCCGATCGTTCTGAACGCGGTGACGTAAAACACGTACGTCGGGACTATAAACGGGGCAGTAGCCAATAGCTTTCGTCTCTTAATTTATTCTGAGCATGCGTGGCACTTTGTGCGTCAGATTTGTGTACACACGATCGGAAATTCCGACAACGGATTTTGTTGTCGGAAAATTTTATAGCCTGCTCTCAAACTTTGTGTGTTGGAAAATCCGATGGAAAATGTGTGATGGAGCCCACACACGATTGGAATTTCCGACAACAAGGTCCTATCACACATTTTCCGTCGGAAAATCCGACCGTGTGTACGGGGCATTACACTGAGCTGCTGAGTACACTACCTTCTATCCCAAATATTGGGTGTATCTATAATAAACACTCACTTAGCCAAATCATTAAACACCGCATTTCGGATGTGAATGTAGGCAATGGCTACATACATTGTCAATTTCCATTCTAGCTGTCCTTTAGTCAAACAGCCACTGAAGCTGAATGTTGACATAGGTGTAAAAGGAATTAACCTTGTCCGATTATTGATCTGTGTTTGATACTGTATTGTCAGTATACTAGCACATATTTATAAACAGATCTCTACAGATATACTTACAGTCATGACATTCCCACACCATCCTGTCTGGGGTAAAGCCTGGATTGACATCATAGACTGGTTGTTGATGGTTTGTGTGTAGGTGTTAGTGCAGGAGGCTGAGTTGTTGTTTAACTGGAAGCTACTATCATCATAGCCAAGCGACTCCAATAAACATTGACTAACGGAGACTGTTATGACACTTGATCCACAATTTATTGTTGGAGACAGAGATGATGAGTCTAAAACAAAGCAGAAAATATAAGAAGGCTCACTGTTACAAATGTTGGATGTGACAATGCATACTTAGTGTGTCTACTTCTATACTACTGATATCTTAAATAATATGTAAATCCAACATTTCATTTTCCTGATATGGGCTTGCCTTAAAAAGTATCCTGTTATCTTTGTATTGCTTCCTTTGTGTGAAATACCTTGTGTTCCTTCAGTCCCTCTGCATTCCTATTACAAACTGACCACACTAGGCAGGAGAGCACAGCGGGTCCGTTCTCTAGCCATGCTGGAAACTCATCCTGCTCTCATCCAATGATCAGGCTTGTCCTGACACCCCCCCTCCCCCGGCACAGCCATTCACTGGGAAGACCAATGTGCTGCTTCCTAACCCCTAGCTCGTATGCAACTAAGAATGGAGATTATGTGATCGCTTAAAAAACAGGGAAAAATTGTGTTTAGAATTTTTTTATATCTATACACACGTTTTGCCTTTCATTTCTATTTTAAACTGAATTGGTGGTTTTACAAGGTGAGGGTTTACATATTCTTTAATATTCCTACAATTAATTACCCCAAGTTACCAAACCTGTTAGGGAAATACAAAGTGGCCTTTGAATTGTTTTGGATAGTGTAGGGGAATGAGTTAAACCATTGGCAATTCCTATTTGGCATCTGTGTCTCAATGGGGAGAATGAACTTCTGTTCAATTGACGAGAAGTAATAGAATCTCTCTAAAATAAGTTAATTGTCACATAAAGAATGCTTTTGATCTTTGACTTTGGTAGATTCCCCTCTATTTTTTATTTATTTTTTGACAATTCAAGATTTGGGATTTTCACTCACATTTGGATAAGGTGAGTCTCCCCAGTGGGGACCCAGACAGTATTAACAATCTGACAGTTTTTTACCTGTTAAAAAAGATACAGTGGTTTTAGGCTTCTCATACTATCCAAAACTTAAAAACTAAAAAAGTGTGGGAGGGATTCTGTCATCAACACTGACTGTGTTGATGGAGGAATCAAGTGATTTTCTTTCCTTTCAGCCATGGTGGAAGGAAAAAAAAATTACATAATCCATGGGCTGCTTAAATGCTGCTGTACATGAAATTGCCAAAGGTTGAAACCAAGTCAAATTCAGGTATTCATACTTGTTGTAATAAACAAGAAAATAGTTTTATTGATTATTAATTAAAAATCATATAGCTACATTAATTGTGTCTACTATATCTGTTTGCAGGAATCCAATTATAAAGGGCGCCAACCATGTAAACCTTTGTGCATTAATGTGACAGCTGCCCCTTTAAGTGTGAATTACATTAAAATATAAATATAAATCAATGAGTAAATTACTTTACTCATTGATTTATATATCGGTTTGCAGTTCAGCAAGGGGAAACTCTGATGGGCACTCTAGTATGTATTAGGAGGGTTTTGATGGGTACTCCTGGATGTAAGGGGGACTCCAATTCACAATCTTTGATGTAAGGAAGACATTCTGATGGGTAGTCCTTGATGTAAGGGGGGTTTCTGATGGGCACTCTTTTATGTATTGGAAGGCTTTTGATGGGCACACCTGAATGTAAGGGGGGATTCTGATGTGCACTCTTTGATGTAAATGGGGCATTCTGATGGACACTCCTTGATGTAAGCGTGGATTCTGGTGGGTACTACTAGATGTAGGGGAGGAGGGCTCTGATGGGCACTCCTATATGTAAGGGGGGACTCTGGTGGGTACTACTAGATGTAGGGGGACTCTGCTGGACACTCCTGGATGGAAGGGGGACTCTGATGGGCACTCCTGCATATACAGGGTATTCTACTGTGTGCTCCTGGATGTAAGGGAGGACTCTGCTGTGCACTCTTTGAATGTAAAGGGGGTACCAATTTGTTTATTTAAAATGTATTAATTCATTTATAAAACTGATTTTTTTTTTCAGCCATCAAATATTTGTAAAACATACAAAGTGACCCATGAAAATATTGGAGATCCCTGGCCTAGAATAAGAAAATATTTTAAAAAATACTTAAAAGCTTAGGACTATCAAACCCATTAAGAAACCAGATTATTATTCTCAAAATCAAGTTTTTGAATTCAGTACGTATTGAAACAGACACTATGCAGTAGTAATAACTATACAATAACTCTTTATTAAGATAGTCCATTCATACACAGTTTTATATACAGTAGTTTAAAGGTTTTACCTGCATTGAAACAAAACACACAGATGATACCAGGAAAGTCAAAAAATAAGAGATTAAACTTCAGCTTTTTATAAACATTGTGGGGAGATTTATTAAGAATGGTGCTCACAGAATCTGACACAGCTGTGCATAGTAACCAATCCGCTTTTAACTTCGGCTTGTTCAATTAAGCTTTGACAGTTAGCTTTCATTCACATTGGAGCGACTTGTTATGCGGTTTGACAGGTCAAATCATTTGACAAGTCGCACCCTATTGTCAGCAATGACACTGTTAAAATCAGTGCGACACTGACTTTGCAGTGCTGCATCAATTTGAAAAAGTAGTACCTGCACTACTTTTGGCGATTTCGGGTGCAACTTGCATAGACATCTGTGCATGAAGCCGTACAGATGTCTTTGAAGTTGCACTGACATGTGGTTTTGAAATTGTGCAACTTCAGATGAAGTCACACGATTTCAAAGCCGCATTCAATGTAAACGAGGGCTAAAACCTAGAAGCTGATTAGTTACTATGCACAGATGCACCAGATTCTTTGTTCACCAGTTTTAGAAAATCTTCCCCTGTATGTCCAGTGTTCCAAAGTAGTAAAGCAAATCTACTAATTTAAACTAGAGGTCAATAAAACATTTTCAGATTTTAATGCAGCAGTTTTATATGTGATAACAACCTGTACAAGGTGAAAACAATTCGCCAATCAAATAATAATAACAGTTATTATACCATATTTTCAGTTTCTGGGACTTACTCTGACCACTGTAGAGTGTTGTATTACAGCCGCAAGTGGCTACCGAGCTGACATTTGTGCAAATCTTATCATTGGTACAAGCAGGGTTGCAGATCAGAGTGGCTGTAATAGGTAAAAAAAGAAGTTTTTAAAATTACTACAAGTAGAACTTCAGATTCCTATAGTTGATTCTACTGAGAAGGCACCCAAAAAGAAAAAATGTACTCAATAACTCAAGTTACCTGTACAGCACGTGTCTGATGGTGACCAGTAATAGCCTGTAGGGCAACAAATATTATCAGCCACGCTGACACATTCAGTTGTTGGAACACACGTCATAGTAGGATCAATATTACATGCACATCCATTGGCTAATGTACACGATCCACCACCACAAGTTGCATCGCTACACGGGATTGTGTTAGCACCAGTATCTGTAAAGAATAATAAAAGCAGCAGGGATTAACTACTTTAGAGTCAATATTTTACACATAATAGTATTGTGCCCTCCTCAATGTCACCTCTGATTCCTATAACTGTCATTGGTGAAGGATGTAAGAGGAAATCTCCACAATGGAGATCCAGACACCATTAAAACTCTTGACATAGGTTCTAACCCAGTGGCTCTCAACTCCTGTCCTCAGGACCCACTAACAGGCCAGGTTTGCAGGATAACTGAAATGCATCACAGGTGATATCATTTGCTGCTCAGTGATTGCAGTATTCTAGTCTGCATCTCCCCAAGGTAGTACTTAAATTCTGGCCTGTTAGTGGGTCCTGAGGACCGGAGTTGAGAACCACTGTTCTAACCTTTCCTCTGTCTATTAAAAATTTTTTGGCTTGATTTAGTCCCTAAAATTGACTTTAAGGCTGGGTTCATACTGGTGTCAGTGTGAATCTGTTCTTTATTAATGGCACTTCAATGCACTTGTTCTTCAGTGTACCACAACTTATGGTGATACACTACCATCCACTGTGGTGCTCTAAAAAAATGTGAATGCACCTTTTTGCCATGTTTTGGTGCATTAGGCATCCCATTCAAATAAATGGGCTGGCTTTAGGATGGCCATACATTATACAACTTTCTTGTATAATTTTCCTTTAGATTTACCAGGACCATATAATATGAGGTCAAACCTAAACACTTTAAATGTGTATGCAATCAGGCAGGCCCTTGCACTACATAGTTGAAGGTAAGTCTAAAAGAAATTGAATAAGAAAAGAGTCTAATGTATGGCCAGCTTTACACAAGGCATGCTACTGCATGCTAACATTATAAACCCAGCCTTGTTTATGTTTGGCTGTGAGAGTCTGCCTAGTGGTATGCAAATTAAGGCACATTTTATGGGTACAAGGATAAGTGTATATAGTGAATAGGCTCGCGTTTTATTTAACCATGCCGCTTTAGCCCACTGCTTAGCGCATTATGTACCAAAGCTTTTCTCTATTTGATGTGCCCAAGGGGGCTACAGTCCGTATTATTACTACACTTTGATTGCCTACTATCTAGTTTAACATTCTCATTTTCTAAGCATTTCTTAATATGGTATGTCTGTGTTCAGTATAACATGTGATTCAGAATCAGGGATTTAGCTCCCGCACCAGCACACAAAAAAAAATGGCAAGAGCCATCCCTTAGTGTGGCCAGTAAAAAGGGGAAGTCATGTTTCAACTATTTGTTAACACATATATACAGTATATAGTTTCATTATCTTTCTGCCTGGTTACCTATATCTCTATTGTGTATATAAAGGCATTGGACATATGGACAATGACTACTTACAGGTGTAGCATGTGTAAGCTTCTCCTAAAGGGAAGAAAAAAAAAAACTTAAGATCAGTACAACATTTATACATTATGTTTTGATAAGCATTAACTGACATTGTAGATGGTTAACAGTTTATCTACATCAGATTTTTTTTCCAGCTATTAAACTATTACTGTGGATGGACTATGTTTAAAGTGACTACTGCTATCATCATAAATTATTGCAACTTTAAGTCCAAAGATAATAGGATAATGGGGTTTAGTGCTCTTTCAAAATAATTTATAGATTTGCCCAATTTAAAAGACATTGAATCTCCCACTTTCCATGTCTATTCTCTGACAACCAGAGGGGATTTTTCTTTTTAAATCCCATGTAACACTACATCTATACACATATATATATATATATATATATATATACTTTTTAGATGATATCTTTAGATAAATTAAGTATATGATATTACTACATGATAATATATAAATATCTCAAAACACATTCAAATTATTATATATAAATAGATATAAATGTTTAGATAATAAAATTTGACGCTATTGTCTAAACTTCATATAACAAAGGGTGAGCAAACTGCAGCCCTGCTTAGTTTCATTATATATAGCGGTAAGTAGTCTGGTTTTGTATTCTTTCTAAATATTGTTCTATGGTACACTGAAAACTATGAAAAATGTTAAGTACCTTTGATAATTTGACTCTTGCTATACCTTTAGAAGTGATTTGCTTAGGATTAAAGCTGACCTACCAAGTATTGCACATGTGCAGGGTGTGGTAGGGTGAGACTGAAACCAATACAGTGGTTTTGAATGGATCACTGCTCACCAAAAAATAAAAAGGCATTGTGATTGCTGACATCATCATATCAGTCTGTATTCCGGTGGTTTGTTGCTTATAAATATACCACTACAATGCAGAGGTACGCTTTCTAATCTCTTTCAAATCCATTGCTTTGTGCTTTGTTGCTCTTTGTGTTTTTTTTTTTATTGTTCCATTTCACACATTGCATAAAGTTCTCTTCTATTTTTGAACACACAAATAATTATTATTATGTAAAATTGAGTTGTGAATTCAACTTGTATCCAATTTAGAAAAAGTGTAATATTTGCTTATTTGAGCTGTAGAAATCATTTACTAGGTTTAACACAAACTATGCCAGCAGTCTGAATAGATGCAATACTTTTAATTGCCACGGTTAATTCTATAAACTTGATACGGACCTGAAAATCTAAAAACAATTCTAACTTCATATAACAGATTCAAGCAAACTATGGGTAAAAACCATACTCTTTTCAGTGTGTCTAGTAATAAAACAACCGACACATAGTTCTAGCTGATTACCGTAACTAGTTTTACAATTCATACAATCCACTGAAACAAGTGCAAGGTGCTAAATCTATTAATAATAATTAAAATATAATCTATAAAAATATTTAAAAAAGTAGTTAGAATGATTTATCTATACTTTTAATTAGTGGGGAAACGAAAGTTCTGATGTATTTTCTGTTCTGAAATATTTATGTTGCTTCTTTCAGGATGACCCTAATTAACAGAAAGCTGGCATAGGTTTCCTACTTTACCCACCAGATCCAAAATAAAACAAAAAAGTGTTGGCTTGAGTTCTATCTTAGAATGATGGAAATATGACCATTGCCACAAAGGAGCAGATTTGTGAACGTGTGTGTTGATATTGTTTTTTATGTGAAGATGCATTGACTGACAGTTACAGTTCTAAGTTGGCATGCAATAATAATGAGTGTTTTTTCTGTCTTACCCACAGAGCCAGGGGGCAGGGGCAGTGGTCAGCACCAGACTTTAGATGGTGCCCTGGTGGCATGAAGAGTGGCACTGATGCTGGTGCTGAAACACTCTTTGCATTCCAGCACCCTTCACTGAAAGAAGTTGGAATTGTTAGGTGGAGTGACCTCTGCCCAACAGCAGAAGTAGAGTTCCATCTGAGGGGTAGAGGCTGCAGCACATGAGCGTGTGCTCAGGTAAGTAAACCACTGAACACCAATGCTGGGAATGTTATCATTGCAGCCTAAGCCTGACACTGACCACCAATGCTGTGGGGAAGAAATTTTCTTATTACAGCCTGAGCCTTATACTGAATACCAATGTTGGGAGTTCTTATTACAAAACAATCCAAAAGGGGTTCCCAGCACACCTTCGAGCTACCCAGCAAACGTATAGCTGCCTTTAAATTAGGCTGACTTCAGGTGAGCCTGTTGTCTTTTTTGCATCAGTTTAAAGTTAGGCACCACACTTTTTAGGTACCTTGATGTGGCTTCCACATCTGTTTGGAAATGTGCATGTGCTTTTTTTTTTTTTTTTTGATGGCTAGTTAAAAAAATGTGTTGGGGTTCCTTTTTATGCTGTTTTGTATATTGCCCTGACTATGTGTACTTTTCCTGTTGCTAGTTTTAAACAGATTAGAGGGGCTGCTATATTTGTTTTGTTTTTTTGGGGGTTTATTGATACAGCGTGAGCCTGCCCCTGACCACCAATACTGTGGGGAAGGGAAGAGAGTGGTCTTATTACAGCTTAAGCCTCCCACTGAGCAACAGTGGAGGGTTTGACATTACTACCACTGTGACCACCAATGAAGAGGAGATTATTGAGGCCACTTACATCATTGCTGGGGGGGTTATTACTGACTTTGCTAAGGGTGGGTCCCATATTTAGGTTGCCTTGTTAAGGTAATAAATCGCCTTAAGGTGACATCATCGCCTTGTTAAAGTGATAAACTCATATCTCATGCCATCAATCAGTGGGGATGCATTTAGGATGAGCTTACCAGAGTCACTAAAACTAAGCTTAATAAACATGCACAGGTAACGTGTGTCATTATTAATTTAACAACTTTATAAGTATCTATATATACCAATGGTGTACCCATTCTGTGTATAAAATAAACATTACTCATAGTAATTATAATACAAATAATAATAAAATTTGTAGTATGGTACACAACTATAAAATTCCAATACAAATAAACCTATGAGATACAGTTATTTTCATTACCTCAAGCATGTAAAGCAATGAAAATATGTATTAACTGTAGCTTTCATTAACTTGATGCTGCATCTGGTCACATACAAAGGCATGATGATGGAGCCTGCAGCAAGTCAGCATCAACATTTTCCGCTTTACAACAATGTGCATGTGTGCACCCAGCAGTGACATTGCCTGTTGATGCTTTTGTTTTAGCATTACATTGATGTGCAAGACATATTTAGCATATAGCTTGCTACACCATATTTTTAGGTCAATCAGTTTTACCAAGAACCACAATAATTCTACTGAATGAAACTTAGCATGCTGGGAAATATAGTTCATCAACAGCTGGAGGACTGCAATCCTCTAGCTAATGTACAGAATTATATGAGATAACAAAGTGTTTGAAAAAGCATACCTTTCTGCACAAGAGCGGCTACAAGCAATAAGACATGTAGGACAAGCATGTTGGCTGTTGTCTCTTCTGGTGGGACACTCTTAGGACAACAGTTCTAGTCAAGTAGAACATGCCTTAATATTGTGACAATATATAGTGTCATGTGGGAGGGAATTTCAATTCAATACATGTACTGATTGACATCTAAATAGAGTGGATTTCTAAGGAGAAAAGGACACTTTAAAAATAGGAGTGGTGTGTTTTGTTAGTGTACAATAACATGTACGTCAAAATTCATTCAAAGGAAGTGTATGGAGCGATGAGGTAACATAAGGGTCAGAAATGTTAAGTTGAGGCATCCGTCATTCAACAAATGGATATTCTGACATGTCACTTAAAATAAAGAAGTCTTATATATGGCTTTATGTGGCTTCCAGTAATAGAATTATTACTAATAAATTGACTATATTTTTTTCCTAGATGAATTCAAACATTGATGTTCCAACAGATAGACACAAAAAAAATCAAATCAATGTCTAACTAGCAAGTGTGCAAATTTAGTCAAATCCCAATTTATCCAATGCCACTTATTCAGCTCTACCAACTATTTTTCAAATCAAAATAAGATGGGTAGATTTTTTTTTTAAAGTGTGGAAATACAATAGTTGTGTAAGATGGAACTTTTATTTTTAAACCTAGCTTCTTTTTTTTTAACCAAAGGTTTTAAGCAGGTTTTGGCATGACACCTGGGCCTTACCTACTTTTTTGTCACCAGTGAGGTGTCACAAATTCTGTTACACACAGAATATATGTGTTTTTTAGTACATGATTATACATACATTATACGTGTAATTTAATAAATGAGCTGCAGAATAGCATATTACTGTGTCCTATATTATAATACATACTTACCAGATATCAGATGGGGATCTGCAGCATACATTTTAGGTATTATTTTACTAGCTTGGATAAGCTTCAAAATGTCTTTAACAAGTTATAACAAGTCCAGCTAAATGTAGCTAACTACTGTTGGCCTCTTTTTGGATAGATTTCCTCTAACTTACTGTTGTGCCAATGGCACATGAAGTAATGTAAAACTAATAAATGGGACACAAATTAAAAACAGGGTTTTTAGCCATTCCCAATCCAAAACTAAAAATAAGAAGAGATCCTAACATGCACTTTAACGTCCAGACAACTGGTAGTTTCAGGAGAGGTCAGTGATGATGGTCTACATATTTTACTAAGTATGGTTCATACAGATTAGTGAAAAACAGGCAGATCATTAGTGGAATTGTGGCTGAATGTTGAAATTATTTCAAAGACTGTTGGTTTAGAGCAATTTATAGTCAAAATAAAAAAGAAAGCATTTTTACAGAAAAATGTAATAAGATATGAATTAGATTTTGACATTTTATAGTGCTTATATTTTTGGCTGAGGCCAGGTTTCCTTAAGAGACAATATGCCCCAAGCAGGGGATAATCCACAGAACAATTAGTAAAGAGAAAAAGAAAAAATCACCTCAAGCAGTAGACTGAGGAAAGTACTGTCTAAATACGTGTTGAACAACCAGATAAAACAATAGCCTTCAGCAAGAATGGAGCATATTTATAGATAGCATCTTACTTTACATATTGAAACACTTAACTATTGATAATTTTTTTTTTCAAACAAAATGTTTTTAAATGTTAATACTGTAACAAAGAATGATTGAGTCTGCAGAGTTCAAAACTCACCTGGATTGCTTTTTTAAATTTATTTTTAATATTTAAATTGTAATGTAATTCTAAATTAATTTTACATTTATTTAGCTTAGTAAATAAAAGGTGTCACTTTGAACGTCCAGTCATGCTCATGGGAAATTGCATAGCTTTACTTTATTCGCTAAGCTCAGTAAACAGTCTCTATTCTGAATTATGAATATTTGCAAATATATCTCTGATCTACAAAGAATTATGTTTTAGCCATCCAGGTAATTATGATGCATGAACTATTTACCTTTTATATCTGAAAGATTATGTATGTATATCAGTCATCACTAACTGTGATGTTACAGTTCCAAAAGATGCTAAAAACACAAACACAAAAAAAAGGAAAATGCAGTAGTAAGATAATACTTCAAGCTAGGTTTGTTTTTCAAATTCCTACAATCCAAAACCATGACATTAAGCCAGGTTATGGGTACTATAAATTCCCAAAAAATAGGTGATCTGTATGCAAAATAATTTTTGGTTTATTTTATCCTACTCTGAATATTCATAAATATAAATAAATAAATAAATAAGTAAATAAACATAAATATTGCTTAGAGCAGGTGTACCCACAGCCAACCTTGTCAGAAGCTATTTTTCTATATCGGTAATTTTCCCTGTTGATATCTGAAATTCTAACCTACAGTTTATGCAATTTTGACCTTGTGGGAAAGCAGACCAGCTGATTCAACACATGTATGTTTAAAGCTAGTCAACAAATTCTCAACAGCAATGATACAGATTTAAACACCGTTAGGATTAAAGCAAATCAGACAGTTATTTGTGAACTTTGTAATTAAAGGAACAGAGGGTGCACCAGCCTAGTGCATTACCTTTTTGACATTTAACAAAAGATCTGACACATTTCGAGGGGTGCCCCCTCTTCCTCAGAGCTCTAAGGAAGAGGGGACACCCCTCGAAACGCGTCAGATCTTTTGAACTTTTCATCTGACTATTGGCACTTGTTAGCAGACCACGCTGGGGTTGAGCACTAGGTGGGCTGTATTTTTCTTGATATATGCATTTGTTTGTGACAATAATTTTACATACTTTTTTAACAATAAAATGCCGCAAAGGTAATGCACTAGGCTGGTGTGCCCTCTGTTCCTTTCTTTATAGAGTTCCACTTGGGTTTTCCTGACCTGTTGTGAGTGGCAGCACAGCCAATGTGGAGGTTGAATCAGTGGAGATACACGACCACTTCCATCTGCACATTTTTCTCAAGCACAAGAGATTTGGTTCTATTTCTAGTCTACTTCATCTGTGAACTTTGGTAGTGCCCAGGCAGGAAGAGGGTTTCTTCTGTTATTCATAATCATCCCTGGTATATTAGGAGCACATTGCAATGTTGAATTAAAGATGTTTTTTATTATTTTGTCCCTTTTTTCAACTTTTCTGTTTTGCCTTCCAGTGCAGTTAACTAGCAGCAATAGCTGTAATGAATTCACACCTGCATGCCCTGAAGTGTATCAAAGTGTATTAATTAAAAATAGGTGCGCTAATGTAATGCCAACCTTAAAAAAAATATATATATATTATTATAATAATTAAAAAAAAACAATAAAAAATGCAATGCCTTGACCATACATAAATAAACGTATACAAAATATTTCATAAACTACATGTGAGTATGCATGATTAATGAACACAAACACCCTGTGAGAAAAGGAACATGTCTTTCAAGGAAAAAATGTCCATACATAAGTCCAAAAAACAAACTCTTATAAAAAGAGTTAGCAATATCAACACCCAATTCAGAAATAGGGGATCTCAGATAATAGAGATCACATACGCTTGTTTAAATTGCAAGGAACTCAGCGATCAGGCTGGTGAAGAAATCTGATTCACAGGTGATGAAGGTAGTGACTCCAAAGTAGCCAATGCTTAGAATTCCGGTAGCAGTGCTCCCAGTATGTGTGGAGAGAAGAGGAGAGCCTCGTAGTGTAATGCGTTTAAAACATTTATTAAATAATTAGGTATACACTAACAAATAGGCAGCTAAAGGTCAGCATAAAAAATAAACATGGCAGGGTCAGCACCAGCCTACTCGTGCGGGATGACATCACAAATAGTGGCTCCGGCTGGCGCGTTTCCCCGCAACAGGAGACTCCTTTCCCTGTTGAAGCCTGTTACGGGGAAACACATCGGGCGGAGCCACTATTTGTGATGTCATCCCGCACAAGCAGGCTGGTGCTGACCACTGCACTGTGTTAGTTTTTTATGCTGACCTTAACCACTTCCCTCCCGCCATATAGCAAAATGACGGCCGGAAAGTGGTTGTATTATCCTGACTGGACGTCATATGGCGTCCAGTAGGATAAGCTGCAAGCATGCGCCCGCAGAGGCTCACAGCACAGCGATCGGAGGTGTGGTGTGTCAGTCTGACACACCGCATCTCTGATCTAGGTAAAGAGCCTATGATTTAGGCTCTTTACCACGTGATCAGCTGTATCCAATTACAGCTGATCACAGTGTAAACAGGAAGAGCTGTTTATCGGCTTTTCCTCCACTCGCACTGACAGATGCGAGTAGAAGAGAGCCGATTGGCTGCTCTCCTGACAGGGGGGGGTCTGCGCTGATAATCAGTGCATTGATTATCAGTGCAGACCCATCAAGGATGCCCACCAGAGACCGCCAGGAATGCCCACGGGAGACCACCAGGTATGCCCACTGAACACCACCAGATGAGCCCACCAGGGGAGTCAATCAGTGCCCATTAGGATGGCACTCTGTGCCCATCAGTGATTGCCTCCTGATCAGTGCAGCCAATCGCTGCCATCTATCAGTGCCACCTATGAGTGCCCATCAGTGCCACATATGAGTGCCCATCAGTGCTGCCTATGAGTAACCATCAGTGCCACCTATTAGTGCCCATCAGTGCTACATATCAGTGCCACTTATCAGTGCCCATCAGTGCTGCTTATCAGTGCCCTTTAGTGCTGCATATAAGTGCCTCATCATCAGTGCCGCCTCATCAGTTCCACCTCATCAGTGCCAATCAGTACTGCCTCATCAATTCCCTTAAGTGCAGTCTCATCAGTGCTCATCAGTGAAGGAGAAAACTTCCTTATATACAAAGTTTTGTAACAGAAACGAAGAAAAACTTTTTTTTTCAAAATGTTCGTTTTTTCTTTTTCATTTGGAGCACAAAGATAAAAACCTCAGTGGTGATCATTCAAATACCACCACAAGAAAGCTCTATTTGTGGGGAAAAAAAATATAAAAATTTGGTTTGGGTACAATGTCACATGACTGCGCAATTGTCAATCAATGTGCAACAGCGCTGAAAGCTGAAAATTAGTCTGGGCAGTAAAGGGGTGAAAGTGCCCTGTATTGAAGTCGTTAAGCTGCCTATGTGTAAGTTTATACTTAATTTTTAAATAAATGTTTTGGGAGTACTGCTACCGGATTTCTAAGCAATGGCTACTTTGGAGTCACTCTCATCATCACCTGTGAATCAGATCTCTTCCCTAGCCTGACCGCTGAGTTCCTTGGAATTTAAACAAGCGCATGTGGTCTCTATTATCTGAGATCCACTATTTCTGAATTGGGTGTTGATATTGCTAACTCTTCTCATAAGAGTTTGTTTTTTTGGACTTATGTATGGACATTTTTTCCTTAGAAGACATTTTTCTTTTCTCACAGAGTGTTTCTGTTGACTAATCATTTATACTCACATGTTGTTTATGAAATATTTTGAATAAGTTTATTTATGTGCGGTCAAGGCATTACATTTTTCATTGTTTTTTTTTATTATTATTTTTTTTTTTGAAGTTTGGCATTAGATTAGCGCACCTACTTTTAATTATAGCTTATTTAGTTTTGTGTTCAGACTTATTTGGTTGCAGCTTACAATTTGTACCAATTTGTTTTACTTTGAGAGGTAGAGGGATAAGTGCAGGAATCCTTATTTAATTTTATCAAAGTGTAAATACTGAGACCCAGAATGATCAGGGGGCATGCAACAATAGTGTGATTGCCTAGTAATACTTAACTGGCGTTCCAATCGGGAGCATTGTCTGCAGAAATCAGTTGTTTATTGCCACCGTTACCCTGGGCTTAGTCTTCTATAGTTGTTTTATAAAGACACCTTTAAGCACTATAAATATTAAAAGTTCTGTCCTGTTCTTGATTTTTAAATGGTCCCTATGTAACATCCTTCTTATTGGGTCTTTTTTTTTTAGGATTCACTCTTAAGTAATACTTAAAATTAGTAGATATCGACAATCAATTCATTTGAATAATTTATTATTAAAAATACATATAAATAGTTTTGCATAAAAGCAATAGAAAGTCTGAAACAAGACTTTTTAATTTTTTTTATTCTTCAGTTCTTCACTGTTTTGAATTCTCCATGATATACAGTATACAGAAATATACATTGTATAGTTCAAATATTATCCTATGCAATGCTTTTGGAGTCAATAAAGGATGATATATATGCTTGCAGATTCTGATGCATTTTGTGGTATTAAACCACCACTTCTTCAGGGAAGAGTGGGTGTTGTTTGTATCATTTATCATTGTTAGAGTTGGTCCAAATGGTTCAGTTTGCACTGAAAATCTTAAACATGGCAAAAGTTTGGGCCCGAACCCGGAACCCCGAACCCTATGAAAGTCTAGGGTACCCGAACTTGAAAAATCAAAAGTCCCCATTTTGAAGGCTTATATGCAAGTTATTGGCCAAAAAAAGGGTATGGGGACCTGGGTACTGCCCTGGGGTAAATATATCAATGCAAAAAAAATTTTTTTAAAAGATCGTTTTACAGGAGCAGTGGTTTTAATTAAAGGTTAAAGTGAAACAATAAAAATGAAAAATTCCTTTAAACACTTCTCGCAAACCACCATATCTGTACATTGGTACTTTGACGTAGAATATCGCAGCAGATAGCTGCCATAAGCCCGTTATTTTCCAAAATGGTGGGTGGACCTCTTTGAGATAAAAGTGGTCTCCACAGCGGATCCACTGTGAGATCAAATTTATCGGCGGCGGGAGAGGTAAACAACCCCCTCCCTCTCTGCTGCTTACCTGAGCCGCCAGTAGCGGCAGAGATTATACAATCCTTTCCCCTCAGAGGCTGTGAGTTGAGTGAGGGAATGATAGCCCCCACTCGACTCAATGACGTTGGATGACGGAAGCGACGTCAAACGTCACTTCTGCCCAACAGCCTTAAAGGGGAAAAAAATTCTTGAAAAAAAGACCCCAGATCTCACATTAAAGAGGTTCTGTCATGCTCTTTTTCTATTACAAGGTATGTTTACATTCCTTATAATAGGAATAAAAGTGATCCAAACATTTTTTTTAAAGGGACGGTTTAAAAATAAAAATAAATAAGATTTTTTTTTTTTAAAGTGTCCCATCCCGCCGTGCTCCCGCGCAGAAGCGAACGCATACATAAGTCGCTTCCGCATATGTAAACGGTGTTCAAATCACACATGTGTCGCTGCGATCGTTAGAGTGAGAGCAATAATTCTAGCAAAAGACCTCTGCTGTAACTCAAAAATTGTAACCTGTAGAAATTTTTAAATGTCGCCTATGGAGATTTTTAAGGGTCAAAGTTTGTCGCCATTCCACTAGCGGGCGCAGTTTTGAAGCATGACATATCAATTTACTCAGCATAACATTATCTTTAACAATGTAAAAAAAAGTGGGGTAAATTTACTGTTTTCTTATTTTTTAATTAAAAAAGTGTATTTTTTTTAAAATTTGCATTTGTAAGACAATGCAAATAGGGTGTGACATAAAGTGTTGCAACAACCGCCATTTCATTCTCTAGGGTGTCTGAAAAAATATATAATGTTTGGGGGTTCTAAGCAATTTTCTAGCAAAAAAATAATAATTTTAACTACTAAACAACACGTTTGAGAAATAGGCCTGGTCCTTAAGTGGTTTAATATAGTGCCTGTGGGGCCCCATTAGTCTGACTGTAAATTGGCGCATCTGTACCGTGTATAGAACCTGCTGCTGCAAAACTGACATTTAGAAAGGAAAAAGAAAAGACATTTAAATTTCCAGCAATACAATACCATTGCCGGCAATACAAAAATGTTTAAAAAAAAGGGCATGGGGTCCCCCAATCCATACCAGGCCTGGTATGGAATTTAATAGGAACCCCATGCCAAAATAAAAAAACGGCATTGGGGCCCCCCAAAATCCTTACCAGACCCTTATCCGAGCATGCAGCCCAGCAGGTCAAGAAAGGGGGGGGGACGAGTGAACTCTGCACCCCCCCACCCCAAAGCACCTTGTCCCCATGTTAATGGTGACAAGGGCCTGTTTCCAACAACCCTGGGCTGTGGGCAGGGGGTTCTGTGGGCAGGGGGCTTATTGAAATCTGGAAGCCCCCTTTAACAAGGGTGCCCTCAGATCCCAGACCCCTTCATATGTGAACGAGTATGGGGTACATTGTACCCCTACCCATTCACCAAAATTTTTTTGACAATTCCTTTATTAAAAAAATAAAAAATAATGTCCCCATGTAGATCCATCATTAATCACGATGCCTGCCGCACCATTGGACCCAGAAAAAAAAAGATCCGCCCTTGAGGACGGCTAACGGCCGAATGCCTGCTCTGCCGTTTGACAGTTCTTAAATAAGTAAGGGGCAGGGCCACCTAGTGACATGACCTGGTGGCACCGCCCCCTTGTGATATCACTGACCGGTAACACAAATCTGAGTGTTCACTTTACAAAGTAAACAATCTCTACCCCTTAAAAACCCAATTAAGAAATAGGCACTACCAAATCTCAGAATAGTGATTTTCTTCAAAATGTTAATACAGTTCACTGTGCAAATTGTATGATTATCTAGTTTAGCAAATAAGGTGAAGTTGTATTCACTTTGAATACTAAAAATACCAAAAATATTAAAGGATAACTTCACCTTAAGAAACATGAAAACATGGATCTGTGAATGACTAAACTACAAATCCCATCTTCCACCGAGGCAGCAAACCTGTAGTCCTCAATTGAATATAAGTGTGCTGATCACTATTTCTCCAGCTTTCGAACTGAAAGCCAGTATGGAGGTATGGACAGAAAGCTGGAGAACATGTCTGATATTGTATACCCGCAATCCAGTGATCACGGGTGCAATGATTTGTAGGGTGCTGTAGGAAAAAATAATGATTGCACATTTTTAATAAAGGACTTTGTCATAAACCCGTGTACTGTTTTTATTTATTTTTTACACTTTTTTAGGTGAATGAGTAGTAGTACAGTGTACCCCATACTCATTCACATAGGGTGGGGGTCTTGGATCTGGGAGCCCCCTTGTTAAAGGGGCGTCCAGATTCCGATAAGCCCCCTGCCCGCAGACCCCACAACCACCGCCCAGGCTTTTCAGGAAAAGGCCTTTGTCCCCATCAACATGGGGACAAGGTGCTTTGAGAAGGTGCAACTGACAGGATTTATAAACCAAAGTTCACAGAAGATAGTGGAGCAGGCTCAGTCAGGGGCGGACTGACCATTGAGTGACTCGGGCACTGCCCCAGGGCCCTGGGCCACTAGGGGGCCCCATCAGGGTTGCCAGCCTCAGTAAAACCAGGGGCAGTATGTATAAATCTGTGTTTTTTTTACATCTGTCTGTGTATACTGTGTGTACATGTATGTGTATACTGTGTGATTGTATACAGTGTGGCTCCATAATCTCTGATTGCTGGGGGCCCCATAATCTCCTATTGCCCGGGGGCCCCATGAGTTATCAGTCCGCCCCTGGGCTCAGTATAGTAATGTGACATTGAAGTTTTAAGAGAGGCCTATGAGGCCGCTTGCAGATGACATTTGGAGCCACATGCCGGGCTGCCACCCATGAAGCCGCTACACCCCTGGTAGAGCGTGCTGCTATGGAGGAGCCAGGCCCCTAGCTCTATAAGCCTGTTGGATGGACTGGACAATCCAGGCTGTAGTCATTCTGTTACTGCCAGAGTGTCGGACAGACAGGTAGTTAAAGCGTGTGAAGGAGGAAGTAACTTGCAGGTATACTTTCAGAAATTTTGCCTATGTTTAGAGGATGAAATTTAGTGCACCCCGGGGTCCTGAATGTAGGCAGGACTATTTCTGGAAACTTAAGGAACCCTGAGGTAACTTTTGTATTTGAGCCGAGCCTAGGAATAAGGACCACCCGATCCGGAAAGAATGTCAGAAAAGGTTCTTCGTGACCTAGTTGCCCGATCTTCCGGGACCCTTTTAGCCGAGGTAATAGCTACTAGGAAAGTGACTTTATCAGAAAGGACTTTAACGGAAAGCAGGGAAGACCCCGTGATACTGAGTTGAGACAGTGAGTTGAGAACAAGGGGAAGATCCCATTTGGGAAATCTTGGTCTCCTTTGTGGTCTGAGTCTTGACGCCCCATGGAAGAACTGCTGGCTTAAAGGGTGAACAGTCCATGATTTACCAGAGAAAGCCGACAAGGCTGAGGCTCAGACTCTAGGAGAGCCGATGAATAGAGATAGACCTAGACCGGAATGAAGGAAGCTGAGGATATCCCAAGCTTTTGGATTTCTACCTGATCTGTCCGTAGAAGATGAGAACCTGACCGACTTGGCCCATATTCAGCTATAAACTTTATTCAAGCACTTCTTCCTTGAGCTCATGAAGGAAAAATATTTAAATCATTCCTGAGGCGAACCCAAAAGATTCCAGTCCTTCCAGGCACCGGGACCTGGAAGCACAGCTGGCTCAGGAGGGGAAACCAAGGTTTGTTCAGCCAATAGGGAGCTATTGCCACCACGACCGCTTCCGCATTGAGTCTCCGCAAGACCCTGAGGATAATGGGGTAGGCCTTCCTGAATCTCCACTGATCTGTCAGGGCATCTATTCTGAAGGCCTGGCTGCAACGGCCCCGAGCGTAATAATTCTTTTTTTTTTTTTTTTTAATTGCAGGGGAAAGTCCGCCTGCACATTCTGGACACCGGGGATGAAGACTGCTGAAACAGGAATGGGAACGTCTCCTCTGTTTAAAGGAGGAATGGAAACATCTCCTTGTTGGAGGAGGAATGGGACCGTCTCCTCTGTTTAAAGGAGGAATGGAAACATCTCCTTGTTGGAGGAGGAATGGAAACATCTCCTCGACTGTTGGCATAATGTTGTGGCCTGGCAAGGTCTCTGTCGTTCTGGACCATGATCTGAAAATCCAACCTGAAAGGACTGAAAAAGGAATTGGGGGGGGAGGAGGCAAGATATGACATCAAAAGTGCCAACACTTGCGACCGTACCTCAACCCCTCCCCTCACCTGCACATACCTTGTGCGTGACGGCTGGCCACATAAATGCGGTGACTTGTCCATGACCTCTGGAGGAAAACGTCACGAAACAGATGGTCTACCAAGGCCTGATAATGCCAAATAAACCGGAGCCAGCGAGGAACAGGGAACAGATCTTATCTGCCTCCCTTTTTTTTTTTTTTTTTTTAAATAACAAAATAATGTATAAACATTCCCACACTTTTCAGATAGTATGAGATAAAAAACAAAATATACATTTATATATATAAATAACATTTAACCTTCAATATTCCTTCCCCTCTTCTCTTTTTTTTTAAATACCAAGGAATTAATACATTTTAATTTAGAGTAAAGAAGACACCAGGCATTAAAACTTACCAAGGCAGCTGGGAAAAGGCTGCTGTCTCTGCTTGCTGAGCTAGAAGCCGCTTTCAAAATCCCGCCGTGACGTCACCGCCCCCCCACCTCGCGTCTGCGCTGTGGGGAGGCAGCCGAACAACGCCTGCATGGCCACCAGGGAATCCGGCGATCTGCGCTATCCAGAAGCGCTGCGGCGAGCTGGAACTCAAAGCGCGCCAGCCACCATGAGGGGAATAGGGGATATAGAAAGCCGAGTTGTTGAATAGCTGTGGGCTACAGAAAAAACAAATAAACACAGAGGCGACTGCCATGGAAGGTAGATAAAGAAGAGGGTCGCAGACCTTGCCAGCCATTGATGCATTGGTCCTTCGGGCAAACAGAGGCAGCCTCCCCTCCACCATAGGGGTATCTAGTGCCTAAGAAAGCTACTCGCCCGCCCGTGGCTGGGCCCTGAGCTGCACCATATAAATGGTGAAAACACCCAACCGGACGCGAACAGTGTGTGTAGGTCCATTGGAGGAGGACAAAAAAGGAACACAGTCTATACAGGTGCGCTCAATCTTATAGAGTAGGGGGTCCTCTAGCATTGGAGAGGAGGCGGGGTTAACCCACATGTAGGCTGCCATGGAGTCTGTCAGGAAATAGAGCATGTTCCCTTTGTAAAGCATGTATTAATTTTTCCAGGTGAATATTTACCTGTCTTAGTAAATGAGTGGTAGCTGTGTTTACTTCTGGACGACTTCCGATATGACCTTGCCCTAAGACTTTATGTCTGACTTCCATGCAACTTCAATGTTCATTCATAGGTCTAATTGTTAAAAAAGGGCAGACTTGATAGACCACTTGACCTTTTTCTGCTGTTTCTAAGTGCTAGTTATGCTAATTTTACTTATCACTTAGTGCTGGAACCTTTCTTCACTTGCTTGCTACTACCATGGGACATGCTAAGCCAAAAAGTGAAATTATACTATTATTATACTATTAAATTTTACCATTAACTATATTATTCGTTAGTATACTATTAATTGTCAGTAAAATATTTTTATATACATTTATAACATTATTTATAATAATACATCATATTATATACATCTATAATATACACTTATTGTATATTACAAACATGATATATTAATCCTCTGGTAATAAAATAATATTAACCATTTGAGCTCAGGAAGGTTTTTCTCCCTTCATGGCCAGGGCATTTTTTGCTATTCAGCACTGTGCTACTTTAACTGGCAATTGCTTGGACACGCAACACTGTACGCAAATTACATTTTGTTCACACAAGTAGAGATTTCTTTTGGTGGTATTTAATTACCACTGGGATTTTTTTTTTTACGAAAAAAAATTGAAAATTTTGAAAAAGAACTCAACACACAGCCATTAATGTCTAAACTGCTGTCAACAAAAGTGACTACATCCCTAAGTGAAAATGTCCAAATTGGGCCCAATTAGCCATTTTCCCTCCCCGATGTCATGTGACTCGCTAGTGTTACAAGGTCTCAGGTGTGAATGGGGAGCAGGTGTGTTAAATTTGGTGTTATCGCTCTCACTCTCTCATACTGGTCACTGGAAATTCAACATGGCACCTCATGGCAAAGAACTCTCTGAGGATCTGAAAAAAAATTGCTGCTCTACATAAAGATGGCCTAGGCTATAAGAAGATTGCCAAGACCCTGAAACTGAGCTGCAGCATGGTGGCCAAGACTATACAGCGGTTTAACAGGACAGGTTCCACTCGCACAGAACAGGCCTTGCCATGGTCGACCAAAGAAGTTGAGTGTACGTGCTCAGCGTCATATCCAGAGGTTGTCTTTGGGAAATAGACGTATGAGTGCTCCCAGCATTTTTGCAGAGTTTGAAGGGGTGGTGGGTCAGCTTGTCAGTGCTCAGACGATACGCCGCACACTGCTTTAAATTGGTCTGCATTGCCGTCATCCCAGAAGGAAGTCTCTTCTAAAGATGATGCACAAGAAAGCCCGCAGTTTGCTGAAGACAAGCAGACTAAGGACATGGATTACTGGAACCATGTCCTGTGATCTGATGAGACCAATATAAACATATTTGGTTCAGATGGTGTCAAGCGTGTGTGGCGGCAACCAGGGGAGGAGTAGAAAGACCAGTGTGTATTGCCTACAGTCAAGCATGGTGGTGGGGTGTCATGGTCTGGAGCTGCATGAGAGCTGCCGGCACTGGGAAGCTACAGTTCATTGAGGGAACCATGAACAAGTACTGTGACATACTGAAGCAGAGCATAATCCCATCCCTTCAGAGACTGGGCCGCAGGGAAGTATTCCAACATGATAACGACCTTAAACACACCTTCAAGACGACCACTGCCTTGCTAAAGAAGCTGAGGGTAAAGGTGATGGACTGGCCAAGCATGTCTCCAGACCTAAACCCTATTGAGCATCTGTGGGGCATCCTCAAACAGAAGATGGAGGTGCGCAAGGTCTCTAACATCCACCAGCTCCGTGATGTTCTCATGGAGGAGTGGAAGAGGACTCCAGTGGCAACCTGTGAAGCTCTGGTGAACTCCATGCCCAAGAGGGTTAAGGCAGTGCTGGAAAATAATGATGGCCACACAAAATATTGACACTTTGGGCCCAATTTGGACATTTTCACTTAGAGGTGTACTCACTTTTGTTGCCAGCGGTTTAGACATTAATGGCTGTGTGTTGAGTTATTTTGAGGGGACAGAAAATGTACACTGTTATACAGGCCGTATACTCACTACTTTACATTGTAGCAAAGTGTAATTTCTTCAGTGTTGTCACATGAAAAGATATAATAAAATATTTACAAAAATGTGAGGGGTGTACTCACTTTTGTGAGACATTGTATACTAGAATTTACACAGCTATAGACGCTTTACTGTAATATCGGTGATCAGGGATTTATAGTGGGACTGTAATAGGGTGTCAGGCAATCTACGCTAACAGACACTACCTGGGAGGGTCACTAACTGCCACCTACCTCTTTATATTTATATTGCATTCTACTTCACTCTGTAAAGTTTCCAGGGGAGGCAGCAGCCACATTTACACCTAAGCGCAGAATTTTATATATATATATATATATATATATCTATATCTATATATAGATATAGATATATATATATATATATATATATATATATATATATATATATATATATATATATATATAGATAGATATATAGATAGATATATATATATAGATATAGATATATATATATAGATATATATATATATCTATATAGATAGATATATAGATATATATATATCTATATATCTATCTATATATATATATATCTATAGATAGATAGATAGATAGATAGATAGATAGATAGATAGATAGATAGATAGATAGATAGATAGATAGATAGATATAGATATATCTATATATATATATATATATATATATATATATATATATATATATAGACGAATACAGTGATCAGTGATAATACTGTATACTGACACCGTACTAATGACACTGGTTGGGAAAGGGTTAATATCTAGAGGCAAACAAATGGCCCCTGCCCCCACCTATAACTGTCCTTCACAACCATGAGCACATGGAAGTGAAAAAGACAAAAAAAGAACAGGGGGATTTAGGGGGATTGGGCTGCCTCCAGGCCCACCTGCCCTTCATCTATCCATTGAATGCATGTGCTCCCATTGTGGAGATGCTCGTAAATTCAGTAGCATTTTTGGACTGCAGGCAGTGGTGGCTCAGAACTATTGGGGGGGGGGTGCAAACAAACTGTAAAATTCTGAAAAAAACCCCATCAATTACAGCCTCACTGTGCCCATCAAACGCAGTCACTGTGCCCATCAATTGCCGCCACTGGGCCATCAAACGCAGCCACTGTGCCCATCAATTGCCGCCACTGTGCCATCAAATGCAGCCACTGTCCATTCAAACACAGCCACTGTGCCATCAAACGCCACCACTGTGCCCATCAAACTGTGCCATATCAAATGCTCCCACTGTGCTCATCAAATACTCCCACTGTGCCATCAAACGCAGCCACTGTGCCCATCAATTGCCGCCACTGTGCCATCAAATGCTGCCAGTGTGCCCGCCTGCCCGGCACTTACCCTGTCACTTGGTGGGGCAACGGGTGACGGCGGCGAGCGGTGTCCTCCATGCTCCTCGATGCCCCTCAATGTCTTCTCCTGTCCTCTCTTCCTATTCTCTGCTGTGATTGGACGCCTGATAGGCATCCAATCACAGCGCCTGTTGTTTCAGCCAATCGGGTGATGGGTAACAGACCCGAGCACCTGATTGGCTGAAAGGCGGTTCAACGTGAGTGTGAGTGAACTGCGAGCGCCAAGTATTGCGCTTGTTGTTTATATTTTTGATGCCTATTAGAGCCTATGGCTCTAATCAGGCGCTTAAAAAAATATCCCACCGCTGTAATTCAGGCGCCCAGTGCCCAAAAAGGGGGCGGGCGCATGAATAGGGGGTGGCAGCGATGGCCATAGATGGATTCATGCAATGCATGAATCTATCTATTGATGATAGAGGAGGTGGCAGGAGAGAGGGGGCGGCGCCTGTGCGCCCTTATGGACGCACTGCCACTGACTGCAAGCATATACAGGGTGCAGTGAAGAGGCTATGCAGCTTACGCATGCGTTTGCAAATGCGTGCTAACTAAACCCCAGTTTTTAACGCAGACTGTTGGACAGGTAAATATGGTTGGTCAACAAACTGGTTGGTGAGTTCAGCTATGGAATGTTCTGTGTTTGTCTTTTATGCATTTGCCTTTCCATGTGCTCCTTGCTGTGACGGCCAGTTATAGGTGGGGGCAGGGGCCATTTGTTTGTTACTGTTGTAAATATGGTCCAGGGACACACTGGGCACCTTTGCTGTCACTGTGCTTACATGCTGGGTGCTCCTGTTCCTTTAAGGGGGATTGGGTTGCCTCCAGGCCCACCTGCCTCTTCTATCCTTTTAATGCATGTGCTCCCATTGTGGAAACGCTCATAAATTCAGTAGCGTTTAGGACTGCAAGCATACACAGGGTGCCGTGAAGAGGCATTGTCACTTACACATGCGTTTGCAAATGTGTGCTAACTAAACCCCTGTTTTTAACGCAGACTGTTGGACTGGTTCATTTGGTTGGTCAGCAGACTGGTTGGTGAGTTGAGCTATGGAATGTTCTTTTTTTATCTTTATTATCTAGGGGCAATCAAGGGGTTAACTGTGTACCTGACTACGTGTAATATGTGCTGCTTTTAATTTACTATCTGGCTGTTTTTTCTCCCTTTCTCCCTGCTTTTCAGGGAAAAGAAGCAGCCAGAACTGTGTGTGCTTGGACACAGCTGATCAGCTGATTTTAGCCAAAATCATTGGCTTAACTTGGTTCTAAAGCCTAAACATGTTTTACCCTAATGCATTCCTTGCATTAAGGCAAAAAATGTTTAGGTATCAGCATCCCCCTCACCCCCCCTCTTTTTACTTACCCAAGCCCTCATTCGATCCAGTGCTCTGCACGTCTGTATGTCTTCTCTCCCCTCACTCCCGGGTCTAACTGGCTTTGCTGGGGCACCAGGAACCATTGGCTCCCAGTCCTGTCAATCGAAGCCAGTGATGAGGGACCAGGGGGTGGGGTCAAGTCCCACTGCCTGTGACAATGGATGCATGAGTGAGGCTCGGGAGCGAGCACGCATGAGTGCCCCATGGGAAGCCGGACAGTGAGTAAGGGCCAGGAGCGCCGGTGTCTTGTCGAATACTGTCCCCCATCCAATAGTGTCCACCCTGTACTGCACAGGCGCAGTACAGAGGACAAACGAGAGCCGAAAGTCTCCGAGGTTCAACAGCTGATCGTCAGCTGTACACGGAGCCTGCGCTTTTATTCTTACCCTGTGTCCAGGTTCATTCCCTACTATCCAAGTGGACATAGAGTAAGAATAAATAGATGCCGAGCGCGGCGAGCGAAGCGAGCCCGCGAGGGGCCCTCTTACACAGCCATCACTAATAAGTGCCCAAGCGCCGTGTACAGCTGATAGTCAGCAGATCAACTTCGGACACTTTCGGCATCTCCTTCTCCTCTATCTGACACTATCTGATAGGAGGACAGTTCTCGTCAGAACACCAGCAGGGGACCCGAAAAGAGAATGTTCATGGCCGCTCTGTAAGTACAGACAATTTTTTCTTAATTTTACCTTTATAATCACTTTAAATCTTCTGCCAAACTTGTGCTGTGTTCAATCACAGTATGGGTCAGGTGGACCATTATTTTAGAAAATGTTATAAATGTAGTTTTAAATTGAAGTCATCTAAAAGATTAAATATACTTATTTATACAATAAATACAATTATTTATACTAAAAGCCAAGTAATTAAGTTTGGAAAGAGTAAGGCAGGATTGAACTACTATAAGATTTTTATTGCTCTTTGGGTCCCCATTTAGAAAGTTAACCTTCGCGTCCTATTCTAGTTAACAACGAGATAGATAGTGAGGGGAAAAACCAACATATGACAGCTGTCATTGCAACACGATGTGACGTAAAACTAGCAAATACCTGTTTGTTTTATTGAACATTTTTAAGTGTGGATTTACCCTTACTTTGTGCAGATTTCCCCCAACTTTCTCTTGGTTATTTTGGACAGGAAACACAAACAGCAAAAAGAACCTTATGTAGGTTTTATCCACGCCCCCATAGTGCACACTGTTCTTGGGGTGTTCTTAGTGTACGCCTGCACTTCTATGCCCTCTTTGGCATTTTATTTTTGTAGTCTGCTCGAAATAAAGGTTCCAATGATAAATACATTTACATATCGTGTCTATTTAGCTTTGAGTTCACAGCATTTTTTTATGTTGCTTTTCTTGGCACGTGTACTTTTTGTGACATTCTTTTTTGTTTTTTTGTCTTTTTGTCTTCAGGCGTATTGACTCCTTCTAGAACAGAAGGCAAAAGGCAGAATTAATTGGGTGTTTTCTGTCCAAAGAAACCAGATCCTCATTGTAGACATTGAGCATTAGCATATGATTTTCTAAGTTTAGGGATTGTGTATATTGCAGGTATACCATACTGATTTATCCCTGCTTTCGATAATTTACTTTTTTTAGATCCAGACAGTGGCATCTCCAGCTTTCATATTTAGGGGGGGCACATGGGGGGACAGGGACAAAGGTAGGGGGGCAACTATAAAATGCAATTATATATATATATATATATATATATATATATATATATATATATATATATATATATATATCCTGGGGCCCTTTACTACGACCCCACAACCACCCTTTCACATGTTCTGCAGTGAGCTCCCTTCCTACTGTATTGGGGCCCCCCAGGGTGGCAGAAAACAAGAGATATATGTCACCAGCATACCAAGAAAATATAAGGATCCAAAGCAGTGGGAGAACTATCAGGGTTGCAAAGGTTGTCTTGCCACCGGGCCCTTGTGTTCTGCCACTGTGGGGTTCCCCAGCCTCCTCTTGCTGTCCTGCCCCTGCTATTGACAGCGCTGGTCTGGCATCTCTTGGAATTTACAGGCTGGTTCTCCTGTCCTAAGGATGGAAGAAATCAGTCTGTTTTTTCAGTAACTGGTGGAGTCCTTCCTGCAACTCGCTCTTCTCCCTGCCAATGAGGATGCAGGGGAAGGAGCAGATGGGGCGGCCGTGGTTGTGTGAACGCTCGCATTATGCAGTGTCAGCGAGCAGAGGGAGGGGGGAGGATTCACCCGCAGGAGCTGACTGGGGACGCTCTCCCTCTTAGACATTATTTTGTAAAAAAAAAAAAAAAAAAAATTATTTTTTTAATTGGGGGGGCACATGGTGGGGCACAGCATAATGTTGGGGGGGTCAGGGCCCCCTCTGCCCCCCCCCCAGGAACGCCATTGGATCCAGAAAACTGTATTTAATTTAACACACTTTTAACTATGTTTTTATTGTTATCATCATCATCATCATTATCATTAATAATACAGGTTTTCATTTATTACACTATAATATTTCTCTTTTTGCATATTACATGCAATTTTCTAAATATGTTGTAATGTAATGTCTTCTAACTGCCTGAAGACTATAATATTGTAAAAAAAAAATGGACAAAATAAAACAGGAATATTTGCATGTTGCATGGTCATTCACAAAGTATTTACATCTTTTGCATAAACAGGTCTCTAATAATGTTTACTCAGATTTGAATGCCTCCAATTCTTAATTTAAAAATATATATCATTATTAGTTCTGACTGTTAGTGGCTGATATAACCGAATAAAAATTTAAGTAAAATAATATAATCATGTGTACTTATTATTAAAAAATATGTATAGTTTAAAGAGTTTAAATATTTAGTACTAGACATTCAGAAAAAATGAGTTAGCTGACAGTTTCCCCTTTACCTTATCATATATTCTGTTATAAGGTTTCTCAGTAAATATATGTATACTGTTGCAGGACAAGTTTATATGTTTTTATAAATAAACACATTTGTTTTTATTTACTTGTCTATGTGATTATATCTCACACTAGTGGTGCTGCTGTTTACACGTTTAGTCATTCACGAGCGCAGTTTTTCTTGTTTTTCATTATATGTTTTTATACTGATGCTTACTATTTATTTTTTTTATTTCCTGTGTGTATGTTTTCTTACTTTTGCAAAAACGGTTTTAACCATTAGCTGTCCAAACCAATTCGGACACTTCTCTAGTATCAGCATTTTTTTTACCAGATAATTACTTAGAACCCTCAAACATTATATACTTTCTAAAAGCAAAGGCCCAGGAGAAAACAAATGTTTTTATGTCATACAATACATGCATGGTGTTTTAAAAAAACAAAACAAAAAAAAAACACTTTCATGAATTTTAGTGCTCACAAACACAATACAGTATAATACCTATATTGTAAAAGATGATGTTACGCTGAGTAAATAGATAACTAACATGTCACGCTTTAAAATTGCGTACTCCTGTGGAATGGCAACAAATACAATTGAGTGGAAGCATCAATTGTCACATAAAATGTGATATATGTGTTTGTTGAAACCCATTAATTTTACCAAATTAATTTTAATGATGTATAATAAATATTCAAATACTTTTTAAACATATTTTGTGTTTACTCGCACCTTTGAAGTCCCCCAAATTCTCCATATTTTTTCTATACAGTATTTAACCACTTACATACTGGGCACTTAAACCCCCCTCCTGTCCAGACCAATTTTCAGCTTTTAGCACTGTTGCACTTTGAATGACAATTGCGCGGTCAAACAACACTGTACTCAAATGAAATTTTTATCATTTTTTCCCCACAAATGGAGCCTTCTTTTGATGGTATTTGATCACCTCTGCGGTTTTTAGTTTTTGTTAAAAAAAAATGAAAAAGACCACATTTTTCTCCTTCATTGATGTACGCTGATGAGGCGGCACTGATGGGCACCGATAGGTGGCAGTGATGTGCACTGATGGGTGGCAGTGATGGGCACTGATGGGTGGCAGTGATGGGCACTGATTGCTTACACTGATGGCAGCACTGCTACGTGGCACTGATTGGCACCACTGGTGGGCATTGATAGGTGGCACTTGTGGGCATTGATAGGTGGCACTGCTGGGCACTGTGGGCACTGACAGGTGGCAATGGCAGGTGGCACTGGCAGGCACAGATGAGGCATATGTGCCTCCTTCCTCTTCAGGACCGATGTCCGTTTAACATAAGCCGGTGACCGGCTTTTTTTACTTCTCACGCTGACAGCGTGAGGAGAAAAAAAAACGATTACTGAGCTTTTGTTTACATTATGTGATCAGCTGTCATTGGCTGACAGCTGATCACATTGTAAGGGGCGGGATCGGCCCCTTACTCGGGTCTGTGATCATCCGAGTCTCTGTGACTCGGTGATCACAGCGCACGCACCGCACGCCCTGCAGGGTGCGCGTGGTGCGTGTGCTTAGGGGAGGACGTCCCATGACGGCCTCTCGGAAATTAAGGTCCGCCGCTGTGGCCGTCATTCAGCTATGGCCCGGACCTCAAGTGGTTAAACATTTCCATACGTGACCCTTTAAAAGCCTTCACAGGTTACCAGTTTAGATTTACACAGTTGGTCTGGTGCTAGAATTATTGTTTTCGCTAAGACATTTGCGGAAAAACCTCACGTGCATGCTGCAATCACTGTTTCCATATGCTTGCGGGACTGACATATGCATTCGCCTTTGTGCATGAACACGGGGGAACAGGGGCTCCCTACATTTTTTTATTATTATTTATGTGACTAAAAAAAATTACACTGTTTCTTTATATTTTTTTTTGGATAATTTTACTGTTACTTGTTACTGTTTTATTGCTAATACAAAGGATAAACAACATCCCTTGTGATTGCATGTACTCTTTATGGAGAGATCTGCGGTCTGTTAGACCCCAGATCCCTCCTCTGGCCTCAAAAACATCTGATAATGAGAAACAATTCCCAGAGCACGAAAGGTTATCCAAGGGTAACAGGTTTTCTTGCAGCTTTGCCTAATTGAAACTTCATGCTGTAAGGCTGGGTTCACACTAGTGCGACAAACGCTCCGACATTGGAAGCTCATGTTGCATGACGTGTGAAAATCAATGTTTCCCTATGTGAGCCATCCTAACTGGTCCGACACAAGTCGTTCCGACTTTAGAAATGCTCCCTGTACATTTTTGGTCCGACTTTGATCCTACTTCAGCCCATTGACTATCATTGAAGTCGGATCAAAGTTGGACCGCCTTCTTGCATGATCCGACTTTGGCATGCGACTTGTGCTCAGATGATCTTGAGGGGGAACTCCGCGCCAAGTTTTAAATAAAAAAACAGTGTGGGTTCCCCCTCCCCACCTGTCGTGTGATTTTTTTTTTATTGACACTTTTTTTCCTAGGTAAATGGGTAGGGATACGATATACCCCATACTCATTCACATAGGGTGGGGGGCCGGTATCTGGGGGCCCCCTTATTAAAGGGGGCTCCTGGATTCCTATAAGCCCCCCACCCGCAGACCCCGAAAACCAACGGCCAGGGTTGTCGGGAAGAGGCCCTTGTCTCTCTTCAACATGGGGACAAGGTGCTTTGGGGTGGGGGGCGCAGAGCGCCCCCCTTCCCCAAAGCACCCACCCCCCCATGTTGCGGGCATGCGGCCTGGTACAGTTTAGGAGGGGGGGGCGCTCGCTCATCCCCACCCCTTTTTCCTGACCGGCCGGGCTGCGTGCTTGGATAAGGGTCTGGTATGGATTTTGGGGGGGACCCCCACACCATAGGGGGTTTCCCTTAAGATCCATACCAGACCCAAGGCCTGGTATGCCCTTGGAGGGGGAACCCATGCCATTTTTTTATTTAAAATTTGGCGTGGAGTTCCCCCTCAAGATTAATACCAAACACAGTGCCTGGTATTGGCGGGGATCCAAGTCGGATGCCCATTCATTGAAAGTCGGATGTATGTCGGCTTTAAGTGGCGGGGCAAAGTCGGATCCAAAGTAGGCAGTGTGAACCCGGCCTCAAGCTTAATTTGCTTTAAAAACATAATCACATACAATGGAAATTAAATAAAAAGATTTTTGTTCACGCAGAATTGGATAATTAAACACACCTTTGCTTTATTCAATATGTGAGAACATGCACTTTGCAAAGTAACCGCTGACTGATAAGCAGTCTCTAGGACACTAGAGACTAGAGCTCCACTTGTTGGCTGGAGAGAAGACTACATAATGTTATTTTGCAATATTTTATATTTACTGTACGCAAATCAAAATATTTTAAAAACTATTTTTTTTTTAAATTATGACCATGGTATAATAAATAACAAAATAAAGACATACATATATACTGTACAATATGTGAAAAACCAGCATCCATTCCCTTTAAGAGAAAAAATAAAAAGTATCTACAAACAACATATTTATGTGTATATTTTCAAAAGAATTTCACAGTTTTTTCAAGAAAAATAATTTTAAAAGACCATAAAAAGATGTGTCAGCAGCAAATTTTGCACTGTTTGACATCTCTTTGAGGAGGTAAGGACTGTAATTTAATTATCATTAAAACAAAATGTCAACATTTTTATTTTGAAAAAATATATGGGGCATAGTCAACTAAAGAAATAACAAGTTCTGAGAATGTATTAACTAAAAAAATCTACATTCCCAGTGTACCCTAAAACTCTGGCAAACAATAAATCTTTCCATTATGTAAAGATGATTTATTACTAAAACTCTCTTACTGAAATAGTTTGTGCTTTTTTTTAGGCAGTAGACTCTACTAAATTGCTATATGTGTGTGTGTGTGTGTGTGTGTGTATATACAGTATCTCACAAAAGTGAGTACACCCCTCACAGTTTAGTAAATATTTTATTATATCTTTTCATGTGATAACACTGAAGACATGTAAAGTAGTGAGTGTAAACCACTGGCAACAAAAGTGAGTACACCCCTAAGTGAAAATGTCCAAATTGGGCCCAATTAGCCATTTTCCCTCCCTGGTGTTATGTGACTCATTAGTGTTACAAGGTCTCAGGTGTGGATGGGGAACAGGTGTGTTAAATTTGGTGTTATCGCTCTCACTCTCTCATACTGGTCACAGAAAGTTCAACATGGCATTCATGGCAAAGGATTTTCTGAGGATCTGAAAAAAAAAATTGTTGCGCTACATAAAGATGGTCTAGGCTATAAGAAGATTGGCAGGGCCCTGAAACTGAGCTGCAGCACAGTGGCCAAGACCATACAGCGGTTTAACAGGACAGGTTCTACTCAGAACAGGCCTCGCTATGGTCGACTAAAGAAGTTGAGTGCACATGCTCAGCATCATATTCAGAGGTTGCTTTTGGGAAATAGACGTATGAGTGCTGTCAGCATCGCTGCAGAGGTTGAAGGGGTGGGGGATCAGCCTGTCAGTGATCAAATGATACGCTGCTTTAAATTGGTTTCCATGGCCGTCGTCCCAAAAGGAAGCCTCTTCTAAAGATGATGCACAAGAAAGCCTGCAAACAGTTTGCTAAAGGCAAACAGACTAAGGACATGAATTTCTGGAACCATGTCCTGTGGTCTGATAAGACCAAGATAAACTTATTTGGTTCAGATGGTGTCAAGCGTGTGTGGTGGCAACCAGGTGAGGAATACAAAGACAAGTGTGTCTTGCCTACAGTCAAGCATGGTGGTGGGAGTGTTATGGTCTGGGGAGCTACAGTTCATTGAGGGAACCATGAATGCCAACATGTACTGTGACATGGTGAAGCATAGCATGATCCCTCCCTTTGGAGACTGGGCCGCAGGGCAGTATTCCAACATATATATATATATATACAGGAATGCTGTTAGCATTATTATTTCCACCAAAATGCAATTAATAAAATGTATTTGTTTTATATGGATCTTCACTATGGGGAATGTTTCTCTTTTTATTGTGGTATGATGTTCGGCTGTTAACCACGTGTATGTGTTGGCATTCTTGGAGGTGGCATTTTAATGAGACAGCCTGTTCGTTGGTTCTATGCTCAAAAGAGGATCTAGAGAAAAGCTGTGGGGATGTGAGAGCTCCTGGGAATGGTTCTAAGTTCCTTTTGACCACTATAATATAGTTTATAGTGAGGACTGACGTTTTAACCACTCATAATAATCTATGCAAATATTTATTTTGTGTATATTTTTTATTTCACTATATGATTTTCCCTTGTTATTTTCTGTTGTATAAATAATTTTTTTGTGTGTGAAAATTGTCACGCAGCAGATATTTTGTACACAATGGAACTGAGATTTAATATCTACACATAGCGCTGCACTTTATGGTTTTTTACTTGTATGATCTTGTACTTAAGATGAGCCTAAAGTATAAAAATGGATGATCCCATGAGTTGCTCCATTCAGAATTGCACTTGCAACAGATTTGCGGAAAACAAAAACACAGAAATAAAAAGTGGAATCCCAGCACTTTTTGGTCACATGCAGATTAGACAGCCTTGATGCACTTTTGGAGACTTAATGAAGGCCTCTTGAGCCCTTTACGGAAAGAGAGCCTTGACTGATGGGGGCATGGCCAGGGCGAGTCAAGGTGACCAAGGGGTCACTAAGGATTGCTTGTTAGGGGGGACGGGCTGGGCCTGAGCTCGGTAAAAGTGGTGCCCCAGGGGATTCTGGGTCTTTCTGGAAGCGTGGTTGGAAGGGCTTCGTCTATGATCTTGCCAGAATACGCTGGCTCAGGCTACGCAGGTTACGTTGGCCTCAGGTCCTTCCGGAATGTCAGCAACTTCGCACTCATGTTTCCGGTTCCATCATCTTGGTTCTCCATGCTGGCGGAAATGACATTGGTTACACGCATTCCATGGACTTAATTTCCGCTATCAAGCGAGACATTGCCCAGTGTTATGCTGTCTTTTCAAATTTGATTCTCATTTGGTCCGAAATTGTGCCTCGCTCGTTATGGGCGCGGGAGATCCCTGGTCCCCGCCTAGAACGCTTTCGTCGGTAAGTCAATGCTCAAGTCGCCAAGTTTGTTCGGCAGATAGGGGGATTCGAGATCCGACACAAGGATTTAGAAGGCGCCAATGATGATCTACTGAGAACGGATGGCGTCCACCTCAATGATATTGGATTGGATATCTTTAATCTTGGCCTTCAAATGGGGTGTGGAACAAGCGCTGGCTGCGGCGGGGCGCCCGTCAGTTGTTTACTGACAGGCGGGTGGCAGTTTTCTTGACCTTGCCAGCATAAAATGGCTCTAATGGGATATGCTCTTGATGGTAATTGGGAAGTAGACGGCCTGTCCAGCACTTATGGTAAGGACAGGCCCCTCCTTCATCTCCCTCCCCTTTTGGAATTGTGTGCTCACAGTACAACTGTGACTGGCACTGTTTGAAAATATTCATATGTTATGTGTTGGGTTTAATAAAGCTGTGGCCTTGCCCTTTCAAACTTAATGGTTGTAAGTGTTTTATTTGATGGGATAAAGAGGCAAGGAATAAAATATGGCATACAGAGATGTTATAGTTAATGGTACCTGGGCTCATTGCACCTCAGCAGTCACGCATCATTCTTCCTCCATATAATCTGTCCAGCCATGCTTCTTAGCCATTCTCTGGCTTCTTCAGATCCAGATTATTTCTGGGCATTTGCATTGGTGGAATGCAACAATAATAAATTAGAATCTTGTCAGAATTAATCATTTAATCCAAACAGGTGCCTGATTTAGTCCCAGCACCATTTTCTTACAATCTAATTGCCAAGGAAAGAACCTTTTTCCAGGTAACTTAAAATGAAATACAAGAATTATGAAGCTGAAAAGCATCTACATCCTGCAGCATTTCAAAAAAAGACACCAAAGGAAACAGCTGTACAGAGATGTGCCATTATAACGCACTAATCAATTCTGAGAATTTGCCTTTCTGTAACTTTAATTTAAAATCCTGATAGCAACCTAAGCAGATTACCGTTTATTACAAATAAAACTTTTGCACTTTGTTGTTTGCTTTAAAAGAAGTAACCAACATGTGATTAACTAAAATCAAGCTGGAATAATGCATTTCAAATAGCTATTTATTTCCCAATTCTATAAATACTTTTGAAAAACTCTCTTTTTAAGGCAGCTGCAAAGTCAGTGGGGTTGATTTACTAAACAAATGGAAACTGTGCACGTGGCAATGTGAATTTTAATTTAGTTAGTAAATAAAGATCACTTTGAAAATATAATCTTATGCATGTAAAAAACAAAAAATGGACTTTCCCCAGCATATGATTGAATGATTGATGTGAACACAGTTTCATCTTATTCATTAAAGATGGGTATACACCAGTAGAATTTTGAAGGAAAATTCATATGAAAATTCTCAGTACATTCGAATGTTGTTCAAAAGTAGTTTTGTAGTAGTAGTAGTTTTTGACATTCAATTTTGGAATGAATGAACTTTAAAGCTGATCTCCAGATTTATTTAACTTTAAATAGTTTGTTTGGGCCAAGCTGGCCCAATGAACTCTTTGCTACACTAACATGTGCACCCGCTGGGTGCGCTATATAAACTGCATGTAGCCTCAGCTACATAGAGTATACAGCACTTTGTTGACCCGAGGCCTTCCTGTCTCACACCCAGGACAAAATAGTGTTGGGCTAAGCGGTGCTCAGCTATTCATAGGCAGCTTTATATTCTATCAATGAATACAAAGCTTCTTCTGATTGGCTGAGTCGGAGAGGCAGGCCAATTACGTCATGATCTCTGACTCATTGATAGAATACAAAGCTGCCTATTTATAGGAGTGCCGCTCAGCCTGATGCTAATTTGTCCTGGGTATGAGACAGGAAAGTTTCATCTTACACCCGGAGCTCACTGCTGTATACTGTATGTAGCTGAAGCTACATATAGTTTATACAACGCTACTAATGAGTGCATATGTTTTTGTATTTTTTTTACAAATCAGGAGTACTTTATTGAGAACAAGAACAGCACACAAAGCACACAATCCCACATACAATATACAGTGCCATACATGACAAATTAAAAATAGAAACCCACCATGCAATGAAGTGGAGCATATACCATGTACGTTTACAAAAAGAACAGCGAGTCCCAACACAAATACATAACACGCAAGGTAAAACCTGGTGAACTATCTGCCTACCAAAGGAAATGACCATCTGAGCAAGGCATTATGGGGTAGCAAAGAGAAAAATCACAAGGGGTTTAAAAAAAATGGAAAATGGGAAGGGAGGGAAAGGGGAGGAATTTTACCTTGAGGTCCAAGGGGTCCACACTTTTTCATATTTCCAGGGACAGCCTCTATTAATATAAGTGATTTTGTACATAGGTAGGCCGCAGCGGGCGCATATGTTAGTGTAGGGAATAGTTGTTTTGCTCCAGCTTGGCCCAAACAAATTATTTACCATGAAAGAAAAGCTGAAGATCAGCTTTAATCAATGAAAACCACATAGACTATTAGAAATTTGTACATTCAAAAAATATTCTATTCTGCTCCTTCTATTTTTCTCACCATTGCGGTAGAAAACAAACGTCGATTTGACCACACATGTAATCAGAAAAATGAACAAATGTTCTTGCAAAGTTCCTAAAATATAAAATGTTAAACAAAATTCTACTAGTGTATGCCCAGCTTAAGCCTTTCCAAATAAAAATTCATCACTTCATAAAGATAGCAAGAACACTCCGGGCTGGATTTACTAAAACTGGAGAGTGCAAACTCTAGTGCAGCTCTGCATAGAAACCAATCCGCTTCCAGTATTTTTTGTCAAAGCTTATCTGAATAAGCTGAATTTAGAAGCTGATTGGCTACCATGCACAGCTGCACCAGATTTTGCACTCTCCAGTTCTAGTAAATCAACCCCAGTGTCCCCCCCAGAGCACAATTTTGCAAATGTGATCTCAGCACCAAAGTGGCAGTGCCAAAAGTATGAAGACCCCTACTGTTGCAAAGCTGACCTTTAATATGTAGACAAAAATGTCCTAATGAAATATGAGTCCCATATTTACTTTTGGCACTTGTGCCTCGCCCCTGTCAGAGTGATTAAGAAATTGCTAAAAAGAGTGGGTTTTGTCATGTTACATATTTCAGATTTCATTCTTCAGCAGACAGTAAAATAAATGACTTGCGTAGACAAAAATGTATATGATGCACACGATTCTTCAGTTCACCTGTAGGCAGCTTCAACTCGTAAACCTAATGCAGATTAATGTGAGGCGACAACAGGCATTAAGGTAATATGCGGATGCAAAGAATAAGGCCCAGTCATAAAATAGCTGTGGAAGAATTACACTGCCCCCTGTTGCTTTACAACATCACAGTTCGGTTGAAAAAACAAACAAACACTATTGTGTTAAATGATGTGCCTGTGTTATCTTCATTCTTCCAGTCCCAGAGCAGAAAGAGTTGCTTTTGCTGTCATGGTGAACCAGCAAGGATAGAAATATGGAAGCTGTCACTACTGACTTGTTTAATGCAGAACTGCCGATACATATAGAAAAAATATCGGCCGACATTCTTCCCATGTGGATATCGGTCTGTCTGATAGAAGCCGATCGTTTGGCCGACTTCTGTCAGACATGAATGCTGGAAAACCAGTAGCTGACTGACTCCCAATCAGCGCTCTCAACCAATGGAGGAGAGAGCGATGATTGGAGTGTTCTGGCAGGGGCGCCGTCCGCCTGTCAGAACACAACAGCTCAGCAGGGGAGATCGCTAACTAACCTTGCATGGTTAGTACAGCAGCTTCCGACCGGAGCTGTCAGCTTTTTTTCGTGCAACCCGCGGGTCCGTAGTGTGTACCCAGCTATAGACAGAAATGCAAATTCTTTGCAGCTAATATATGCAGTTCACAACATTTAGCTGTTTGTCTGGAGTTCAGCTTTAAGGTACAGGGTAAGTTTCCTGTCATATTGATATCCATCTGCTGCATATGCTGCATATGATCTATCAATACAAGCATGGTGATGTATGCCTGCTCTTGTTTACTTGTTCAATTTCCCCTTTTTAAATAGTATTCACTATTGTGAAATATACATATACTGTATATATAAAGAAAAGACGTGGATCGATGCTTGATGCAAAAAGTGTCCTTTACTGGAAATTTTTCAATCACATAATTTTAAATGCATTTTATACTGTATATATATATATATATATATATATATATATATATATATATATATATATATATATATATATATATATATATATATATATTGTATTAAAAAGTGATTACAGCACAGTAAGCATAAAACCTATAGCCAGCAATATGTAAACTTCAGGCATCACTGCCTTTTTTTTAGGTACCAACCTGCACCATGCAGTAGAAATGGAGACACAAGTGTTCAGGTATTAAATAGCTTCATACATACAACACATAAGGTACTAAGGAAATGTGTCCACTTTATATTTGTATGATTTTTGGATTTGCCAGTTTATGTTAATGGTGAGAAAGTACTCTATTCTGGGGTTGGTTCACTCTTTTTTATATGAGAAGACAAAATTATTATGCTTATTTTAAACAGATTATATGAGTCTAAAGGGGCTTGGAAACTAGCAGTGTATTATTTGGCAAATATAATGGTGTTGTATTTTATGCTGGTGTATTTTTAAACAGGAGAGCTTCAAAAGGTCGTTGTTGGCATTTAAAGCGAAGTTCCACCCAAAAGTGGAACTTCTGCTTTAAGCACTCCTCGCCCCCTTGCATGCCACATTTGGCATGTCATTTTCTTTTTGAGGGGTGGGGGGGAGTGGGGACCTTCTTTTTAAAGGGTCTTCCTGTCCCACTTCCTCTATCCGCTTCTCGGCCACCTAGGCAACTCCTCCTCTCCCCCTGTGGCCCCCCCCCGCAATCTTCTGGGACACAGGTCCCAGAAGATTGCCTGGCCAATAGCAGAGCGCAGCGTGACTCGCGCATGCTCAGTGCGCGCCCGGCCGTGAAGCTGTAAGCTGTCACGGCCAGGTGGCCACAGTTGCTATGACGGCACCACAGGGAGGAGGAGAGGAGCGAGGCTCCGGGCGCCCGCATCACTGGACCAATGGACAGGTGAGTGTCTGTTTATTAAAAGTCAGCAGCTACACTTTTTGTAGCTGCTGACTTTTAATAAACTAAAAAACGGGTGGAACTCCGCTTTAAGCGCTGGCAAGAGATATGAGCAAGATATTTGTAAAAGTCAGGGAATTAATCCCTGCTCCTAGTGATGAACGGAGTTCTTTTTTTTAGGAGACAAGTTTTCTTCAAATTAAAAAGCAAAAAAGAAAACAAAAAGTCAAATTTAAAATAATAATAAGCAAGCTTTTGGGCTACTTCTGGTTTAGTATACAAACTGTGCCGCAAAATATTTTAATGAAATTATTTAGCTACTAAAACTCTCAAGTGGACAGGAACAAATTTGGGAATTTTACATGGGGATCTAATATTCTGTCCAAGAATCCAAGACATTTAATAGAAGCCAGACCTTCAAGTCTCCATTTATAACAAAAGTATTACTTTTGGGTGGACTGGTTTGTAAAGAAAAAAAAAAAAAAAAAAAAAGGAGACAAATCATATGTAAAATTAGCCCAGAGAGCGGATATTTTAACACATACGGCACATAAGCATAAGAGATTGTTTGTAAAATATTCCTACACAACCAAGGGTTACTGCAATAAATGTATTTGTCCACACCTTAGGGAACTTGACATATACCAAACTGAATTGAGGTTTACTAAGTAAACAATGGCTTTTATTGGTTACATACTAGTTATACCACTGAAAAAAATTTGTGTTTGTGGTCAGGGTTTAAAATAGTAACATTTCAGATAATGGATAATTGCTATTTTTGTACAATGCAAGATACAATAAGAAAAATATTTCTGTTAGAAGGGTGTGAGTAGAATTAATGCTTTCATTCAGTTAAAGTAGAGCTATAGGCAAAACTTTTTTTTCCTTAAATAGAGTAAGAGAAGGTCATAACCCCTGTCCATTTATTTTTTGCCATCAGTGTCCCATTGGGGAGATTTCCCTTCACTAACTGTCCCATACTCCCATCGCTAAAAAAAAAGTTTTGCTTTTAGTTGTACTTTAAGTCTGTTTCAGGCTACTGGTAAATATTTAAACAAAGTAATATCATACCTCATAAAATTTAACTGGTTGATTAACAAGGGTGTGCTATCCTACTATAAAATGGACATAATCGCTTTTCACAAAATCTTATGGTGACACAGAAGCTGATGTGAAAGGAAGTCTTTTTAAAGAGATTTATACATATGTATCAAATTCACATCTAAAAAAGCTATATTTTTCTTATTCATCTGCTCAGTAAATTTCAGATATGCATATAAACAAAGGATTATTAATATAGAGCAAGAACGTCTAATGTGAGACCAAAATAGGTTTCTACCCCCAAAAATGTGGGTTCTCACCCACCATTTGATTTATTAATTGGCCAATGAAGCATAAAATTTGCCATCCAAGGAAAATAATTATGGGTATATGAATAATCCAGCATGTGAATGATAAAAATCGAATGTATCATTAAATATTCACTATAATGTTCCAAAAAAAAACACCATTTCCAGACCCAAGTTAAGTGGGATCGACCAGTATAAACTTGAAACATCGCAAGCAATCCATGTGTAATTATTCTCCCATATTGTTACATAATATTATTATCCTATGCTATTGTTGTTAATAGGGGAACCCACACAGAAATAAATCATACCTACCAGACCCCAATCCTTAATGACGGTCTGGTATGAATGTCAAAGGGAACCCATGCAAAAAAACCAAAAAAATTCTATACTACACCCTTCAAGTCTTGCATAGGGTGAACCCAATGCAAAAAAAACAAGAACTAGAAAGCATGGGGTCGCCCCCCCCCCCCCCCCCCACACACACCCCACACACACACACACTTTTGTTCTTTATTAAAAAAAGAAAAAAAATACAAATGTCACACAATGTAAATGCATTGCTAATCATGTTGTTTAATGTTTAATGCATAAATATCATGGTGACTTTCTAATCCTGTGATTTTCTTCTTTTATTCCAGTTCTGATGCTGTATAACCTGAGACAGTCCAATAAAATACAGAAAACAAAAAGGCTAGAAAATTGGGAAATCTGAAACTTGAACAATGAACAAGGTCAGATTGATACTGAAAAATAGTTGAGATAAAAAAAGGTGAACTGATCAATATGAACCTTTTTAAGGAAGCTTGAGCATTCTACCTTACAAAGATTACAAAAAATGAGGATACCTACAATAACCATTAGATTGTTATCTTATTATGAACAATCCAAACATTAGCTGATCTTTTCTGTCTCTAAAATGTATACATAATCAAAACTTTGATTGTAAGCACTTATGAACAGGGCCCTCTTAACCCTCTTTTTTATTTGTATTTTTATTGTATTGCAACTTTATTTTCTCCGTTGTGCAAACTTTTGTCACTATATAAATCCTATATACAGTAGTAATAATAATTGTGGGAATAGGAATGTGTATTTGGAGGTTTTCTCTTTGTGTGTGTGTGTTTTTATTTTATTGGTTGAACAAGATGGTTAGTGTCTCTTTTTCAATCTAACTATGTAACACTATGTACTTTTAAAAAAAAAATCAGATAAGCATCACAGTATCCTAGGGCAGCATTTCTCAATGTTTTTTCAGTTGCAAAACCTTTTAAAAGCATGCAAAATCTCAAGGTACCTCAGTGTAAAAAAATTAAACTTTACTTTACTTATCAACATCAATTAACGTCACAACAGACCCCCCCTCCAACACACACACACACACACACACTTAACATCAGAGGCCCCTCATCACATTAGAGGTCGATTTCTCCTTATCACATCAGAGCCCCCCCATCACATCATAGTTCCCCCTCACATCAAAAGCATCCGATCATATCAGAGGTCCCCCATCATGTCAAAGGTCTCCCAATCACAAGTGCCCCCTTCACATCAGAGTCATCCTTTCATGTCAGAGCCCCCCTCTTTAATTTAGTGGTACCCATACATCAGAGGCCCCCTGCACATGAGCCCCCCATCACATCAGATCATCTCTTCCATCACATTCCCCCATTACAGAGCTCCCCAGTCACCTGGCCCCCCCATCACAAAGCCCCCCAAATCACACGTGCCTGATGAAGGGGTTATGCGAGGCTCTGAAACGTCACTATAGTAACTATGATGTGATCACTGAAAAAAGCTTTGGACCCTTTCTGGAGATCCTTGATATGCTGGTGACATACTTTTTGCCTTAAATGTGTTCAGTTTCTAGTTGGTTGTACGCTGCAGTACCCATTTATATTTTCAGCCAACTTCAGGAATGTGTGCATTGGGATTATTGTGAGTGAACTTACCAAATCGCACAGTCCCACCATTACAGAACCCCCAATCACACAGGCCCCTCTTCATATCAGAGCCCTACCTTGCACCCCACCCCGCTAAACCATGGCAACTCTTCATACTAATCCAAGGAAATCTGGGTTCTGTGCTCACATCACCCTGAGGGAACCCAGAAGACAACCCTGTCCAACCCCTCTTGCTTTGGTGGTTGCAAGAGCTGAGGGACCTTCCCTCCTTCTTTCTTTGTATTCCTCCAGCAAGGCACATTTTATAGTTAGTGAAGAGCATTTCTTGTTTCTGGATGGTTCAGTGCACTAGACCTGTACATGTATCTCGTCCTAGCCATATTGCTGCTCTGCATATTTCATCCTAACTGATGTTCTTGGCTCGTGTAATGTGTTTTATACAAAGCAAGCCTTACTTTGATTTTTCATTTGTACCCTTGTTATATTGTACGTTTGCTTCCAGTTCATGTGTTCTTTGTATTGTTTTGGAAAAACCTAATAAATCTTTGGTGAAACAAATGCAATAACCCAATTTACATATGATCCTGGGGAAGGAGCCCCATCCTTCTGTAACTTGCAGATTTTACTGGGAACAGTAGTTATGATTTCAGATTTCCCCCCCACACAGCCATCTACTCATAAAATCTTGTATTGCATCCCCTAATAAAAAATCTGGATTTTTGTTCATATATGCATGACTCACGTTAACATAACTTTTAGCTTAGTTTAGCTTAGCACATTGTTACTTAGTAGTAGTGTATGTATGTTCTAAATAGGTCATACATATTAGCAGATATTGGGGTTGGGTTTCCTCTTACCATCCCCTTAAAGGTATGTGTGGACAATACATTTCAACATGCTTTTGCTGTGTGCTAACAGCTTTTAGCTATTATATTTGCAATTAGATTCAAATGAAAATATAACATCTGAATATGTGAATACACTCCTAAATTCTGACAAGCCATAAACAGGTTTAGATGCATTTTTAGAGCATTGTACATTCACAACAGCATGATCAGCAAACAAACATTTATCGCTGAGAATATTAACACATATTTTACAAAACAAGTGCAGGTAATACTTTGTAACGAGGCATAACAAATCTACAGGATAATTAGTTAAGTAGAGCCATATATCAAATGTTAAGTATTTCTTTGTACTGCATCTCCACTTAAATAATTTTTTTCACAAACGTCATTTTTTTTTGTAATATGTCCATAAAAACTAGCAACCTAGCACTGCTACAAATTGTATAAGAAAGTAATAGATTTTAGATTGTGCTCCTATTTACCTATACAATCCAAGCATCACAGGTAAAGGACAAAGTGAGTGGGACCCATGACAAAGTTTTAGAAGAGAGTATCTAACTTTTTGGATATTCTTAGTAATTTGGAAAATGACTTTAAAATGTTTAAAAAAAAACATTTTCCCTAACCCAAGCACTAAGGGGTATAATACATTATAGTCATATACTGTACTATATTGGAGAAAAAAATCTCTCAGTGAAAAAAATAGCATATTATTGTACATGGTAAAGTATTTCAATAAAAAAAATAAAACAATTTTAGGTTCATTTTAGTTAGTTATTTGGGAAACTTATTGTGAGTTGCTGCTCTTTATACAACTTTAGCAAATATTGAAACTAATATTTGAAAGTATCAGACTTCTTCATTAAGCTAGGACCAGGAGCACTGATAAGGGGGCAAAGTAACCAAGGATCATAGAGGTGTGTGAACACCGCTCTAGGTCGGTCTCCCTTCTCCACCTCCACTAACACACAGGCCAGGTGCTGGCCCAGTCCATTGCAGATTACAATAAGCAAAAAGAATTCTAGTTGGCCGCACATGCAGTTAAAATCACCTATGCTTCAACAAGTCCATAAACACATATCCAAAAACACAAATAGAGGGGAAAAGCATCACCAGATAACGCATTTCATGCTCACTTAGTGCTTAGTAATAGCTCATAAGGATCATGTTACACTAGTGATCCTGTCCCTGGTCAGAACTTGCCAGCTACAGGATCACTAGGAGAGGAGAGGGAACACGCACCTGCTCTTATGATGTTGCTCCCGTGTTGGCCAAAGCAGTGGCACCAGAGCCAGACTGCCAGAACAGATGAGTGTTCTCGTTAGTGCTCGCCTAGAGTATGCTGTCCAGTTCTGGGCACCAGTCCTCAGGAAGGATGTACTGGAAATGGAGCGAGTACAAAGAGGGGCAACAAAGCTAATAAAGGGTCTGGAGGATATTAGTTATGAGGAAAGGTTGTGAGCACTGAACTTATTCTCTCTGGAGAAGAGACGCTTGAGAGGGGATATTTACAAATACCATACTGGTGACCCCACAATAGGGATAAAACTTTTTCACAGAAGGGAGTTTAACAAGACACGTGGCCACTAATTAAAATTAAAAAAAAAAAGAGGTTTAACCTTAAACTACGTAGAGCGTTCTTTACTGTAAGAGCGGAAAGGATGCGGAATGCCCTTCCACAGGCGGTGGTCTCAGCGGGGAGCATCGATAGTTTCAAGAAACTATTAGATAAGCACCTGAACGACCACAACATACAGGGATATACAATGTAATAATGACATATAATCACACACATGGGTTGGACTTGATGGAATTGTGTCTTTATCGACCTCACCTACTATGTAACTGTTGTAGTTGACTTGACAACAGAGACAGGATTACTACTGTGACATGGCTCTCTCTCTAACCCTAACTTTTTAGCCAGAAAGGTAATTTCTTGGAGCACTACTGCAACAGGTTATTTGGATAAGCGAATGGTAATTGGACTTTGACGGCTCATACATGGGCACGTCCATGTTACCAGATCACATATTGGTTTGGTTGATTTTACTTACAGTACCACTAATAGATTATCATCATTCTACCATAAACATCTAATATATATAGTTATGTTTATCTCAAAATAACTTTATCTACTTCTTTAAACATTTTTATTCCTACTTTTGATAACACAACAAAAAAAAAACATAATTGTAAGACTATGTTTGAGCAAAATCCTGTCAATTGAAGACTGCCTGCAGAAAACTACAGGAGGGGCAGATACATGACCAGTCACCCTGCACAAGAAGCAAGAGCAGCAGTGACTGGTCTTTTTACAGAAAACTCCTGCACAAAGGCAACGTTCCATGCTGAGCTACTGCACACATTTGGAAGAATTACACATAGTACACCAGAATCCATGTATGACACATGTGTCTTTCATTTAGTTAATTATTGCTTATTCCAGAATTCAGCTTTACATGCTTTTTAGGTAATTATTTTTTATAATAAATGTAACAAGTATTTGATAGATTATTTGTACAGATGAATAACAAATATTATTTATCACCCTGGAAGATTTCAAATCTACAAGCTCTAATATTACTTTACAGGATTGATTTTCATGTTTACAATTTGCTAGACTTATGCAAATACTTAACAACAAAGTTCCCATTGTATAGAGAGCTTATATACCACATAGTGTTACCAGGTCCCGCAGGGCCTTAAAAAACCCCATAGAAGTGGAAGTGCTTTAGATATTCTTTGTATTGTAACATGCAGTCAGAGCTACAGAGTTAGCAATGAAAAAATTCAGCGGGGGGCGGAAGTGCGGCGATCAGAGGTGCTGTGTTACAGTCTGACATACCGCAATTCTGATCGTGGTATGAAGCCTCTGACAGAGGCTTCTTACCATGTGATCAGCCAATCAGTGCCCATAAAAGTGCCAATCAGTGCCCCATCAGTAATGCCTGTCAGTGCCCTTCAGATTCCACTCAGTAATGCCTTTCAGAAGCTCCTCATCAGTACTGCCTATCCAGTTCCACCTATATGTGCCCATCAGTGCCACCTATCAGTGCCCATCAGTTTTTTTTTCAAAATTGTCGGTCTTTTTTTGTTTATAGCGCAAAAAATAAAAACCACAGAGGTGATCAAATACCAACAAAAGAAAGCTCTATTTGTGGGAAGAAAATAATAAAAATTTAGTTTGGGTACATTGTTGCATGACCGCGCAATAGTCATTCAAATTATGACAGCGCTGAAAGCTGAAAAATGTACTGGACAGGAAGGGGGGAATGTGCCTGGTATTGAAGTGGATAAATTTTGTATAAAATATAAGAAGCAACAGTTTAACTGCAAGCGAAAAGACAATTTTAATAGATATTGAAAGAGAACTGGGCCGCAAAAAAACCCCAAGGGCTACAATAATGCAATTGCGTATCAAATCAGCAGTTCGCATCAGTGTTAATTTAGTCAATTAAAATATTTTAGTCTATGAAATTAACACTATTTTAATTGACTAAAATATGACTAAGACTAATTCAGATGACTAAAATACAGCTAAACCTAAAATAGAATTTTAGTCAAAAGACTACGACTAAAACTAAATTGAAGTTTGATGTCAAAATTAACACTGCACTACCACATAAGAATAAGTAGGGGGAATCTACTAAGCTGGTCAAAGAAAAAAAATCTTAATATTTAATGTTGGTAATATATTCAGGTAATATGTGCAATGGCATTACAGCCAATAGACTTCACAGTTTTTTATATATTTTAACCAGCTCTGGAAGGTTTACTCCCTTCATGACTAGGCCATATTTTGTGATATGGCACTGCGTTACTTTAACTGACAACTGCACGGGCATGTGGCGCTGTACCCCAAAAAAATGTATCTCCTTTTTTTCCCACAAATAGAGCTTTCTGGTATTTGATCACCTCTGCGGCTTTTATTTTTTGCGCTATATATATAAAAATACCAACAATTTTGAAAAAATATATATTTTTTATTTTCTGCTATAAAACATTCCCAATAAAAAAAATTTAAAAAATCTAATTTCTTCATCAATTTAGGCCAATATGTATTCTGCTACAGATTTTTGTCAAGAAATACCAATATGTGTATATTGATTGGTTTTCACCAAAGTTACAGTGTCTACAAACTATGGTATATATTTTTATTTTATTTTGCTTTTTTACTAGTAATGGCGGCGATCAGCGACTTATTGGGGGACTTCGATATTGCGGTGGACAAATCGGACAACTAACTGACACTTTTGACACTTTTTGGGGACCAGTGACACTAATACAGTGATCAGTGCTAAAAAAAATGCTGTAATAAGCTGTACTAATGACACTGGCAGGGAAAGGGTTAACATTGGTGGCGATCAAAGGGTTAAATGTGTTCCCTAGGAGTGATTGCTAACTGTGAGGAGGGGAGTGCTTTGACTGGGGGAATGTAAAGACCTGTGTTCCTTAGCAGGAACACAGGAGCAGCACATTCCCCTCTCACAGAACGGCGATCTGCCTTGTTTACACTGCACTGTCACTGTACAAAAGACACTTGCAGGGAAGCGACTAAGTGCAGTAACCTTTTCTAAAATTGTAGTGACTTGTGTTGGATCAGTTAAGATGGCTCTAATAGGGAAGCATTGAATTTGACATGTTGTGCGACTTGTGCTCTCACAAGTCGCACCACTGTGAACCGCACCTAAATCTGTGTCTGTAGTGCATGTTCAAAATACCATAAATAATAACATGTTATTAGATTTTTACTCCAGGAGTATATAATGAGTTTGGCAATTCTAGAGAAATACTTATATAATGCATGACAAAATAAACTAAAATATGGCTAAAACAATTCAGATGACTAAAATATGACTAAAACTAAAATGTCATTTTAGGCAAAAGACTATGACTAAAACTAAATGGAAATTTGCCGTCAAAATGAACACTGGTTTGCATGTGCATTTTGCATGCAGATTTGTTAGCATTAATCTATGGGTTTGTTTTGCGACCAAAGTGACAGTTCTTTTCCTTGTGTGACCATGTGGCCAAGATAGTGATGTTCAACCTGCTTTCTCGATTGTGCCTAAACTGTGAGCACTTATTAAGTAATGTAATTTAAAGTATAACTATAGGCAAAACTTTTTTTTTTTTCATTTTGGATAGAGCAAGAGAAGGTTATAAGCTCTGTCAGATTTATTTTCGCCATCTGTGTCCCATTGCAGAGATTTTCCTTCAAGGGGTTGTAAAGGTAAAAATTTTTTCACCTTAATGCATTCTATGCATTAAGGTGAAAAAACTTTTGACAGTACCGCCGCCCCCAGGCCCCCCGTTTTACTTACCTGACGCCTCGAATCTTCGCTGCTCGTCCTCGTCATCTTCATTGCAGCTCAGCCTGGTCGCTGATTGGCTGCAGTGGATGGATCGAAAGCAGCGCAGCCATTGGCTCGCGCTGCTGTCAATCACATCCGATGACGCGGCGTGCCGGGGGGCGGGGCCGAGTGATACAGCGAGCGGCTATAGCCGCGGGCTGTATCACGGGAGCGCGCCCGCAAGCACTCACCACCGTGCGAGGGAGCTCGCATTAAGGTGGTAAATGCTTGCGGGGAGGAGCTGAAACAGCCGCCGAGGGACCCCAGAAGACCAGGTTCGGGGCCACTCTGTGCAGAACGAGCTGCACAGTGAAGGTAAGTATAACATGTTTGTTATTTAAAAAAAAAAAAAAATTTACTTTACAACCCCTTTCACTTTCTGTTCCATAACCAAACAGGAAGTGAGAGGAAATCCCTCCAAATTAAAGGAATTCCTTGGGGACCCCCCTGGTCACTAGAACTAGTATCCCTATTGAAAGATTTACCCTCTATTAATTTTCTGGGGGCAACCCAAAATTTGGGATTTTCTTTTACTTTCAATGATACTGTTAAACAAGACAAATAGAGAGGGGGGAATCTCCTGAACCGGAGCACAGACAGCAATAAAAGCTGACAAATGTTCTAATCCCCTTTCAAGCTATACAAAACTGAAAATACAGTTTTGCCTTTAGTTATACTTTAAGCTCACATCTTGTCCCAGAGGTTAGAGTAGATAACAAGCACTACAGATATAGTATGTTATTTTTATTTGTGGCTAATTTATCACACAAACAGTGTACAACTATTAAGTCTGTCCTTCAACTCAATAAGTGAACCGCAAAAACAAAGATAGTTTTTTATAAAGGTCCCCCATTTTATTTGAATGGATTAGAGCAAATAAAAGAAAAATGGATTTTCTAGCAATGTTTATGAACAGGTTGCTATTTGGAAGGTCCCCAAGAAAATGATTGTGTACTTTTCTAAACTAAATATATTGCTTGGTAAATTGCCATTGACCCTTCTCAGTTGTCGTTGAAATAATGTTTCCCTAAAACAAATTCCCCTAAATTCCAAATATATTGCACATGATACACTCTTGGGACCTCGAAAACAGCGTATGGTATCGCATTTTGTACATTTCTGCCATTAGTCATTTATTATTTTTCTCCTTTTTAAAATAGCAATGCTTCTGACCAAAAGGACCTCAGGCTCATAAACCAGATATATTAAAATGTCATCTGCAGCCCACAGTGCTTTGTCAACTTGTACGAAAAGAACAAACCCTTTTGGCAGGTAGAAATTAGCAAAGAAAAAAAAAGAGTAACTGTTTGGCATTCTTTCCACAAGTACAAAAGCCATAGGGTAGGGTGTCAGACTAAAAGGCAATTTCAACTTGGCAGGCAGGTGACGTTACTTCTATAAATGAAAGAATGAAGGAGGGGTCCTTTAAGGGGAAAGTGGGGATTTTCTTCAGTAGAAATATGTAACCTTTAATTGCTGCTAGCATTCTGAAATCTACATGTAATACATGAGATTAAAACACTTTTTTATAATAATTTAAAAAAAGCTTTATTTTCATTTAGTACCATAGAGGTGTAACCAAGAGCACAAGAATGGGTGGGTTCTCTGTCAATCCAGTACTTTCACCAGGGTGTAAATAATTTTAAATATCATTTGCCAGCAGTTTAAATGGTATAATTTTTTTCATTGTAAATGCCACTTTTCCTGTAGCACATTCTACAAAAAAATTATTCCAGCAGCTTTCTTAAGCCCCGTACGCAGAGAGATTATCGGACGAATGATCGTCCTTTTTTTTTGCATGGTAATCTCAAATCAAAATTGATGGGTTTACTAAAGTCAAGAAAATTCCTGTACGACAGAAAAAAAATTCGGAAGTGATGTCATGTGTTGTAATGCATATGTATTGCATTTTCGAACAATAGCTGTACTGACTAAATGAAATTCGTACGATCTGGCATCATATGACATTTTTTTTCGTGCACGTCCCATAGAATAATATCAGAAGAACTGTCATGATCGGCTCTCGAAAGCTCTGTACTAACGATCCGATTATCGTATGATTGATTCGAAAGCGGTATTTTCTGAAACCACTGACATATATAGAAGTGGTAGAAATACTGCTTTTATATCCACTTGCGGACCGCCTATAGTACATATACTGCGGCAGGGCGGCCCCTCTGTACCAGATAACGTACCTAGTACTTGGTCTGACACTTCCAGGTCTGGGGCACACACACGCGCTGTCAGCTACCTGCTTCCGCTGTGATTACATAGGATATGTTTTATAGCAGAATTTTTTTTTTTTAATTGTCGGCCTTTTTTTTGTTTATAGCGCAAAAAATAAGAACCAGAGGTGATCAAATACCACCAAAAGAAAGCTCTATTTGTGGGGAAAAAAAGTACATACATTTTATTTGGGTACCGCGTGATTGTCAGTTAAATCTTCCAGAGGGCAAGTGGATATATGATGCTTGGCTCCCACTGAACAGGGCAAATGTTCAAAATTCGGTTCCAACTGGACAATAGATCATCCCTTTTTGAAGTACAAATTGCACATATATGCCCTTTCTTTGGTGGTCAGTACCTATACCCCCTTGCCTGTCAGTAGCCTGACTAAGGTAGGGTGACAAGACACTGTCCCTGGAGGAAGTCTGTCCCTGGTTTTGTCCCTGGATTCAGGGCCGATCCTGGGCGGGTGCACCGCAAACTGGGGCAGAGGGGGGCGCCCAGGGCCGGCCCTACCATGGGTCCCACTGGGCTGTCTCGGACAGAGGGGGGAGGGCGAGCGAGCACCACCAGAATAAACAGAGCGGGGATCTCCCACTTAACTGGCTATCAAACGAAGTCCTGCCTCCTGGGCTGGCTCCTATGCTAGGCGGCACACTGGTGACATCTATCATAGGAGGTGGGATTTTGTCTGATGACAGCGGCCGCGCAGGGTAAAGAGGAGACCCCTGCTCTGTATAATTTGTCTGCTCTCCTCGCTCGCTATGCACTGATCACAGGTAAAGCTGGGCACTGAACAGGCTGCGCTGACAGGCACTGGTGAGGCTGCACTGATGAGCACTGATTAGGCTGAAGTAATGGACACTGATGAGTATAATACATGCTTTAAAATGCATGGTTTCCCCTTTTTTAAACAAGAAAATAATGGTGTTATGCGGTTGGGCTGGTATAATAATGCTATGGGGCTGGTATGAAATGATGTACAGAAATAACGTATATATTATAAAATCATTACATAAACACATACCACATACACTGCATATCTCATTTGAGGAAAATTTGCTTATAAAATAGTTTACTATTTGCCAATGAAAAAAATATGTCCCCGGATTTTATTTTAAAAATCTGGTCACCTTAGACTAAGGGACCCTGTGTGGCTCCAAAACGTTGCTGTATATTTATCATGTGACCAGGGAATAAAGCTTTGGACCCTTTTCGAGAAATCCTTGGTGTGCTGATGACATCTCTTCACTTTGTGTATCCACGATTTCCAGCCTACGGTTATTACAGCACCCAGCATCACTGAACAGCCGATTATCTTAAATGTGTGTGTGGGGAACATTGTGTTTGCACAACACTTTGGAACACAAGCTACGCCCCTGGTGTATGACAGTATGACACCTCAGTAATATAGTATATGATTCACTATATTACCAAAAGTATTGGGATGCCTGCCTTAACACGCACGTGAACTTTAATGGCATCCCAGTCTTAGTCCGTATGGTTCAATATTGAGTTGGCCCATCCTCTTCAGCTATTACCTTTTGTACCACCACCCCCTCCCTTTAGAATGTAAGCTCTACAAGCAGGGCCCTCCTGTACCTTTTGTATTGAACTGTAGGGTAATTGTGTTGTCCCCCCACACATTGTAAAGCGCTGTGTAAACTGTTGGTGCTATATAAATCGTGAATAATAATAATCCTTTGCAGCTATAACAGCTTCAACGTTTCTGGGACAAAGTTTAGGAGTGTGTCTATGGGTATGTTTGACCATTCTTCCAGAAGCACATTTGTGAGGTCAGGCACTGATGTTGGAAGAGAAGGCCTTCCTTGCGGTCTCCGTTCTAATTCATCCAAAGGTGTTCTATCGGGTTGAGCCTAGAACTCTGTGCAGGTGAATCAAGTTCCCTAACCCCAAGTTCACTCATCCATGTCTTTATGGACCTTGCTCTGTGCACTGGTGTGCAGTGATGTTGGAATAGGAAGAGGCCATCCCCAAACTGTTCCCACAAAGTTGAGAGCATGAAATGGTCCAAAATGTCTTGGTATGCTGACGCCTGAAGAGTTCCCTTCACTGGAACTAAGGGGCCAAGCCTAACCCCAGAAAAACAACCCCACAACATAATTCCCGCTCCACCAAAAGATTGGGACCAGTGCACAAAGCAAGGTCCATAAAGACATGGATGAGGGAGTTTAGGGTGGAGAAACTTGACTGGCCTGCACAGAGTCCTGACCTCAACCCAATAGAACACCTTTGGGATGAATTAGAGTGGAGACTGCGAGCCAGGCCTCTCTATCCAACATCAGTCCCTGACCTAACAAATGCGCTTCTGGAATAATGGTCAAACATTCCCATAGACACACTCCTAAACCTTGTAGACAGCCTTCCCAGAAGAATTGAAGCTGTTATAACTACAAAGGGTGGGATGCCATTAAGGTTTATGTGCGTGCAATAGCAGGTGTCCCAATACTTTTGGTAATATAGTGTATATACACATGACACCTGTGCAACAAAGCTAATCAGTAACACTTTGTTCTGTGACATTGAACCCCAATACCAGTGTAAATCAGCATGGCACCTTAGTAGCAAAGCATATGGGCAAAAGGCACCTGTTTTACAAGGAACCTCAATAATGTGGTATATGGTAATCTAGCACCTCAATAACAATTAATTGGAATATGACACTTTATTAACATTGTGGATGACAAAATGGCACCTCAGCATCATGGTATATGAGAATTTCATGCTTCACTAACATAATATATCACAACAACGCATTTCACTACTATAATATATGCAAACACAACTTTACAATATTGTACATAGTACCATGGTGACATGCTATATAGCCACAAGGTATGCAAGTGAAATGGCAAATTATTTATAGAATGTGGCAACAGGGCGTCTGAGTAACTTGGCACTTCATGAACAAGTATACAGAAACATGAAGTGCAAAATAGAATATTTATACCAGTATGAGGCAATATAGATTGTAAGCTCTAATGAGCAGGGCTCTCTGATTCCTCCTGTATTGAATTGTATTGTAACTGTACTATCTGCCCTCATGATGTAAAGTGCTGCGCAAACTATTGGCACTATATATATCCTGTATAATTATAATACAATATGAAGTATATGACAAAAAGATACCTGTGTAACAGGTTCGTTTTGGCAAAAGGAAATAATGGCTTTATAACATTGTACTAACATGGTCCTGTAATGGTGTCCCGCAAAAATCGCAGATCATCTCCATTACCAGTAAAAAAAAAAAAACAGTCCCTAAATCGATCCCATAATTTGTAGACACTATAACTTTTGCGCAAACCAATCAATATACGCTTACTGGGATTTTTTTTTACCAAAAATATGTAGCAGAACTTCATATTGGCCTAAATTGATGAAGAAATGTTTTTTTTTTTTTTTGGATATGTATTATAGCAGAAAGTAAAAAACATTGTGTTTTTTCAAAATTGTTACCTTATATACCTTATGTACCTTATATTTTTGTCTTTAAATACTCCTTAAAATAAATGTTATACTGATGTTGGCCAAGAATGTTTGTGTCTAATCTGCTTGCAATGTTATGTGCAAAAGTACAAATTTTTTTGTTTTTTTGTTTGACTCCACAGTTTCCTTCAATGCCACAGGAATGGCAGACTGTGGCTTCCCAATTTGCCCAGCGGTGGGATTTTCCCAACTGCGGAGGGGCAATAGATGGGAAACACGTCCACATCGTCCCACCCCCCAACTCGGGGTCATACTATTATAATTACAAGGGGTTTAATAGTATAGTGATGTTGACGGTAGTGTCGGCGACATACGAGTTTTTGTATGTGGTTGTGGGGAAGAATGGCCGCATGTCGGATGGTGAAGTCATAGCTCAGACTGAGTTCTACAGGTGACTTCAGAATGGTGGCTTGGGATTGCCACCTGCAGAAGACAACGTGGCTGGTCTTCCGTTCGTCTTCGTCGCTGATGAAGCGTTTGGGCTTGGTGAACACCTGATGAAGCCATTTCCCATGAGGACCCTCACCCTGGACCAGAGGGTTTTTAACAACCGGCTGGCCAGAGCCAGAAGAGTGGTAGAGAATGCATTCGGCATAATGGCCAGCCGGTTCCGCCTATTCCTGACACCAATCCACATGGTGGAATATAAACTAAAACATATAGTACTTGCATGCTGCATTCTGCACAACTTTCTAAGGAAAAATGCTATGAACTATGTGGCCTCAGTTGGGCCTGAGGCCGGATTTCCAGATCAATCAACCCTGACGGCACTTGAAGCTGGCCGTCCTGGATTGCCCCCCCCAAAGCGCCACAAAGTCAGACAAAAATATCTGGAATACTTTGCGGGTAGGGGGGGCCATTGATATGCCAGCAAATGTGTGATACATTTTTTAAATAAATATTTTTTTTAAACTGAACTAATATTTCATTTCATTTACTGCTTGTGTTTCTTTTAGCTGTCTCCTAGGTTCTCCAATGGGCTTTTCTTTTTGGCCATTTTCTTCAATAGTGCAAATGTAATTTATTTGATACATGAGGTGACAATCTCTTCTTCAGCTGTTGTTAATGTATGTAATGCATTAATGATAAAAAAAACATCCTTTTCAGCACCATGAATCAATTGTTTTGAGTCCCGAAAATGGCCTGATTGGGGCAAATTTTACAGCACTGTGGGGGCTATTTACTAAAGAAAAATCCACTTTGCACTATAAGTGCACTGAAACTGCACTGAAAGTGCACTTGTAGTGCAAAGTGGATTTTCCTTTAGTAAATAACCCCCATTGTCACTGTAAACACCAACTTACTCCAAAAACTGGTATTGAGCATTGAAAGCCACAGAAGCCACACATTGTTGAGTATAAAACATTTTACTCTGTGCACATTCACATGTGCGTTAGAAAAGGGTTTTTGAACAAACCAACATCCTTGGTGTATAAATTTTTTTTAAGATTGACATTAGAAATATCCTTTTTTTGGTTAAACAGGCATGTTTCAAACCATAACATAAACAACTCAGAAACTTACAAAGTTCAACTTTGATAAAGTGAAGGCCATATCAGACATTAGTATGTCATTAGTATGTCAAAACTGTGTTAATCTTGCCTTCATCAGATGATGTCACCCCTGTAAAAGCCACATTTTGAAGATGCACACAAATTGGGAGTCAAAATGGGGATTTCCCTCCTGATCCCATGCCTAATGTCAACATGTGCTACCTCCCAGCATGGGGGATCAATGGACGTGTTTCGGGGGTGCAACCCCTTCCTCTCACCTACTTAAATTGCGAGGAAGGGGTTGTACCCACAAAACACGTACATTGATATACCGTGATGGCAGATAGCACATGTTGACACACTGTCCATCTTCAAAATTTGGCTTTTAAAATACTTTAAAACTTGATTTAAAAGAAAAAATTACACAACAAAACAGTACAATTTTTGTGTGTTTTAGATTCTGCCTAAAACATCAATGATGTTCTTCATTTTTTGTTGAACATCATTGATGTTTTCCTTTATCATCTCTAAGTCCCGATTACACACCATTATCTCCCCGATGAGGACTTGTGCACTTGCACTGGTGAAATAAGTTTCTTCTTCCACAACATCCACATCACCTAAAATAAAAAAACACACCATGTATTATAACTGTGCAGACATACATCTATTACCTGAAGCTGTGGTCTCAGACACTGACCTGTTGTGGTCACTATTTCGCCCACTTCATATACCTCTCCCTCCACATCCTCAGGTTCTGCATCCACAGGTTGTGGTGTGGTGACTTCCCCTTCTTTATGAAGTGTGGGGTTCCTGGTGTCCTCAGATGTCCCAAGTCCTTTCTCCCCTATGTGAATTAAAAAAAGGTATACTTAGCACACAGATATTTGAGGCCAGAAATAGGAATATGAAACATTGCTTGGATGTGTCGTACAATTATCTGTTTTGGCAGAGTGCCAAGCTGAAGACATAATTTTTTTCCCTTTCTAAAGCTGGAATACTTACCTGTTTTGTGCAAGTTTCACACATGGAGACACCCCTAGTATCCACTGGAGCACTTGTGTGGGAAACCCTAAAAAGTTTGTTCTGGTGTCCCAGACTAGTGCTCCTGCATCCAGATGTGTAAACAGCTGCTGAGTGTCCTCTCCTTACACTGAATCAAATTTGCATTTCATTCTAATTACAAACTCATCTAGACAACAATGTACTAAACTTCTTTTAATACAAATGAGCATGACCAAATGTAGTTAACCTGCATCTGCCAAAAACATCGTATTAGTGGGTGAACAAACAATGTTTACTATGACCAATTGCTGTGCCCACGAACCTGAAAGTTACCATTTTACACTGTACAACAGTAAAAAGAAAAGCACATGGAGTAGCATGCAAGTAATAATAATAATAGATACACAGGACAACTACAGTATTTATCGGCGTATAACACGCCCTTTTTTCCCATTAAAACCAGGGGAAAATCGTGGGTGCATGTTATATGCCGATCCCCGCCGATCCCCCGCTGATTGCGAGTGGAGGAGCGAGGCTGAGATACATACATAGCCAAGTGTACTCGGCTAGACTCGGCTAGCTCCGCTCATAATCCCACCCTGTCCCGCCCTATGATGGACATAACACAGGGACTGGGCGTGACTGTGAGCGGAGCTAGCCGAGCCTAGCCGAGTTCACTCGGCTATGTTCTCGGCGGTGTTCTGACGAGAAGTGTCCCACCATCTGATAGTGTCCCGTCCGGACTGCGCAGGTGCAGTGCTTGCGCAGTACGGAAGACAAAGGAGAAGCCGAAAGCCTCTGAAGACACGGCGCCTGCTCAATACAATATTACATGGTGCCATATTTAAACTGCAATGTCACTGGGCAAAGCTGTAAATTACACTGACAAGACTGGAGATGGACACTGACAAGGCTGGAGATGGACACTGACAAGGCTGGAGATGGACACTGATAAGGCTGGAGATGACACTGATAAGGCTGCAGATGACACTGACAAGGCTGGAGATGGACACTGATAAGGCTGCAGATGAAACTGACAAGGCTGCATTGATGGGCATTTAAATGTAAGTTTTTTTTCCTTAAAAAGTTTTTTTTCTTAAAATCCCCTCCTAAACTTGGGGTGCGTGTTATACGCTGGCACGTGTTATACGCTGATAAATATGGTACTTACTTTTTAGAAGCACTTGCCTGATCTTTCTGTACTGATCGTGCTCCCTCAATTTCAGGTCTGGCCAGGGTTTCCTCAATTGCTCCTTGGATCGTCGTACCCCAAAATTCCTATGCAAACTTTTCACAACTTTAGTCATGATCTTGGCCTTTCTCACATTTGTGTTTGGGTAAGGTCCATACTTCCTATCATAGTCTGCCCTCTTCAAGATGTCCACCATCTCTACCATCTCTACAAAGGACATGTTTGAGGCCTTATATCTCCTCCTGGATCGGGACGTTTCTGGTTCCGGGCTTTCATCGTTGCTGCTGCTGTCTGCATGCACCTGCTGTGTCTCCATCATGTGCTCTCCCACTGCGCCAAAAGAGAAAGGGTGGGGAATATACTAGAAAGAAGGTCAGGGGCAGGCAGAGTTTTACGCATGCGCAGTGTATATAAAGCGTAACACGCGTGCGTCGTACGTACGATCTGTGAGCGGAGGAAGAAGTAGCGGAAGCGCCAATCGTGATAACGAAGGTACAATTTTAACTTGGGGCATTAGTGGCCTATACTGCTTATAGATTGAAGCCTATATTGGGACAATATTAAGAGAGCTTAGGCTGACATTAGGGATTGTGTTGTGTCTTGCAGACAAAATGGATTGATTCAACGATCACGACTTCCTCCCCCTATTCAATGATCTGTACAGGGAGCTGCCCGGTCTGTGGCAGGTGAAACACCCCTTTTATAATAATAAAATAAAGAGGCAGGCAGCGCTGGATCAATTGATGGAATTGGTGAAGCCGCAGATTCCCACGGCAACCATCCCCTATTTTAAGGCCAAAATTGGTGGCCTGAGGAACACATATAATAGGGAGCGCAAGAAGGTCCAGGATTCCCAGAGATCAGGAGCAGATGACGTTTATGTCCCCAGGCTGTGGTACTATGACCAGACTGAAATCAGGCAATCACTCTCAACTCTTCCTTCCACTCTTCCTTCCACGTCAGCTGAGGCTTCCGACATCCAGCCTGGGCCTTCCACCCAGAAAGAGGTGGAGGAGCCCAGCTTGAGTCAGGTATAGCATTGTTCAACATATTTCTTGTCAAAAAATTAATGATGTTAACTAGATGTTATTATTAATCACTAATTTCTGATTACAAACAAAGTGGTTTACATATCAATAGACAGTAGTAGCCAAAAATGATTGGGACAAGAATGAAAAATGCTGGGGTCAGAATGATAGCTCAAAATTGTGCGTGATTGATGACCAAAAAACTAAAACTATGTCCCTTTTTCATACACAGGAAAGCCTCAGCCAGGAGGAGGCTGTGAAAAGTGGCAGCCAGGAGGTGGCGGGGGAAAGTGACAGCCAGGAGGTGGTGGGGGTAAGTGGCACCCAGGAGGTGGCCGGGCCCAGTAGACTGACCGAATCCCAGGTCCCTCCCCTCCGCCTTCAACCAAAAAGGCCCAGGAAGGGGAGAAACATGGAGAAGTCAGCACTTGGATTAATTTGGCAGGCTTCTGCGGCCCTCAGAACCTCCCCCAATCTTCAAGAGGCCTATGCCTGCATGGCAGCCTGCAAAATGCAGGAAATGGAGGTTGAGGAAGTGATCTTCCAAGCCCTAAATAAGGGGTTGAGGGGTGAACTCACAAGCAAAAGCCATGTTTGTGAGTATGACCATCCTCCTCCTCCTCCACCTCCTGCCACAACTCCAACACCAGAGCCACAGCCTGGAAGCAAGCGTGGAAGGAAGAGTAGAAGGAAGACAAGAGAGTGATGGCCTGGGTTCAGTCTGGTCTGACAAAAGACGGAGGCTGTGGTATGACCTCAGCCTGGGGACATATATGTCATCTGCTGCTGTTCCTGATCTCTTGGAGTCCTGGACCGGATTGTGCTCCCTATTAAACAGACTCCTCAGGCTACCAATTTTGCCTGTCAAATAGTTGATGTGTGGCCTGGGGTACAAAGACTTCGCCAATTTCAACAGTTTATCCAGCATTGCCTTCCTCTTTATTCTGTTTTGACCACTAATAAATGTTTGTGAGTAGGCAGATAGATTTCTAAAAAACAATGTCAAATTAACAAGGGACACCAACACCGACCAACCTCCTTGAGGTTAAAAAATACAAGATAATAATGGTGTTGTGGTAAAAACATAAAAAAATATCATGGAGATCACTAGAAAAAAACAAAAAAATTAAAAAAAAAATTCAGGAGATCTTGATAAAAAAAAAGGAGATCACTATAAAAAAATTCTAAACATTATTCTGGAGATCTGGCGAAAAAAAAATAAAGATTGTTCAGGAGATCATGAGAAATAATAAAGAAATCAGTTTGTTAGAACTCTGTGTGAATATCAGCAGCAAAACAACTTCATCATTCTAGCATTATAAAGAAGAAGAGAATGCGCTGCATTAAAAGATTAAAAAATTTGCAGCGAATGTGCTATCTCCATTACGAACGCTAGTTTTACCAGACCGAGCGCTTCCGTCTCGTACTTGATTCAGAGCATACGTGGAATTTTGTGCATCGGAATTGTCTACACACGCTTGGAATTTCCGACAACAAAATTTGATCCAGCTCTCAAACATTTGTTGTCGGAAATTCCGACTGTGTGTACGCGGCATTTAACTTTATATTTTATGTGCTATTTTGTGTGCTTGGCAAGTGGAATTTGTTTAAAATATGAAAAGTGCATGCAGTAATGTGTAAACATAATGCTTGCAGATATTTTTTACCTGTCAAGGAGATCATAAAAGACATAAGAAAACATATAAGATCACATAAGACTGCAGAAGTATGATCAATTGCCACTTGAACTGCTGCAGAACTTCTTTTGTTGCTGCCGTATTATCCATGAACAGGGTTAAACTGAGTATTCATTAATGCAGAAGTACAGCAGCCATCTTTAAGGAGACTACTTTGCAATACCCATCTATGGATCGTCTGCAGTGCAAGGGGCAGCCATCTTGGCTAGTTCTGATTCAATCCTAGGGGTGATGGGCTGGTGGAACAGAGCAAGGGGAAGGGGTCTGCAGGCTGGCTTGAAGAAAGCAGGTGGGTGAGAAAAGAGACTGAGCTGCTGCTGCTGGCTAAACAGAACCTTGCCATAGCTGACCACAATTGTGGGAAACAAAGAGACCCACCTTGCCTCAGAGATTGGGAACTTTCACCCTGGGAGGGAGTGATTTGGGTGCCCAGTGAAATTAGAATGTACTGGACAGCACTCTCCCTGCTTGTGAGGAAGTAAAGAATTGAAAGTGGGATATAACAGTATTTCCTATCCCCATCTGAGGACTTGAACTGAACCAGAGTATGTGCCCAGAGACCTAGAGGAGGGTCTGGTAAGAGGCTAACATTGTACAAGTTCATTTTCGTCTGCTGGGAACTGTTGTGCTTTCTTCAGGGCCTCAACTTTGCCAGCCAACAGTTTTTTCATCAATCACTGTCCAGTGGGATAAAACTGCTACTGTTATAACAAGATATCTCTCATAGTGATTGTATTGATTGTTTGTATAAGTACATTTGCTAATCCTTTCTTCTTTTAGGCTACACTTGGCCTAATAAATTCTTTGAAATACTTCAAGATGTTGATAAGTGCTGGGTAGGTGAGGTGTGTCATCTTCAGGTGTGCTGAGAAATCACAAAACAATTCAGTGGCTCCTCTGGGAGTAGCACTGTACAATTAAGATTGAATATTCAGTTTGCTTCATAACCCCAAATGTGACCACTTCTCTTTCTTATTTAACCATTTTTTTACCTTATGGGTCCTAAATGCAAACTAATCTGCAATGTGTATATGTGTGTCCATTTTTTTCGCCAATGTAATTGTTGAGATCTGACGCACATAGATACGCTCACTACTATGTATAGACCTTATGAAGTTAAAGCAAAAGACAAGTACTCCAGTTATTTTCTACTATGTAAGCACACGTCTATTTATGAGAAAAATAATGGACATAATATAACATACCATGACATGGATCCACAAAGGATGTATCTTATAAAATTATTGTCTCTGTATGCTTACTTGCATGTCTCTTTTTGTATATTTACTTTGTGTTTTGTGTTTAGACCAGTCTGGTAAGAGGCTAACATTGTACAAGTTCATTTGTTGTCGTCTGGGAACTGTTGTACTTTCTTCTTCTTTGCCGGTGTTCTGCCGAGAAAGTTCCGCTCTGCGGATTAGTTCCCCCCTCTGCGGCGCATGCGCAGTAGAATCCGGTGGAAATAGCCGAAGCGGAATAGCTGAAAATCAGCTGTACACGGCGCCTGTAAGAGGGCCCCTCGCGGGCTCGCTACGCTCGCCACGCTTCGCTCGCCACGCTTCGGGCACGGCCTCGCTGCGCTCGGCACTTTTAGATTCCCCCTCTAGGTCCACTTGGATAGTGGGGAAGGAACCTGGACCCAGAGCGCAGGCGCCGTGTACAGCTGATTGAAGCGTTTGAGCTTCGGCTATCTCCGGCGGCCGACAGTAGTACGTACTGCGCAGGCGCTGCGCCTGCGCAGTACAGGGGGGGGACCTATCCGCCGAAGGAACTTATTCGGCAAGACACCGGCCAACAGTTTTTTCATCAATCACTGGCCAGTGGAATAAAACTGGGACTGTTATAACAAGATAGAACTGTCTTTATAAATTATTGCTAGGTAAATGCAGTTCAGTTCTGTTAATTACTGTGAGTCAGAATACTGCAGGCGTCTAACCATATCCCTCATAGTAATTGTATTTATTGTTTGTATAAGTACATTTGCTAATCCTTTCTTCTTTTAGGCTACACTTGGCCTAATAAATTATTTGAAATTCCTCAAGATGTCTGTGCTGGATGGGTGAGGTGTGTCGTCTTCAGGTGTGCAGAGAAATCACAAAACAATTCAGTGGCTCCTCTGGGAGTAGCACTATACAATTAAAGTGGTGGTAAACACGATACCTGGAAGTAACCCCTGGGAGCGTTGTCGGCCGCCGGAGCGGTGAAGGAGGACCTCTGAGGGAGCTTCAATCACAGGTAAGTAATTCATAATGAGCTAGTATGCTATGCATACTTGCTCATTATGCCTTTTTCTTGCAGGTTTTTTTTTAGGGTTACAACCACTTTAAGATTGATTATTTTGTTTCCTTCATAACCCCAAATGTGAGCACTTCTCTTTGTTATTTTTAATCTATTTTTTTACCTTATGGGTCCTAAATGCAAAACCAATCTGCAATATGTATATAGCAAATAAGTGGTATACCCCACATTTCCATTTGTTATTTTCAAATAAAATCCCTTTCAGTCCATACAGACAAGCACTGAAGTCTAAGGCCTCATTCACACGAGACGGACTCCGCTTCCATGGAGCTTGCCTCGGTCCGCCGGCTCAGCGGGAGATCTCTCCGTTGATCTCCGCTGAGCTGGCGGATGACAGGTCCCTCTCTGCTCACTGAATGAGGAGGAGCTTGTCAGGCGCCGCTGCTGCCTATGGAGGGATCGGATGAAAATGGACAGCATGTCCATTTTCATCAGATCTCACCCGATCCGCCAGCGATGGAACCAGACGTAGGGCCATCCGTCTGCTTTTAGCGGATCAGATGGGGTTGGATGTCAGCAGACATGTCTCCGCTGACATCCGTCACTCCATAAGCTAGTAGTAGTAACCAGCTGCGCTCAACAAGCCCCTCCCCGCTCAGTGAGCAGAGAGGGACCTGTCATCTGCCGGCTCAGCGGAGATCAACAAAGAGATCTCCCGCTGAGCTGGCGGACAGAGGCGGACTCCGTGGCAGCATGTCCCTTTTCATCAGATCTCACCCGATCCACCAGCGATGGATCCGGACGTAGGTCCATCCGTCTGCTTTTAGCGGATCGGACGGGGTCGGATGTCAGCGGACATGTCCCTGCTGACATGCGCCGCTCCATAAGCTAACATAGAGCGCCCGTTCAGGTCCGCCGTCAAAACTGACAGGCAGACCTGAACGATCCGATCACGTGAAAGGGGCCTAAAACAGCCTAATCTGCTTTAATAACTGGGCATCTAAAAGTATGGGATTAAGGCCCCTTTCACACTGTCGGACCGTTCAGGTCCGCCTGTCAGTTTTGTTGGAGGACCTGAACGGGCGCTCCATGCTAGTCTATGGAGTGACGGATATCAGCAGTGACATATCCGCTGACATCTGACCAGGTCTGACCTGCTAAAATCAGACGGATGCCCCTACGTTCGCATCCGTCCCTGGCGGATCGGATCGGGTGAGATCTGATGAAAACGGACATGCTGTAGTAACCAGCTGCGCTCAACAAGCCCCTCCCCGCTCAGTGAGCAGAGAGGGAACTGTCATCCGCCGGCTCAGCGGAGATCAACAAAGAGATCTCCCGCTGAGCTGGCGGACAGAGGCGGACTCCGTGGCAGCGGATTCGCCTTGTGAGAATGAAGCCTAAAAATGAAAAGAGAGAAAGTGATAGAACAAGCATGGTGTAAGGGTAAGGCAGTGACCTAGAAAAATACAACATACTGTAGATCCAGAAAGGGTTTTCTGGATTGAATGCACTACATTGTGAAGGAGCTTTAAGTAATGAACTGATTTCATAGAAAATTATTTGTTCATGCCTGCAGCAAAACAAAACAGGTAAAATTATTGATGTATTTATAAATTGTTTCACTGGATTTTCCAGTTACACAACAAATACTTACATTCAATGCACACATTGTTAAGGTGTGTCCACTATTTTTGCTAATGTAATTGTTGAGATCTGACGCACATAGGTAAGCTCAATACTTTGTATAGACCTCACTAAGACAAGTACTCCAGCTATTTTCTACTACGTAAGCACACGTCTATTTATGAGAAAAATAATGGAAATAATACAACATACCATGACATGGATCCACAAAGGATGTATCTTATAAAATTATTGGCTCTGTATGCTTTCTTGCATGTCTCTTTTTCTATATTTAGTTTGTGTTTAGATCAGTCTTATGGAAAAGCAGGCTTTTAACCTCCCTGGCGGTATGATTATTTCGGATTTTAGGTGCTGAAAGCAGTACAATTATTTTGCATGGAAATTTGGCGTTTTATATTGTAGGTCTGTAAATCTTAACAATAACACACCTAAATCTGTCCAAACAAGAGTCTAGTAGATATCGCGGGTATGATAAAGTTTGAAACACAAAAACATAAATTATAATATAATAAATAAAAATAAATAATTAAAAAAAATAAAAATAAATAGTAATAAAATAAATTTTCCCATGATTCACTATCGCTCAATTCTGCAAGTGTTGTAATTTACTATCGCTGTTTTCTAGCTGGTCTAAAGCCACTTTTGACGTAAAGGGACACTTTTTGGTTGCTATGGACAATCTCCAGTTTCCAGGCAGAAAGAACAGTATATATAATATAAAACTGCATGCAGGGCATGGGCCAAAGCACTGGGGACAAAAGGGATGTGAAATCATTTCATACAGTACTGTAATCTGTAAGATTACAGTACTGTATGTGTTATGATTTTTACTTCTTTTTTTAATTTGCCGCCAGGCTCCGCCCCCGTGCGTCGCGACGCTCGCAGGGAACGGAGCCTGGCACAGAGAGGCTTCGGAGGAGGACGGAGCCCTCGGACACTGCGGGGGACATCGCAGGATCCCGGGGACAAGGTAAGTAAGGAGGCACCAGGATCCTGCGATGTAATCCCGAGTGTGGCTCGGGGTTACCACTAATGGTCCTGAATTTTAACCCCGAGCCACACTCGGGAAAACCGCCAGGGAGGCTACTGAGATGTTAAAGTGTATCTAAACCCAAGCACAAAAATGTAATATATTGCAGTTTACCAGTCCTTACATGTGGTTGCTGCATTATTTTCAAAGCTTTTTTTTTTTTTACTTTACTGTATTTGTTGATGAGCAGTATTAATATAATAAATAGCTTTCAATTGTGTGTTTAACATACCAAAAGGGAGCATATAAGAGACATTGGGGGTTATTTACGAAAGGCAAATCCACTGTGCACTACAAGTGCACTTGGAAGTGCAGTTGCTGTAAATCCGAGTAGGGCATGCAAGGAAAATAAATGACAGCATTTTAGCTTGCACATGATTGGATGATAAAATCAGCAGAGCTTCCCCTCATTTCACATCTACCCCTCAGATTTACAGCGACTGCACTTCCAAGTGCACTTGCAGTGCACTTGTAGTACAAGGTGGATTTACCTTTCGTAAATAAACCCATTAACTGTTAGGGTAATGTATTACCTTCAGAAGCTTTCCCTATACCCTTTGCTCTGATGACAGCTCTAAAGCCTCATACACACAATGCGACTGTTGGCAGGGGATTATCTGTTGACAGACTGTTGTCCTAAAATCTTACCATTGGTATGCTCCTTTTGACAGTTGATGTCCAACTTTCTGTCAACAAATGTTGTATCACATGCTAGTAAATTTTTGGCGGACAACGGTCGGTTGTCAGATTTTATGATGGTCAGTACACAAGTCCGTCACACAAAAGTCAAAAGTACAAACACGCATGCTCGGAATCAATGCTTACCAAACACGAAATTAGCAGAAGGGGCCCAAAGGCTGGCACTCAAGAGCTGAAATACCTCGTAGTACTTCACTACGTTCGTGTTTGTTGTACGACAATTGTGTACCGTTAGTATGCAGGACGAGTTCCTGGCACACGCCCTTTTGGCAAAAATCAGACGCTCGGTTGGCCAACAACCGCATCGCGTGTATGAGGCTTAAGACTTTGGATTTCCCCTCACTTTTTTTCTCGGTGATAATAGTCAGCAGTACAAATATAGGGGTAGAATCTCCCCAATGGGGACACAGACAGCAATTAAAACATAACAGGGGGTCTAACCCTTCCCCATTCTATTCAAAAAAAGTTTTTGCCCTAGAGATAGACTAAAGCTATGTACACACGATAGGATTTTCGGACAACAAAACTGTGGATTTTTTTCCGAAGGATGTTGGCTCAAACTTGTCTTGCATACACATGGTCACACAAATGTTGTCAGAAATTCAGAACGTCAAGAACCCGGTGACGTACAACATGTATGATGAGCCGAGAAAAAAGAAGTATGATAGCCAGTGCGGCTCTTCTGCTTGATTCCGAGCATGTGTGGACTTTTTTGCGTCGCAATTGTGTACACACGCTCGGAATTTCCGACAACAAGTCTTGTTGTCGGAAAATTTGAGAACCTGCTCTCAAACATTTGATGATTTAACATTAAATTTTTTGGTTATGGAAAGTGGCGCAATGTTTGAAATATCTAAAACATAAATAAAGTGCAGCGCAACCATTTTCGTCACCTAATTATCATATATATATATATATATATATATATATATACATATATATATAAAATGTGTGTGTATTTCATAAACACATGAATCTTAAATGCATGAATAAAAATTTTTTATAAAGTCTGTTTCATTTTTTATTAAAAAAAAAGTCCCAAAACCATATGCCTTCTGTGTATAATTTAAAATATGTCACCAATATTTCTCTTGACCAATGTTATTATTCACCACCAGTACCGTGCTCCTCCACCATCCAAAGAAACTGCTTACCTAAAGAATGTTTGCAATGCAATGTTTAACCTTTTACACCTGAACATTTCCTGTGGGGGTGGTCGATCATTCTTTAGTGCGGCATATGACATATAACATGTTGCTATGTTGCTGGACTAAAAACTTTGCAATAAAGTTATGATTGCACTGTTTTTTTTTTCTTTTTAGCTGCTGTGTTGGTCATATATATATATACAGTGGGGACAGAAAGTATTCAGACCCCCTTAAATTTTTCACTCATTGTTATATTGCAGCCATTTGCTAAAATCATTTAAGTTCATTTTTTTTCCTCATTAATGTAAACACAGCACCCCATATTGACAGAAGAACACAGAATTGTTGACATTTTTACAGATTTATTAAAAAAGAAAAACTGAAATATCACATGGTCCTAAGAATTCAGACCCTTTGCTCAGTATTTAGTAGAAGCACCCTTTTGATCTAATACAGCCATGAGTCTTTTTGGGAAAGATGCAACAAGTTTTTCACACCTGGATTTGGGGATCCTCGGCCATTCCTCCTTGTAGATCCTCTCCAGTTCTGTCAGGTTGGATGGTAAACGTTGGTGGACAGCCATTTTTAGGTCTCTCCAGAGATGCTCAATTGGGTTTAAGTCAGGGCTCTGGCTGGGCCATTCAAGAACAGTCACGGAGTTGTTGTGAAGCCACTCCTTCGTTATTTTAGCTGTGTGCTTAGGGTCATTGTCTTGTTGGAAGGTAAACCTTCGGCCCAGTCTGAGGTCCTGAGCACTCTGGAGAAGGTTTTCATCCAGGATATCCCTGTACTTGGCCGCATTCATTGTTCCCTCGATTGCAACCAGTCGTCCTGTCCCTGCAGCTGAAAAACACCCCCACAGCATGTGACTGCCACCACCATGCTTCAATGTTGGGACTGTATTGGACAGGTGATGAGCAGTGCCTGGTTTTCTCCACACATACTGCTTAGAATTAAGGCCAAAAAGTTCTATCTTGGTCTCACCAGACCAGAGAATCTTATTTCTCACCATCTTGGAGTCCTTCAGGTGTTTTTTTAGCAAACTCCATGCGGGCTTTCATATGTCTTGCACTGAGGAGAGGCTTCTGTCAGGCCACTCTGCCATAAAGCCCCGACTGGTGGAGGGCTGCAGTGATGGTTGACTTTCTACAACTTTCTCCCATCTCCCGACTGCATCTCTGGAGCTCAGCCACAGTGGTCTTTGGGTTCTTCCTCACCTCTCTCACCAAGGCTCTTCTCTCCCGATAGCTCAGTTTGACCGGAGGGCCAGCTCTAGGAAGGGTTCTGGTCATCCCAAACGTCTTCCATTTAAGGATTATGGAGGCCACTGTGCTCTTAGGAACCTTAAGTGCAGCAGAAATTTTTTTGTAACCTTGGCCAGATCTGTCTTGCCACAATTCTGTCTCTGAGCTCTTCAGGCAATTCCTTTGACCTCATGATTCTCATTTGCTCTGACATGCACTGTGAGCTGTAAGGTCTTATATAGACAGGTGTGTGGCTTTTCTTATCAAGTCCAATCGGTATAATCAAACACAGCTGGACTCAAATGAAGGTGTAGAACCATCGCAAGGATGAACAGAAGAAATGGACAGCACCTGAGTTAAATATATGAGTGTCACAGCAAAGGGTCTGAATAGTTAGGACCATGTGATATTTCAGTTTTTCTTTTTTAATAAATCTGCAAAAATGTCAACAATTCTGTGTTTTTCTGTCAATATGGGGCGCTGTGTGTACATTAATGAGGAAAAAAATGAACTTAAATGATTTTAGCAAATGGCTGCAATATAACAAAAAATGAAAAATTTAAGGGGGTCTGAATACTTTCCGTCCCCACTGTGTGACTTTTGGGTCATTATATATAATGATAATGATATGATATATATATTTGTTGATGTTTGTGGATTGTTGTTGTTCACGTATGAACGTTTGTGCACAAACCTTTGTAGCCTTGGAGCTTCTTGTTTTCAATATTTTTTTTATATTTAGAAGTAAGGCAGAAAAAATAAAAAAACTCTGCTTTTAAAGGTAATTTACATGTTTGTATACCTCTGAGAGAAGCTAAGTTTTAACCAATGTTTTCATGCACATTGTGGCCTTTAGATTTGAATTTTAGAGCAGTGTCCAGGAGCATAAAAGAAAAAAAAAATAATTCAGAGAGGAGCTTACGGACATAATGTATGCACATATGAGCAAAAACATGCATGTAAATTTATTCCAGTGGCTATAATAAATAAATATTCTAGTCAGTAGAATGAGTTTATGCTCATACGCTTCCAAAGACCATACACCTGTAAACATTCATAAACACGCTTCATTTTCTGTCAAAACGAGCTAGATCAAAGTATTTTAATATGACCGTGTAAAGCAAATAAAATTATCATGTGAAAAATCCCCTAAAAATGTCTAGGGGACAAAAAATGTTGGGTAGATGCTGTTCATGTTGTCTGTGAGTCTGTAGGACAAGCCATAGATTATGCAATTTTCTTTCCTTCCACCAAGTGTGGAAGGAAAGGAAATTGCTTGATTCTCCCATCAATACAGTCAGTGTTAATGGGGGAATCCCTCCCGCAACACTATTGTGTTCTGTTGGCGAGCAGCCTTCCCCGTCGTCAGAATACACTAATCAGCATTGCAGGCTTTAGCTTGTAGCGCCTATTGAGGTGGGACAGTCTGACTGGGCAGTTGTACAGAAGTCAATCGGTAGATTGACTTCTGTACAACAACCTCAATAGCCATACATGGATTGAAATTTGACTGGTCCCTGCTAAACCATCTGAATTTCGATCCATCCTGAGATCCATCCTGAGAAGAAAAGAAGGCTGGACGGCCGCACTCCTGTGCAATTTCTTTATTCAAGTGCCAGATACAATGGTGTACTACAGGTATCAGCTTACATATTTAACACCAAAGTCGAGTGCTTACTCGTAGCAGACTTAAGAGCAATTTGGCAGCGTATGGACATTGATTCATGTTGTTTTTTTATGATAAAAATGTACAGTTTGGTTGTTTTAACTTTTTAATAAATGTTTGTATTGGCATTATTGTGAGTTTTCTTTTATGTTTTTATTGATCTGGAGAATATTAGTAATTAAGGAATAATATGTAAAGAGACATATTTGGAAGGTTGGCTTGGAAAAGCCCAAGTCATAGAGTTGATTACGCTTATAAATAGTTATATAGTTCTGGTGCGTTGTTCTGGCACGCAATGGTGGCAGGCATCGTTGCACAGCAGTTTTGTTTGGTCTTGGAGAACAGAGGATACACTGTATCTGGAAGTGGGTTTTCACAGTGGTGTATTATAAAGAAGAAAAGTTACAAATACTGTTTTTCCTTTTGTTAATTTTTCATTTTACTGAAGACTACTTTAGGATTGGACTTTTTTCACTAATTACTATTATGTTAAAGATTTACACTATTTGCGCTTTATATGAGATTTTTAGTAGCAAAATCTGACAGGACCATTTCTGCACAGTGTGCAGAGACGGACTTGTCATCCGCCGGCTCAGCGGGGATCAATGGAGCGATCCCTGCTGAGCAAGCGGATGTCTGAATACGGATCCGCACATGTGAAAGGGGCCTAATAGTTGCAATAGTTTAAAGAGCTAAAGGCTGAGTTCTTTTTACAAACATTTTATTTTGGAAAAAATTATAGCTCTCAACTGTCAGTATTTGGAGCGATTGTCCTTTTGAAATCAAGTCTATCTGTCTGTTCCTCTTTTTGGTCTGATGTATAGACCTCTAAATATATGTACTATTAAAATCCAAACTTCTGGTCCTCCAGAAGTAGTGAAACAGAAAAAACAGCTTTGGCTACAAAACTCTTTACTTCTTTATGGTCTGTGTAAACTAGAGCATGTCATAGATGTGTCCTTTGAGTATATACTTTGTGGTAAAAGGTGTTTTTCAGCTCAGAAATTGGAGAAGTAGGAGAAACCCTTAGGGTCCGTCCCCATCATGTGGTAACACGTGCAGTAACTACCAAATATGCAGTAGGTATAGAATACATTGGGTTGAAGAAGTAGAGGACAATAAGTTTAAAAATGGAAGCTGTTTTCAATTGGAATACCCAATAGTGTGCAACGGAAACATAGAAAAAAAAAAACAGGAATTTTGCTGATTAGAATGAACACAATGTGAAGCAAACTGAAACAAGCAGCTTCACTTTATTCTTTATATTAAAGCGTTTGTTAACCCAAAAAAAAAAATTAAAAGGATCCTGTCCCTTTAAAGCATTTTATACAGCACAGTGCTTGTGCTGTGTCATTTCGCCCCCGTATCACCTGAAATACCTGGCTGATCCTGCCAGTTTCTACCCTCTCCTTTGTTAACTGACCACGGTTCATCATGGCTGCTGAGCCCTGACACCGTGGTCAGTTTACGTGTCTCCCTCATCCACAGCTCTCTTCTCTTACTCTCTGTGCTCCTGTGTCCTCCTCCCCGCTCCCCTCCCTGCCTGTCTACCCCTGTGTCAGTGCCCGCCCCCTCCACTTCTGCTGCTCTCATAACTGTTAAAACTTTATATAAGCCCCTCTGTGTCCTAATAACAAGTGCTCCTGTCTGTGCATTTTATTTAAAAAAGGCCTCCTTTACCTTATTTCACAGCGGTTCCCCGCGGTCATGTGACCAGCCGGCTCTCACTCTCCTCTCCTCCTTGGGTCCTGGCTGACATCAGCGGGGGCATCTCGGCCCCGCCCACTGCATCTGTCAACTGGGCAGAGGAGAGAGCCGGCCGGTGATGTGATTGCAAGAAACTGCTGTGAAATCCGGTAAAGGAGGCATTTTTAAAATAAAACACACAGACAGCAGCACTTGTTATTAGGACACAGAGGGGTTTATATAAAGTTATATAAGTGGGTTAACAACCACTTTATTAAGACAAAGTCTTCTCTTTCATCAATCATTCCCTAAGTATATCATTTTATGTAACCATATTAGCAACCTATTCTGAATTTCCCTGCTTTATCTTTTCCTGCAGCACATACATGACAGTGAACCTTAGCTGGCCAAAAATGCAAAAACATACTGTAAAAAAAAAAAAAATGAATTTCTTCCTCAGTGTAGGCCGATATGTATTCTTCTACATATTTTTGGTAAAAAAAAAAAATCGCAATAAGCATATATTGTATGGTTTGTGCAAAAGTTATAGCGTCTACAAAATAGGGGATAGATTTATGGCATGTTTATTATTATTATTTTTTTAATTAGTAATGGCTGCGATCTGCGATTTTTATTGTGACTGCAACATTGCGGCGGACAGATCGGACACTTTTGGCACTATTTTGGGACCATTGACATTTATACAGCGATCAGTGCTAAAAATAGCCACTGATTACTGTATAAATGTCACTGGCAGGGAAGGGGTAAACACTAGGGGGCAATCAAGGGGTTAAGTGTGTTCCCTCAGTGTGTTCTAACTGTAGGGGGGATGGGCTCACTAGAACATGACAGAGATCACTGCTCCCGATCACTGGGAGCAGTAGATCCCTGTCATGTCTCTAGGCAGAATGGGGAAATGCCTTGTTTACATCTCCCCGTTCTGCCTCTCTGTAGCGCGATGACGGGTCACCGGCAGACATCGAGTCCGCGGGACCCGCAGGCACCCTCCGGCAGCGTGGCCAGCGTGTGCACGCTAGGCTGCAATGACGGAGAGACGTATGGGTATGCCCATTTGTGCAGCCATGCCATTCTGTCGACGCACATGTTCGTGCAGCAGTCGGCAAGCGGTTGAGAAGCCTAAAAAAAAGATTTTTTTTTTTTTTTTTACAGCAGGATTCTGAATTCAATCTCTACCACAGTCAAAATTTGTGTTGTCTGAAACAGAGATATTTGTTGAAGCTTTAGAAGAGTTCTCTTCTAAAGCTGGGTACACACGGTCTGCAAATCAGCCAAAAATGATCGGTTCAGCAGCAACTGGCTGACTTTTGACCCGTGTGTACAGCTCCCTCTCCGACAGATTCTGGTCTCACGATGCTGGCTGGAAAACCAGCATCCGATCAGTACTTATATCCAATGGCGAGCGCTGATCAGTCTGTTCTGTCCCTGTTAGAACACAATAACTCAGCAGGGCAGATCACCTTCTAAAAATGTCACATTACCATGATATTTTGTGATCTTTTTTAAATTATATGTGAACCCTCGCCTTGTAAAACAACCCATTCAGTTTAAAATAGAAATTAAAGGCAAAACTTTAAATAATAAAAATAATATGTACAAACAAATTTTGTATATAAAACATTATAAATAAAACTTTTTATGAGTGATCGCATAATCTCTGTTCTCAGCTGCAAGGGCTTAGAGAGGTGGGGATTGAGAACCAGCAGTACACTGATCTTTCGTGTGAATGGCGGTGTAAGGGGACATGTCAGCACAAATCTGACCATTGGAGGACTGTTCTCCCAGTGAACAATCTATACAAGGATGGCAACCACCCCAATTTAAGACTAGCTTTTGCAGTAAGGTGAACACAATAAGGCAAAAATTTCCCAGCACGCTAGTAATAAAAAGTGAATTGCCTAGCAATTCACATCAAAAAGAGAGGTTTTATTTGCACACATTTTCAAATATATGTGGAATCTGCTGTGCCTACATCAAGGCAGTTTGAATGACAATTGCGCGGTCATACAACACTGTACCCAAACTAAATTTTTATCATTTTGTTCTCACAAATAGAGCTTTCTTTTGGTGGTATTTGATCACCTCTGCGGTTTTTATTTTTTGCTAAACAAATAAATAAAGACCGAAAATTTTGAAAAAACGGAAAATGTATATCAAATACTTACTAATTTTCCTTTCCTGATGGACTCCATGGCAGCCTACGTATGGGTTATTCCCGCCTCTCATACCTCATAGGACCCCACTCCCATAAATCTTTGCTCCTAGTCAGAGACCGTGTTCCATAACTTAGCCTACTCCAGCAAATGGTAGGGAACTCCTGCTGCCATGGGGTCCATCAGGAAAGGAAAATTACGGTAAGTATTTGATATAAATTTTCCGTTTTCCTGACAGACTCCATGGCAGCCTACGTATGGGAAATAGCCATACACACCCGGGTGGGTAATTGCTGGATAAAGAAAAAAGGTTTAATTGGCACCATCAACAGATAATACGTGAAAACCAAAGTTAACCGAAGACAAAGAGCACGGTTCTACACAATAGTGCGTCATAAAAGTGTTAATTGACGACCATGAGGCCGCTTTACAGATTACTTCCAGAGACACATGCCGGGATGCTGCCCACGATGTAGAAACGCTCCTGGTAGAATGAGCGGTTACCGCCTCCGGAGGAGCCAAACCCTTGGACCTATAAGCCATTGAATGGCCTGAACAATCCATGCTGCGATGGTTCTAGAGGAAGCACGTGATCCCTTGTTTTTATCATGAAAGAGAACAAACAGATGATCAGAATGGCGAAAAGAAGCTGTGGCTTCTAAGTATTGTTTTAGAACCTCCCCAACATCTAGAGGGTGAACATTAGAGTACTCAGCAGACCTGAATGTAGGAAGAACAATCTCCTGATTCTCATGGAAGACAGTTGTTACTTTTGGATTTGAACCTAACATGGGAATGAAGACCACTCGATTTGGGAAGAAGGTAAGGAATGGTTCTTTGCATTCTAAGGATCCAATTTCGGACACTCTCTTGGCCGATGTTATGGCCACTAGAAAGACCACTTTGAGAGAAAGCTCTTTAATTGATGATTGATCCATATGTCGTATTTCCTTTCCTGAGAAGGAATCCAAGACAAGAGGATCCCATTTAGAAAATCTTGTTTTTTTCTGAGGCCTAAGCCTTATTGCTCCCCTGAAGAACTGTCTAGTAAGAGGATGTCTGGCCCATGATATGCCTGTGAAGACCGAGATTGCAGAAACCTGGACCCGCAAGGAACTAACCGATAAAGACAGATCCAGGCCAGTTTGTAGAAAACCTAGATAGTCCTGAATCTTTGGGTCACTACAGGAACCATTGGTGGAAACCACGTAGTCCGCAAACTTCGCCCAAATCCTTTGATACACTCTGTTGGTGCCCGCTCTTCTGGCATTCAACAATGTAGCAATAGCAGTACTCAGACATTCTAGTGCTTCCAGCCTTCCCCTCTCAACCACCAAGCCATCAGATGGAGATGGGATGGGCATGGGTGAAGAGACGTTCCCTGCACCAGGAGATCTGGTCTGGACGGGAGAGGGACCGGCTCTCGGTAACTGAGCTGAAACAGGAGAGGAAACCATGGCCTGTTGGGCCAAAACGGGACAATTGCCACTACTTCGACATCCTCCCACCTGAGCCTCGATAGAAATCGAAGAATGACTGGAACCAGGGGAAAAGCATAAGCCCTGTGGTTCTCCACTGGTCCGTCAAGGCATCCACTCCGAAGGCCTGGGGACGACACCTCGTGTAATATTTCTCCAGCTTGAAGTTGCAAGGGGATGCGAACAGATCTACTTCCGGCATCATCCCTAGAGACAGGACCCAGTTGAAAACTTCGGTGTGGAGGGACCACTCATTGTTGTCCAGGGTGACTCTTGAAAGGAAGTCCGCCTGGACATTCTGAATTCCCGGGAGATAAACAGCCGATAGATTTGTCAAGTTCGTCTGGGCCCAGGACATGATCGGGCTTACTTCCCTCAGTAAGGAGAGACTGCGGGTGCCCCCCTGTCTCTTGATATATGATACTGCGATCGTATTGTCTAACCTCAGGAGGACTGAGGCTCCTGATATCAGATGGAGAAAAGCTTGGAGGGCACGGAAGGCAGCTCGAATCTCCAGGACATTTGAGACTATCCCTTGGGATGGGAAGTCCCATCTGCCTTGGGCTACCTCCGTCAGGCAGAGAGCGCCCCAACCTCTGTTGCTTGCATCCATTGTCACCGTGATCCAGGAGACAGGTGCTATGGAATGGCAATTGAGGAGATTCTTCCGTTGCAGCCACCAGGGGAGGCTCTCCCGCATGGAGGTGGTTACAAGATGGTCTCGAGACCCTGAATCCCACTGCTGGAGAAACCCCTTCTGAAAGGGCCGCATCTTCCATTGCGCCCACCTCACCATGGGGGCTGTGGCTACCATGGTGCCAATTATCTTTAGACACTGTGAGGCTCTGAGAAGAGATGATGACCATGCTAGACGAATTCTCTCCACCATGTTGAATTGGGCTCCGAGGAATATTAGAGCCTGCGTCGGAACTAGATGACTTTTCTCCCTGTTTAACAGCCAACCGAACTCTCTCAGGGTAGAGATGACTTGATCTCGATGTGACAACATCTGTTCCCTGTCTTGTGACAGCAGGCGTAGGTTGTCCAAATAATGGTGTAACCGAATACCTCTGACCCGGATTAATGCCACCACAGCCAATAAGAGCTTCGAAAACACTTGAGGCGATGTTGTGAGCCCGAATGGGAGACATGTAAATTGGAGATGCCTCTGGTCTACTGTAAATCGGAGATACCTCTGGAATTTTTTTGCAATCGGTACGTGAAAGTAGGCATCTTTCAGGTCTATGGAGACCAGCCAATCTCCTGGTTGTATTGTTTGTCGAATTGTCAGCAGAGTTTCCATCTTGAATTTTTCCTTCTTGATGAAGGAGTTCAGATGTGTAAAGTTGATTACTGGCCTCCAGGAGCCATTCTTTTTGAGGACCATGAAAAGGGGGGAATAAACCCCTAGAAATCTTTCTTCTGATGGAACTTGAATGGCGGCCCCCTGGGAAATCAGTGAATCTGTATAGGATAGAAGAATCTCTTTCTTTTCTTCCGAGTGCGGAAGGACCATAGGCACAAACTGGTGTATGGGTGGACTGTTGAATACCCAAGTGTGACCTGAGGAGACCGTTTTGACGGTCCAGTAGTCTTGAATCGAGGCTGCCCAGACGTGCTGATAACGGAGTAAACAAGCCCCTACTTGCTCTGTCTGGACAGGCGCCATATCAAAAGGACTTGGAAGACTCCCGTCCCCCTGATGGGGCTGACTTTGAGGATTTCTGGCCGGAAGGTTGGCCTCTCCTCCAGTTTTTTCTAAACTCACGGCCAGGTCTGTAGCGGCGAGCATCTCTAGCGCGTTCTGGCTCTTGGCTAGGTTGAGTTCTCCTTTGGTTTAGGATACGACGGTCCTGGGGTAAGAACCCTGATTTACCCCGAGTAGCACGGGTAATGGCAGAGTCAAGTTTATTTCCAAAGAGTGAGGAACCCTCAAATGGAATCCTGCACCATGCTTGTTTAGAGGCAGGGTCTGCAACCCATTCGCTGTAACTGAAGAGAGCATGACACGTGCCACAGGACGAATAATGTCAATGGATGCTTCCCCCAGGAAGACCGATGCCAGCTTCAGCTCATGTACAGGAGAGTTCTTGAATAAGTCTTCAGACACACTTCCTAAAGCTGCACCCACATCGTCCGTCCAAGACTCCATCGCTTTAGACAAAGCTGCAAGGGCCAGGGCTGGTTTACAAGCCATACCCGCTGTGATATAAATAGGCTTTAAGTCTGTATCAATCTTCCTCTCCAAACCATCCTTGAAAGAGACAGTATCCTCTAGAGGGAGCGTAACATGTCTCACCAGCCTCATGAGAGCCGCATCAATAAGGGGTGCCGATTCTAGATATTTTACTTCATCATTCTTGAATGGATACATCTTTGCTATCTTGGAAATTAAAGAGTTTTTCCTTTCAACTTTACCCCATTCATCCGAGATAATTTGGGGAAATTTGGGCGGTCTTTCTTAAGATGTTTAAAGTATTTCCTCTGCTTAGAGGGTTAAGTTAAGCAGTTAAGAAATAGCACAAAAACCCCCTACCTTAGATGTCAGAGGAACGAACACGGGGAAGCCTGCTGCCTGAGCGGTGAGAGCAACCCAAATAACAGCTGTTTCTGACAGCTATTTGAATCTGCCGCCTGATGATGATGTCATCGTGTCCACAGCGTTCCTACGTTGTGACCGACGCCGCTCCACGGTGCTCGCGCGCATGCGCGACCGCCGCCATCTTGCCCGAACCACGCAGGTGCGAACCAAGCCTCGATCTCAATCAAGACTTCGCAGCTGCGCACTCAGAGCGGGAAGCGGCGGACTGGAACGCAGAGGCGTCTCAGCCGCCATGGCCAAATAAACAACCGGAGCTACGGGAACAAAACAACACACAAAAACAGGCTGCCATGTATAAGAAACAGAAGGGCATACGTTACCACCACGGCACAGACGAGATCCGTCCTGGGACTGGGAGCTATGTGAGCGCTCACTGCACGACCGGGGTATTGTAAAAGGAGGCCTCCCGCTAATAGCTGGGACGTTTGGCCATGTTGCCGCTTTCCAGCCAATGGCTGGTTAGTAAGGTCTTCAAGGCATTGTAATGAACCACCCGTGTCCGCCCTGCTAATAGCTGGGGAAGTTGGACATCAGCAAGACACCGCCATCACCATCAAACGCGTGCAAAACCACCAGGACTGGATCAATAAGCTTCATAAGGTAAGAAATACACCCTGGTCCTAGGAGGAGGACAAAAAAGGAACACGGTCTCTGACTAGGAGCAAAGATTTATGGGAGTGGGGTCCTATGAGGTATGAGAGGCGGGATTAACCCATACGTAGGCTGCCATGGAGTCTGTCAGGAAAGTAAAAGTGTTGCTTTTGCTTCTGTTAAAATTTTTTGTAAATACGGTAAGTAAGTTTTCTCTTTCGCTGATGGGCACTGATAAGGCGGCACTGACAGGCACTGATAAGGCGGCACTGATGAGGTGGCACCAATGAGCGGGCACTGACGATGGGCACTGATATGCGGCACTGATGGGCACTGGTAGGCGGCACTGATGGGTTGCACTGATATGCAGCACTGATGGGCATTGATAGGCAGCACTGATGAGCACTCATGGGTGGCACTGAGTGGCTTTGGTGGGCACTGATGGGCACTGATAGGCAAACTGATGGGCACTGAAAGGCTGCAAAGATGGGTTCTTATGGGTGGCACTGATAGGTGGCACTGATGGGCACTGATAGGCGGCACTGCTGGGCACTGATAGGTGGCACTGTTGGGCACTAATGGGCACTGATACGTGGCATTGATGTTCACTGATATGAGGCATCCCTGGTGGCACTGGCAGTGGTAGGCATTGTGAGTGGGCACTGATTGGCAGATGCCTGGGCATTGATTGGCAGCTGCCTGGGCACAGATTAGTATTTCCCTGGGGGTCTAGGGGGCACACCTGGTGGTCCAGTGTGGATGGCCATCCTGGTGGTCCTGGGCTGCTTCCCTGGTGGTCCTGGGCAGCTTCCCTGGTGGTCCTGGGTGGGATCCGAGGGGGGCTGTGCTGATAAACAATCAGCACAGACCCCCCCTGCCAGGAGAGCAGCCAATCGGCTCTCCTCTACTCGTGTCTATCAGACGCGAGTGAGGAAAAGCCGATTACCGGCTCTTCCTATTTGCATCGTGATCAGCCGTGATTGGACACGGCTGATCATGTTGTAAAGAGTCTCCGTCAGAGACTCTTTACCTAGATCGGAGTTGCGGTGTCAGACTGACACACCGCAACAACGATTGTCGCGATATTGAAACCACTTTGCAGCCGTCATTTTGCTATATGGCGGGCGGCAAGTGGTTAATTTGTTCATTAAAACTGAATTTGGAAGGTCCCCTTCAATCATAGGCACATATGTACCACTTTACATTAAAGCAGTAATATACTCAAAAGCAAACATTTATTATACTGCAGCTTACCAATCCTTAGATGTGATGGCTGCATTCATTTTATTTTTAAGCTTTCTTTTTTCTATTTTCATCTAATGATCCAGACAGCAAAATATTATATTTGTGGTTTTGGTTTACATCTTTGTTTTTTTTTTTGTTTGTTTTTTCAAAATAGTGACAACTAGAAAAAAAAAAAAAAAAAAAAAAGAAAAACATATATTTGTTCTTTCTGTGATCATGTTTAGCTCCAGCGTTAGTAGAATATAATCTTATAAAATTAGCTTTTCCCCTCTGCTTTAAGGTAAACATTTTTCACTTGTTATACTTTTGTGTTTTAAAGTTAACCCTATGACACCACATTAACTTACTTTTATTGCTTTTTTGGGGTTTTTTAGATGTATTTTCTGTTGATAAATGTAGCCTAACCTTTTCTTCTACCTTTCAAATGCTTTTATTCCTCTACATAAGTCATATAGATTGCAGCGTAATGTATAGCAAGTGTGGGGGAGCTCAGAAAAGACACATTTAAACCATATTAATTCGTAAAGAGTCCCTAAGACACTTTAAGTCTAAGATATAAATAATAAGACAGAATTAAAATGGTTGTAAACTGCTGCATGCCTTATTTTTTGCAGACCTGCAAGTTAAAGCCGTAATGTGCTAGTATGCTAGCACATTATGTGAAACTCACCTGAAAACGAAGCATTCCAGTGATGCGATGTCATCACTGGAGGCCACTGCCATCTTCACTCCTCTTCCTTCTGGGTCCGCGGACTCCGGCTGTGTGACTGGCCAGAGCCCCAATGATGTTACTTCCACGCATGTGCGGGGGAGCCGCCATTTACGGCACAGGACTCTGAAAGAATGGCCCGGGTGCATATATAGTAAATATCTCCTAAACAGTGCATATTTAGGAGATTTTTACAGTACGTATAGGTAAGCCTTAGTATAGGATTACCTATAGGTACAAGTACAAGATTAAAGTTTACAACCACTTTAAGATATAATCTTACAGAATTTGCTTTTCCCCTCTGGACTGCTTTAAGGCAAACCTTTTACAAACCTTCTTTGAATACTTGTGTGAAGTTAACCGTATGACACCACGTTAACTTGATTTTATCATATTGTTTTTTTTTAAGCCTGACCTTTTAATCTACCTTTCAAATGCTTTCATTCCTCTATGTCAGGGGTCTCCAAACTTGCTAAACAAAGGGCCAGTTTACTGTCCTTCCGACTTTATGGGGGCTAGACTGTGGCCAGTGGGAGTAGAAAATGCCCAAGCGTCAGTGGAAGTAAACAATGCTCCTATATTGCTTTTAATGGAAGGAATAGTGCCCTATTGTTATCAGTGGAAGGAATAGCACTCATCCTTGGTGTCAGTGGGAGGAATAGTGCCCCATCATCAGTGTCAGTTGTGGATGAAATAGTGCCCCAAAGGCCGGACAGAATATATTTCACCATAAGTGGACTAGATTTTTGCCACCATCCCATACATTATTATGTGAAAAAGGCGGTCCCCCAAACAGAATTGGGATTTTAAGGGCAACTTGGATAATAGTACACAATCAAATAATAATTTTGTAACAAATTGTCATTTATTAAATATTGTAAAAAGCCAATATCTGCATAAACATTGCACTCTTGACTGTTTAAGAACAATATCAGAATGTACAGAAAACAACGCAAATGGAATTAATTTTGTCTCTATTGTTTCAGGAACTTGTCCTTTCTTCAGGGGCGGTTACTTATGGAAGACAAAGTACATCTATAATAAAATATTGACAGCACAGTTGTGAGCAAGTTCTGTCTAATGCATGAACCACATTTACCATTTTCTGTTCTCACAATATCTGTGATGTTTTTATGATTCTATGAAGTTTGAATACAGAATTCAAGGAAGTGCAGCGAATTCCGGATATACCCTTTCACTCACAATGGCGGGGAGCTTTTTATCAGAAGGCAGAGCCTGATGGGGATTTAAAGACTTCAGTTCCCTAACAGGTTCACTTCCCTTGTGATAGACAGCAGGCAGTGGGTATATCCTTAGCCAATAGATAGCCTGCTATTGGTTATAGCATCCATCCACTGTACGCTGTCAAATAGCTTTGCTATCTAAAAACTGGAGGTAATTATTGTTTAATTATTGTTTAATGATTTAATGTATTAATGAGGTCACATTTTAAAAGTGGTGCTATTAGGAACTACCTGAGTCTGCTATAAATTTACTGAAACAGGTGGAAGATGTTTTTAATCTGGTGCAGGCCATTTTAACCGCTTCAGCTCCGAAAGATTTTACCCCCTTCCTGACCAGAGCACTTTTTACAATTTGGCACTGCGTCGCTTTAACTGACAATCTACAATATTCATTTATTTAATTTTTTTTTTTTTTTACTAGTAATGGCGGTAATCTGCGATTTTTAGCGATACTGCGACATTGCAACGGAAAGATCGGACACTTTTGACACTTTTTTGGGACCATTGAGAATTATACAGCGATCAGTGCTATAAATATCAAAAAAGGAGCCATTCTGCCGCAGTTTACCTGCGTGAACCAGTCGGGAACCGGTGATAGGACCATAGCGCCAGGAAAGTGTCTGTAGAGATTTATTGAAGTCCTCCCGATTGCATCCTTACTTCAATCCTTTATTTTCCTGAAAGCACCTAAAATATGTTTTTTATTGGCATATGTGACTTGACTCTTATGCCCCATACACACAATCGGACATTCCGACAAAAAAATCCATGGATTTTTTCTGACAGATGTTGGCTCAAACTTGTCTTGTATACACACAGTCACACAAATCTTTTCGGAAATTCCAAACGTCAAGAACGCGGTGACGTACAAAATGTACGACGAGCCGAGAAAAATGAAGTTTAATAGCCAGTGCGGCTCTTCTGCTTGATTCCGAGCATGCATGGAACTTTGTGTATCGGGATTGTGTACACACGAACAGAATTTACGACAACGGATTTTGTTGTCGGAAAATTTGAGATCCAGATCTCAAATTTTGTGTGACGGAAATTCTAAAGGAAAATGTCCGATGGAGCCTACACACGGTCAGAATTTCCAACAACAAGCTCCCATGGAACATTTTCCGTTGTAAAATCCCACCGTGTGTACGGGGCATAAGTCTGTCGCTAGTGGGCTCATACCCTAATGTTGATAGACAGGCAGAAAAACTATGGGGTTGATTTACTAAAACTGGAGAGTGCAAAATTTGGTGCAGCTCTGCATAGAAACAAATCAGCTTCCAGATTTTTTTTTTTTTCGTCAAAGCTTAAAGTGGTTCTAAAGGCACAAGGTCTGCTCCCACTTTAGGCGACTGGAAGCAGGAACTCTCCCTCCCCAATTCTTCTGGGACATATGACAGGTCCTAGAAGACTTCAGGACCAGTCACAGACCGCAGCGCCGCTTGCGCATGCGCAGTGGGCACCCGGCTGTGAAGTTGAAAACTGCGGCAGCCGGATGCCCATAGTAGTGATGCCGGTGCCGCCTAGGGAGGACACAGGGAGAACACGGCTGTGGTGAGTACACCGCTGGATCATGGGACAGGTTAGTGGATGTTTATTAAAAGTCAGCAGCTACCCTTTTGTAGCTTCTGACTTTTAATAAACAAACAAATGACTGTAACTCTGCTTTAATGCATTCTATGCATTAAGATAAAAACATTGTTTGTGCAGCAGCCCCCCCACAGCCCCCCTAATACTTACCTGAGCCCCATCTCGATCCAGTGATGTGCAAGACAGCCCCAGCTGCCCAGGACTCTCCCTCCTCATTGGCTGAGACAGCAGTGGGTGCCATTGAGGAGAGGGAAAGCATGTGTCTGAATAGACACACAGAGCAGTGGCTCAGCTCAGGTGCCCACACTAGCAAGCTGTTAGCTGTGGGGGCACCCGACAGGAGGGAAGGGCCAGAAGTGCCGGCGGGGGACCTGAGAAGAGGAGGATCTAGGCTCCTCTGTGCAAAACCACTGCACAGAGCAGGTAAGTATACCATGTTTGTTATATTAAAAAAAAAAAAAATTAATATCACTTTAATTGAACAAACTGAAGTTAGAAGCTGATTGGCTACGACGCACAGATTTTGCACCATTCAATTTTAGTAAATTAACCCCACTGCCTATCATCTGTTTTTTTGTTTTGTTTTTTTTTTAGAGTCGCAGTCTTGATAAGATGTTGCAACAGCAAGAGAAAACAGACATGAAGATGGGATCATCTGCAGAGTTTTGCAGTGTCATAAAGCATTGAGAAGATATGAATGCCTCCATACACATATATAATTACAAACTATACAAAGAAAAAAGTTAAATGAAAAAAAACATACACTCAGTGATGAAAAGACTATATATTGCTTCTACTGGTTATGCCAGCTTTTTCAGCTGTACCACAACTTTTACAAATGTATTTCCAGAAATTATTTTTGTGACCACTGTTTTATGGTCACAAAATTAGTATTGCACAACGTAATCTGTAAAAAGCAAAGCTCCTTTCTCTCTGTCAAGGATCAGCAGCAGTCCTTCCCTTAGGTGTGTGCCTATTATTGTCCCATAATGTAAGTCCCATTGTGGCTCTGAAGCTACAAACTGGAGACACAAGAGCCCCTGGGTAAGTTTTAATGTAACTTTGCACACAATACATACAACATTTACAACATATACACTTTTTTTCCCTTTAAATTCACACCTGAAAATATACCCTGCCTCTGATTAGATGTGAGAACTCTAGCAGGGATTACCACAATTAGCTGTGAGAGGCAATGGGAGGCTGCTGGCCCTTGCAACTAATTGCAGTCGCTGCATGAGAGATTACATGCAAATGACTGCGATTAGCTGCAAGAGCAGGCAGCCTCCCATTGCTTTCACAGGGGCTGCCTCTTGCAGCTAATTGAGGGAACCCCCACTGAGGATCTCGCATCTAATCGGAGGCAGGGTGCATTAGCAGGTGTGAATGAACCCTATGTCCCTCTTGCAAGCTGACATATAATAGGGGTGTAATTAGTGAACATTAGCTGGCTAAATTGGTATATAATATAATAATGTTGAAAAACAGTGATATAAACAACAGTGCTATTAAAGTGTAAGCACAGCCAAAACATTTTTAATAGAGTAGAGAATGGTTAAAACCCTTAGGTCATTGTTTGCTGTTTGTGTCCTCCTGAGGAGCTTTCACTTCACTTCCTGTCTTTGAGAAGCTAAAGGAAGTGAAAGAAAATCTCCCCAAAGTAAAGGGGGTTTCTCATCTTGGACAGTTGTAGTATTTTCCCTGTTGAATGGTTTTCCATTGACATTCTCTTATGACAACTCTTATGTAGAACTTCCCCGTGCTTTCTGTCTCGGTGATAATGAAGACAGACAGCAATAAAAAGGGTCTAACCCATCCCAAATTTACTAACAAAGAAAAAAAAATGTTTTGCCTTGACATACACTTTAAATGATATTTTTACATAGAAGGCAAGCTAAATACCAGTTAAATGTCAATGCTAAGAGGAACTGCTCAAAATTTCTAAAAAAAAAAAAAAATTAAACTGAAACATGTTATCTGTTTATGTGTCAAGGTTGCTTAGCAAAATTTAGTACAGCTAAGTATTATTGTTTACAGGTATGTATATAGTGCAGGCAATTTACGCAGCACTATTCATACCGTACATTTATTTCATTCCCTGCCCTCAAGGAGCTTACAATCTAAGGTCCCTGCCTCGCATGCATGCATATACACACTAGGGCAGATCTGGGCAGGATCCAGTTAACTTACCAGTAAGGATAAGCTCCGGCATGTTCGCACACTCCATGTGCAGAGCCCACCAGGAAGTCGGCACTGCGCTGCGCTAATCACAGGCAATGAGACATTGTCCCGATGTGCGGCTGCACAGATTGGGAAATGTCTCACTGCCTGTGATTAGTGCAGCGCCGTGCCGACCTCCTGGCGGGCTCTGCACGTGGAGTGTGCGAACACGCTGGAGCTCATCCTTACTTACCAGCATACCAGCATGTCTTTGTTGTGTGGGAGGAAACCACACACAATCACATCATGTAGGCAGTGTCCTGGTTGGGGTGCAAATTGAGGATCCAAGTGCTGCAAGGCAGGAGAGCTAACCACTAAGGATGAGCTCCGGCATGTTGGCACAGCTCAAGTGCAGAGCCCGCCAGGAAGTCGGCACTGCGCTAATCACAGGCAGTGAGACATTTCCTGATGCGCGGCTGCAGAGATCGGGAAATGTCTCACTGCCTGTGATTAGCGCAGCACAGTGCCGACTTCCTGGAGGGCTCTGCACGTGGGGTGTGCGAAAACGCCTGAGCTCATCCTTACTAACCACTAAACTTATACAGTAGATATAAAAAGTCTACACACCCCTGTTAAAATGACAGGTTTCTGTGATGTAAAACAATGAGACAAAGATAAATAATTTCAGAACTATTTCCACCTTCAATGTGACCTATAAACTGTACAACTCAATTGAAAAATAAACTGAAATCTTTTAGGGGGAGAAAGTAAAAATAAAAAACGAAAATAATGTGGTTGCATAAGTGTGCACACCCTCTTATAACTGGGGATGTAGCTGTGTTCAGAATTAAGAACACCATACCCACAGTGAAGCATGGTGGTGGCAGCATGCTTTGGGGCTGTTTTTCTTCAGGTGGAACAGGGTCCTTAGTCAAGGTAGAGGGAATTCTGAACAGTTCCAAATACCAGTCAATATTGGCACAAAACCTTCAGATTTCTACTAGAAAGCTGGACATGAAGAGGAACTTCATCTTTCAGCATGACAATGACCCAAAGCATACATCCAAATCAACAAAGGTATGGCTTCACTAAAAGAAGATTAAAGTTTTGGAATGGCCCAGCCAGAGCCCAGACTTGAATCTGATTGAAAATCTGTGGGGTGATCTGAAGAGGGCTGTGCACAGGAGATGCCCTCGCAATCTGACAGATTTGGAGTGTTTTTGCAAAGAAGAGTGGGCAAATATTGCCAAGTCAAGATGTGCCATGCTGATAGACTTATACCCAAAAAGACTGAGTGCTGTAAGAAAATCAAAAGATGCTTCAAGAAAGTATTAGTTTAAGGGTGTGCACACTTATGCAACCATATGATTTTATTTTTTTATTTTTACTTCCCTCCACCTAAAAGATTGCAGTTTGATTTTTAATTGAGTTGTACAGTTTGTAGGTCACATTAAAGGTTAAAAAAGTTATGAAATGATTTATCTTTGTCTAATATGTTTACATCACAGAAACCTGACACTGACACAGGGGTGTGTAGACAGCGCAAGGAGAAAAAAAAAGCTGATCACCGACTTATCAGCAAGGGACTTCGGTCCCGAAGAGGAAGAGGCAATAATGCCTCATATGTGCCACCAGTACCCCCTGCCAGTGCCACCTGACACCTAATAATGAATACAAGTGCCACCTATCAATGCCCACAAGTGCCACCTATCCATTCCCACCAGTGGTGCCAATCAGTGCCACCTAGCAGTGCTGCCTATCAGTGTAACCGATTAGTGCCCATTATTGCCACCCATCAGTGCCCATCACTGCCACCCATCAGTGCCCATCACTGCCACCTATTTGTGCCCATCAGTGCCCGCCTCATCAGCGTACATCAATGAAGGAGAAAAAGTACCTTTTTTAAAATCTTATAACAAAATATAAAAAAAAAAAAAAAAATTTAAATTCGGTCTTTTTACATTTTTTTAACAAAAAATGAAAACCGCAAAGGTGATCAAATACCACCAAAAGAAAGCTCTATTTGTGGGGAAAAAAATGATAAAAATTTCATTTGGGTACAGTGTTGTATGTCTGCGCAATTGTCATTCAAAGTGCGTCAGCGCTGAAAGCTGAAAATTGGTCTGGATAGGAGGGGGGTTTAAGTGCCCAGTAAGCAAGTGGTTAAAGAGGGTTTTCAAATACCTCTTGGTCATTGAGATTATTTTACTGATGAAATAATAGAAAATGACAGAAAAATTTGAATGCACACATAGCAAAATAAGTATTCAGTACTGGTAAATAAGGTGAAGTTGTGTTCACTTTATGTGCCCAATCGTGCAAGGGAAATTAAAGGAACAGTATTTTTGCTTGCATAATATTGGGTGGCTGAAGGGAACACAGCTCAACCCTATTCACTAAACATAGATATACTGTATATCTCTACCCACTGCCCTAATTAGAAATTGTCTTTTTTCCTTTAAGTGTAGCACTATTCCAATAGGAACCACTTAAAATATGGGTCCTTCTGCCTTCCCCTGTGCTGACTCACCTTGAACTGACTGAGAACCTAATGACACATTATTCGTGTAAAGCTGCCTTTATTAACAGGCAAAGTCCTGCTAGAAAAGGGACTAGAAAGCTCTGCTCTTTGGTGGGTCTGCCCTATGTTGCCCTTCCACTGTAACTATCTGCATTCAGTCTCTTTCTCTAAAGTCAGAAGGCTTGCTCTCAGAAGCTCTGGACACAATGCTCTAAAGCCCTGTGCTCTCCGCAACCTGACATACACAGATTTTTTTTGGGCAGCATAACATAACAATAATCCTCCTGGTGTTCCTTCTCACCAGCCTGATCTTTCCAAAGCCTCCTTGTGGTTACCCTCTCTGTGAAGGTTCTCCTCCAGTGGGCTGGCCTAAATATCCAGCTTCAGGAGGGCAGATAAGTCCAGCCCCTTTTTGGTCTCCCACAAAAAAAGCCACTGGCCCTCCTATGCCACTTTCTTCTCTCTGCACGGTGCCTCTCTGGGCCTTTGGTGGATGGGACTTTAGTCCTAGGCTACAACTGCAGACAATTAGCATTCTTCTTTGTTCCTCTCTCTCCCTGAACTATTCATTACCAGCAAGGAGGGGGCAACAATATGTAGCCAGCAGAAGAATGTTCTGCTGCATGGCTTAAGGGGCCAGAAGCTGCGATATGCTTCCCCACTGAAAGTCTTTGGCCCCTAAAGAAACAACAGTTTATTTTGTTAACAAACTAAACAAAGTTATTACGCAAATAGATTTATTTTGCGGAACCTACAAATCAGTTTCTTGACACTGTTCTCTGGATTCAGTGGTGTGTTGGGCAGAGAGCTCCCTTGCAGGTTCCGGGGGTTGCTTTCTGGCTGACTCTGGAGCATAAGGCCTGAGGGATTCAAAACAGTTTTCAGTTAAGTACGGAATGGAATTAGTGGACCCAGACTGCCAGGGCTATCCTACTCTATCTCCCAGTGTTCTTCTTCCTCTTCCTGAGATCAGGTCAACGGAGCTCATCTAGTAGAATATAAACTGGTCAAAGGTGACTTCACCTTTGTTGGCACTTGAACAGGTTCAGTCAAAAGCTAAAGGTGTTTTAATGGCAGGCTTTTCAAGGCCCGGTCTTCTCTTGTGGGCTAATCTGGTATACAGAAAGAGCAGGTAAATAAGCAGAGATGATGTAGGACTGGCAATTCAATTGGTCAGCTGTGTTTTGCTTTTTCAGGGATACCCATGCGCAAACTCTTAAGTCAATGTTCTTCTTCTTCCTCTGGCCTCGGGTTTAAAGAGTGCTTGAGCCTTTTCATTTGCAGTCTTTTAAGTGTAACTCCACTTTTGTTGAGAAAAAAATTCCCCTCTGGGTGATCTATGTACATTGCAAGGAGTATAACAAACTTTGTTGCAGATTCCTACCTTTTGTTATTCTGAAGAATGTATGTATGTATGTAATGTATGTATGTATGTATGTATGTAATGTATGTATGTAAGAAAGTATGTTTCCAAAAATAAAATTTTTGTTGCAGGGGATACCTGAAATCTGACTTGTATCTTAGTGCAGATTTCTGGGAAAATTGGTGAGCCAATCACACAAGCAGGAAATGATGTTTCTGGGGAGTGGTCAGTACACACTCTGTGTGTATGTGTATTGCATACACACAGAATGCAATGCATTCTCAGAAAATTACAGAGCTGCAGATTGAAAAGGAAAGGTCATTTTTAATAACATTTAATTACAATATGATCAGTGTCGCAATTATATGCGCAATATTATTTTTTCTTTATCTGCTATTTTTTTTCCCCACAAAAGTGGAGTTACCCTTTAAATTCCTCCAGAACTGGCCTACATAGCCTTTGTGAAATGCAACTGATGTCTAAACATCATGTCTGGCAACTACTTAATACATTTGCTTTCATAGTCTCTGCCTTGGTCTGAATTGATTATTTGAGGTAATCCATAATGAATGAAGAATTTCTCCTTCAGTTCTTAAGCTGTTTGGTCTTTGATCGGGAAAGCCTAGACATAGTGTCCACATGTATCAGGCTCCAAGTACTAGGAATCAATGCACACCAACTCCAGAAGTGGATCAGTCAGCTCTTTATGGATTCCTACTCAAGGGGGTTCCTTCTGTAGATGCCTTCAACTTGCACAGACACAATTTGAGAGGGGCCTACCATCTTATCTTGAAGTTACTTTTGAAAAGCTGGGGTCACAGATCCAGCTGTCTAAGCTTGCATTCTCCTCTTTCTTAGACAATGTTTCAGATGGTTGGGGTGCATTTTTTTTTCTTCAGAAAACCTGATACCGAGGGAGGTGTTTTTGGTTGCCCCTTGAGGATACTGGCTGGGATTCTATTAAAGAATAGAGCCCTTCCCTTTTTCCTTAAAGCGGACTGAGATAGTTGAGCACCATGTACCTCCTTGCACCGAGGCCTGCTGAAATTTCACGCTGGCCTTGCAGGCAGTAACTCCAATAAGGTCTTTAGGACTTCCTTCAAAGTTTCTTAAGAAGGTCTCCTTGAGCATTATGCTCTAAAATGTCCAGACTTTCCACCAGCTTTCCCACTTCTGTAAAAAAAATAAGGTGGGAGCATAGCCTGGAGATGGTATTTAGGCTGCTGCAACCACCCCAGAGCTTTGGGCCAGGCACTGGTCTGACTGGCTATGAGCAACCTGCCAGTGGGTTCAAATTGATTAACCACACCTTAACATCACTTGTCAGAAGTAGGTTTGTACACTAAAAGCAGGCTGGAATGTCTTTTCTTTATTCTAACAGTGCTTAAATGTGGGTCTAAATCTATTTTCAAGTCAAATACAAACATTCATAGGTCAGGTGCTAATGCTATCATTGTTTGGTGAATCTGTTCCTTGGTCCATGTATCTCTGGGGATGTCCACCACTATTTTCAGCCATAATTGGCCATTCTGCTGTTTACTCCCCTTGGCACCGCAGTCATCACTCTGTGCAAGGGTCTGAAGGATCCCAGATGATGCGCCCATGTGTAGTGCTGTCTCCCTAAGGGCTGTTTGATAGATGGGTCCTGATGTCCTCCTCCAGAGATGACCCATCTTGAACTGACCCAGCACTCACTGACATGCGAGTACCATAAAGTAGGTTTATGGTACAGCAGGTAAAGCCCTGCTGAAAAAGTGGTTGGAAGAACAATACAACAGCAGATATAACAAAAAGATTAAACATGGCTGTGAAGAACAAGAGTCTCCGTTATGTAGTCTATCTATAATAGTGTTAATTTCCATGGGCAATGAGTTTAAAAGGCTAAAAACAAAACCTATGTGGCTTACGGCCAAAGTTAAAAAAGCTATAAACAATAAGAAAAGAGCCTTTAAAAAATATAAAAATGAAGGAACACTAGTGTCGTTTAAATGTTACAAAGAATTTAACAGAATATGTAAAAGGGAAATCAAATCTGCAAAAATTCAAAACGAACGACAGATTGCAAAAGATAGTAGGACAAACCCCCAAAAATTCTTCAAATATATTAATAGTAAAAAGGTCAGGTCTGAGCATGTAGGCCCTTTACAAAATAATCTAGAGTGGGTGACTGGGGACAAAGAGAAGGCAATTTTATTAAATACTTTCTTCAGCTCTGTGTATACAAAAGAGCATGGGGAAGCTCATGTCCATAATGGGGGTGGTAGTGACACAGTCCCGAATGATCCACAATGGCTCAAAAGTGATATGGTCCAGAAATATTTAGACAGAATAAAGGTGGATAAAGCACCTGGACCTGATGGCATCCACCCACGGATCCTAAAAGAATTGGGCTCTGTAATTTCAAAGCCATTGCATCTAATTTTTAGGGACTCATTAATGACGGGAATAGTACCACTGGATTGGCGCAGGGCGAACGTGGTGCCTATATTTAAAAAGGGATCAAAGTCTTTACCAAGTAACTATAGACCTGTTAATTTAACTTCTATAATCGGGAAGATACTGGAGCGTTTAATAAAAGACCACATAGACGAGTTCTTCCTGGAAAAAAACATTTTAAGCAATGGACAGCATGGATTCATGAAAGACAGAAGTTGTCAGGCAAACCTGATTTCTTTTTATGAAGAGGTAAGTAAAACCTTGGACAGAGGGGTGGCTGTGGACGTGGTATACTTGGATTTCGTAAAAGCGTTCGACACAGTTCCCCACAAGCGGCTCATGTGTAAGGTAAAGTCTACAGGCTTGGAAATATCAGTTTGTAAATGGATAGAAAACTGGCTAAAAGACAGAATTCAGAGAGTAGTGGTTAATGATTCTTACTCTGAATGGTCTAAGGTTATCAGTGGTGTACCCCAAGGTTCAGTGCTGGGACCCTTACTTTTTGAAATCTTTATAAATGATATTGGGTCTGGGATCAAAAGTACACCAAGCTATGCAGTAGAATAAGGCCCTTACAGGATGTCTCCAATTTACAAGCCAACCTCAATGCACTGTCTAATTGGGCGACTATGTGGCAGATGAGGTTTAATGTTGAGAAATGTAAAGCTATGCACTCAGGGGCTAAGAATATGCATGCATCATACATACTAGAGGGAGTACAACTGGGGGAATCCGTGGTGGAGAGGTATGGACTCCAGAGAGAGAGATATAATTTTGCTCCTGTTCAAATCATTAGTAAGACCTCATCTGGAATATGCAGTTCAGTTTTGGGCACCAGAGAAGGGCAACCAAACTGATAAGAGGCATGGAGGAGCTCAGCTATGAGGAAAGATTAGAGGAACTGAATTTATTCACTCTTGAGAAGAGGAGAATAAGGGGGGATATGATCAACATGTTCAAATATATAAGGGGTCCATATAGTGAACTTGGTGTTGAGTTATTCTCTTTACGGTCAACCCAGAGGACACGGGGGCACTCTTTGCGTCTAGAGGGAAAGAGATTTAATCTCCAAATACGCAAAGGTTTCTTCACAATAAGAGCTGTGACAATGTGGATTAGACTCCCTCCAGAGGTGGTTCTGGCTAGCTCACTAGATTGCTTTAAAAAAGGCCTGGATGCTTTCCTAAATGTACATAATATAACTGGGTACTAACATTTATAGGTAAAGTTGATCCAGGGAAAATCCGATTGCCTCTTGGGGGATCAGGAAGGAATTTTTTCCTCTGCTGTAGCAAATTGGAGCATGTTCTGCTGGGGTTTTTTGCCTTCCTCTGGATCAACTGAGGGTATAAAATTGGGTATATTGGATTGTACGATATTTTTTATTTTATTTATTGTTTTTAAAGTTTAACTGGATGGACTTGTGTCTTTTTTCAACCTGACTAACTATATAACTATGTATAAACAAGAGACCCTGCCTATGCTACTAGCCAATGGGGACATGGGGCTGTGGATCTCCAGTTGGGGCACACAGTCAGAACACCACAAGCTGTCATGTACCTGGTGGAGATCAAGCTGAAGTTTGGGCTTTTCTTGCACTTCTTGTCCAACAACCCTGGTAGTAGCAACAGAGTATGCAAGGACATAAAGTGGCATGAGGGCTGATGTTGCAGACAGCACCTGGTCAGAAGTGCGGAGTGTAGCCAGGACACAAGCTGAAGGTCATCAACAGCCAGGGGACATTTTGCACATAGCCAAAATTATGAAAACTATTGAATTTGACATTTCAGAAATACATATTTTCCCAGACTTGTCATGCTACACCTTACAACAAAAACACATGTTAAAGCCACTTGTCACCATCTTAAGAGACCAATCTATTTCCTTTCCACTGGAGAGCCTCTTTTACCTTGATGAGCAAAAGGGTTGATAGAATTATCACTCTCTGCTTTCCTTTATTTACAGAACTACTGTAAAAAAGCTTGGTATCTCCTGTCCCACTGTTCCAGACTGGGAAGCTCTTCCCAAACCAACTACAACAGAGACACTCAGGTATGCAGTTCAACAACAAACAAGAAAACTGAATTATACACCACCCTGTACAACCACTTTTACCCACAAGTAAGCCTATATTAAAGCTTACTTGTAGGTGCTGGAAATATCTCCTAAACCTCCACGATTTAGGAGATATTTACATTAAAGCCATGCATCGATGTCTACGGCGCATGCGCACTTTAGAAAGGGCAGATTGTGCCGTTTCTAAAGGGGTCATGCCGTGACTGACGGCTCCAGCGCGCATGCACGGGAGTGACGTCATGTGACTCTGGCCAGTCACAGAGCCGGAGTTTGCGGCCCCGGAAGGAAGAGGGGTGAAGATGGACGCTCGCTATGCGATGCATAGTAGCCCATTATGCTTTACCTTTGCAGGGAAATAAAGAGGAAGTAAAACCCATTGGGGCTTACTTCCTCTTTAAAAACATATTGTAAGCAGAAGTTGGCATTACAACAGTTTAGCAGTTTAATATCAGTTTCAAGGCTGAACACCATGAGCCCACCTGGATTCCATGGGGTCTTTTAAATATGCTCCCAAATTATCCCACCTCATACAAAAGGACACTTTTTATTGGGATTACTGTAAATTAGGTATGTGTATACCCCACATTCCTTCCAGATAATTTTTCTTCAGCAACTCCTCCACTGTCTCTACTCTGCTGAGCACCCATATCTTATATTTGCTGACTTTAACTTTCAGTATTTTCCTCACAGAGACTGACGTGTTTTCCGCACAGGGACTGTCCCTTTAGAGACAAGTAAATCACCTCCAACCATAACTCACCAGTCTGCAATTTTGGCAGCTTATCCACAAATACAATTTGTCTGATATTTGGAAGACCAAAAATCTGCATATGTTCCAGTATTATTTATTATCTGTATACCCAAACTGACTTTTGCAGATTGCCTCACTGAATAATCCTGTAACACCGGAGCAAATTCTTGAACCTATTAAACACCCTATGGATAACAAAGCACTAGGGCCTAAAGGTTTGCCATACCTGCATTTTAAAACATTTTCTACTTCCTTATTCCATCACCTGACTACTCTTTATAACTCATTTTTAAAAGGCATTCAAATTCTGCCCTAAATTTCTCCCCATCGGCAGTTGTTAAACGTCATTCTTTGTCACGCAAGAATAACATGTTGTGCAGCACTGGAAGGGATGACCCAATTCCACTGCAGTTTACTTTTAGCATTGAACTTTTAAGCGCTTTCATTTGCTGCCACCTGGATATTGGAGGAATCAAAATTAGGAACCAACAATTTATTTCCCTATACACTGAAATTGTGTAGCGATGGCCTTGTGGGGTTGCTACGTGTTACAGCATCCACACATTTCACCCTGCTCCCAGACCTGATTTAGACACACTTCTCAGTCAATAAACAGTCTTTTGCTTGTGTTTGTTGTTTTTATTAGGGGATTGAACTTGGTTGGGGAAAAGGGACATGGGATGCTCATAGGATAAATTGTACTTTGTAGAATAAAAGTAACTGCGTCACACTTCTCAGAAGAACAAGATGGCTGACCCACAACTTGACAGACTTTTACCTCAGAACCATAGGCGTGCGCACAGGGTGTGCTGGGTGTGCCCAGGCACACCGTAATCCCCCCATGTGCATTAGTGTTATCGTTCTGTGTAGCAACAGGAACATGGGAAAAATCTCCCTCTTACCGGCTCTGCCATAAGAGAAGTGTTTATCCTTTTCTCTTTCACTGTGCCAGCAGGGAGATCAATGTGCCGGTGTCAAATATATGTAGATACATACACATGCATGTGTGTTTGAGCTTAAGGGTGCACACCCTAATGCATTAGGCTGCACACACCTATGCTCAGAACACTTCTTCCAGCACACTTCCTCCAGCACACTACTTCACTGTCCAATTTTAGTAATCCTGTAACACCATCAGAACATGACTAGGCCTCAGTCTGAATAAGTCCCAGTGTGTTTACTTGATGGCCCCTGTAACGAGCCCCTGCTCGCTCGGTTCCACTCCTCTGCGGCTATTGAATCAGATTGCAGATCGCAGCGTCTGATGGTTCGGTCATCCAATACTCCGGGATTCGAACTACAGCTATGTGCCGTTCGAATCCAGTTGTGATAGCTTAGAACAAACACCAGGCAGGCTGTATGTATGTTCAAACAGGAATCTCACCTTTATTGGATGCACACAACACACTTTTATACATAGCAGTTTGAAAACCCCGCCCCAACAACCACTTTCCTATTGGTCAATTGTAAAGTACACTCTAGTCCTCATTTAGGTCCTCTTGGCCATGCAATTGAGGACTTGAAACAGGGTCAGCAGGGATTGGTCCGATAGCTTGAATAGGAGGACTGATATGTGTAATGACACAGAGAAGCCCCAGGGTCTAATTAAAGTACATAAACAACGGTCAAACACAGAACAATGCATTCCTTCCAGACCATGGAGCCGTCTGGAGGGGGTTAGCCTTAAGACAGGGCGGAAGACCCACCACTGTGTAATAGAATCAAAGGAGAAATACTTCAGTATGCCAAAGTTCATGACAATACCCCGCCCTGGGAAACAGTCCAACAGCCACAGTGGGACCCCGAACGGGTCAACTCGAGGATGTTGGAAAAGTAGTACACACAAGCGGACTTTTCGACTGGACTGGTCTGACGGACCGAGTTTGGTGGACAATTTGACCGTGTATGGGCTTCATTGGACCTTAGGTCGAAAATCTGACGGTCTTTAGATTTGGAACATGTTTCAAATCTTTCCGACGGACTCGAGTCCAGTCGAAAAGTCCGCTCGTCTGTATGCTAGTCCGACAGACAAAAACCAACGCTAGGGCAGCTATTGGCTACTGGCTATCAACTTCCTTATTTTAGTCCGGTCGTACGTCATCGGGTACGAATCCGTCGAACTTTGGTGTGATCGTGTGTAGGCAAGTCCGTTCGTTGGGAAAGTCCGTCGGAAGTCTGCCGAAAGTCCGTCGGATAGACCATCGGACCAGTCCGGTCAAAAATTCCACCCGTGTGTACGCTGCATTAAGGTTTCAGGTCCGTCTGCTGAGATAACCCATCCGCATTCCCGTTTTGAGGACCTGGCCGATATTGTACGGTGAAATTGTGCAGTTGTAAAGCCAGGCTCCACCTTAGTAATTGGCCGTTCTCTCCCGCAACCCGGTTAAGCCATATCAAGGGATTGTGGTCCGTAATGACGGTAAAAGAGCGTCCATACACGTAAGGCTATAATTTCTTTAAAGCCCAGACTAAGGTTAAACACTTTTTTTCTATGGCAGCATATCCAACTTCACGGGGTAACAACTTGCGGCTGAGATACGCCACCGGGTGCTCTTTCCCGTCATCGCCAACTTGACTTAGTACGGCTCCCAGTCCGAACATGGAGGCGTCTGTCTGAATGACAAAACGTTTGTTAGGATCGTGTGCAGCCAGTATGGGAGCTGGCGTTAGGGCGGTTATTAACTGATAAAATGCTAACTCGCACTCCGGGGACCACAGGACCTGTCTAGGGAGAGTCTTTTTGGTCAGGTCCATCAGGGGTTTGGCTATGTCACTATAGTGGAGTACAAACTTCCTGTAGTATCCTGCTGTCCCTAAAAATGCAAGTACCTGGGTCTTGGTTCTGGGAACCGGCCAGTTTAAGATGGCCTCGATTTTTGCAGGTTCTGGCCTCTGTTCCCACATCCCACTCTATGTTCCAGATATTGCACCTCAGACATCCCGATATTACATTTGTTTGGCTTTAGGGTCAGGTCAGCGGCTCGGATCCTATCTAGAACTGATCCCAGGTGTCTAGGATGTTCCTCCAATGTCTGGTTATAGATTGTGATGTTGTCAAGATATGCACATGCAAAATCTTGCAGACCATCGAGGAGTTCATCTATCTGTCACAGTACAGACATTCAGTCGCCTATAGTACACACAAAATCGGGTCGTGCCATCCCGTTTTGGGACTAATGCCCCGTACATACGGTCGGATTTTCCAACGGAAAATGTGTGATTGGACCTTGTTGTCAGAAATTCCGACCGTGTGTAGGCTCCATCACACATTTTCCATCGGATTTTCCGACACACAAAGTTTGAGAGCAGGCTATAAAATTTTCCGACAACAAAATCCGTTGTCGGAAATTACAATCGTGTGTACACAAATCCGACAGACAAAGTGCCACGCATGCTCAGAATAAATAAATAGATGAAAGCTATTGGCCACTGCCCCGTTTATAGTCCTGACGTACGTGTTTTACGTCACCACGTTTAGAACGATCGGATTTTCCAACAACTTTGTGTGACCGTGTGTATGCAAGACAAGTTTGAGCCAACATCCGTCAGAAAAAATCCTAGGATTTTGATGTCGGAATGTCCGAACAAAGTCCAACCGTATGTACGGGGCATAATACTACAGGGGAAGCCCAGGGGCTTGCTGATGGTGCGATCACCCCTAACTCGAGCATCTCCCTAATCTCTGCTCTCATCCCTTCTTGCACTGCTCCGGGAATCCTATAGGCTGCTTGTCTCAGGGGCTTCTGCCCGGGGGTCTCTACCTTGTGCACAGCTATGTGAGTATACCCAGGGAGTGCCGAGAACATCTCCTGCCGATCCTGGAGTAATTCTCTGGCCTGTTCTCGTTCTTGGGATCATAATCACACTTATGCAACCATATTATTTTATTTTTTTATTTTTACTTCCCTCCACCTAAAAGATTTCAGTTTGATTTTCAATTGAGTTGTACAGTTTATAGGTCACATTAAAGGTTGAAAAAGTTATGAAATTATTTATCTTTGTCTAAAATTTTTACATCACAGAAACCTGACATTTAAACAGGGGTGTGTAGACGTGTTATATCCACTGTAAGTTGATAAATATGAATATTAAGTATACAAAGATCCAACTAAGGGTTGCTGAGTAGTATGTACGTCATAATACAACAACTTTTCGCTGAAAATGCCATATAAACATGGAATGATGACAAATGTGTGCCTAACAAAGAATTACATTCTGCAAAAGAAAAAAAAAAACAAGGTACCCAATGTAGTACTTTATTAGGTGTCCCTTTGGGTGATGCTGTTAAGAGACAATGCAATAACATCCAAGCTTAAAGTGGTTGTAAACTCTGTTACACCACTTGTACAGGTAAGACTATAATAAGGTTTATCTGTAGGTACTGTAAATATCTATATATATCACTATATGCTCTGCTGCCCATGTCATCGGCGCATGCGCACTGAAGAAACGGCCCGCTGGTGCTGTTTCTTCAGAAGTCGTGCCGTGACTAGCGGCTCCTGCACCCACGTGACGTCATTGCGTCTCCGGCCAATTACAGCGCCAGAGCACGCGAATCCAGAATTAACTCCAGTGTTTGCCATGGGAGCGGAGTGCAGGCGGCACTGCAGGGCATCGTTCTAAGGTAAGTATTTCATAATGAGCTAATGATACTAGCTCATTATGCCTTTGTCTTGCAGGGTTTTTTACTTTCTGAGGTTTACAACCTCTTTAACCACTTGACATCCGCGCTATAGCCGAATGACGGCTACAGCGCGGACCTGAATTCCCGGGAGGCCGTCATATGACGGCCTCCCCTGTGCACGTGTTCTGCGCGCGCCCTAGTCACTGAGACACGGGTGATCACCGATCCGAGTAAGGGGCTGGTCCCGGCCCCTTACCATGTGATCAATTGTTAGCCAATGACAGCTGATCACATGATCAAAACAAAAGCTCTGTGATCATTTTTTTTTCTCCTCGCGCAGACAGCGCGAGGAGAAAAAAAAGACGATCATCGGCTTATCAGCAAGGGACTTCAGTCCCGAAGAGGAAGAGGCAATAATGCCTCATATGTGCCACCAGTACCCCCTGCCAGTGCCACCTATCAATGCCCATGAGTGCCACCTATCAATGCCTACAAGTGCCACCTATCAATGCCCACAAGTGCCACCTATCAATGCCCAATGCCCACCAGTGGTGCCAATCAGTGCCACCTAGCAGTGCTGCCTATCAGTGTAAACGATCAGTGCTCATTATTGCTACCCATCAGTGCCCATCACTGCCACCCATCAGTGCCCATCACTGCCACCTATCGGTGCCCATCAGTATCGCCTCATCAGCATACATCAATGAAGGAGAAAAATTACCCTTTTTAAAATTTTATAACAAAATAAAAAAAAAAATTATTTTTTTTTTAAATTCGGTCTTTTTACATTTTTTTAACAAATAATAAAAACCGCAAAGGTGATCAAATACCACCAAAAGAATGCTCTATTTGTGGGAAAAAAAAGATAAAAATTTCATTTGGGTACAGTGTATGTCCGCGCAATTGTCATTCAAAGTGCGTCAGCGCTGAAAGCTGAAAATTGGTCTGGATAGGAGGGGGGTTTAAGTGCCCAGTAAGCAAGTGGTTAAAGAGGGTTTTCAAATACCTCTTGGTCATTGGGATTATTTTACTGAAGAGTGGTGAAGTAATAGAAAATGACAGAAAATTTTGAATGCACACATAGCAAAATAAGTATTCAGTACAGGTAAATAAGGTGAAGTTGTGTTCACTTTATGTGCCCAATCGTGTAAGGGAAATTAAAGGAACAGTATTTTTGCTTGCATAATATTGGATGGCTGAAGGGAAGACAGCTGAACCCTATTCACTAAACATAGATATACTGTATATCTCTACCCACTGCCTAATTAGAAATGGTATTTTTTCCTTTAAGTGTAGCACTATTCCAATAGGAACCACTTAAAATATGGGTCCTTCTGCCCTCCCCTGTGCTGACTCACCTTGAACTGACTGAGAACCTAATGACACACTAGTCGTGTAAAGTCCTGCTAGAAAAGGGACTAGAAAGCTCTGCTCTTTTGTGGCTCTGTCCTATGTTGCCCTTCCACTGTAACTATCAGCATTCAGTCTCTTTCTCTAAAGTCAGAAGGCTTGCTCTCAGAAGCTCTGGACACAGTGCTCTAAAGCCCTGTCCTCTCCACAACCTGACACACACAGATGTTTTTTGGGCAGCACAACATAACAATAATCCTCCTGGTGTTCCTTCTCACCAGCCTGATCTTTCCAAAGCCTCCTTGTGGTTACCCTCTCTGTGGAGGCTCTTCTCCAGTGGGCTGGCCTAAATATCCAGCTTCAGGAGGGCAGATAAGTCCAGCCCCTTTTTGGTCTCCCACAAAAAAAGCAACTGGCCTTCCTATGCCACTTTTTTCTCTCTGCACGGTGCCTCTCTGGGCCTTTGGTGGATGAGACTTTAGTCCTAGGCTGCAACTGCAGACAATTAGCATTCTTCTTTGTTCCTCTCTCTCCCTGAACTATTCATTACCAGCAAGGAGGGGGCAACAATATGTAGCCAGCAGAAGAATGATCTGCTGCATGGCTTAAGGGGCCAGAAGCTGGGATATGCTTCCCCACTGAAAGTATATGGTCCCTAAAGAAACAACAGTTTATTTTGTTAACAAACTAAACAAAGTTATTATGCAAATAGATTTATCTTGCAGAACCTACAAATCAGTCTCTTGACACTCTGTTCTCTGGCTTCAGTGGTGTGTTGGGCAGAGAGCTCCCTTGCAGGTTCCGGGGGTTGCTTTCTTGCAGACTCTGGAGCATAAGGCCTGAGGGAACCAAAACAGTTTTCAGTTAATTACAGAATGGAATTAGTGGACTCAGACTGCCAGGGCTATCCTACTCTTAAGTCTTTCTCCCAGTCTTCTTCTTTCTCTTCCTGAGATCAAGTCACCGGAGCTCATCTAGTAGAATATAAACTAGTCAAAGGTGACTTCACCTTTGTTGACACTTGAACAGGTTCAGTCAAAAGCAAGAGGTGTTTGAATGACAGGCTTTTAAAGGCCCGGTCTTCTCTTGTGGGCTAATCTGGTATACAGAAAGAGCAGGTAAATAAGCAGAGATGATGTAGGACTGGCAATTCAATTGGTCAGCTGTTTTTTGCTTTTTCAGGGAGACCCATGTTCCTCAGCAGCACCCTGTCACCAGGTTGTAGATCATGCACCCAAACTCTTAAGTCAATGTTCTTCTTCTTCCTTTGGCCTCGGGTTTAAAGAGTGCTTGAGCCTTTTCATTTGCAGTCTTTTAAGTGTAACTCCAATTTTGTTAAGAAAAAAAAATTCCCCTCTGGGTGATCTATGTACATTGCAAGGAGTATAACAAACTTTGTTGCAGATTTCTACCTTTTGTTATTCTGAAGAATGTATGTATGTATGTAATATATGTATGTATATATGTAATGTATGTATGTAAGAAAGTATGTTACCAAAAATGACATTTTTGTTGCAGGGGATACCTGAAATCTGACTTGTATCTTAGTGCAGATTTCTGGGAAAACTGGTGAGCCAATCACACAAGCAGAAAATGATGTTTCTGGGGAGTGGTCAGTACACACTCTGTGTGTATGTGTATTGCATACACACAGAATGCAATGCATTCTCAGAAAATTACAGAGCTGCAGATTGAAAAGGAAAGGTCATTTTTAATAACATTTAATTACAATATGATCAGTGTCGTAATTATATGCGCTATATTATTTTTTCTTTATCTGCTATTTTTTCCCCACAAAAGTGGAGTTACCCTTTAAATTCTTCCAGAACTGGCCTACATAGCCTTTGTGAAATGCAGCTTATGTCTAAACATCATGTCTGGCAACTACTTAATATGTTTGCTTTCATAGTCTCTGCCTTGGTCTGAATGGATTATTTGAGGTAGTCCATAATGAATAAAGTACTTTTCCTTCAGTTCTTAAGCTGTTTGGTCTTTGATCGGGAAAGCGTAGACATAGTGTCCACTTGTATCAGGCTCCAAGTACTAGGAATCAATGCACACCAACTCCAGAGGCCTTGACTTTAGAGGTGGATCAGTCAGCTCTTTATGGATTCCTACTCAAGGGGGTTCCTTCTGTAGATGCCTTCAACTTGCACAGACACAATTTGTGAGGGGCCTACCATCTTATCTTGGAATATGCAGTTCAGTTTTGGGCACCAGTTCTCAAAAAGGATATCGGGGAACTGGAGAAGGTGCAGAGAAGGGCAACTAAACTGATAAGAGGCATGGAGGAGCTCAGCTATGAGGAAAGATTAGAGGAACTGAATTTATTCACTCTTGAGAAGAGGAGAATAACGGGGGATATCATCAGCATGTTCAAATATATAAGGGGTCCATATAGTGAACTTGGTGTTGAGTTATTCTCTTTACGGTCAACGCAAAGGACACGGGGGCACTCTTTACGTCTAGAGGAAAAGAGATTTCATCTCCAAATACGCAAAGGTTTCTTCACAGTAAGAGCTGTGAAAATGTGGAATAGACTCCCTCCAGAGGTGGTTCTGGCCAGCTCAGTAGATTGCTTTAAAAAAGGCCTGGATGCTTTCCTAAATGTACATAATATAACTGGGTACTAACATTTATAGGTAAAGTTGATCCAGGGAAAATCCGATTGCCTCTTGGGGGATCAGGAAGGAATTTTTTCCCCTGCTGTAGCAAATTGGAGCATGCTATGCTGGGGTTTTTTGCCTTGCTCTGGATCAACTGAGGGTATAAAATTGGGTATATTGGATTGTACGATATTTTTTATTTTATTTATTTATTGTTTTTAAGGTTGAACTGGATGGACTTGTGTCTTTTTTCAACCTGACTAACTGTGTAACTATGTAACTATGTATAAACAAGAGACCCTGCCTATGCTACTAGCCAATAGGGACACGGGGCTGTGGATCTCCAGTTGGAGAGCACAGTCAGAACACCACAAGCTGTCACATACCTGGTGGAGATCAAGCTGAAGTTTGGGCTTTTCTTGCACTTCTTGTCCAACAACACTGGTAGTAGCAACAGGGTATGCAAGGACATAAAGTGGCATGAGGGCTGATGTTGCAGACAGCACCTGGTCAGAAGTGGGGAGTGTAGCCAGGGCACAAGCTGAAGGTCATCAGCAGCCAGGGGACATTTTGCACATAGCCAAAATTATGAAAACTATTGAATTTGACATTTCAGAAATACATATTTTCCCAGACTTGTCATGCTACACCTTACAACAAAAACACATGTTAAAGCCACTTGTCACCATCTTAAGAGACCAATCTATTTCCTATCCACTGGAGAGTCTCTTTTACCTTGATGAGCAAAAGGGATGATAGAATTATCACTCTCTGCTTTCCTTTATTTACAGAACTACTGTAAAAAGCTTGGTATCTCCTGTCCCACTGTTCCAGACTGGGAAGCTCTTCCCAGACCAACTACAACAGAGACACTCAGGTATGCAGTTCAACAACAAACAAGAAAACTGAATTATACACCACCCTGTACAACCACTTTTACCTACAAGTAAGCCTATATTAAAGCTTACTTGTAGGTGCTGGAAATATCTCCTAAACCTCCACGATTTAGGAGATATTTACATTAAAGCCATGCGCGGATGTCTACGACGCATGCGCACTTTGTAAAAGGCAGATCGTGCCATTTTTAAAGGGGTCATGCCATGACTGACGGCTCCGGCCAGTCACAGAGACAGAGTTTGCGGCCCCGGAAGGAAGAGGGGTGAAGATGGATGCTCGCTGCTAGTGGGGACAGCGGTGACATCGCAGGCTTCGGTTTCAGGTAAGTGACACATAATGGGCTACTATGAGATGCATAGTAGCCCATTATGCTTTACCTTTGCAGCGAAATAAAGAGGAAGTAAAACCCATTGGGGCTTACTTCCTCTTTAAAAACATATTGTAAGCAGAAGTTGGCATTACAACAGTTTAGCAGTTTAATATCAGTTTCAAGGCTGAACACCATGAGCCCACCTGGATTCCATGGGGTCTTTTAAATATGCTCCCAAATTATCCCACCTCATACAAAAGGACATTTTTTATTCGGTTTACTGTAAATTAGGTATGTGTATACCCCACATTCCTTCCAGATAATTTTTCTTCAGAAACTCCTCCACTGTCTCTACTCTGCTGAGCACCCATATCTTATATTTGCTGACTTTAACTTTCAGTTTTTTCCTCACAGAGACTGACGTGTTTTCCGCACAGGGACTGTCCCTTTAGAGACAAGTAAATCACCTCCAACCATAACTCACCAGTCTGCAATTTTGGCAGCTTATCCAGAAATACAATTTGTTTGATATTTGGAAGACCAAAAATCTGCATATGTTCCAGTATTATTTATTATCTGTATACCCAAACTGACTTTTGCAGATTGCCTCACTGAATAATCCTGTAACACCCAAGCAAATTCTTGAATCTATTAAACACCCTATGGATAACAAAGCACTAGGGCCTAAAGGTTTGCTTAACCTGCATTTTAAAACATTTTCTACTTCCTTATTCCATCACCTGACCACTCTTTATAACTCATTTTTAAAAGGCATTCAAATTCTGCCCTAAATTTCTCCCCATCGGCAGTTGTTAAATGTCATTCTTTTGTCAAGCAAGAATAACATGTTGTGCAGCACTGGAAGGGATGACCCAATTCCACTGCAGTTTGCTTTTAGCATTGAACTTTTAAGCGCTTTCATTTGCTGCCACCTGGATATTGGAGGAATCAAGATTAGGAACCAACAATTTATTTCCCTATATGTTGAAAATGTGTAGCGATGGCCTTGTGGGGTTGCTACGTGTTACAGCATCCACACATTTCACCCTGCTCCCAGACCTCATTTAGACACACTTCTCAGTCAATAAACAGTCTTTTGCTTGTTTTTTTTTTTTTTTTTTAGGGGATTGAACTTGGTTGGGGAAAAGGGACATGGGATGCCCATAGGATAAATTGTACTTTGTAGAATAAAAGTAACTGCGTCACACTTCTGAGAAGAACAAAATGGCTGACCCTAAACTTGACAGACTTTTACCTCAGAACACTTCTTCCAGCACACTTCTTCCAGCACACTACTTCACTGTCCAATTTTAGTAATATTGTAACACCATCAGAACATGACTAGGCCTCACTCTGAGTAAGTCCCAGTGTCTTTACTTGATGGCCCCTGTAACGAGCCCCTGCTCACTTGGTTCCACTCTCCCGACACTCCTCTGCGGCTATTGAATCAGATTGCAGATCGCAGCGTCTGATGGTTCGGTCATCCAATGCTCCGGGATTCGAACTACAGCTATGTGCCGTTCGAATCCAGTTGTGATAGCTCAGAACAAACACCAGGCAGGCTGTATGTATGTTCAAACAGGAATCTCACCTTCATTGGATGCACACAACACACTTTTATACATAGCAGTTTGAACACCCCGCCCCAACAACCACTTTCCTATTGGTCAATTGTAAAGTACACTCTAGTCCTCATTTAAGTCCTCTTGGCCATGCAAATGAGGACTTGAAACAGGGTCAGCAGGGATTGGTCCGATAGCTTGAATAGGAGGACTGATAAGTGTAATGACACAGAGAAGCCCCAGGGGGTAATTAAAGTACATAAGCAACGGTCAAACACAGAACAATGCATTCCTTCCAGACCATGCATTAAAAACGGGGGATCAACTCCAGAGATAGAATGATAATTCTCCCACTCTACAAGACTCTGGTCCGGCCGCACCTAGAGTATGCTGTCCAGTTCTGGGCACAAGTCCTCAGGAAGGATGTACTGGAAATGGAGCGAGTATACAAAGAAGGGCAACAAAGCTAATAAAGGGTCTGGAGGATCTTAGTTATGAGGAAAGGTTGCGAGCACTGAACTTATTCTCTCTGGAGAAGAGACGCTTGAGAGGGGATATGATTTCAATATACAAATACCGTACTGGTGACCCTACAATAGAAATAAAACTTTTTCGCAGAAGAGAGTTTAACAAGACTCGTGGCCACTCATTAAAATTAGAAGAAAAGAGGTTTAACCTTAAACTACGTAGAGGGTTCTTTACTGTAAGAGCGGCAAGGATGTGGAATTCCCTTCCACAGGCTGTGGTCTCAGTGGGGAGCATCGATAGTTTCAAGAAACTATTAGATAAGCACCTAAATGAACGCAACATACAGGGATATACAATGTAATACTGACACATATTCACACATAGGTTGGACTTGATGGACTTGTGTCTTTTTTCAACCTCGCCTACTATGTAACTATGTAACCATGGACCTGTCTGGAGGGGGTTAGCCTTAAGACAGGGTGGAAGACCCACCACTGTGTAATAGAATCAAAGGAGAAATACTTCAGTATTCCAAAGTTCATGACAATACCCCCCCCCCGGGAGACAATCCAACAGCCACAGTGGGACCCCGAACGGGTCAAGTCGAGGATGTTGGAAAAGTAGTCTGATGCCGCGTACACACAAGTGGACATTTTGACCGGACCTGGTCCGTCGGACAATTCGACCGTGTGTGGGCTTCATCGGACCTGCAGCGGACTTTTTCGGTAGAAAATCTGACTGACTTTAGATTTGGAACATGTTTCAAATCTTTCCGACGGACTCAAGTCCGGTTAAAAAGTCCGCTCGTCTGTATGCTAGTCCGATGGACAAAAACCGACGCTAGGGCAGCTATTGGCTACTGGCTATCAACTTCCTTATTTTAGTCATCACGTACGAATCCGTTGAACTTTGGTGTGATCATGTGAAGTCCGTTCGTTGGGAAAGTCCGTCGAAAGTCCGTCAGATAGGCCGTTGGACCAGTCCGATTGAAAAGTCCGTCCGTGTGTACGCTGCATTAAGGTTCCAGGTCAACCCATCCACATTCCCGTTTTGAGGACCTGGCCGATATTGTTCGGTGAAATAGTGCGGTTGCAAAGCCAGGCTCCACCTTAGTAATCGGCCGTTCTCTCCCGCCACCCGGTTAAGCCATATCAAGTGATTGTGGTCCGTTATGACGGTAAAAGAGCATCCATACACGTAGGGCTGCAATTTCTTTAAAGCCCAGACTAAGGCTAAACACTTTTTTTCTACGGCAGCATATCCAACTTCACGGGGTAACAACTTGTGGCTGAGTTACGCCACTGGGTGCTCTTTCCCGTCATCGCCAACTTGACTTAGCACGGCTCCCAGTCCAAACATGGAGGCATCTGTAGGAATGACAAAGCGTTTGTTAGGATCGGGTGCAGCCAGTATGGGAGCTTGCGTTAGGGCGGTTTTTAACTGATAAAACACTAACTCGCACTCCGGGGACCACAGGACCTGTCTAGGGAGAGTCTTTTTGGTCAGGTCTGTCAGGGGTTTGGCTATGTCACTATAGTGGAGTACAAACTTCCTGTAGTATCCTGCTGTCCCTAAAAATGCAAGTACCTGGGTCTTGGTTCTGGGAACCGGCCAGTTTAAGATGGACTCGATTTTTGCAGGTTCTGGCCTCTGTTCCCACATCCCACTCTATGTCCCAGATATTGCACCTCAGACATCCCGATATTACCAATAAAAATACAAAAAGTGTGGCGCTATAAACTATGTGTAAAGGTGATAAATAAATAATACAAAAAAATTATATTACGTATTCAGTGACTTCAAAAACAGATATACCGGTGTAAGTCAAAAGAAATCTACGTGAGTGGATGTGACAGTGACAAATAATAACACTTAAATACATAAAATGAATTAGGTAGTGTAAAGAGTCACAAAATATTATTAGATATAAAATATAAAGTCCAAATGAGTGAACAAACAAAAGCAAAAAGTCTGTGATGGCAGTGCAAAAATTGATGGTAAACAGGTGTCTCCTGGGCATGCAGGGGGATTGTTCAGACCCGGCAACCTGGTAGATAGGTGGACCGTAGGGAGACCAAAGGTGCACAGAGGATTGAAATCAGTGCCAGAACCATCACCAGAAATCGAGGAGGCTTACCAGAAAGATTGGCCTGAAATGGCGTATGCCACACAGGTCAAAAAGGCTTTATGACCGACCGGTCAAGGTATTATATCTGGTCAGATGACATCACACAGATGGGGGGAAGAAATCAGCACGGCTTCCTCGTCAATGGGTACACCATGGGCCAAACGAATAATTTGTATAACATGTGAGGGATAAAAACACTCACATAGCGTGATAACGTTTCAACTTGAATTTATTTAAAAATGTTAAATCAAGATCAACTCACATTTTCAGAAGATAAAACAGGCATGTAATCTTGTAGCGGTAGTCATGAGGGGTCCCTTCTTGATTTAACATTTTTAAATAAATCCAAGTTGAAACGTTATCACGCTATGTGAGTGTTTTTATCCCTCACATGTTATACAAATTATTCGTTTGGCCCATGGTGTACCCATTGACGAGGAAGCCGTGCTGATTTCTTCCCCCCATCTGTGTGATGTCATCTGACCAGATATAATACCTTGACCGGTCGGTCATAAAGCCTTTTTGACCTGTGTGGCATACGCCATTTCAGGCCAATCTTTCTGGTAAGCCTCCTCAATTTCTGGTGATGGTTCTGGCACTGATTTCAATCCTCTGTGCACCTTTGGTCTCCCTAAGGTCCACCTATCTACCAGGTTGCCGGGTCTGAACAATCCCCCTGCATGCCCAGGAGACACCTGTTTACCATCAATTTTTGCACTGCCATCACAGACTTTTTGCTTTTGTTTGTTCACTCATTTGGACTTTATATTTTATATCTAATAATATTTTGTGACTCTTTACACTACCTAATTCATTTTATGTATTTAAGTGTTATTATTTGTCACTGTCACATCCACTCACGTAGATTTCTTTTGACTTACACCGGTATATCTGTTTTTGAAGTCACTGAATACGTAATATAATTTTTTTGTATTATTTATTTATCACCTTTACACATAGTTTATAGCACCACACTTTTTGTATTTTTATTGGTAATTTCATCCTGAGTCTACGGGTGTGTTGGCTGCTGTTTATATTTTCTAGCGCAGCGTTGTACTTGACCTCTATATACTTATTTAGACATCCCGATATTACATTTGTTTGGCTTCAGGGTCAGGTCAGCGGCTCGGATCCTATCTAGCACTATTCCCAGGTGTCTAGGATGTTCCTCCCATGTCTGGTTATAGATTGTGATGTCGTCAAGATATGCGCATGCAAAATCTTGCAGACCATTGAGGAGTTCATCTATCATCCGCTGGAAGGTAGCCGGAGCATTCTTCATCCCGAATGGCATTACCCGAAACTGGTAAAGGCCGAACGGGGTAATGAAGGCCGACTTTGGAATTGCTTCCGCTTCCAAGGGAATCTGCCAGTAGCCCTTACACAAGTCAATAGTCGTCAGATAATGTCCCTGAGCTATTTTGTCCA